>JACCHW010000018.1:3299737-3959685 GCA_018907185.1 Platyscapa corneri | reverse complement strand
TTTTACTTTTTATTTCTCTACTTCCTCCCGTAATTTCTCTCTCTCTCTCTCTCTCTCTCTCTCTCTCTCTCTCTCTCTCTCGTGCAGCTTCTTAATCACCTCATCTTTTGCCAGAAACTTATTCTTCTCGCTGCGTAATTTTCTTCATCTTTTTTTGTCTCTCAATCTTCGCTTTTTATTATTTTGCTTTCAAATCTAATTGCTCTCCCTGCAGCTCCTATCTCGATCCTGTTTCTTTTCGTTTCCACCCTGAAATTTCTTCACCGCGTAGAAAAAATTTCCACCGAAGCATCGAGTAATTTCATTTTAATTCTAAAATCTTCGTTAACCCGCCTTTCTGTGGTGGCGTAAATTTTTTCTAACACCACATTTGCTCCGTTGGCCATTAGTCTCGTGTGACGTATGCTTCGTCTATATTATTTTCTTTGAATTTATACTAACCTACACCGTTTTTATTCTTTCGATTTCATTTTTTTCCTGCTCCCTTCTTCTCTACATTTCATTATTTTGGTTTTTTACGCGTTTTTTTCTTCTTTTAATCATATTCTAGCGAAGCAAAATCTCTAAATATCTTTAACATTTCTCTTCATTCTCCCTCACTTCTTGCTATTATAATTATATCATCTACATGTGTTAAAAAAGAATACGCTCTTTTGTTGGTCACAGGCGCTTATAGACCATTTTAACTCTTTCCCCAAAGCTGCCATCTCTATGTTGAAAAGTGTTGAACTTGTAGGATAATCTTGTCTCACTCCTCGTTTCATTTTCATTTCCGCAATTATTTCTTTCTCGATTATGATTTTCACCTTAGTTCTTCTGTATTAAATTTTATTAAATACTTTTCGTGTCTACATACTCCATACAATTCATGATTTCCTCGCTTTTAATATTATCGAATTCTGCCTTTATATCGGGAAAATACGCGAATACTTGGTCGTCTTCTTTCTTCGCTAGTGCATCTATTGTTGTTCTCATTACGTATATTCAATCGTATCTCTTTTTCTGCTAAATCCAAATTGAGCGTCGCTGCGAATGTTATTTTGTTCCGTTCGTTCTCAGAATCTATTCGTTACGAGCTTCACATATATTTTAGATTCTGGCTTTATTAACGTATTTCCCCCGTTGTTACACGTGTTTTTTTATTTTCTTTTTTAGATATTGATACTATAATTCTACTTTTTTTTTACTTCTGATCTTCTTTCTCCCTATATGAATGTGTTTATCAATATGCATTGAATGTGCTCTCTTCTACCGTAATTCTACTTTTCACACATGACTTCACCTTCTTCCAGACTCTTTCCATTTCAACTTATTTACTATTTGTTGTATCTCCATTCAGCAATTCGCAAGCAGAATTTCTTCTTTTATATTCTTCCTCTTGTGCGTGCACTTGTTATCAATCACCACTCTTTCTTTGAAATACTTTTGTCTATTTTCTGTTTTTCTTCCTCTATTGACCAATTGCTGAAATTTTTTGCCTGCCTTGTCTCTTCTTGCTGCTTCTACTTTCTTCTCTTTTCGTTTTTCCTTTTTCTATCTTTTATTCACTAGTCGTCGCCCTATCCTGTGTCTTTTTTATCACTCTTTTAAAACGATGATTCATTTTTCATGATCACGCTTCTCGTTCTGTATCTTATTTCTCTCGATGAATTAAATATTTATATATTTTATTTTGCTCTTATATTCTTTTATTACGCCTTTCGACCACAAAGATTTTTTTTTGTTTTCCCGTCAATCCAATTACTATAAGTTGGTAATGCAATTTTACCCTTTCTACTACTTTCATTCTCTCTAGTTTCTGCTGTACCTCATCGTTAACAATAGCACGTACCTCAAATATGCAATAAAACGATTGCAACAGCTTTAAACGATAATGGAGAAACTTAAAAGAAACCATTAGGACAAAATTGTGAAGAAAACTAATAATTTATAATAATGTATAATAACCGACCAAACAATACGGACTTGGAAAATACTTGTCATAAACAAATAGGTCATTTAGCTCGAACGTTCAAAGTACAAGAAGAAGAAGAAGAAGAAGAAGAAAAAGAAGAAGAGAAGAAGAAGAAGAAGAAGAAGAAGAAGAAGCAGTTGGTACAGATTTTAATTACAAAGTTAATCTCTAATAGTCCGGAAAGCGATAATTTTTTACTAATACGTTCTTAAAGCACGAAGATCTCGGGGAATGAAATATTCGAAAGCAAGTTAATTGCTCGATGCGAGCAAAGGAAACTCGTATATCACCGGCAACTAGTGCAGATACAAGTGTTGGTAATGAATCATACGCGTGCAGACCTCACGATCGAAGGAATCTTCACGCGTGGAATCTGATAACCCTGGAGCGACAGAAAAGACATGTCCGCCACCGCCACCGCCACCGCCGCCGCCGCCGCGCGCCTCGTCATCCTCGTCGGTCAGTTTTTCCCAAACGGGCCGCAATCCAACAGTTCCATTTTTGTATCGCGCCGATCGTGCGAATATGGCTCGCGAGGGCATCTCTCCTCTCCCCACGCGCGAACGCGAACAACGAGCGGAGCGCGGCAGCGACTTTACCGAACGTCGGTCAATCACTCGAATTAGCGGAACGTCTTTTTGCAGCAGCCCCACCGTAACTGGAGCATTTTCTTCCTCCTCCTCCCGGTCTCTTTCCTCCCTTTCGCACGGGACTCTGCCTTTCTCCTAACGCGCAAACGGAGTTGGAGTGCGAGGCATCGATACGAGAGAGCCTTGGCCGGGCAACTGCGACTCCGAGACTTCGTTAAACTTCTTCTAAGGCGTTTTACGGTAAAGTGTATAAGGCTGCGGCTTCGCGAGAAATTGGCAAGCACGAGGCTGTTTTATATGTATGACTATCGGACTCGCGCGTTATTAGCGTGCACAAGGCCTCCAACGGGTTTATTCGCACAGCTTTACCTCTCGCAATGCGGCCAACGCTAACGACGCTTAGTCGAGTCGATCGATCCGAAATAATGGAAAAAGCCAAGAGGAACTCGGATGCGAAGCGAAACGTTAACAAAAAGTACGCTTTCGATGAAAGTTGACTCGAAGCTCTTGGCGGTGATTAACAACTGGTCCGCTTCCGGAACTATATTCGTACTTTTCGCGCGATCAGCGCCAATTGTAAGCAAAGATCAGCAGCGTGTTCTTTCGTCACCTGTGAAATACCGCGCAACTTTTATCCCTCAACCATCCCCCATCATACCGTATTAATTGATTAATCGCGCGAGCTACGGTTGTTCCGCTCTGCAATCGACGAATCAGTCATTAGCCCACGATCTCCTGCTGATCCGTATCAAGCCGAGATCAACAGTTTTGCGAGACTAACAACCTGGATGAATATTTGCAAAATGAACGATTACCACCACGCGATTATCGTAACGAACTTTGGTCGAAAGGTATTGGGCGCGGCGAGCAAATAGCGCGATCGGATTGTTCGCTGGAAAATCAAACAATGCGATGGGCGTTGAAAAAGTCGCAAATAACAATGGATGACCCAGCGGTCGCGAGCCGACCTAATAAAGAGACTTGCGTTAAATTATTAAGGATTCACGAACATTCGCTTTTCAAAGGTTTTTATCGGATTGCGGGCGGGGGGGGGGGTACGCTGCAAAAATAGCGACGAACAGGCGGGAGCGGAGTTATGGATTTGGCTGGCGGAAAGGAGAAGCGTCCGTCGCTTTTCAATAAAGTCACTAATAATGAATCGCGCTTGTCTCTCTCTCTCTCTCTCTCTCGGTTATTCATGGTCGGCGCGAGCGCTCGGGCCGAACGCTATAAATCTTGGAAACTTGAAGCCGCGCCGCGACCGGTGACGCAGACTCGCCGGGATTTAATTAAATTGAAGTTGAAAATTAACGCGAACACTCGGATTCGTGCGAAAACGTCATCGGATTCCCGTTCGGAACCACGAGCACAATGGCTCTTTCGGCGAAGTTTGTCGGCCGCGACTAAATGTCACCTAAGGGCCAAGCCGCCGACGCCGACGCCGATCGGGAGCCCAAACGCTCCTCCTCTCGGGCACCAAACAAATGCCGCTCTATTTATAGACGAGACGCATTCCGGCCGACATCTCGTGCCACGGGAGTCCAAGAGCACGCAGAGCCTTTCCCAGTGGTTTTTCGCCGCTGCGTCGTGCATTGCGCCAATCTTCGGGGGACGCGCGGTATTCGTAAAATTCCCCGGCGTTATTTATTTATCGCCGAGTCTGACTCTCTATTTATTCGAGTTGCTCCCGTTGCTTCCCCTTGGAAAAGTCCTCGCGCGAGCACTGGCCGGTTCGAAAGGACGACCTCCTCCTCCTCCTCCTCCTGTTATCGAAAGGGGGGCGCGACGCAGTGCGTGCCGGAAATGCGAAGCACCGACGTTGGCTCGTAATCTCGCGCGAGGATTGAAAAGAAGGAGCTTCGAGCCTCGGCGCTTTGTCTTCGCTGGCAGCGCAATCGAACTTCCCGAAAGGCGAAACGGCGACAAGCGGATCGCGGCTTCTAATAATAGCCACCTTGAAAGAGAGTAAGTAATGGGTAGAGCCGCTCGACATCCCCGAGTGTCGGACTCCTCCAATTAACGCAAAAACTGCCGCAGTGAAATCAATCTTTTTCAGTCCGATTCTCGAGAACATTGCAACCAAATAGCTCGGAGCGTAAGCGAGGAGTTTGGAGTTTCACGAGCGAGCCGGCGGTTGTTGATACAACACCCGAGCGAGCCGCGCGTTTTCCCTGTACGAAAACACGAGCCGCCAACGCTGCGCTGGTGGCTTACAAGGGAGCTGCAAAAATGCATCGCTCGATTGCCCGAAATCGCGTTTTCACGAGCAAGCAATGGCTGCTTTCGGAGCCCGAGAGGCAGATAAAGAGACACACGACAAATCCCTGCCCTTATCGGGCCCGAGACGGAGACACGCACTCTGACGAGATGAGCCGGCATTCTCGTTATTCGGTGCGCGGATTGGTTTCGAGTGACATTCGGCTGCTGCCACCGTCGGCATATCATGTCGCGCGGAGGCACGTAACTTGCCGAGGCACGCAAAGGGCCAAGATTGCAGCCGCGTCTTCGGCTCCCCGATAAAGAACTGCACTCCCGGGGATAAGAGTTGCTGAGTCGACTCGGCGGCCGACGTTGAACGACGTCGAGCCAAGGTGCGCGCTCGTTATCTCGCGGGCACGAGAATTCCTGCGTCCTGGGGCGCGGGCGCACCGTCGCCACCCGGGGATCGACGGATTCGAGCTCGGGAATGCGGAAACACCGCCGCCGGACCAGCGGAGGCTGCGATCGCGGACATTTCGGCAAGGGGCGACTCGCGCGATTCCTCCTGGGCGTGTCTGTGCCACGGAAACGGAGCGGCCGATAAAACTAATAACGCGCAACACAGTGCAGCGGAGTTGATGAAAGTTTAAATCGACCTTTCGCTCCGAAGCTTTCACGCGCCAAATAAGAAAAGCGACCGGGGCACAATGCTCGTAATCCTAAGGCAATAACACAGCCGAGTGTTTATCAGGACGATTATATCGCTCTCTGGCCTTGTTTCCGCAAAGAATCCGAGCCCGACGCCGACATTATTCGATTTAGCGCGGGGGAAAGTGACCTCGGTTGCGCTCCATTGTAATTGGGGGTGATTCATAAATTTATCACGAGAGACAACGCGCAGGCAGGCGGTTTTCCCTGCTCCGGCTCCGAACGGCCATTTCTCTTGCGCTCGGCTCATTTTTCTCTCCGATGTGCCATCAAAGCGCGAAAACGTTCCCCGGCGCTCTTGTGTGGTGGGCAACGAACGAGGGGCGACTTCCGTTATTTCGAATTAGATGTGTTCTTGTTCATTTACCGTAGCATATTTTCCTCGACAATGCCAGGCTATAAAAAGTTTAATTTATGTGCCCGAAACACCGCTAAAATGGCCGATCTGGCAAATGTCATTTTTTGCATTGGGAGCTCGTGCGCGACACTTTCCGCCCGCGCACAGCCACTCAGCTGCTCCTGCTGCTTGCGATTAAACGCGTTTCACGCTGCGACCTTGAGTTGCGCGTCGCCGCGCAAATACTATTCAGCGCGGCGCGTATATTTAAACGTCGCCAGTGGTCCGCTGGCTCGGCTTGGATTCTTATTCTCGTCAACTCCGAGGGTCTGGCGCTGTCCTGCTGCTCCTCGAGGACCTCGAGCGAAATCGATGCCCGCGTACGGTGAATTTGCAAGCGCCACCTCCAAATATTTCCCAAGGCGGTGCGCGTCGAGGTCGCTCATCGGTAACGAACAAAGACAGGCTTGGAAAACTTGTCCGTCAACACGAGGCGGCGGAGCATCGGTGCGCGAATGTTGCGAGCGTGAAATACGAATCTGGCCAATGAGATAGAGAGACTCGGTCGGTGCGTAGCAACTTGTGTCAGCGTAATTCGATCGCCAGATTATAAGTTTTTCAACGCGACTCCTAAAAGTGTATCTGACTCGCATTAGAGAAATAAAGGACGATTTCAAATTTCCAACTCGATACGCGCTTTCGCAAGTCTCCGCGATCAGTGGATCGGTGCTTTTCCATTTGAGCAGCAGCTCGTCGATCGACGCGATCGCCGCCAGTGAACCGTCGCCGGATTCCCCGATCCCAGTCCGAGCTTGTTCTCCGTTCACCCGGAGAATAATGTAAATGCCATCCGGAGCCGTTTAATTATCTCGGCTGTTTTCATCGAAACTTCCGCCGAGAGCGTTCGAGCGCGGGATTAAAAAAGTTGAATAACGTAATCCGGGCTTAAATTAGTCACTAGGGTGGCTGGACTAGTTTCTAGGGGAAGAAAAAATAGCAACGTTTACGAGGGCCGCTGGTAATTGATAATAGTAAGCAACATTTGCGCAGCTGCGGCCGAGCGCCGACGGGGAGCACCACCGCTACGTGCACCCACGCGTTTTTCATGCGGAAGTGCGGAAATAAAAGGTCTTTTCCGAGGGTGTAAGTACAGTTTATTGCTTGGCGGGCGCGTTGTTACGGGCGAGAGTAATCGTCGTTATTGTTTCTCTTGGCTGGAAATCAAAAGCGCGCATCCGCTGTCCGCGGCTGTAAAGCGTTTAGTGACGCAGCTTCGAAGAAGCCCGAAAAAAGAGGGCGGGGGAGAGCGGGGCGCGCGTCGAAGGAGCGACCGAGTCGCGGCCTCGGCGCATCGCCCGAGGGAGCCACCCACGCACTCGCGGGGCAGGGCTCGACGCGAAACAGGGAAGGGGCTGAATCGCGCCGGGCAACCAGCAGTGCAACTTGGACACATTAAAAATTTAATAACTCGCCGCCGGGAGCGCGCGCCGAAGTGCGCCAAAGTAGGCGGTGGCGGTGGCGGAGGCACTTTTCCCCGGGAGCGCGGCAGCAGCCACGAGAATACGCCGAGGAGAGAAGAGAGAGAGAGAGATCTTCTAAATCCAGCGGGAGCCCGGGGCACTTGATGGCCCGCGACGCTCCCGCTCCTCTCTCCGCGGCGAAGATCCTCCCTTTCTTGTTTAGCGAATTTCCGGAACTGCAACACGGGATAGGTGTGGGCTCCCACCCACCGGGGACGCGGCCCCTTTTAGGGCGCGGGTCCCCGCTCCGTGTTCCCGGCCGAGGAAAAAAGCCGTCCCGACTGCGACTCCGACTACGGCGGGCACCGAAATAGCCTCCTTTAACTGATTCGTGACGGCGACGTAAAGGTCGGCTGATTTTTCGGTTCGCGCCGGCTGCCGAAGGCCCGACGACGCCCGAAAAGAGCTTGCAAAAAGCTCCGATGAAGATCGAGACGAAAAACGGAGTTGTGCCAGCCGGGGGACCGGGGCCACCTTCGCAATCACAGATTAATTGAATAAAGCGACGGCGGCGGTAGTTTCGAATGCTGGTGCCGTTTTGTCACGTCCCGCACGGCGAGACGCGTGCGAGTGTCGCGCGCAGGCGCCGAAATTCCCTCTCCTGTCGGCCTAAAAACTGCCGCCAGTGGCGGAGGAGGTAATTTTCGCGCGGACCCCCTGTAATCTCAAGTATAAATTACGAGAAGTACTTAAGCCTCTTTTAAATTAAATTATCGAGATTTATATGCATCCAATTAAAGTTTAGCAGCCCGACAGCGGCGAGCATAACAATCCTGCGGCAACGTCTCGTCGTCCGGTTTTTTAATTACCGGCGTAAATCAGGGATGGTTACGACATTCTTTTTAACCAGCGGAATAAATCTCGGGAGATTTTTCGAGATTAAAGTTTCGCGGCGTTCGATTCGTCGATTATTGTTGTCGGCGCTGGTTGGGGAAGCAGCCGCGCGCAGCCTCTCAAACTGCGCAGATTGCCAAGTCTAAGATGTAAAATCTAAAATGTAAATGTGAAGCGTAAAACGTAAAATGTAAAATGTAAAACGTAAAACTTACAGTGTAAAATTTAAAATGCCCGGCTGGCCGATGTTTGCGTTACGCGGCCACTATTTACAAAACACCGTTCCGAAGGTCGTTTCGTATTTTCAAAAATTGGAACGCCGATATTCGATTTTGAGTTATTGTAGATGGAAATAGTTTTAGTTTAGGTTTTAACGTCGTGTCTTTAACTGGTGCTGCTCTCACCGCACAAACTTCCTTATCGCTATTTTCTAAACGAACGTTTTCGTTGCTGCCGAAATTAAAATTCAAATTCTGCAACGTGATTTATGCGTCGGCAAGGGAGCGCGCGAGCTGAATTATTCAGCTAATTTATCAATTGTGTCGATTAAATATCGAATGCATTATTGTCCGGCGCGCGAACCAAGATGCGACTGCTTCGAAACAACTTTAACCTCATTTTCATCAGCTGCTGCGGATCACTAGCGCATCGCTAACAGATGACGATAAACTTCGAAACGGGAAGAAAAATGTAGTCGCGTCACTTTTTTCCGATCGATATTGTCGGAACAATTGCATTTGTTTGCATTGCGCTTACGCACTTGGAAAGGTGCAAGCTTCCACAAATTCCTTTCCCCACTGATCTTTTTACGTGGGTATGGACGACCGCACGAATAACTCTATTACAAGAATAAATGGAAGCTGCAGCTAGGCACGAAAAAGGACAGAAACGTTAAAAATACGAGACACGCGACAAGATCAAAGGCAGGACTCCAGCGTTAAAAAGTGTTAGGAGAGATAAAGAGATAATCTTCTCGTGTCGATGACGCCGAGATGGACGAGATAAGTCAAGGATAACGACGTGACGTGACGACGGTTAATTCAAGAGACGGGGAATTATCAATTCCGATTGTGCCTGACAAAATAAGCCGCTTCTATATAAAGTGTCCGTGAAATTCAAGTAGATACGGGTAGACGCGCGTAATCGACGAAACCATGAACTAAAAATTAAATCGATCCGATGGATTATAAAAAAGCTTTGTAGTATTTCGTTTCAATAGTTCAATCTTAGCGCAGTCTTAGCCTAATTTTCTCTTGAAAAAGTTAACGAATCTATTTGGAGATCCGAAATGATGCAATAGCTCGTTTGTATTGCGAGTTATTTGACGAAAATTTGACGAATAATTACGAGTTGATTAGATAATGGTATTAGCGCTTTGTCGATAATTAGCGAGTACTCGCTCGGACTAATAAGCGAAAGAAAGGCAGATAGAGATAACCATTATTAAGTCGAATTAAGACGAAAAAATATCATTCGCACGGGGGTCGAATCGGTCCATTGTTAGTCGTAAAAAGCGTATTTCAATTTACCCGTTTAAACATCGTAAATCCGGCCGATTTTTCTCGTTATTTTTCCCTTTAAAACTCTGTGTTCTGTCCCATTGGCTGGGACGCGTTAAGCAGCCTATGGGTTTGGCTCGAGTCAAGATTTACAAGCAAGCCGAACTAACCTCGAGACCGGAAACTCTAATCTCGGTTTTTCTGCAAAAAAATCTAGAATCGCGCCGCTGAAAACATTCGTGATAGATTCCAAAAACTAGTGCCGATTCTAGTCCCCCTCCCCAGTCCCCACGCCTCTCCCATAAAGCCCGTAAAAACGTTAATACCGAAAACGTATTGCAGGCAATAAAGCCTAAAGTTAAGTATGTAAATAAATTCCGAGAAACTCGAGCATTGTTGTAGGGTTAGCGAGTAGCGCAGTTTCGACGCGACTTGTTGTGTTCGTACTCGACTCTCTCTCTCGGAAACTGCTCCTGCCCGTCTCTCCTCTCTTTTACGCGCATTTATATGCGCACACATACTCGCAAACCGCACACGAGATTGCGCGCGCGCGCTCCCGTGTCTCCCACACGCGCGCGTCTCCTGCACGTACGTCGAAGGCGTTTCTGCATACACGAGCACACAGCGCGAAGCTTATGGGTGCTGGGGGGAGATTTGGACGTTTTCGGGGGTGCGGAGCTGCTTGTGCTACGACCCCACATACATATATACCGAGCGGGCGAGCGAGCGCGAAAGAGAGAGAGAGAGAGGTATGTAACGTCCCACTGTCAACCGACCCTTCCACGCGCGCAGTAGCACCGAGGCGAGGGTTTGCCTTATGATTTGTAGCCACGCTATAATGCCTCGACTACCGTACGCTGTTTCAATCCTCCTCTAGCCGACTCTCTCTCTCTCTCTCTCTCGCCACCGCTCATTCATTTTCTCGCTCTCTACCCCCTTATTCTCCGCTTCTCTATTTACCTTTCGCTCTTGCCCTCCTCGCCCCGCATCCTTCGCTCCAGACTGCGAATCCACAGACGCACAACACATACGCACACGAATCCGCGTGCAAGCTGCCGCTGCTCCCGTCGCTGCGGATGCACACGAAGGCAGGTAGAGACGCGAGATGCGCGCGCGCACAGGCGAATCCGCGCGAATGCGGGTCGTTGGGGAAGCGCCAATTGCGGAATTCGCTCGCAGCCGCGACGCGAGTCTCCGTGGAGTTCGGCCATCGCCGAGGACGGAAAACCCGTAACTTAACCATTGGGTACGTGTGGCCGGTGCGCCTATGGCCAATCAAAGGGAGGAAGGAGGAAGGAGGAAGAGCCGAGGTACGCCATACGGCTGCTACCCACGGGAAAGGCGCTCGCGTTCCCGCTCCGGGGATGCGGGGACTGAGGGGAGTGCCGTGAGCGCGGGGTTGAGAGGAGAGGAGCGAGAAGAGTAGTTTAATGGTAGTTTTGTGTAACGGCTCTGCAACTGCTGGTAGCTTAGACGTTTCGCTCAACGTTTTACTGCGCGCTCCGAGTCGTTGAGGATGTATTTTCTTCGGAATAATTATTTTCATGGAAAATTCCTGGGCGGCTGGCGTAACGAGATGCTGAACTCTCGGGCTCTCGGAGAAACCGCAACGCAATGAGTAAAGAGTAAACAGGAGTCGTTGGCTTGACGGGTGCTCGGGTGCTCGGGTGCTCGTTTTAAAGCTCGGTGCTCGCGTCTCGCCGTTTGATGGATTCATCGAGACGAACCTCGGGAGGCCGCGGTCTTGATCACTTTTCGACAGCACCACCTCCAGGAAATATAATTGTCGAGTGGGGGGCACAAAGGGCGTCCCGATCGAACGCCACGGCGCGGCTAATCCATTTAGATAGGTTGCAGAGAGAGAGAGAGAGAGAGAGAGAAATGATTGATTAATTGTCGCGTCGGGGCGGAAAATCGAAACGCAGAGAAAAGGGGCTAACACGTACGTCGACGAGCGCCGCGCAATCGTTGAAGAAGCATCGAGTATCGAGGCGTACGAAAAGTAAAAGTCACGTAGCCCCGGAGTTGCTCCAGTTGAAAGGAGAGTGAGTCCAAGGGAGGGGGAGTGATGGAGAAAAAGCGATCCTTTATGCTTGTACGTGGGGAAGAAAAACATCGAAGGGGGTAAATCGCTTACAAGAGCGAACAGTAAATCGGTCATTTCGCCCGCAGGATTGAAACTTTAAGAATCGCCTTCTTTCGTGCGCGGGGGATTTTGATAAAGGGCCCCGGAGTAAGCAGGGAGAGCAAAGCATGCGGCGAAGGGTTTGTTCGCTCATTCGCTCGTTCGCTCGCGTCATCTAAGCATTAAAGCGTTTCAATTATTTGATCGGACGATAGAATTATACGCGTCGGGGCGAATTTAGATAGGCCACTGCCAAAGAGAAGGAGAGAGAGAGAGAGAGAGAGAGTCGGGAAAAGAGGGTCAGAGAGAAAAAACGAGCGACCGAGAGAATAATGAGAATGCGAATGACTGTCAGGCGAAAGAAAGACAGAGAGAGAAAATAATGAGAACGGACAAAGGGGAGAAAAAAGTGGAAGCCAAGAGAAAATGAGAGAATAAAAGTGTTGCTCGTGGCAAGAGAAAGTGAGGGATGAGGGGGGTTTGCACGAAAACCGATGCACGAAAATAACATCCCTGAAGCGGAAGAGAGAGATTATACCCAGGGGAATGAAAATTACCCTGTTTCAGCGCAAAATCCAGCGTCACCGCGCTATTTTCTTTTCTCTTTTCATTGCTTTTCTTTTGGCTTCGAGTGGCTACTAGCTAGCGTTTAATTTTCATTTTGTCTCAATAGCTTCGGCTGTGGCTCCGATCGTGTCGCAGACGCCTCGACGAAATTGCAGGATTTACATATACAAGAATAAACGGGCTTTTCTCTCTCTCTCGTAATTATCGTATTAAAGTCTGTTTCCGAGCGCGAAAACAGGTTCCCCCACCGCCATACGTGCTTTATCGGCGCAATTACCAAAGACACTGCAATTTCCGAATTATTATTTATACAGCGTTTATTAAGAGAAGCTTACAACGAGCGGCGGAGCGATTAGCTTCGCGAGCGTATAATTGCGTGGAAATGAGCGGGAAAAGAAAACGGCGGAGGCACTTGGGCCCTGCAAAAGTCCCCCACTCCGAGGCTCTGTTCGTCTCTCGTTCGTCGAGTGCAGCGAAGAGACGAGCCCGTGACGAGTTTAACAACAACGATAATAACGTGTGCGCGAGTAACTTGAACACAAGTCGCAGTTGGAAAGAGGTTATTGTTTTGTTTAGCGTCTCTCTCTCTCTCTCTCTCTCTCTCTCTCTCTCGAAGTGCAAGATGCGAGACGAAGCGTGAAAAGGCCGATCGCCCCGCGCCTGTTTGTTTTATCGAAGGTGCGAAATACTTTACTTTTATCTCGCATTCATCTTGACGATTTCCCCGTGAGTTACAGTCAACACAAGGACGAGGAGATGGACTTTTGCGGCTCATAAAATACGAAAATAATATATTTATGAAGCCACGCGCGAGGCGGACGTAAAAATTCAGTGGTGCGCGAATTTACGAGAGGCTGAGACGCGTGTAAGCGCGAGATAAATATCTCACGCCTGGCTGCCCGCCATCTTTTTCCTGCCGAGGAAGACGCCGTTCCTAGCCGTTCCTGGCCGTTCCTGGCTGCTGCTGCTGCTGCTGCTGCTGCGAGTTGCACTCGAGAAAAAGAAGAGGAGCGATCGGACCAGGCGCTGGGATTATCCGCTCGTCCCCCGACCTTTTGCCCGGACTCGAGCCGAACCGCCGAGGATGGGGGATGGGACGGGGGATGAGTGCTCAAGGAGTGCGCAAGCCCAATGTAAATACACCGCGAGTTCCTCGGAATGCGAGCAGACAACTTTGTATTTTACTTACTCGTAAAAGCTTATCGCTTGGCTTTTTCCCCGTTTCCCGAGGGATTTTTATACGGGCGTTACTTCTCCGGTTCCTCGCAATCAAGCAAACGCTCTTGCAAACATCGGCTTACTCCCGGAGTCTTCGCAGTTTTTACCAACGCGCCTGGATTATTCCCGTTAAGCGGCTATTTTCGCAATCAGCGCGACTCTAGTTTAACGTCGAAGGAGAGAACGCGCGCGTTAATTAATTAAGCGGATAAAATGCCAGTAGCCGCGAGGGTGTGGCTCGCATTGTCTTCGCGAGCCCGAAACAGCATCGACGCGTCTTGGAATTTGGAAAAGGCATTCGAATAAAAATTGTGGCTTCGGCCGCGAAGCACCGGTAATTGGAAAAAGTTACGCCACCCGTGCTGGCATTTTAATTTTCGTAAAAGGGAATTTTCTGGAAATTTTCAGTCGACAGTTCGCGCTGATCAATATCGTCGGCTAAGCGAAGGCGCGTAAGCGCTCCTCGAGCTGCGCTACTGATTTACGCCACTAATCCAATTAATAAATTTCTAGCGCTTCTGGTTCGCGAATATAACTCTTTAAATAATAATGTTTCAAGCAATACATATACGCGCGCGCGCGGAGGGGGTAATTTATCAGAGTTAAAATTTAACCGCTTGAATTATCTCGGAAATTATAGAGTAACTATAAAATACGCGAGCCAAGTTTCATCAACCTTGTAGCCTTTTACGCTACAAATAAAAAGGAACGAACCGCACCGAAGATAATTGCACGGGGCCGGTAAGCATAATTAAGACAAAGAAGGGAGATGCCTGAATTTCCACTGTGAGTGCGTCACGCGCTCTCTTTCGTCATCGGGGAATCGCCGAGAATGACGAAAATAATTTAAGAAAAGCCGCGTACAAGGCAGGCAAATGCATCGGCGCGATACGTCAGCAGCCCGTCGGCGCCGACATTTTCAGACATCCAATTACCGAGGCACTCGCGCTCGGCATGACAAACGACGCAACGTTCGATAGCAGTCGAAAGCTCCGGCTAATTCACCCAAACTCTCTCCCCTCCTCCCGCCGGGAGGATTTCCGTCCCAATTCAAGCAGCCGATCGGCAGCACGAGAAGAGGCGCGAGTCAGCGAAATCAGCGCCGCTGGCCGCCAACTTCTTCCTCGCCCCAAACTGGCTTTTGTACGGACGCGCAAACCACAAGAGCTACGGTACTTTTCGCTTTTCAAAAAGGCATTACGGCGATACGCGCGATTCCGGGACGAGCGGCTAAAGACGGCAAATAAAAAGCCGAGAGTCTCGTTGGCTGCACCGCCGTGAAAAAGTGATGTCTCGGGCTCGAGCGAGGGTTAGCACTCCCATCCCCAGCCTCCCCGTCGTCCTCGTCCTCGTCCTCGTCCGACTCGACTGCACATTATATACACACGTCCTCCTCGCGTGCGGTATATTGCGCAGCTCTCGCGCAAAAATGTCATAAATCGCGGCTCCGGGTTCGCGCAAACGCATCCCGAGCTCGGATTGCGCGGCGGCGACGACCACCCGGGGCGATGCCCGCACCAGAGATCGAGCCGCCCCTCCTTCCCCCCGGGCCGATCGATCGGAACCGAACCCCTTTTGCATTTTTTCCCGGCGTCGATCGGAGGCTCTAACGCAACGAGCCCCAACAAGACGCTGGCCCCGTCGAGGCGGATACAGTTTTTGCTCGACTCCCGAGGGCTGAAATCGATGGCTGATGTTCCGCGGCGACCGACCTGCCGGAATCGCTTCGGCTGCCTAATGCGCGGGGCTGAAAATGAATTCGTTCGAGCCCGAAAGGGAAAAGGGAAAAAAGGGAGCCGGGGCAGAGGAAGAAGAGGCCGCGATAAAAGAAGAGCACGAATTTAAGTAGCCGGAGGTTCGTGCAAAGTTGGGAATTTCAACCGACACAGGAAGGTACTTAAAGACTCGCGCGCGTCGACGAGTTCCAATAAAACCTCCAAGGTTTGCTCGCGCGAATGTATAGGATTCTTGAGAGAACGCCGAGAGCCTGGAGGGAGAAAAAAAGATCGACTTCCGGCCAGTTTTCTCGTATCCTCTTTCTTTCTCTCCCTTTTTCGTGAGCCTCGAAAAAAGATAGATCGCAAGGACGAGGAGGATGCCTACGTTACGGGAAGGAAGCGAGCTGCTGCTCGACCGATCGAGAGAGACGCGCTTCGTCTTTCTCCACCCTCCGGTTTTTACCCTCTATCGGGCCCTCTCGCTCCCTCTCCCTCTCCCTAGCCGTGCCTGCTCTCACGCTCGCCGCGCGCCTGCGTCTGCTTCTTTTCTTACTTTAGGAAGTAGAATGCGCTGTTACTTAAATATTTAACTCCGAGTGGCCGAGGCTCCGTTTTTCCCCCATTTTCCCCCCATTTTTCCCCCATTTTTCCCTCAGGCGTTTCGCTGGTCCTACTAGCGCTCCGCGTTAAGGAGTAGCGCCGTCTGACGCTACGTGATCTCGAGACAAGTTTCGCTTAAAATATGTCTTCTTTTATCTTCCCCGTCGATTGCCGTCCGATGCTCCTCCTCCTCCTCGCGTTTACTCCTACAAAATTCATCCCAACGGGTCGTGAAAACGAGTCGCTCGGCCTCTCGCGACGCTCATTTTCGCCTCGTCGCTTATGGACTCGTTGCAAATAATAACGATCCACCCGGGAGTTTTAAAATATTAAAAAAGTTAATTGTCGACTTCGGTTGCGCTAACTCGGCCAACGTTACGAGCTTGTAAATTAATAAATTTATGAAGTATATTCGGGAAAACTTTGTAAAAGTAACTAAATTTTTTGTCATCTTTATTTGCACTTTCAACTTTGTTCGCGATTTGCGTACAAATTTTATTTGTACAATACGCTTTAAATGTTTTTCCTGCTTTACTTTTTTCTCCGAAGAAATATCTCTTTAAACTTCTTAAGACTCGGGAAACTTTTATGTTTCTGTGTTACTTCTGAGTTAATTTCGGAGTTATTTAAATAAAAATACGTTTGAAATAGTGCGCATCTCTTCGAATACAATCGGCTTATTTTATTGCAAAAGTTAATCGCTACGCAAGAAAGGGACGAGACAGCGGCAAAGGAAAATAAACGCTCCACGTTGAAATAATCACAGATGAAAATTTTAAAAGTTTCAAAATTTACTTATCGCGCTGCATGTACGAGTTGAATGAATAATCGCTATTACAAAGTTTGAACATAATTTTACAAAATTGGGACACGAATTGCCCGTAGTTTAGTGTCGTCGTTGCCTACTTCGTGATAAAACTCCAAACTTTAATAAGCGCAATTAGGAATTACTTAACATAATATTGACAATACAACGCAAAACATTCTACGCAACCTTCATAATTGAAATATTAATTAATCTTTGGAAAATTAAGCTTTTACCAGCTTTAAAGGGGCGTTGCTCTTAAGGATTTTGACAGCCGGTAAAATTTCGCATTTTCCACACCTTCATTTGTAAACCGACTTTGGTCAAGTGTACATAATCGTAAAATGCATTAGAATTAGAAATTTGTTTCTCGGGATCAGCGCTAAGATACTGCGAACGTGCGAGAGCCAAAAAATGTTAAAGCACAACCGCGATTATTTTCTTCCATTTTTTATATATATTTTCGAGCAAACTTTCGTCTAAAAAGAAAATTCAAGCGCCCCAATTAAAATTTGTGAATATTTAACAAGTTTTTCCTTTTACTCGGCGACAAAACTCATTCCACACTCGCTTTGTCGGATGCGGAAGAAAAACGTAGTTGACTAAAAGAAGATACCGGCGGCATCGACGAATAATTTCCAATCAGTCGGCGCGTTTTTCGACGCGGAAGTGACGCTTTTTACCGGTTGAGTCGCTTAAGAAGGCAGCCGATCAATTTCAACGAGCTCGCGGGCATTCACACGATAAAACAAACCAACGTGGCACGCGCGCATCTAATCGTAAATGCACCGAGTCAAAGTGCCTCCCCCGCGGTGTCAATCATTTCCCGAGCGCGTACTCGCGCTATTTCCAGCGGCCAAACTGCCGTCGTCCCAGCCAATTAATTACGCGGCAAATTTTATCAGCCGCAACGAGGCGTCGGCGGCTCCCCACGAGCGCCGTCACGGGGAAAACCGGAGAAAAGGCCGCCGCCGGCGCTCGAAAAAGCCTTTTATCCGACACCCTAATTAAACGCGTGCGCGCGCCGCCTATCAGGCCCTCCCTCCTTATTATTATCAGCGCAGCGTTGAGGGCAGCGACTGTCGCAACAAGCGCGCGCCTCCCGTTGTTGCGGACGGCAACAACAAAGCGGCGCTCGGGAAAAATGAAAAATGCTCCGGATTACCGCGCTGACTTTTCGGGAAAGCGCTCGACTCTAGAAATGGTAAAAGTTCCGAGTTTCGAGTGACGGAAAAGAAATTTCGTCTTTTCACCAACGCGGTCCCTTTTTGTCTAAGGGAGGGGCTTCCAGGAAAACTCGGCGAGGGCCGACAGACGTAAACAATGAGAGATCTGGTCCGTTACTGGCGGAGGATTGGAGAGGAGAGACCAGTCACTCGGTCTCGGCTCGTCATCCTCCCCAACTCGCGAGTTTTGAATAAAACCACTGCCTTTTCCTCGGCTTTTATTCCGCTGTCGTAACGACCTGCACTCGGGCCGAGCCTTTGTATCGCGGCCGTTTCGTTATAACGATTCGACCGGGCCTAATCGAATTCAGCCCAATGGCGACATTTCGAGCTCGACGAGATCGAGTTCGCGAAGCTTCGGAGGGAGAAAAACGCGCTGCTCGGCTGCCGCAGCCGGTGATCGAAAAACGAATCAATTGCCGCGCAATTGTGAAAAAGCAAGGAGGAGGCGTCGGCCGAGGAGGAATCGGACGCGAAACCAATTTAGCCTGTCAGATCGTCGCGAGGGAGCGCGAAAAAGCCGAGCAAAGTCGAAAAAATAATAAACACGAAATAGCTACGGGGGAGCCTTGAGTTTATGTCGCAACCCTTTCCATTTACGTCCGTCCCAAGAAGCGTCGTACCACCGCGGCTGCGTTTTGACGAATGGCTCGCACAGACTCGCTCGTACGACCGAGGCGCATGAAAAGTAACCCCACACAGCGAAAGGAGACAAGAGCCGCGGACTCGCTGCTGCGAGGGGGACGGCGCGGGGGACGGTTACGGGCGCATGGAAGGGAAAAATAACGAGATTGTTTGAATGGCGCGTAATAAAGTCCAGTCAACTCCACTATATTCCATGATATATGTTCCGAGAGAACGACCATCTTTTTTCTGTATAAGTAAATTGACGATGTCGGAGTATTATTAAAAAGTGCGCACGGCTCGATCATCCTGGGCACATAAATCTTATCGTCGACGCTGCCACCGTCACTGTCACCGTCGCCATCACCGTCACCGTCACCGTCGCCATCATCGTGATCATCAACGCTATCATCGTTAGCAATTCATGATTCATTATTTTCGAGAGCGTGTGTGGCAAACGGCGTCAAAATACGCGACCGAGAGCTTATTCAACGACTTTTGCAATCGTTTTCTCATGTTAATTACTCTTCCGATGCTAATTGCTCTTTGCAATTTATATTAGACCGTTTCAGTTCCAATTAAAATTATAATTATTTTGAGGAGAAAATTGTAATTCAGGGTAAATTAAAAGGAAACCGGGCAGCACAAGTAAGAAGTTTCTAGGTCGGGAAAGCGTTTTTTAATCCGTGTCCTTGGCGAGTCCTTCGATGCCTCTAACGCCAAAACTGCGATGTATTCAAGTCGGGGATTTACGATTTGCCAATTGGCGAATCGCGCTGGAGAGAAAAGGAGGCATTTTCCAAGCGCGCAAATGCGATTCTAATTGAAAATAAAATGGAGAGTAACGAGAAACGAGCGGAGAGTTGCGCAAGAGAGAAAGAGAGAGAGAGAGAGAGAGAGAGAGAGAGAGGGGAGACGAAGGTTTGATTCCTAGCCTCGTCTAGAGGTGTTTGCGCGCGCGCGCACGCACACGGGCGCGTGTGTGCAACCGACGTTACTGCCGGTCAAACGCACTCGGGAATATGTAAATGTCGCGCCACCAGCAGCAAAAGCTGCAGCGCCCTGGAGCAAATAAAGCGATTCCGTCGGGGGATTTACATGTGTTTGGATTCTAGAAAAAACGTCGGCAGGGGGCAGGGGGGAGAAAAGGAAAAAAGGCCGCTCCGCCAGTTTCCAGAGCACCGACTGGTTTTAACGGGCGGGATACCGAAAACAGGGTCGAGGAGTCGACCGACCGCGGATGGGGCGCTTTAGGTAAAAACGGGAGCCGTCCACGCCGTCTCGAGGACGCGCGTGAATTTTTTTTTAACCGCGTTACCGAATTACGGCAGCGGCGGCCTGAGGAGCCTGTTTGGGGAAATTCAATCGCTTGCACACCGGCTGGGACTTTTTTTCTTCCTCCGCCAGAGTTCGCAATTCCGCATTCCTTTCGCTCTCGTTGACGTTTTGTCACCGCAGCGACAAAATACCCATTAGCGTATTTAATTGCGCACGCGTCGACGCGAAGACGCAGTTTCGTATTCGACATCGTCGCAAGAGCGACTGAATTTGCGAAAGCCCCAAAACGTTGGAGAAAATTCGAATTCGATGGAAGCTTCGAAACAATAACTAGCGAAATTTTCCGAACGAATACCCGCGTATTATTTAGGGAGACCGGCGATTGGCCGCCATCAATTATTTATATCGCCGATATTGCATTTTTTCCCCCGGCAATAATATGCGCGGCCAATAAAAATGAAAAAAAAACGAGCGGAATTCGCACAATTACGAGCTCTTTTGGGCTGCGAGGAAATATTTCGCGGCCGAGTTGAAAAAAGTCGGTAAATCCAGCCCGAATAACAAAGTACCGTGGACCTCGTGAATTTTTCGATATTACGCCGAAAATCGAAAAGGGGTAATCATGTATTCGCTCCGGTGAAATTTCAATTACAGAGGGAATGCCAGCCAACGGTCCTCACGCGCCTACAACACGCGGGAGGTCGCGGCCGTCGCGTTATCGAGCGCTTTTCTCTCCTCTCTCTCTTCCGCCGTTGCCCCTTCCCGAGGTCGCGGAGGCTTGTTTTGCCTCAAGAGCTTAATCTAGGAGGAACCGCCACCGACCCGCTGGTATTTTTATACTTATTTTACGCACTTTCACGACAGCCGAGTCGCGCATAACTTTTACAACTCCATCGGAGCTCGCGAAATATTAATAGCAACAACATCCGCAGAAAAGCTCCGCCACGCTGCTTTTCGCGACGAAAACCCGATCGATCTTATCTCGGAAATTCGTCTATTTTTATCGCTTATGATGTAATTGAACGCAGAATTGGCTTATCGAGGTTCAAGCGCGGATTCGAGACTTTGGGGAGAAAAATCTAAATATTTGCACGATGATAGCCGATCGGCTTCTTCTCTAACCTGCGGTTAATTCCAGTCGAGAAACGCGCGATGAAATTGGTGCGAAGGCTAATTAGCCTAAGCCAACATTGTCAGCGATCGTTATCGCAGCTAATTTTTCGCTCTCGTTCGCGCGGCGCAGAGGCAATCAAGGATAATATCTAAATGATGATAAGCCGCTAAGCATTGGCGCGCGCAGCGACGCCTTAGAAGTTCCTAGTCTCTTCGACGATTTAGCGGGTAAACACGGAGGAAAGGTACTTCGATTAAACCACGAGTCGCGTGAAAGTAAACGTCGAAAAATATGTAAATCGTATCGAATTCCCGGCTCGCGGCTTAGATAAATACGTAATGGCGCTCGGGCATCGCGACTATTTTCCATATTTCACCCTTTATACTCTCGTAAAAGTGCCCCGCGCAGGAAAATGTTCCGCTCCGCAGCTTGCGGACGCATGCGTAAATAAATTATCGCGAGCGAGGAGCGGCGCCAAACGGAACTTTTACGGTTAAACAATTGGAGCGCGCCGAGCAATATTTCCGATTTTTGCTGCTGCCCGTTTTCCAGCTCTGCCCCCGCTGCCCCCCTCGTGGCCAGCGCTGCCCCTTTGTGTAAGCAGATTCCGGCGTAGTATTTGCCAGCCCTGGGTCTGTTTGCCGTTTCCACACAAAGGAATCCGCCGCCGCCGCCGCCGCCGCACAGCCAATCGCGCTCCCAAACTTGTCGCTTCGCCCTTCCTTTTATTTTTCAATTACCTTGTTGAATCCGCCACGTTCGAGAGTCTCCGGGTGGACAGCGTCGACGCGCGATTACCGCTCCGCTGCTTTGTTTGCACTCAGTTTCGCGAGCTGCGGTCTTCCGTGAGGAAGGAGAAACCTCAACCTCGTCGGCGCGACTTTGGGGAATTAATACTCCTCGGCCGCTAATGCCGATACGCGTGCGACCAACTTTGCCGCCCGCGCGCTCCTACATTAGTCGTGCATTAACGGATTATCCAAATTATTCGCTCGAGCAAAGTGCCGGGGCTCCTCGCACTAGCTGCACTTTTCGGAGAAGTGCGGCTGAGCAGTCGTCGAGGGGCGCGGATGACCTCCTCCTCTAACTCCCAGAGCCGCGGAAAGAGCCGCCGTCCTCGTGGGGCTGCTTATCACCACTCGCTCCCTCTTTCGCTCCTAGTCAAAGTGTCAAAGGGACCAAGCAAGCATCTCCGGTGCCGGTGACACCGCACGGCCCTAGGGCTGGAAAATGGCCGATCGCAGCCACCAAGCGCGACACGAGTGTTGAGCGGTTATCTGCTGGCCTCCGAGTGTGTTTTTCCAATCGATTTAACCATCGATCTGTGTACCCATGCCGAAAGGTTACCTCCAACTGCTGCGTCGGAATAATGTAGACAGACGAGCGACTGTTGACGTTCCTCGTGCGCGGATGTGTCGAGGTACGGGGGACCTGCCGCCGATTCTGTTTCAATTAGGGCACGCGTCGCAAATCGAAGGATAACAATAACAACATTTTAACAACATTTGCAGCGTCGAATTTTATCTCTAATCCATCGTAATTTCCTAACTTTCGTGTGCATTTACAAGTTGAAAATTCCAATTTGTCCAAATGTTCTTCGTTCGATGACGTTCGGTTGTTGGGTTATTGGCTAAAATCTTTGGGCCCGCTAGTTACGTCAGGCTGACGATCGGTACGTTCAACCAACCCCAAACGAAACGTTGCTCCGGTTATTAAAACAATCGCTGGGGGGTCAGAGAGGAAAGGAGCTGCTGACGTGGGATGCGATTCAAGGAGACCCGAGGCTAATTAATAAATTCTCTTTTCCTTTTTAATCGATGCCAAAACCATCGCGGCCCTCGGGAATAGACTTTCCCCGCGGGCGGAGGAATGCAAGACGCCCCGGCGATAAGCTTTTCACACATCCATTGTTGTACTGCCTTGGGCGAATCGAAAATGCAAGCGTCGAAAAACTATTGTCTCTAGATGCGCGGCGCTTGAAAGGATTTTAACGTAAGCCACTTTGACTCGATTGTTAATTCCCTATTTCGCTTAAAACTCGCCGACGAAATTTCAAGTTCGATTTAGTGAAAATATCTATAAATAATACGAATTTGCAGGGCAAAAAATAACGCGCTCGTGCTGTGTCGAAGCGAGTGAAATATATCGCTTCCACTCTATCGAATTTAC
Organism: Platyscapa corneri; assembly: GCA_018907185.1. Classification (NCBI taxonomy): domain Eukaryota; kingdom Metazoa; phylum Arthropoda; class Insecta; order Hymenoptera; family Agaonidae; genus Platyscapa; species Platyscapa corneri. The sequence goes on along the minus strand of JACCHW010000018.1, from coordinate 3,936,600 downwards.
TCGTCAATAGCAAAAAGTAACTATGTGACAGCGATTTTCTTTACGGAAAAAGTATGCTAGGATACGCAAAACGCAACAGAGTGAGACAGGCGCTGGAGGGGGAGGGGGGTGATAAGAGACGGAGAGAACCTATCAGGGGCAAAAGGAAGCAAATCGAGGTTACAGAGATGATACATTCCGCTTATCATAGACTACGACGAGTCGAGACGGCTTGGCTTGTAATAAAACCATAAAATACGAAAAGCGCGCAAATTCTTGAAAACGTTAACGTCGTTATTTTGAGTTATTGTCAGGTGTACGCGTGAAAAGACACCCTAAAAATAAAGTTGCCTTTACCGAAATTTCAGTCACGAGATTGTTTATAAAACGCTCGACGATTATTCGGAGGTAGTTTTTACGCGCTAAAATGGAAATTGTTCGAAATGCATTCTCTCCGACTCGAGAATCTCGATTCGCGAATTATTTCTCGCACATTCTGATCTCCAGAGTGCCGCCGGAACGTAATTCGCTTACGCGGACGCATAATTGACTCGTCAATTCGTAAATAAGGCGAAGAAGAGACACTCGTTCGCGCTTCGACGACTAACGATTTTGCGTTACGATCTTGCGAGTTGCATTAGTGTCGTCGCGCTGCAACGCTCCAATAGTACGTAATGAATTCGATTGGGAGCAGCTCTTGAGAAAAGTCCGTAATTTCGCAAGGATAAATAAATTACTCGGAGCGAGAGGCTGGAGGAGCATTTGTATTCATAAATCAGGAGAAGTGCATATCGACGAGCAATCGAATTAAGGTCCGAGGGGGGGACGGAACTCGATCCGGGGGAGACAATAAAAAACACCTTTGCATAACGAGGGTCGAGTGCGTGTATCGGACGTTTTTCGTTAACCGGGACAGGGAGAAGGAGCACCGGCCGGCCACACACCCTTCCCGGCTTGGGGGAAGGGTTATAATCGGAGTTGGACGCGGCGACGCGGCTGCAGCGGCTCCGCCACCCCGAAGGGACAGGCGCTCGGTTGGTTACGGCACGCGGGGGTCACTCCGAGGCGAAGCAACTGCCTGACTGACAACCAATTATGCGGAGTCGACTGGTAAGACAGGAAATGGCATTTCGCCAGTCGTAATAGACTCTCCCCCCCCCCGCCCCCTCGCCAGCTCCGAGCGATCGGCGGCGACTGCATCCAGCAAGTGCACCGACGGCTAAAATAATCTCGCTAAGTAACGACAAAACGGTAATCAGCTGTTCGTCTCGAGGACGAACCTTTGCCGCAGGCCAGAGGCGCAGACCTCGACCTCGTCATCGGTTAATACGTTACCGCATCCGTGATTAAAAGCTTCGTGGAGCCGGAGACAAGACTTTTACTAACCTGAAACAGAAAGAAAATGGCTGCTGTTAGAAGGATGATATTGGCGATTGGCGCGAGCGACTGCTTACGCTTCGTCGAAAGCGCGAGCCAAACGACGAATGCGTTCGCCGTAAGCGCCATCCGCATTATTAAAATGACGCGCGATTTATAGTTTTCCACATATTTATTGGACAGTTTTTGGATTTTACGGCGCGAGTTAGAGTTTGAAATAAGCTTTTATGTTGATAAATAGTCAAGTGGAGCCGTGCATCGTAAACGTCGCACTTGGTGATTTTTCACTTAAATCGGCGATGAAACTTGTGAGTTTACGGCGGATGTGCTCCGCTGCAAGAGGGTCAGTCAGCTGCCGTCAAGGCCAACGCGGCTTCTCCCCCGATCCAGGCGCTCGACGGAATTTCGGCGATTTCGACAACAACGGCACGCCGCGGATTTCCGTCCTCTCTCGACATCCGGCTGGATCCAGCCCAGCCGGCCGAGAGGCGCTTTTCCGGAGCCGGGGGGCAGCGGCCCGAGCCTCGATTTCGACGATTTATTCGCGTCGATTAAAAACGACGCAGGGCTTGAGCGGCGCTGCGATTAAAATAGATCGCGTTCAGTTGCTCGCTCGCTTGCAACTAAGTCCGTAATAAGTAACGGCGAGGGGCCGAGGAGGAATTGGGAGAGCGACTCTCGGAGGCAGGTTTAATAATTCATCGGATGGTACGCGGCGCTCGTAAACGCCGCTGGGACTCCCCGAAGGAGGTCGGTGCCGTAGCAATTCAAACGCTAACTCTAATTGCTGGCTCAGCGTCGTTTGCTTTGAGTTGATCTTCGCCTCGATCGTCGCTCTAAACGACGCGCAAAGTTTGTACTGTCGCAGACCGGATCGGGCCGGATCAGGCCCCGCCGCCGATTCGCAGTCGTTCGTTACGACGAAGGCGTACCACCAACACTCGCACGCCTCTGAGCTTCCGCTCGTTCATGGGATTCCTCCCCCGGCCTTCCACTCGCCGCTATTTTCGATTACCGCACAGAGGCGCTTATTTTCTTATTTTCTCCCGCGCAAAAGTCCCCCCTAAGCCTCTTACTTATTTTAAATTCGATTTTTCGTCCGCCGTGTCGTTGGGAAAGCGAACGATTGTCTTCGGCAGCCGCGCCACTTTTCATCCTCGAACTCGGAGCAGCTGCAAGCCCTTCCCAGTCTTAATTCCCCGGCAAGAAGATTTGGGCAAGTGGAAGGACGAAATCTCGGGAGCCGCTTTGAGATAATAACGTTTCCTTTTTAAAAGTCGGGCGCAGAATCGTGCGGATTCGCGGCATCTCCAGGCGTCGGTTGTCGTTGGCGGTGAGAGATGCAGAGTCGCGGAGACTGCGGCAGAATTTTATCGGGGCCGCGAAAGCTCGCGGGCCGTTTAAGCGCAAAACACTGGCTAAATCTCGCGTTTGACGCCCAGGAGCACATTTGGTGGGAGGGGGGGGGAGTGTGAATTAATAATAACGTCGGCGCAAACTTGGACGCTGGAACAACACGGCGGGGACAACACGGCACAACTTCGCAAGAGGCGCCGCCGCCGATTGTTTCGAGGTCTAGAAGCGTGAAAAGGTCATTTTACATTCGCTGTCAAGTGTATCGATTTGAAAAGAACTTGTCAGGCTTACCAAAGTGGAGCACCGGTGCGTCGGTTATCCCAGTGAAGATCAAACCAAGTTCGCTCGTAAAAACGTGAAAACGTAACGATGCGCGCGCTCTCCCCCTCCCCCTCTCCGACTACGCCGAAAAACACTCGCTAACGAAACAAAAACGAAACGAAAGGCCGAACGAGTCGCTCCTTTTTAATTTCCTCGTGTTATTAGAAGTTACATTAGAGCAACAAGACTCGAACAAAGCGGCTTAGCGAGCGATTCGCGCAACACAGCAAACACGCGTTTAACTTATCGCTGCGTTTCCCTCGGCGAAGCTCAATTTATTCCATAAAAATTCCATATGCTATACTCGCCGCGTTATAAATGAGCAGCAGTTTAATCAAATTACAAAATCCAGAAACGCTTTTTTCCCTTTTCTCGCCAACTGCACTGGAATTCGAGCTAATAGTCAATAGAAAGCACTTTTAATAGCGCAAATGCAGGTTTTAAAATATCCGCGCGATCGCCTTTTCAATAGAACGCACGAGAAATTGAGAAATGCGAGCCTTTTTTCCGCTTAACAACAATGCGCGCCTGATAATAAATTTTCCTCCCGATGCACTCGGAGATTACTGAAATAAATATGCACAATTGCTCGAGAGCACGACGAAGAAAATAGCAGAAAGTGCAGCCGCTGCAAATTATGCACATTAATATCTCGGTGCGTGCCGTGGAATAATTAATAATCAAAACACCGCGCCTCGGGAAATGAATTTTTGTCGAATTGGTTTTGTTCCAAGGGAATCTTCGACATCCGAGAGCTCGAACAGTGCAAGTGTCCGCCCGTCTTACCGGGAAAATGCAAGCGCGAGAGGCCGAAGCCGCTGATTAATTCGGGCGCTGGCTGACACACGTGCGCGGGGGCGTTCAAAGGCGAGCGGAACTGCTTTCCCGCTATCCCGGTCGGCGCGACTCCACGACCGTCCCCTAGCGCACTAATCGTCGAAAACGCGTCGTTGCCGGATTCGCGCCGCACACGTGTAAGCCTCCGAAGATCAGTATCGACAAAAGTGCTCCTTTCATCAGCGCTCGCCCCCTCGGCCTCCTCCTCCTCCTCCTCCCCCCTCGTCAAGCTCTCCTCTAACTCGACTGTCGAGACAATTCCTGCAAACTCTACTTTTCCCTATTTCATTAAAAGTATTATCCGGTAATGCAATTAACGTCGCTTGTAACGCATTAAAACTGGTAAAGACGTTAAAGTACAACTCCTACACGTGTTAATGGATAGACAATGGAATTAGATTTCAGTGCAAATGCCCTTATACTGAATTATAGGGAAGGTTGCACACGAGACCTCGAGTTCGCGCGACATAACAACGCGACTCGTTCAAACTCGTTCGCTTTGGCGATATTTTAATCAACGCATCTAGTAATTTAGCAATCAGCCGGGGATAAGCTTCCTCGTCCCTTCTAAAACGGGCGTTCGCAAGTCCAACCGAGTTGTCCAGCTCCTCGCGCACTTTGATTTCTCGCTTGTCGCGCTTTGGAAATTCGAGCAGCGGCGTCGTCGTCATCGCGAGGACCGATGGCAGACACCGGTGCACCACGTCCTTAGGCGCGGACAAAGTCGGCTCTCTCGCTCGCTCGTCGCGGTCCCGCGCGATCGCATAATCGTCGGAGGCGTGGGCGTGACAAAGGCGCCGACGCTCTCCCTAAACGGTTATCGCCCCGACACGACGCGCCCTTATTCCACGCTGGAGTTCGCCTCCATTGTAATGTCGTCCGCGGCGACGCGCCGACGACCATTCGAAAGTTCCGCTCCGCCCGGATTAGGAAATTGTTTTTCGCCGCGTCGGCGGTGTTCCTTCATTTGTTGTCGCAGCCGCGGCGACATTGCGGACGAAAGGATCGCGGCCGCCTTCCGCCCGTAAAAACCGTTGGAAAGCCAAGCGTTTTCCTTTCCAATTTTGTAGAAAGGTAAAAGCCGCGGTAAATAAGTGACCCTGATTTATTTGCGTTTATTAAGAGCCATTGTGTGTTGCGTGTTGCCGTCGCTGTTGCTCGCGCTTTCAAACGCGCGCTGATAGCTTTTATCGCCGCCGTAAAGAGCAGCTTACGTAAGCAACGCCACTCGAGCGCGACTTTTTTCGACGAAAACAAAAGCGCGCGACCGACTCCGTTGCGACGGATTAATGTTTAACTAATAATTTACGACGCTGCGCAAGTGCAAGTGCATATTCCGGAAAGTCGAGGCTCGGCCCGTCTTTTATAATTCAGCGATAATTCTTGCGCCGTTTAGCGCTCTCCTGGGCTGCTGCCCTCTAGCGGCGACTCGCTTTTCTGGCTAAATTAATATTAATTCCCACCGCGTTGGGGGAGCGCGAGGCAAAACGACGAGATAAAGCGGAAAAACTGGCCAGCCTCGGAAGCGACTCCGATTGCCCGCGTCCTCGAGCAGCTTTGGCGCAGTTTTCCGAGGCTGCGAAAACGCAACGAGTCGAGTGCATTCCCCCGCCTGATAAGGGAGCGAGAGAGAGCGCGGGCGCTTAATGAAGAATTAATACGGAATTAGCCGATTAGACTTTCTCAGGCATTTTTATCGCGACGCACATTGTGTTCTCCTAAAGGCGCGTGTACCTATGATATTTGCTCAGTGGGAAAAATCGAGAATTTATGTGCGAATATCGCGACAAAAGAACCCAACAGGAGTACCACCACTGAATAAGTGTAAGATCGTAAAAATGAATGTAAAAATGAATGTAAAAATGAATGTAAAAACGAGTCTGGCTGCGCTCCTTGTGTCTAGAGGCGTACATTTGGAACTCGGAGCCTCTATTTCTATTTCGCAGTGAGCCAAGACAATCGCTTGGAACTTACAAGAGTGCGCATTATAATTCGCCCATTACTCGGGCAAGAGAAATAATAAATAAGCCGCGGAAGAAAAGGAATTCAGGTGGTTGGTTGTTAGGAGAGCATTTTTCCGTGTAAGAGAAAGGGGGAAAATGTTTATTTATCGAAAGGCCCAACGAGCACAATCGCCGTACAAATTAAGAAAATTTAATTAATGCGAACACGCAGCGAAACGGTTGCTTTTCTGCCGCTCCATCCTCCCCAACTTCCATTTTATTTCCTTTCTAAAGCTCGCGAATATTTTTCTCGCACCTGGACAATTATCTAATCTTTCGCCGTTTCGCGCAATTTTTACGCCAATCGTCTATCTTGCACCGCGCCAAATAAACGTTCCGTTTCCGAGGCAGTTATAAATAAACATTATGGCTCGTCGATTCGATTTTACATTTGCCCCTTTGTTATCAAACAAAGAATCGTTTGCGGTATTTCGTCGAAACTCACGTTTTTTTTTAATATCCGCTCGATTACGAAATCTATGCAATTAGTTTCGCAGCTTTAACTTTTCGGTAACTCCCCGTTGATTACGTTAATTTGTGCGGTTGCACATATTAATTCGCTTGTTTAGCCAACTTCTGCAGTCAAGGTTACTTCGCGTTACTTCGCGTAGCTGCGTTTCGGCAATTCAATTACACTTCTCAAATTAAAATCACCCTAGTCTCGAAATTCTTAGCGGGGACCCATAATTTTCAACGCGTATCCATCGTCGACCAAATCGGGTCAATGGCGCGCCGATGGTTATACGCGCGTTATTTTACATTCCAGTTCGTTACGCACTTCGTATTATGTTGCGCGATTCAGTGCGTTTGTAATTTACTTGTGTGCAAACGTGAATTTCACTCGCATGAAAACAGAAATTATTCATCGATACCGCGAGGCCCGCGTATAAAGAGATAATGAAATACAAGACTCGACATCTGCTGATAAAAGGTTCTTTTTACAAGGAGTTCGACCTCTCTCCTAAAATGCCTGCGGCATTTATACGCGCAGGTATTGTACGGAATACTAAAATTATTTTACTCGCACTGAATTAAGGATGGATTCCTGTGTCGTTCGCCGGGACCCGGTGCAATAAAACAAATTAAAGAGGGTGAAACGTATTCTGCTTCAAGGGTAAAAGAGTAAACGTGTGCCGCGATGGCTTTCCTTGACCAAAAGGAATTGGAATTGAAAAAAAAAAAAAAAAAAAACGATCGTTGACGTATAACTCGAATGCCAGGGACTCGAGAAAGAAGCCTTCGCTCCGATCCAGCGACCAAGTGCATTTCGACGCACCTCGAGAAACGCGACTCTAATTTTATTTATTTTAAAAAACGAGGCGAAAGGGAGAGGCGGCTCCGGTTCGGGACCGAAGAGGATTACAGTGGGAAAGCGGAGGAGGAAAGCCCGGGCGCGTCGACACCCCACGGAGCGGCCCGTCCGGCGCTGGCTCAGGTACAAGTCGGTCGAGTCGGTCCCGGGTTGAGACCCCGGTCGCGCGCACGACACGCGAGCCGAGCGCGCGCCCGATGGGTCCGTGGACCACGCACCTGGCGGACAGCTGCTCGGCTCCTCTGGCACACGCACACGCACAGAGAGAGAGGGACGCGTGCGCGAGTCAGTGAGTCGGCTGGCGCACACGCCCACACGGCGCTCGCGTACGTGCGCTGACAGGTCGTTTCCTCGGGGCTCGGGGCCCGTGGCCCTCGGCCCCTTTCCCGGACTTTCCCTTTGTGCGACCAGTAATTACTCGGACGCCTCGCCTCGCCGCCTCGACCTGTACTTTTATCCACTTCGATTTTCTGCCGCTCGGCTTTTTTCCTCGCACCTCGCGCCCTGTTCGATCAAAGATGCACTTGGAGTTGCCGCTGCGACTTCCATACGAATACCCGCATAGTCGAGCCGAATTTCCGAGAGCCTAATTATTATCCTTTATATCCATATCGTGTCTGTATAAAAAAATAACGGTCGCGTGCTCGAGCGAATTCTCGCAATTTATCGACACGATAAAGAGAATCAATTAAGTTATGGCGCTGCCGAGAGCAGAAAATAAGCGCCTCTCATTAACGCAACAACTCTTCACGCTTATAGTGCGCCGTTACCGCTAACTTAACGGTCGCCGCCTAATAATTTCCAAATAACCATTTTTAAGACGACGTTTATTTTTCGTAAATTTCGTTACGCGATGGAAGCGGAAAAGGATACCTCGGCGGCATCTGCGCGAGCAGCCGAGTGCGATCGCGAGTCAAGTTGGACTCGATCCGCCCTTGGACCGAGGCGAGGAAAGTTTTCGGGATTCGAGATTCCGGTCACTGCTTCACAATACGCGGCTGACGATGGAAAAGACACGCGTCCCTCTCCGGGCGTGGAGCAGGTACTCGCGCGCCCCCACCCTCCTCCAAGACCAGCAGCCGCCGATCGAGATAACGAGCGGGTGCCAGCGGATTAGGAGTAAAGGGCCCGTAGCCAATCTCTTTGTCTTATGCGAGGCCCAGCCACGAGCATCCGCGCGCGCGCTCCGTTTCTCAGAGCTCAACCGAAGCTTCCGCAGCTGCCGTCAGGAGCGTCGCCAAGCCTCGACGCGGGTGTGCAAGCACTTGTCGCGTTGTTTTCAGGTCCGATCGCTTCCCTCGAAATCGCCGCGGAAGCCCCGATGCGAGCCGGCGAGGGGCAACGGACTTGGCTGCTCGAGTCTGCGTCTCGATTCCCCTTTGTCCCGGTGACGAGTTAAATTTAAAACTGGAACCCTGGAGGAAAGAAGGAGAAGCTCCTCGCGACGCCGCGGACGAGCAGCCGAGAGCCGGAATCTCGTTTCTGACGTCGCTGTAACGATCGCCAGTCGATACTCGGCCGGTAATTGCACCGACAACTGACATCGCAGATGAGTATCTCGGCTATCAGTTGCCATGCGGAGCGCGACGATTTCGAAATCCCCCGGTCCCCCGGCTAGTACTTGGCTAAACATACAGTCTAGCGCTCATTAACACGAGCGTCGATAAGAAATTTGGAGCGCGTCGGTCGACGATAAGGTGGAAAGAGGCGTTACTATTGTCTCTTTGAATTCCCCGGTTAGTCGACGAGCACGGCGAAGCAAACGTTGATACATCAAGGCTACGACGCGTTCGGCGATAAAGTTTTTCGAAGGCTCGGGTGCGCGAGCGCGCGGGTAACGAGTCCGGACACCGGTTCCATCGCCATTTTTCGGCGATAACCTTGGCGCGTAAAAGTCGAAAATGGCTTCGTTATTAGCGACGCTGACGGCCACTGTACGCGTTCCGCCGACTCTCGATCGACCGCGCTAACTTCGTTTTTACAACTGCGCTAATAAATAAGGGTTCACTGCTCGCGTCCGAAATATTCCTGCTTCGCGAAAAGAGCCGAGGCGAGAGACGAACGTTTTCACCGGATGCGCGGCAAATGCCTTTCTGGATTATCAGTCCTCGTTTTTTTATCAACCTACTTAAACGCGATAAAAGTAATCGCTTATACACCAATCGAAATTTCAAAGAAGAAACTTTTCGAGATATGCCATCGCTTTTTGATTATTTCTCGATTATTAGTTTGAAAACGTTCTCGGCCGAGCTTTTTTGTGGGCCAATTATCCGTGTATCGATGATAAGAGTATAGCAATATCTAGTGCCTTTCTAGTGCATCAACGTTCGTTCTTTTTTCTTGGCAAGAGGAAGCTATGATGGCTTTAATTTTGAATTTCGTCAAAAAACCACTTAAGGAAGCATTTTTCTCACTTTTCAGAGAATATCTGAATTTGTTCGTTTTTTCGTGTATTTTTTAATATAATTTTAACTATTACCGTTGTGTACTAAATATTTTAACATATTTTAACGCTCTGCAAGATATTAACGTCGGTTGAACTTATCGCACATCACACATCCACCACTTTATTTCTATTATCCTCACTGCTAATCTCGCCCTTCTACGCTTCCCCCTCCCCTCTCCGCTCCAGCCGAGTTGCACTTTCCTAAAACGCGTTTCGTTGCTTCTCATTGTTGACGTCCTAATCTACGCCTCCTATCCTTCCCTATCAATCGGCGATTATTGCCCTTCCTCTCGCTCCCCGCTCCAACTCTCCCCAAAATCGTCATTAAATGTTATTTTTGTATCAGAAACCAGAAAACTAAATTAACGCAAGCAGCGTGAAATCATAAATAAAAATGTTCGCAAAATTGTCAGGGAGTATTGGCGAAGATAATAGGTAATGGAAAATAAGCTTTTCGATTCGTAATGAACGTGCAGTGAAACTTGTTCCGAAGCGGTAAACGGTTTTCACCTGCTGCTCTGGAAAAGCACTCCATCCTTTAAAATTAATTGGAAAATAAAAAATTTTTAACGTTCGTGCGGTTATCGCTTAAACAATCTAATGATCTTTGGAAAAACCTAAGCTCGTTGATGCAGTCGCATTTTCCGCGGCCCTTCAAACGAATCGATAAATCTATAAATTCCATTACTTTACTCTCGCATGGAAGTTTGAATATTGCATTATAATAATAAAGAGAGTTTCGATGAACCGTGAATCTATGGAAAAGCGGTGACACTCGCGTTATACTGGAAGGGAGAATAAAACGTAAAAAACGTAAAAGGAAAAGTTCACGACTGCGACCGGGAAATGCCTCATCGAACGGGGCGTTGCAGCAATTTTTCCTTTCCCTTCAAAAACTCAAGAGTAGCTTTTATTAGAGGCAAGAAGATTACACAGTATTAAAGCCAGTCTCCGTCGCCGAGGAACAAAGTGAACAAGCCGTTAAACCAAATCGAATCAACGTATATTATTTTTCAAAGTGTCAGGCTGATCGGGGCTCGGAACGCGGAAAGTTAATTAGCTGGGAGCTAACAACCTCCTCACCCTTCCGCAATTTGCAAAAAAGAATCGGACGTCGGCGCGTTCGCGAGCCAAGCAAGTGGAACATTTTAATTTGCGCGAGTTAGGAATTGATTTACATTTCTATTAACTTAACTTTTACAAGATGCGGCGTAAAAACTTCATTGCTCAAATTTGGTTGTGTTTCCCGGGGATTGTGTCTGCATAAAGAAAATGCAAACGAAGCGCTCGACGTTACGACTTTGGGCTAACGGGGCGCTTTTCTAAATGATTCTTTAACTACGCGAGGAAACACCGCGCACAACCAGGAAGAGCTTTTAAAGGCAATATTAGCGATACCGATGACAACAGCCTAAGCACTCGCGCGGACAATTTTTAGTTGCGCGAATGTAGATGCGATCGCACGAATATTTTTGTATTTTAATTCCCCAGCCGCCGACTTGCAGACTCGACAAAGCAAATCGATTGTTCCGTTGGAATATTAACAAAAGCAACGGGCTTTTATTGGTCGTCGAGCAGCTTGTCGGCATTAATTTCACAATCTGTAATCACGTTTGCGTCGGCGAGTTGTCCTTCCAGTTGTCCGAGACAACGACATTCGGCCCCGTCGACTCGCTATTGAATTTAGAGCGATAAAGAGGAGGCGACATCTCGTGCGACCGAATAATTCATAACTCGTATTCGAGATTCGGACGAGTTCGACGGTTTTTCGAACGAGTGGAGGCCGCAAGTGCACAACGTCGATGTGCGACAGAAATTCTCATCGGCGCCCAGACCTGCGACTCTCATCAGCCGGATGCGGATTAGTCTTAAAAGGAAGAGCGAACGTGGGGAGATTGCAAAAATATAAAGGACGAACGCGAGGCCCTTGTCACGATAAACATTGGCGAATGCGTCGGGAGCGCGCGCACGTTCCATTCGCTGATCCGTGGACGGGGTGGGGGTAGATGAAATCTAGCCCCGGTAATCAAAACCGAAGCAGCTCAACGCGAGCGGTGAGCGTTGGAGGCGCGCGTTTCCGAGCGATTCAGGAAGGAAGGAAGGAAGGAAGGAAGGAAGGAAGGAAGGAAGAAGGAAGGAGACAGGGCGAGGGCTGAGCGGGACTCCTGGGTGCGTAGGCGGGTAATGCGACGCTGATCTTATCAACGCGCTGAAACGAGGAAAACGAGGAGCTGTTCGGTCTGTCTGATTTCGCGTTTCCTTCCGCGCACGAACCTCCATTTTCTACGTAATTCGAAACGCCGCTCGCGTGGCAGGTGCATATTTGTCTCAATTACAGCAGCTTTTTCGCTTCCTTTTCAGCGCCACTAGGTCAACTGCTTCCCGATACATTCTGCTGCTTTCAATTCGGCAAACTCCACTGTCGTCAAATGGGGTTTCCTCGGCAAACGCGATTGACGAGCTACTGACGTAACGCTCCTAAATTTCCAGCAGCCCTCGTGAAAGCATTCGATCGTCTCGAAAATCACCAGTAGCCCTTATTCGCCGACAAATGAGGTTATCAGTGCGCGATCTCAAAGGGCTGCCAACTGCGCAGTTATCGCTCGAAAAACAGGGACAACAACGGGACAAACGTGACGCACGCGGTGGGGGACATTTTTGTCTTCGATGTCTTCTTACGGACCGAAGAAGCTGCCTTCAAAGTAAATGTTCGACCTCGCGCGTTTCATTATTCGCTCGCGTTGCGTTAGTTACACGTGCGCACCCTCCCCCCACCCCCCACGGCTTCTTACGACGCTGTGAACTTTTACGGCGACTCGCTCGCTCAGCTTCGTTCAAAATTTCACGCACACCCTCTCGCAGCAGCTAATAAGCTTGAACTTCCGGAGAGACTGGATCGCGTGCCGAGGCTTTTTCGGTCCCGTCGCTGGGGTTCGCGCCATCGCACGAGCGACGTTGCATCGTCGTTTCGGTCGCCGACCATTCGCTTTTCTATGCGCGTGATTTGCACTAAGCTACTGCTGAACTTAAGCCGCGAGTGCAACGCCACCAGTTCCTTTCGAAGCAGTAAATCGAAAGCTTAAGCACATTTATTGCGCGAAATGAAAAGAAAAGCCGCGCAAATGTTATTATTCGGCGAACGGCGTGGAATAAAAGTTGTTTCCTTGTTCGACACATCGGCGGCGGCAGCGGTGGCGGCGGTGAGGCGGCGGTGGCGGCGGTGGCGGCGCTCCTCGTAAATTGACACGTTCGAGCAACACTGATAAAGGCGCTCGTTTCGAATAATGGAAATAATAACGATGGTTATTGTTGTTATTGCGAGAAAAGTTGCGAAACGCAATGAAGATAATCCGCTTCGATAGGCCGCCGAGGCAGAATGTGAATAATTGACGAAACAATGGCTGCGTTAACGTGCTTACGATACGAGATACACATTAGCGAATGAGTTGTACGCAGAAGAGCATGTTTGGGGAGGAGGGGGGAGGGGGGGGGGAAAGGAGGAGAGAATAATGCGATGCTCACGGGAGAAAAGAGCGCGATCTCGGTCTCTGGCAGCGATTATCGCGCGATAAGAACCGTTTAGAAACGTCGAAGTGAGTTACGTCGATGGCGGCATAAATTGCGCGGACAACAGTTTTATGCGCGGCTAACGGTAAACGCGCCTCTCGCAATTAAATTTCTCCCCAACCCCCCCCCCCCTCGCCGGTAATAGGCAGACTCGTTAACGCTCGCGCGTGCAAACGTCGCGAGGAAACTTAAAGTCTGAATTAATGAATTTACAAGAAATGTTCGCGGCTACAGTTTAATCGAGGAAATACGCGCCGTCTGCAATGTGATGGAAAGGCGCTAAAACGCAAATTAGAGAGCGCGAATATCGATTTCGCAAGCTGCCAACCGACTATTGGCAGAGAGTGCATTTATGCGACTGGAGCTTTGGCCGGCAACGACGAGAATCGATCGACGATACGAAGAGGAACCTGGTTTCGGGTGTTGCGCGCCAGCAACTGGCAATTGGATCGCTAATCCGGCAATTAGAGTTTCGCGTCCGTGCGCGCCATGGCAGTCCTTTGTTCCAACAACCAGGAGCGAAGAACAAACGCGAGGGAACCGCGGCGGCGGTCGGAACGAGTGGAAACGGAAAATTTGCATCGCTGAGTTATGGAAAACGGCTGGGCCAGGGTCCGATTTATCAAGCCGCCGCGAGTCGACAATGGGCTCTTGCATTAAAATGGAAAAGCCATGAATTGAATCGGGAAAGTGCGTTATCTGGTCATCTGGTCGGGCGCGTGCGCACCAGCGGTGTTTTCGCAAACGCTCGGGCTACGTAACGGCAACGGCGACCATCGGCTGGATAATTATCTCCATCCACCTTCGGGGACTAGCGGCCCAAACGACGCTCGCGCATTTCACTGCTTCTGTCCGCGTTTGACTGATTTCCCGTCACGCGGGCACAACTCAATCGACTCTGCTTTCCTTTTCAGACAAAGGCGCACGTTGAAAATTTAAGTCCGTTCTTTACGACAAGGCCATTTCGCCCGTTCGCTCTTCGACTTTTCATCGAAAATCTTAAACGCACATTCGCAAAGGAAACGAAATTATCCGGCGCGATATTTCCAAGGAGGTTAGGCCGTACTTAACGCACTTGCGCAACGCGGCCGCAATCCATCATTGCGCGCGCAAACCTAACGCTCGATCATTAGCTCGTTCCAACCATCCGAATCGGAGCATTTCCCGAGTCGGGATTTTCTCGATTTTCGACTGCGGCGCTGCTTCGCTAAACGGCCGAGTGCGACTGCAATCGAAAGAGGTCGCCGACACAATAATCGAATTCGGAGAAACCCGGATAAGTTCGGAGGCGATCGTAGCCTCGAGTGAAGAGCGCGAAAACTCGCGATAAGGCGCACGCGTATCGCATCGTAGGCTGCCGCGATTCCCTCCCCGTTCCCTCCATCAATAAACGATTCCACCCAACGCGCCTTTATTTTTAGTCGCTCGATCACTGCTCTAGCGTTTCTAGCGATTGCGCGATCAGCGAGCTAAGAAATCCAGTTCCACGAATTATCGCTCGAGTAGCCGAACGCCACGCGAATGCATCTTTTAACGGTGCGGATTGTGCGTTATAATCTCGTTAGGCTCGCGCTGACTGTCCGTCGCGACTCGAGGCCTTAATCGCGCGCGGACATAAATTTTCCGGGAGCTGGGATTTGGGTTTATTAAAGGTTTGGAAGTGAAAAATGGCTGTTGGCGATGGCGCGCGCGACTCGAGTTGCGCCACTACTCCGAAGGAAAGTCGCGCTCTTCACTCGTTGACTTATATCGCCGCGTCGGGCTCGGTCGTTATTACACAGGCACTCCGGGGCACATATTGCGGGGACGGGGCTCGTTTTGTTCGTTAGTCGCTCGTAAATCGTCGGACGATGTCCTTGCCACGGGTTTCACCCGAGTTTCACCAAATGGATTCCGTATCAGCGGACGCTACAGGTAGGCCGGGGACGGGGAGAAAGAGAGAGAGAGAGAGACGCGCGCACGCATGCACTCGCGACGTTATTATGCACTCGTTTTCAGTTTGTCGAGGAGTTTTTCGGAAACTTTTTCGCGGCTACAAATTGCTCGTGATTTATCGCTGCACTACTTCCGATGAAATTCTCGGCCAGATGCTCTTTTTCACTCCGTATTCCACATTTATGAGGAGTTCTTCCCACTGATCATTACTAGCATTACTATTATTTCTTTATAGGCGCTGCACGAGCGCGTTTGGCTCTTTTTACGAAACTTTTTACGAAACTTACTCTGCGAGCGAGATATTTTCAGTGCCTTCGGGAACGCGTTAAAACTCCCCGTTCTCCACCGAAATTTTAAAGAAAGTGCAGCCACCAATAGACAAAAATGACATCCCTAAAAGGAGCGAACCGGAGGGTTTCAGGCGCCGCGGCGGAGGCTTCGTACTTTGTTTTATAATATTGACTCGAGGCCTCGCGGTAATTCGAGTTTCTCGGGCTCTACGTTATTTTCTCGCTCCGATCCAATGTCGCTCCTCTCTCTTCCCCTTTCGGCGTCTTCAATTAAAATAAGACGCAGACGCGTGTCCGCGGCGACGCTATCTCCGTCAGGGTTTACGAGGACAGGCTGTGTCGAGGACTGGCGAGCGGCAATGAAAACGCACCGAGCGCAGGAAAAAATTAGAAAACGGAGCGATTAAGTGAAGTGTCGAGGCCCTTAGATTAGATAGATTACGTATACCGCGCTCTGTCTCTCTCCCTCTCGGGAGGAGGCCCCCGATGGAAGAAGCTCACCATATGGCCCGGGCAATCCTCCCGTTCCCTCGGCACACAAGAGAGAGCGGATATCGGTGGTGCTGGCGCGCGCGTGCGCGTGTGCGTGAGAAAAGAGAGAAAGTAACAAATTCCTTCGGCCGAAAGACGGCAGCAGCAGCAGCAGCAGCAGCAGCAGCAGCAGCAGCAGCAGCGGCGGCTCTACGTCCCAAGATTCATGGGGTTTCTCCTCTTCCATCGTCTTTCGCGCAAGACCGAGCCTACGTGGCTGCGCACACCCTCCGTCGGGACGCCGCACGAGCTCGAGGAACCCGAGCAACCCGACATTAGGGGCGTCCATCGTGTCTCCGGCAATTGAGCTCCGGACAGATTTCTCCGTCCGCCTGCGGATTGACCGCTGGACCATGAATCCTGGAGCGAGCGAACCCAATAGCCCAGGAGAAAGTCCTTACGAGACTTAAAACGGGATTTTCACGCCCTTACGTTATCCAATTACACGCTGCGAGTGCCGAATTCCCTCGGGCTCTCCCGCGATGATCTATCGCGTGTCTCTCGTCCTGTCCGCGGCAGCAGACGAGTTTTCTCCCAAAATTCGGCGAAATAGGGCGAGAAAGGGAAACCGCGGGGGCGACCGCCGGTGCTCGAGCTTTAAAAAATGGCGCGAGCGATCGCGAGCCTCGGCCGGCACGAGTAACACAATTCGCGCTACTCGCTGTCTGGGCCGCGCGGCGATCGTAAATTTGCAGATTTACTCTCGTTAAAAAGAGGAAAGAGCGAGTGTCGCAGCGAGCGATAAGTCACTCGCCTAACTCCACCAACACATCCCACAAAGTTGAATTACTTGGAAAATAGTGCGAAACGCGGATTCGAGGCTTGCAATCGGCGCGATATGAAATGCGCTAAATTAAATAGGCCGATTCTGCGCAGTTGGGAGCAGCGCATTATCACCGCCGTAATTAGATACCTCGGCTCGGCTTTATTAATTACCGGCCGCCGCCGCCGACAGGCACAATTCAATAAATCTAATGTAACAGCTGCCTATAAATGTTAAGAGGAAGCATAAATATCAACGCCCAGATATTTTCCATCTAGACATTTACGAACGGTCGTCGCTGCTCGAGCCGTCGCGCTTCTGCAGTTTTTGTCGCGAGCTCGAGAGGAGGCCAGTTGGGAAATCAGCGGGAAAATTTCATTAGGAGCGAGTCCGGAAGGGTTCGCCTGCGTGTCAAGGACGACGAGGAGACGTCGCGACAAAAAGCCAGAGCCTTTTTACGGAGAATGCGAAGGAAACGCAAGAACCGCGCGTATAAATTTCAAGCTTTGCGTAACACATGCGTGTACGGACGCGCTATCGGTGTAAAGAGAGATAGAGAGATGGACACTCTGACCATAATGGACTATCGGAGTATCGAAGCATGGATCGAGAGAGCGAGAGCGCACTATTCCTCCCAGCCGGTAGACGCCCACCGTTGTTGCTTGGCCCATTATGAAGATGGAAGAGGAAGAGCACCGTGAGGGGGGGGGCAAGCGAGAGAGACGAGGCGAATAGCTCTCGAGCCGCATACAGCGTTTGTACAAAGGCCTGAATGCGAGCCGTAGTCTTATGCAAATTATTACGTGAAATCTTTGTTTAGACGGGAGAGCCTCGTCGGTTGCGTAATCCCCGCGTTTCACCTCTTTATTTTGAGAGCAAGATAAAGGAACGGAGAGAAGGGAGAAAAAGGAAAAAATCGCCCGAGCTAATGTGCAGGCGTCGGAGCAGCAGCGGCACCAGGAGCAGACCGGTTTGCAATTTTGGAAAATAAAAGAAGCAGCACGGAGAAGATTTGCGAATCCGCTCTCTGGTCTTTGAGGGCTTGCCTAGGGTCCTCGTCCTCGGGTTCCGGGCTTACGCGAGACGAGGTGTCCGGGCGCGGCTCCTTGTTTACCGAGCGAATCGCCTCGAGTGGGACACTTGCAGTCGGTCGCAGTCCGGCGCTCGCCCGCGGATTAAAGGGTAAAAGGAGCGACGCGTCTGCGCCAACACGCGCCGCGATTAGCCGAGAAAACAGTCGACACTCGCACTACCGCAATCCGCGGATCAAAAAGAGCGGAAGACTAACTAGGAGGCGCTGGAACAATGGGGGCCCAGCGTACAGCCACGCGCGCAGCGAACAACTCGGGGAGCAGGAGCAAGACGAGGTTGCCCGAGGTCGGCCGACCTCGTATAATCGACCAGTGGCCGATAAAGCCAATAAGTGCCCACCGGCTCAGCGGCGCTCGCGTGTTAATGGTCGAGGAGATCGGGCTGCCGCTGCTGCTGCTGCTGCTCTCTGCCTCCTGCCGGGTAGGGATCCCGCTAACAAGGGGCGCGTATCCGTGCAAACACACTCGAGGATAATGGTTACCAACACTGAATATATCTTAGCAACGATGTGCGTCCGACTATTAGTGCGGCGCCCTTCTCCGCCCCCCTCCCGTCAACCTTCTCGGTGCGATGGACTTACACGCAGATAAATCCACCGCCGTAACCTGATCAAAGCTACGAATGTTACGGCGCACACACACACACACCCCCACGCTCCGACATTTGTCTCGCTGATTTAGAACAAAAGCGTCCAGCAAGTTATGGTCGTGCTATAACGGCAGGAGCGCCGCATTTATTTCTCGTTATTTACACATGAACCGTCGTTCCAATCTCGAGCAAATATTATTCATGCGTCACATCGGCAATTGCCCTCCTGCCCGTTGCACAAGCTGGTCTGCCTTTTTACGGGCACGTCACCTGAACGGCGAAGCTGCAAGCGTCCGCAAGTGTTCGGGGAAATCGTCCTCGTGCCGTGTGCGCGATTGGCACGCTTGGAACAAGCACTAGAATTTCGTGCTCTTACCGACCGGGCAAGAAGGCGTTTCGGGAACTCGATTAATCGCGACCAGCGGCACTCGGACATCGACTATTCGTATCGAGAGTCCCTTCGGGAAAATTCGGCCTAAATTCAAATTGTTGAATCTCGAACGAGTGTTGCAGCTGTCGATCGGATTCTAATTTATTTATCCGCACGTCTTGGCGCCTGCGGCCGGGAAACCCAACTCGCTCGCAATAATCGTCTGGGAAATTTGGGATTCAACGCGTCAACGTTTGCTCTGTAATTTTCATAAATTCTAGCCAACGTTAGCGCGTCTTCGGATCTCCGCGAAACAGGCGACTCGTTTTACTGGTACGCGCCGAGGCAGACGTTATTTCGCTCGAAACAGTCTATCAACGGCGCAATAATACACGATTCGCGAGCAAAGCAAAATCAATAAATTATGTAAATACTGCGCTCGCACTCGAGAGGAGTCGAGAAGAAGCGACACTTTTTTCCCAACGACGAGCAAAGGTATTCTCAAAGTGCAAAGTGCGAGTCGTCTTGGCGAACTTCCTCCAGCTACTCTACGAGATCTAACTTGCTACTTTAATAGCGAATCACTAGCAGATTATTATTTCTCAAATGAAACCCGGTTCGCCGCCGGCAGATAGAATTAAAGACAGCTCCGGTCGTTCGACGACGCATCGGCCTCGCGACGTGACATGCGCGAGGAAAGGCAAGCGGGGTTGGCAAGAGTCGCGATGTTGAAAAATTTGAGGGTCGGTGGCGGTCGCGTGAAACCAACATGGCCGGCCCGATCAACATCGGCTTCGTGGCAAACGCGGAAACCGTTAGTCCGACTCGAGCTCGATCAAAGTCACCAGCAAAGAAAATCGCTGCTTACACGCCTGGTGTTTTCCTTGTTCGGAACGCGTGCACCTGCGTTCGTAAACGAGAGAACTTTGCTCGCTAATTCGCTGTTGCTAGCAACCGTAAAAATACATCATCGCTCGAATGTTACAAATACGAGGACGCGAGTGCCGCTGGGCTACACGTGAATAAATTTCCACCGAATAAATCGAGCGAAGAGAGTTGCGTTGTTGCGCAATAAAAAACGAACCCCGTCCAGCTCTTAATTTTAGCAGCTGTTAGCGAGGCAGAGACAGGAGGACGCGTTCAACGATAAAGATTTCGCTGTACGCACATTCGGCCGCGTGTGCAATTACGTCGAACATCGGACAATTATCGAGTCGTCCCCGTTGGGATTAACGATTGGCGAAAATTATTCGTTTCGCGCGCGCGCGCGCACGTCTTAATTTGTTGCATAATCGGATTTACGGCAACTATAGGAGTTTGTTGCTCGTCCGCGAGCGCCAAACGCGAAACAGATTTATTTTTCACGCGATTGGCAACTTTTGGCCCGAGAGGAGGGGCATTAGTTTAATTAGCCACTGGATTTGCTTGCACTCGATTCGCGATCCCACTCCGGGATTCGGTCGGTGGTTATCGGGCGCGCGGTCCATAGTTTATTCACGGCGCCGGCAGACGCGGCGGAACATCGACAATTTTCTATAATTCGCTCGCAACAAGTGCCCCTAATGGACGGCTCGGTTTTCGGCCATAAATTAGGCGCCGGATTTCGACGAAAAAGGCCCTTTCGCATCAGTTGCCGCGGGGGCAGCGACGAATAATAAGTCGACAACAAGCAGTTTCGCGTCGCCCAGTCAGCGGCTCGAAAAATTAAAAATATTTACTCGGTAAAGATATTCGCGCGGCGGCGCTTGAAATGCCTACATTCAAATACAGCCGTAGACGGGGCAGAGAACGCGGAGCACAACGAGCGCCAAAGCTGAATAAATAATTGTATTTCTGTATAGTAACATAAATTTCCGTGACGCACGCACTGAGTTTCGACATAATAAAATAGCAGCAGCAGCAACGTTTCTCTGGAAAAGAAAAATCGCCCCCACGAGCAATGGACGTGGATGTGTGTATCCTGAGAAAGACGGGCTTGCGTAATCACTCCAACGGTCGCGCATATGTAACGAGAGTCAAAATCGAATTTCACGCACGCGTCGGCCGTAACTGGCTTTTATAATGCAACCGAACAGAAAAATGCGTCTGACAATTAACGTGAAACTCGTGGAACTCGTCGTTCCGTCGCAACGTCCCCGGTCTTATGTCATCATTATCATTTTGGGCGAATAAATATTGCTTTCTCGAACTCGAACGCGGTTGTCAATTTTTTCTCGAGTACCCGCGACTCCATTTGCCGCTCTGACAGCGGCTAATTTAAATAATTCCCTCGCTAAATCGTAACGCGGAATAGCGCCAAATAACGCGGCAGCGTTTGCTTTTGCGAGCGATTAACTCTTCGAAGCCTTTGTATCCTCGTGGCGATCGTAAAGCGCAGTATTATTATTAATGAACTTGGATATAATGTAAAGCTCCGGGCCGCGAGTCATAATCGCGAGCGACTCTCGCTATTTTCCGCCGCGGAGGCCATCAGCGGAGCTTCAAATTTTCGACACTACCGTTCGACGTTAATTTCAATTTCAATGCCACGCAAAATGAACGATAAACATCAATCGTAAAGCTGCGCTTTTCACCGCTAATGCATTCGCCGATAATAATTGTCTTGCTCGATGCACGAATTAAACTTATATTCCCTTATTAATTGGCGCTCGCTTGCCAAGGCGGCAACTGCCGATCGCGTTCGAGTACATTTTTAACGACGGACATCGACGTTGTCCAATTGTTGAAAACAGACGTTAAATTAACGCAAGCCCCTACGCTCGAAATCTACTTACTACCCCCACCGCCCCCCTTCTTTTTTGTAAAATATTTTACATTTTTATAAGAATAACGCCGAGGTGAAAGGGATCGGCTAATAAAGAACTCGTCCACAATATCAAAATTTTAAATAAGACAGCGGCTCTCGATCGTGCGTTTCCGGTTTAGCTTACACACGTAAAACGGGAACTCAAATGAGAAAACCAGAACTAATCCCGCGTCAAAGGACGTATACTCGATTTCCGTGGCTTTAATGCGCTCGGTTGGTTCACCACTAAAGAAAAAAGACCAGGGAAGACTGATAAACGCAGAAAGAGAGAGAAAATAGAGAAAAGGAGGAGAGAAGAAAACGCGCCAGCAGCTCAGCTCGTAACGAAGCGATGGTTAGTCGAACAGAAGAGCGAGCGGACTGGAGAGGGAAAGGAGTGAAGGATAAAATATATAAGAGTCAAAGAGCGAGGTACGTAAAAAAATTCACTTATACGAGTCGGGAGGTGGTGTTCGCGTGTGCGTGCGGAGACGGAGGGAGAGTAAAAGAGCAAACGAAGACGGCCGGACACGATGCCAAAGCGTTGTGAGTTGTAGCGGACCGGATATGCGTCAGGGCCTGGTGGTGGTGGTGGCGGGGGGGGGGGGAGGGGGGCAGCGAGTCAAGGGATGAGAGGAGGAGACCGGAAATAGCCGCCCTTGGTTGCATTGCACTTTTGCGATCGCCTACAACCGTCGCCAGACGCTTTATTTTTGAAAGAATAAGCTACTGCGCTTGATCTGCAGCGAGCAGCAACAGAAAAAGAAGGTTAGCAATTAAAGCGGGAGCGATGTAGGCAAATTAGCCTCCACCCTTTTGCGTGTACGCAAGAGCTGGAGGGAGCGGAAAAAATATTTATATATACGAGAGAGGGGTACTGCATCGCACGCATCATCCCCCGGGTGCTAGAAACGAGGCTAACTTTTGTGGGTGAGCGACACTAATTACTTTATTCACTTTTTTCAACTTTTTACGAGTCTCCTTTTCTCCTTCCCCTTGTATCCTCCACTCCAGTCCCCGCTATCGCTCTCGCTCGCTCTCTCTCTCTCTCTCGCTCTTTGCGCGTTCATTCAGAAGCGCTTTGTTCTTATTATTCCGTCGCGGCGCACTTTCTTTTTTCCCTTTGAGAATCCTCCCGTCGGGCGAGCCAAGGAAGGGATTTCAGTGTCGAGGGCAAGAAAAGAGACTTTCGTCCACCGAACGATCCTCGGGCTTTCTTTCGCGGGACACGCGGACGACGCGTATCCGGTCAGCGAACGAGAGCAGCTCCCGTCTAAGCTCTTTCCCAACGCGCGACGAGCTACTTTTTGTCGAACCAGGCCCCGAACGAACATTTCCTCTTAACGTTTTGGGCCCGACGAAACGGCGGTGCGAACCGAAATTATCGGCGATGGCTGTCGCGCGAACATCGCAGTTGGATTCGGCATTGTGCCGATATGCTATTGTGCGCGTTTGGCCAAGTGCACGAGCCGAAGGTGCAAATGCGCCGGGAATAATATTGCGCGTAGCCGGTCGCGTCTAACGCGAGCGACGATTTATAATGTTTATTCGTCCGAGTTTGTTCGGCTTTGTTTAAGCGCAATTGTTTAATGGAATAAGCGCTCGATCCGAGTCTTTGGTGCAGTCTTTGGGCTCTCGAAAGCCATTGTTGTTAAATAAAGGCGAACTTTGCGTCGGATTTATTCTGAAAAGCTTAGCCCTAAGGTTATCTATTTGTTGCCGCGTGTTAAGGTGCACACGCCGTTCCGAGCGGCTCTTTTTTCAAATCTTCCCCGCGCGAGCGAGAGAAATTATCGTTTTATTCGATACTCTTGGCAATAAATACCACCATCCATTCTTCAAAGCGATATAAGATGATATTAAGTTTATCCACGGACTCGATCGACGTCTAATCATTCGTTGCATCAGTTAATCCATTTTTGCAGCACTAAACGGCAAATGGTTGGGAAACAGTGTCACCTGATGCAACGTTGACTATTACTATGAATTACGTTGTCGGACATAAAAGTGGGTATTGCATTAGCGATAAATCATTGCTCTTGAGAGTCGAGTGGCTGCCACGTATATCGAGTATTTATTAATAATAAAATACTAATCTCGAGTTGGGGTCTTTGGTCGTCTTTCGCCATCGCGACCATTTGCCGGGGAGAGTTCAGCAATTAAAAGAGAAAAAGTCGACGAGAGCCGGAGGAGACGAAAAACGGGTTAAAAGAGCACAATGAGAATAAGTTAGAAAAAGAAACGGTCGTCGTCTTCGCAGCGACTAAAAATGGCGACACTTTTTTCTCGGCTCGCTTTCTTTGAGCGAGGCAGCGTCGAGGACCGAGAACACGCATGCAGAGAAGCGAAAAAAGCCGGCGACGGCCCAACCGACGTGAACTCGCGGCAAATCTCGAGCTCAACCTTGAACTCGCGGCCCTGGAAAAGCGTCCGGCCGATTGGCGTTCGACGATACCTGGAATTATCAGTCGGGCAAGGGCGGAGTCGATCAACTAACGGCCGTCAGCTGTCGATCTTCCCGGGGCGCGCGCGCGCGGGAAATCCAGCGCCCGCGCACAATGCAACCCGTGTCATTCATCTTCCGCTCCTGCGCGCAACAAAGCGCGACCGAGAGAGAGAGAGAGAGAGAGACCCTTAATTACGCATGCACCGCAGACATAATAACACGTCTATTATGCAGTGGCTCCGGTGTTGCGTGCGCCGAGACACTGGTGGATCTTTCGCAATCGAGCCGTGGGCTATTGAAGCGGACGCGATCCATGGGTCCTCGCGGGACATCCTCGGGTCCGTCCGTCTCGGGCTGCGTCGCGCGCCGCCTCCCCGGCACGTCCCAGAAGCTCGGGGGGCCTCTATTCTATTCAATGATCTGGTTAAGGGCCGAAGGGGAGTCGTCGCTTCTCTCCCAGAGGACTACTCGTGCCCGATATCGAATAAATCTATTAATACTCCCAGAGCATCGGCGGGGCAAGGTGCGCCGTCCGTCCGACAAGCCAAGGCCCACCAGCAACAACCGGGCCGTCATTTGTTTACTCGGGACAATGCGCGTCGAGGAGGCGCCTCGATTTGCGTCGACCCAAGTGCCGATTAAATTGCGATTTTCGCCAAAGGGCAAAGGGGCAAAGATCCTCTCCGGCGCGGCTCCGAGTAACTTTCTCACGTGCTCGGGGACGTCGCACGCACCGACCGTTAGACGAGTCTTGCCGCGAGAGGCAGGGAGGGAGTTAATGCTCTCTAGCTCCCTCCACGCCTCTTCGCTTCTTTCCCCGGAACGAGCCGAGCGGACCTTGAAAACTCGGCGGCGACTCGGCGAAAAAGTTGCACCGTTGCTGCTCCTAATTTATACGGAGCGCGCGCGCAATGTGTAGAGTCACCCCTAGGCCGGGGTTCGGGGTTGGGCGGCTCGACGTGGCTCGTCGCGGCGTCCAGTAGCTGCGCATCGGAGGCGCACGAGTTTGCACGCGTGCGTAACCCGACGGACGGAGGCTCGGAGGCTCGTGAACGAGAAATAGCGGTACTCGGAGACGCTCAGCCGGGTTTTTATTTTTTGCGCGCTCCTCCTTTTTCTTTTTTTGCCTTTTCTTCTCTCTCTCTCTCTCTCTCCGCCTTCCTCCTCGCCGAACCCTCGTGCGCTTATTTACTCGGGGAGAGCGAAAGATGGAGAAAGAGCGAGTGCGAGCCGGGGAGGGGAGGGGGAAGGGAACTCGTTTGTTTTTGCCCGTTTTGCTCTAGAAAGAAAAAGAAACACCGAGCTTCTCCAAGAACGAGAACGAGAACGTTGCTCCTCTTTTTTCCCTTTGTTTTTCTCTACCCTCTTCCCCACACTCGAATTCGCAGTTCGTCGTATTAGGTTGTGCGACGCGCCGAGAATGCGATAAATATTGCGAAATTATAAAATATAAATTTATGTTCCTCTTTTTATGGGATCGTTACCGAGCTGTTCCTACCTTCGATTCGCGCGACACAGTTTCAGTTTCAGTTTCCGTTTCCGTTTTTGCTCCGACTCGACGAATGTTACCGACCGAGCGCGCGCCGGCGAAATCGGCCCGAACCGCTGGTCTTTATCGTCCGACGGTTTTAAGGACGATTAGAAGCATCTCCGTGGTCTCGCCAACGGACCGCCAGCGGATTAATAGCAGCGGTCCTAAATTCGACGGCCGATCCCCCTAATTATTCCAAGCGAGACGTTAACCACTTATTTTCAATCAAGTATACGTCCCGCGAAGCGGAGCTTCTGCCCTTCAAAGTTGCGCATGCACTGCAACTCTTCGCGTGTATTAGCGCCGAAATAACACGGTGCTAAGCGAGCGACCGTGTAACTATAACTATTCTCACGAACACTAGGCGCCGGGCCCACACACAACTGCAAATCTCGCTTCCACTGCAAATTGAAGCCTTTCATTGGGCTCGATTGGCCTTTGGAACTCGGCCTTTCTGACACTTGCGGTTCACTCTTTACCCGGAGCCGAATGCGAATTTCGCATTTCGCGTTCGCTCGGTCTTGCGCGAGGCAGATTATTCCCGGATTAGAACGTTCGTTCGGCACGCGATGTGCGTCCGCTGCGACGACCGGAGGACCGACCGCGGGAGCCATTCGATTTAAAGATCGTTTAACCTGGCCGCGCAAGCTGCCCGTCTGCTCTCCGCTGCGCCGCTCGGCGCGAAATTGCTGAATTACTGTAATGAGCCAAGTTGCCGTTGAGAGGAAATTCTAGCGGTGCGCAGCCAGAATTAACACGGTAAAGTTTGATCGCCGGCAGAAACCGATTCGTACATCTTGCACCGAGCGCTTACCGCTTTTTTCGTCTCGCTCTCCGTTTGGGTTTTGCCGATGTGCGTTGCAGTCGTTCTTATCTCAACGATTGCCGATGCACCGGCGCGAATAGTAAGGCACCAGCACCAGCAGTCCGAGCAATGGAAAGGGGTTCAATTAGGTTTTGGCGCGGTCGAGGGCCAATTCCCGGAAATTTGTGCGTCGCTCGCACTCAAGTCTTAATTTGGCGAATCACGTCTAGCGCTCGAGCGCGAAACAATCGGAGGACTACTAGTCGATTAAGAGACTCGATTCCGGCGAAAAAGAGTAGCGGACGTCTCTCCTGCGAAATAACCCATTAAATGGAAAGAAATTGTTCAATTTCTTTATTCCCGAACTACAAAAGAGCATCGCCACGTAGGCCGTAGCCGAAGAAGGATCTGGCAGCCAAGTGGACTGTGCTAAAATAACGTACAGTAAAGCACGAAACGAGGGAGAGAGGAGGAGACGCAGCGAATCCTCTCTCTCTCTCTCTCTTTTACACACACACACACACACACAACCGCTGGCTGCTCCATACGGTTAACAATGGCGTGCAAAGGAGATTAACAAACAGAATAAGCTAACGCATAATCGTATTATTTCTAGCCAAGTCGCATTTAAATTAGATAGCAATTCCATTTAATGAAACAATGTCAAGATGATGAGTCACTATTGCTGCGGATTTAAATAAACTAACTCTGTATATAGTCTCTTTTATTATAAAGTCTAATCCGGGTAAAATTTTTGCCCTTTCATATACTTTTTAGGCGAAAAATGCCTAGTAAGAGTAAGAGTTCTGGATGGAAGTATCGAGGGGAGGCAGGACGCGGTGAGAGCCCAGCGAGTTTCTGCGAAAATTGCGCTTATAGAAATTGCTCGAATTGGCGAATGTTGAATCCGAAAAGGCAAAGTGCATTTGCATCGGGGAGCGAGCGAATTGAATTTCATCGCTCGAGATTTAATTTCCTCATAATCTCCGCTGCGTCTACAAAAAAGTACAAGCCCGCGCAAAAGCGCAAAAGAGTTACGGAATCGGCGGCTTTCCAACAAAAGTGGCCTCTCCCGATCCGTCAATTCTACCAATTGTACTGCTTCTATCGATTTACTTTAGAAAACTCCGCGGCGGCGAAAATGAGCAGTTACTTTTTTACTTTCACCCGTAAAGTGTCAACTCTGACGCTAAGGAAAAATCCAGAATAGGTATCGGCATTAATAACGAAATTACGTTGTCAGTAAGCGTATTTGTTTATGCTCTGATTATTTCAATGCTGCATTCGCTCTCGGCTCTTTTTTATTACTTCATTATTTTCTTAACGGCGCGTAATCGCGAGTATTTATCAAATGAGAATAATTTCTCACAAGTGAACGCGTGACTGGAACTTTGAATTTATCGCGCGCCAATTTTACGTAACAAAAATTGACTCTGGATCACTTGGTTGTTCGGGAACTGGATCGGAGTGTGGCATTTTTCCAGACGCGAGCATGCGCCGGTGCACTCGCGATAAAGATACCCTGTACTTGTAAAATATCCATTTTAATATACATCTATCTAATTAATGTTTGTTTGGAAATTCAATTAACGTTTCAAATGCTTTCGAGCCGAGATTAATGTTGTCATTGTATCGACAAGTTATGAATATTTGTTTGCTTGTTTAATTGCCGACCGAGCAACGATCAATTAAATGAAAAAGGAAACAATGACGATCCAGAGTTGAAATAATGATTATGAAAGGGGCGGCCCGATGATAATGGAAAAGCGCTCGACGAATCGAAACAAATTTCTCGTTGCACCGACCTAATCATTTACCCCTTAAGCGAGCAAAGACACTTTTTCAACGCAGCGGACAAAAATCCCATTTACTCACACTCGACTTCACTTCCAACGCCTCGAAGCGGCGAACCGTTGTATTCGCACATCAAAGCTCGACAATATTCGCACGCAACGCCAGCGTAACCCAACCCCACAGCAGCCCAGAACCCATTCGCCCGGGGCCCGCGCTATCCTCCAACACCAGCACCGACGGATCGTCGCTCGCCGCGAACTTACTCTCCTCGATCCGCGAACCCTGGAGACTCGCAGCGGGAGCAACGATAAAAAGTAGCGCCCGAGCGCCCGATAGAGGCGCTCCTGACGTACTTCTAATCAACGAGAACGTCGGGCCGTCGAACGCGCATTTTCCGCTTTTCCACTTTCGTTTTCGTTCGCCGACTCGCGTGGGATGTTACGCGCCTCTCTTTGTTCCTTCCACGAAGGCGGCGTCGCGAGATATCGGTATCGACGAACATTTTTTGTAGCCGCGGCTGCTCGCCCAAATTGCCTCCGCTCTTATCAACCCAATTTGTCGGAACTGATCTATGCTTTTTCCGAGTCGCGCTGTCGAGGGCAAACGGGTTTTCCAACGCGACTCGTCCAGCGCCGCTGAACTTGTGCCGCTGAAACTGTCGCCGAAGACATCGATGGAAATTGGGAAATTTGGCGAGCGACCATTTTAATGGACAACTCTTGGTTGCGCCAACGATTCGACTGATCGTCGTCGTGGCTCAGGCATCTCTGCCAATTAATAAGCACTTATTTGGGCTGAAAATTAATTGTGCTTTATTGGCTAGAATAAACAGATTTAATCATACTTTGAGTATTTGAAGAAAGTGCAGTAATCGAGTTAATTAGCATCTAGGCATTAATAGCTCGTTGGCGCGAGATAACTGCTGCGGCGATACACCTAACGCTTGAATATTCTAAAGATAAAATTTAGTTTGTATTCAGCTATCAAAACATCATAAATTCAAACTTATCCTGGCAGCTACTTTGTTGTTTAATGCGAACATTTTACCGAAACATTAAGCTTCGTAAATAGTTTCGGTGTCATAACAAATATCGCCTCCTTTCCTTAAATCGAAAATATTCGCCGACTGGTCGCGTAAAAACTGGCGCTCACCGCACATTTGTCACTTTCTTAGCGACTCTGGCGCTTTCTGCTGCTTCACCCGCGCGAATCATCATCGGCGCCCGCAATTATTTGGACGGCGGTCTTAGCTAAATAAACGTCATCAGCCTTTAGCCGTCGTAATTAGATCACTAGCCTCCGCTGCGAACTCGTTACTTTTTGCTAAATTAACGGCTCGAAGTAAGCTAATAATGTCCGCCGCTCTCAAAGGAGTCCTCCCTCCCATTATCGACTGGAGACGACCATTTGCGCGGAACTCTGCGCTCCTGGCGACCTTTATATAACAACGCACCCACACGCGCAAGCGAGATAAAAGCGACGTTCTAGGCCGTTCGATATATCAGACCCCGGACAATGGCGAGCGATATCGCGGAGATACGTCGGTTAACCCTTTAGCGCATTGGCCGCCCAAGGGCCCGCGCCACGGCCCAACTGAAAACTCGACGCCTTTTTTCGCGCGCCGAACAAAGGCCGCGGATTCATTTTGGGAAAATTAACGACATTCCGCGATGGTGCGTCGAATCCCTCCGAATTTTAAACAGGAGCGTTAAATAAAGAAAACTGCCCTCCCGATAAATTTCCAATGCTACTCCGCAGCCGGGGATGATAACTGAGAATCAGAGCCGCTATAATTTACTGCTCGCTTCCAATGCATTACCGACAAAGCGATTCGCACTCGCCTGATTGTCTAATGTCGATATCGAACCCGGCTGCCTACCCCAACGCGCTCACGCTCCTTTCTCTCTTATTGGCAAAACAATACAATTTTTTCGTCGTTTCTCGCCTGCGCGATTCCCGAGGGATATAGCGCACCGTCAGATTGCCGCTCGAATTTCCCCGGAGCAACAAAGGTCACACTCAAGTGTGACCCACGTCGATGCAACTAAGCGAGGTTGCCTACCAATTTCCTTTGACGGATGCCAACGTCCCCCACCCCCGTCCGCTTTCGCTTGGCATTGCATCGCTCTTATTACTGTTTCAATTAACGCAGCCGAGCTTCCGAGCAGATTTCAGAAATTCCAGCTCGTCCTGCAAATTATTGATTGTAACTTTGAAATTAGTCGAGGTGTTGTGCGAGTGTGCGTTTGCGTGTGCACGTACTAATGTACGCACAGGCATCGGGCGAAATATCGCTTTGTTTCAGGCCCCCTCCCTCCCTCTCTCGCCCCGACTACTTCGAAATGAACTTTAATCGTCGCTGCAACTTTGGAATGAAGAAGGATTCTGCGTTTCTTAAAAAGCCCTTTATTTGGACGAGCGCGCGGGCGCGCACTACTTTGTCGGTTGCAAACTTGCAAACTACTTTAAATCGCGTAAAAAATTTAGGGACGCTAAATGGTTTCTTTCAAAGTTGAAACGATAGTAGCATCGGCGGAGACTTTATTCGTTCGATCGAAACGCAAGTTTTGTTTTCTATTTACACCGATGACCTTAAAGTTGCCTGCAACTGCCTGCTAAAACAGATTATTCGACTAATTCGAGACCCGAGTTGACCAGATCAATATTCATCGTCTGCTCTTCGTTATTTATCGCGACGAATAATATCTGTCGCACGTAACATTAATTATATCTAATTTTAAGAATCTCGGAAAAGGAACTCGCAAGGAGGGCAACGATATCGATTGTTATAAAA
Organism: Platyscapa corneri; assembly: GCA_018907185.1. Classification (NCBI taxonomy): domain Eukaryota; kingdom Metazoa; phylum Arthropoda; class Insecta; order Hymenoptera; family Agaonidae; genus Platyscapa; species Platyscapa corneri. Next base: position 3,905,678 of record JACCHW010000018.1, on the reverse strand, counting down.
TTGCTGTCGCGCGAGTTTGCGAATTCAGTGAAGAAGTTGATAATAAATTGAATCGAGTATTGGCGAGGCGTATCGCAGAGAACTTTCAAGCTCGGGCTGCAGAAGCATCCGCCTGAAATAAATTCAGCAGTACCTGTTACGCATACGTAAGGACATAAATGTCAACTGCAAGTAATTCCGTTTCCCATAAATTTTTTCTAATTATAAGATATAAATACACGTCTCCATAAAACGCTGCTACCGTTCGCTTTTCGACAGCCAATATTATTTATAAAATACAGAGAAAAGTAAGCCATTAGCCTATCAGTGCCGTCATACTCATAAATGGAGAGCCATTTAACGACCGGAACACCACGAATGGATACAGAATACTGATAGAAAAAATATCTCGCTATAATTAAAATAGCGAGCGGAGGGCGGGAGAACCTAACCTAAAACGAGAACTTGCGCACAGCACGAGTCGGTAGCTACAGTACGACTGATTTACGATTTACAAGTCTGCGAGTCGGCAAGATCTCCCGATGAGTCAGGGAATGCGGGGAGTTTACCTGAGGCTGGCTGCCGACAATGGACTGATAAGCCGAGTGGAAGACATGGCCGATCTGCGTGAGACCCTCGTTCTCCATCTGGAACATAATGTCGGCGCCGGGCGAGCCGTTGTTGTTGAGGTTGTTGTTGTTGACGAGGAGCTTGTCGGCGTTGTCGACGTCGCGCATTATCGTGCCCGGTTGCATGGTCCACGTAACGCGTGTCCTCACTACCGCGTCCTCGGGCGAGCTATCAAATCGCGCACGCGACCAGTGCCACCATCGTCATCGGGGGCGCCCTCGGTGACGCGCCCCTCGTCATCTCATCGCGCGGGGCGACGCGCTAGACCGGACCCAGAGGACGTGCACTTCCCGCGGCCTCCACTTCCACTGCGTATCCACGAGAGAGGGGGACACTCGTCGTCGTGGTCGTCCACGTCGTTGTCGTCGGCGGTTGCGTTCACGGGAACTCACGGGCTCATCCTCGGCAGGCGGCGCGTGCACACTTCTCCGAATACGGACGGAACTGGCGGTGGTGCGCGCTCTCCAGTATCGGGGGAGAGAAAGGACAAGGGGTTAATTTTCACTCGCACGTCGAATCTCCGTCTTTCACTCGCGGCCCCGTCTCCGGAAGCACTCTCTTGTCCTCTTGCTCGCACTCCAGCAGCACGTTCGATGAGCAAAGTCGTCTTCAGCGCGGCTCCCCTTCTGAATTTGTAGGTTAGGGAGGCTTAGAAACGCTCACGGGTGACGAGTCCGAGTAGAGCGCGAAAATAAAGGACGAGACTCGCTGAAAATCCTGGAAAGCGAAGTACGAGAGCAACAACGTGCCAGTGTCCAGCGAAGGAAGCAAAAGACAGCCGTTGCAGAACACGAAAACAGAGCGACGATGCACCCCTGACTCGTTGGATGAACGCGACGCGACTGACGCTCCGCGACGAGGGGAGCGCTGCGCCCCTCCCCACTCCGAACCACTCGATCGGCTCGCTCTTGTACTTTCTCTCTCTCACACACGCTATATTATTCCCCCCCCCTCTCTCTCTTTCTGGCTCGTGCGCTCGCCGCTTCTTCTCCTCTCCGCTCTCGCGGTTTTTTGCGCCGCGTTCCATCTCTCTCTTCCTTACAGCCGCGCGCCCCTTCCGCCCCGGTCGTGCTCCCACTTTGGCATTCGCCTCGCTCTCGGCTCTTGGCTGCCGCCGCCGCCGCCGCTGCCTCTGGCTGCTGCCGCCGTTGCCGCCGCCGCCGCCGCCGCCGCCGCCGCCGCTGCCACTGCTGCTGCCGCTTCTCCCCTCGCGCCCCCAAAAACACGAGAAACTCCCTTCTGCTCGGCTTCTCCCTCCCTCCGCGCTCTCACAAGCGTATTATACCGTTCTATCTCGGAATTCTCTTTGGTGCTCTCCTTCCTTTCTTTCCGCGATTTTTCTCTTCCTCCGAGCAGCTCTGTTTCTTCTTCCTCTCGTTCTCTTTTGCCTCCTTGGTCCTCCCCGCGCAGCCGCGTTGCGGACGAGGAGACTTCTCCCTCGGCCCCGGGAACCGCCTGTTTCTCTGTTTATCTCGGCTTCTGTCTTTCGCGCCTTCGCCTCTCCCTCCCCCCCCCCACTTGCGCACTCGTATTAGGAGGCCTCCTCGCGAGCCTCCTAATGCTTCTGTGCGTGTCAACTTTCGTAAATACGGACTCCGCTGGACCGGCGGTGTCCGTCCAGTGGGAGGAGGGGCGGGGGACGCGGATGAAGACGCGGCCTCCGGCTTCATTAGCCAGCCGCGACTCCAGTGCGCGTGTATCGGTAGGTCAGTATCGAGCGGAGGCTTTCGTGTCGGCTCTTCATTCCCCATAGTCTTCCCCGACGGCGTGTCCTCGTGTCGGGGCTGCGCCCCGAATATCCGCGATTATACGAGTTCTGTTGGCCGCCAGCAGCATCGTCGGCCAGAGTCGGCGGTAAGTTGGGTTCGTTCTCCCTCCGGCCCCGGGCGCGTCGCTCGATCGAGTGCGCGACGAGAGCGAGGCCGGAGGACGTCACCATTTTCCTCCGTGAGCAACCCCTCGGAAGGGAGGGTCAGGGCGCGCGGTGGAGCCTCTGCGGGAAAAGGCCGCGCGAGAAGCCAAGGCTCGCGGCTTTCCACTTACGGTTTGCAATCGTTTCGTGCGTACTGTGCGTGTGGAAAACATTGGTCCACTTGTTGAGTCACGAACCGCGTTGGCCGCTGGCTGCGTTCCCTCTGCCTCTCCCTCTCTCGATCTCGTAAAAGGCTTCGTCGAAAAAACGGAAAAAGATAGGCGAGAGGGGAGGTGGGGAGGGGCTCGACCAAACTTTCCGCACTTGGACTTCTTTCCGTCCTCGAGCGTGTGATAACGACAAATTCAAGCGCCCTAATGATAAGATGCCTTAGATATCGATTTTATAGGTCGCTTACGCCGTAAAAATTCGGAGCCTAGCTTAACACGAAAAAGAAATCCAAAGTTTGCGCAGTCGGTGCTGTATTTTAATGTCGCTCTCCTCCGCTCTCCGTCGCTCTCGTGCCGTGATTCAATTTTAACACGACTAACTTTGACACTTGACTTTCTCCCCGATGCGAACTTTAGTTCCAGGGAATTTACATATTTAAAATATTTTTCAAGCGATATTCATTAGTTGCAAGCCGATTTCCGAAGTCCAGTCTTGGCGCATATTAAACCAAAAGCGTTTTCATAGCTGACGAATCTTGGCGCTGATAAAATTTAACCAAGAGTTAGCAATTACTCTTGTAGATTCGCACGCGCACGTAGCGGTGCGTCGCATTTCAAATTCGAATTACACAGGTTTATGAAAAACGGCTCTCGTCGACCGCCGGAGGTTTATTCGTTTGCTATTAAACTATTCGTCTCGTTACTTTCCCTCGATCGCGCAACGCGAGAATCCAGTCATTACAACAATAACGGCAAATGCATTAGAAAAAGCTGCGATTTACTCGCGCGCGCTCACGTACACACACACGCAGGCACAAACATTGTATTAAGCAAGTAACAGAGTAGAGACATAGAAAGTTGGGAAAATATGAGGAATTGAAATATCGTTCCGCGATTCGCGCGCCGTAAATAAATCGCAGTTAAATGTTGAAAACTTACGAGGCGAAGAAAACTACGCAAGATAAAGTGGCAGCTTCCATAACTCACCTGCAACAGAAAACAAGTCGAAATTTCATGGCCGCCGAAACGTGTGGTGGAAATTAAAATGCGCAATTCCGTTCGCCGTAGGCCGTGAAACATAAGCCATAAGCCATAAAACATTATAACATAAAACATTAAACATTAAATATTAAACAATAAACATTAAACATCAAACACTAAATATTAAAGGTTAAATATCGAAGCGCGGAATGCCCGAGTTGATAATTCCTGGAAAGGGAAAATAGCATTTTGGGGGAGGGGGGGGGGAACGCATCGGGCCCAGGGCTGAACGGGAACTCGATCGAATTTCAACAGCGCAACGAGACAACGTCGACGCGCCCGGGCCTTCCCTTCGTCCCGCCAACGGCGCCTGCGCAGCCTTTCGCGAAAGAAGATAAGCACCGTGGCCGAAAACGCGCTCCAGGCGGAAGAGGAACCCCGATCCGCTCGGAGAGGCAAGAGCGAAAGCCCGAGGTCCTGATCTCCGAGGACAATAGGGCTGCGGGTCTGGAACGCCCCCGGAGCTACGAACGGGGCCAGATCCGGAGGTCGGGCAATTTCGCTGCCGAGAGCCGCTTCCGCCCTTCGTCTCAGGGTTGGAGAGGAGCGCTCCCGCGGTGGGGGCAGGACAGAGGACGGGGATCGGGAGAGAGCGCGAGGGGGGGGGAGGAAGGTGAAAAAGAAGAGGCGGAACGAATACGACAGCGCAGAGTCTCATTAGCGATAATGATGATGATGATGATGCCCGTGACTATTACCGTTTCTTTGCCGCGTTCCTCGTCTCGGGTCCGTTCGCTCCTCGGACTCGGTGCCCTTTGTTCAGGGGCCGCGGCGAGAGGCGTCTATCAGCCCGAGTCGAGTCAAGAGATCGGCGACGGAGTTGCGCACTCCTGGTGCACCTTCCCGGGTCAACTCGTTGCCCGGCAAATGTTTGAGCAACGAGGAGGCGAGCGATCGGAGGCGATTAGGTGCAGACGCGGTTGCCAAGCTCCGAGAATTTAATTTGTACCCTCCGTGCCAGAATTAGAGTATTGTGTTGTGGAAAATGCAGAGTCTGCGACACTGCAAGTTCGGCGCGCAATAATCGCGCCTCGAGATCGCGATCCGCGCAATTATGTTTCGGGCTTCGCCTCTTCGCAACGGACGATTGCGTTTTATCCTATTGCGATTTACGCTTTTACGCTCGGAAATCGGAGTTAAAAACTGGGGAGGTTCTGCCTGCAGCCGCAGTAAACTTTAGGAGATTTAAGCCGTCCGTTGCCCCGCATTTCCTCTTGCGGAAAGTTGTTCTTAAAATAGGCGAACAATGCAGGTTATGGCTTATTGATCGTCATCGCCGCAGAACCGAACACGACGCGTCGTTGTTCGCGCGCGTGTAAACTCCAAAACACGACGGCACGACGCGAGTTTCGACGCTGAAATTATTGGCTATCCTTGCTATCATCCTTCGAAGCTCTTCTCCGAGACGGAAAGTCGAGGTTCGTGGCCTCAACTTTTCTTCTCAAAATGCGACGAGTCCCCCGTTCTCTCGTTCCGCATTGGTCCCCCATTGCATTGTATTTGCATTCGAATCCAAGCGACTTTTTTCCAGCGAAAAAGTTAAGCGACGTCTCCTTTAGTCCTCGCACGCTGAATCCACGAATCGAAATCGTTCCTTTGGCCGGGCAGAAAAAGTATCGCCGACAGCTCGAGTCGAGCGGATCTCACCTTAGCGAGCAGAAGGGATATTTACTAGATCGCGACAGTGCGAGACGCATTCATCTCTTAATTATCCGAGCGTTTCTGTCTCTCGAAAATAAACTAGAATGGCAGTGGCAAACACGCGTCTTGCACTGGCTGCGATGCATCGGCTATACTCGGAAGTTCGAGAGTAATTTTAGTGTCGTATCCACGCGACTCGCGAGGGTTTATAATTACCTAACCTAACCCAATCTAACCCAGTTGGCGAGCGGCGCGAGCTCCAGTTTTTCAAGTGGAACCCCGGCGCGGAGTCTGGATGAATCGCAGCGCCAAAACTTACGAATCCCGGCCCAAAATCGAAAAATCAAAATCGATCGACTGATCGAGGAGCAGTGGAACAAGCTCCGGAACAATGTCGGAGCTCCGACAAGTCGAGTGCGACAAGAGTTATTTTAGCCTGAATTAGGAGAGAAAAATGCTGAGTCGCGTTCGCGCGTGTACGCGTGCACGAGACAGTTCGGTTTCAGCCGACGGAACCTCTTTAAATTTGACAATGCGTTTACGCATCGCTCCATGAGCTCGAGCCCGGGATCGGCCCGAACTGGGATTTTCGGAATAAAATCAGGCCGCGGCCGATTGTTTCACCGAACGGAAACGGTGGAAAAGGAAAAGGAATTTTTGGAGCTCCTCGGCAGGTGCGCCAACACGAACGACGCTAAGGTTTCGTGAAATCTGCTCGAGCAATCGATAAAACGCCGTGAAATCTTGCGTAAATCGAGGGTACAATAAACGTATTATTCGAGAGAAACGTGCGCCGACGCGAGGCGAAGCAGCTGAGGGAGAGGGAGCGATATTAAGGGGACGACATTAAATAAAGCGCGCGAGATTATGTCGAAACTTGAAAATCGGCCGGAGACATTCAACGATTAATCGGCTCATAAACGAGCTGCACACGGCCGCACTCGAGCCGAGAGTCGCACCCGAGAACCCAAGAGAGTAACTGCTTTTGTGTGCCGCTGCTGCTGACACTGATACTCGCTGCGGCCGTGCGCGTGCGTGTGATCAGAGGCGAGTGCCGGAAACGCTAGGCAATCGACTACGATTAAAAGTTTAACTGGTGTTTACTTAAGCCTAAATTAACTTAACCGTTGTAGGATGTTTGCGGCTGCGCCAGTACGAAAGCAAGACTTTTATAGGTTATTGCTTCCCCCTCCCCCGTTACTTATTTGCTTTTCTCCTCCTCCTCCTCCTCCTCCTCTCCTCGGCCACTTGGCTGGCTATCGGCGGTATCCAGTAGCCCGATACTCCGGTTAACGCCGACTCCTCCAAAGGGCCACGCGATAAGATTACGTGCTCCTGGTGCGGGAAAACCGCACTTTGCACGTCGACTGCACCCGGGCATACGCTCGCGCTCGTGTGCGTCGTCGCGCGCGTTAAACGCACCGATACGGCCCTGGTTAATGCAATTAATTAGGAAAACTCAGTGAACCGTGTAACCCGAACTAACTAAACGGTCTTTGATTTTACGGATTTAGACGAAACCCTGACAACTGCACTCGTAATTCCAACTAATGAACCCTTTCTCGCTCACACGCACGCGCTATTTTGGTCGAGTGTGTAACGCAACGTGCAGTACTGCAAATGTTGATAATTCGGTTACACGGCTCCGGCTAATATTTAATATAAAGAGCTTTTTAGGAGCTTTGGTGAGCTTTTGTGCGTGTTGGCACCGGCACTTACTGCTTTATATTAGAAATGACGATGCCCCGGGTTAGACACCGACTACCAAATATAAACGTCGTACATTTACATTTCGTTGAATTTATTGAATTTCAATGCTTTCAATTATTTAAACAGCTTCTAGCCTCCACTCGACTCTAACAGCCTAGTTATTGCAAATACGCGACAACTTTTAATAATGTTCACAGCTTCGGCATTTTTGCGAAAATTGCTGAAATTATTGCTTATTAAAGCGCGAAAGCCATTAAAGAATCAACATTTTCCGCTTGAAAAATAAACCCAACCTGTTTTTAACTGTAATTCGCGTTAATTTTTTTATCCGTAAAGCACATCATTTGTGAAGAATTTCGAGGTTATACGAGACACCGCAGATGCTGCTTTTTACGCTAAATATTTTAGAATGAAATTTCATTAGCCTACGAAATGAAATTTACCTCTCGAATAACACCAACGTTAAAACTGCTTAAAAAGGGCTGCTCTAAGTCGCGCTTTATAATTTCACTTTCCTAATGAAATGGAAATTCCATCTCGAAATATTCGTCTTGTTTTAAATGATTAAAGCCAAGAATAATAATTTTGCATAATAGATCTGTAACTCTTAGCCGTTTTCAACAAAACTTTGTCGGAGGAAATTCAAAGAGAAAAATTCAAAGATTTCGTTGGTATCCGAGATTTTAAACGCAACTCGATCAAACAAATACAAAAAATAATTGCATTAATTCCTATAAACTGGGTCAACTCTAAAAAAAAAATATCACTAATAATTATAAAAATAGACTTGAAAAAAATTTGAAAATTTACGTTCGAACTGGAATGTAAATAAATTATGATGCTGGTGCTTAATTCATTATTAATTCATTGCAAGACGTTTGTATCGATAATTATATTGAACATTATTTTATATAAATTACTATAAAGTTCATTGATTGAATTTTTTTACGATTAAATTTATTTATATTCTCAAATAATTAGATTAAGTACTCTTTTTACTTATGATTTTACATTTAATTAATACTACAAGATACTAAAAAAATTGGTGCGTGTGTTTCTTATAGTTATAAACTAAATAAAAAGTTAATTAATTGTTAATCTAAATATTTCGCAAATAAAGCATGAGTTGGACACGGCACGTAAATCTATCTTGAAGCGTTTCATACTGTAGTTTATAAAATACACAACAAACGAGGATGGATCAATAAATATCAGTGTTTCGAACGAAGACACATGTTTTTCATAAAAACTTTTTTACACCACAGCTAAATCTCTTTTCCGAACGAGAACTCTTCTATAACTATTTCTGCAATTAAAAAAAGAAATTTTTAAAACACGATCAATAAAAAATCTTTTAAAATAGGGTTTGTCTCCGTGATGATCTCCCCGTAAGAGCTAAACTTTTTACTACTAAGCCATGTTTTCTTATTCGAAAACAAAAAAAAGCTTAAAACATCCAGGTGAGTCAATCACGGTGGATGCACTAGTGATTCGTAGCGCTATTCATACAATTTATCCGCGACGATTCTGTATGAATGACTTGGTGCGTCGTTGCGACGGCAGAGTAGCACTTTTTCCCTACTAAAATAAGTCGCGCCTCTTCGAATTTCTCATCGAATCGACTCGATGATTTACCGGCGCGATTCCAATTCCTCTCTTCGGAGATTCCCCGAGGATTATTCCCTCTCGGAGCGCCGTCGAACAATCGCAACCGTCGCCCGGCTTTTTGGCGCGGATTCTCCTCCTGACGAAAATCGTGGTCGTCGCTCGGTATCTGGCGGCTAGTCGTTTCTCCGGCTTCTTTGTGCAGAGCTGCTGGTCGGGACTCGGCGCCACTCGGATGACCAGAAACAGAGTCTCGACGAGGATTTTCGCAGGTTCGAGCCGAGCCCAAGAATCAATTGTGCGAAAGACGGTGGTACGCACCGGTAATACCGACTTCCCTCGTCGATGTCAGCGACTTTCAGACGCGGATGGCTCCATCTTCGTAAGTGACTGTAATGGACAGCATGATTCATAAAAATTGGTTCTTCAAAATTTGTTGACCAAAATTGAACGCTTCCACAGCTCTGGATTCGATTAGCCGAAAACTGTATCCAAGATGGGCATTTATCCGACTCGTCAACTTTCAACGAATGTCTTGACGAAAGTGCTGGATATCGAAGGAGACGATTACAAATGCAAAAACTGAAAAGGTCTGGAAACAGTCGAGTTCTCTATTTTACGCAGACTCGAGTTAAAGTACTCGGACGACAGCCAAGCAAATACCCAGCGTACGTACATTTGGAGCACGTGGAAAGTAAAAAGGCACGTTACCACGGAGGACAATAAGACCACCACCAGATGTACGTGTGCACGCACACACACACTCGGTCTCGCTACCTGTGACCTAGGAGCGAAGCCAGTTTGCACCTTCCCCTGCGTCAACCAACAACGACCTCGGTGTTGCACTTGCGCTCGCCATCTCGAGGGTCTCTTCCTTCCTTTCTTTTATCCGCTCTTATTCTCTCGTGTCTACGTTCCCCCGTGCCGCGCTTCGTCTATATTTTTGATCCAAACATGTGTTCGAGCGGAGAGCGAGTTCACGATTCGCGTGAGAAGCAAAATGGAGGTTCAAAAACGCAACAAAGAAGTACCGCTTTTTCATTTCTTGTCCTGCACGCAGAAAACGGAGGAGCGAAATTGTATGGGGCAGAAACGAGTCTGATGTTCACGTAAATCGGAAAGAATATTGAAAGGAGAGTCGGTGCTCGTCTTTACGTTCGCTGTCAGGGAACGTTACGCAAGGAGAACAGAGAGGAATGATTTATTGTAAGATGATCGATATTTTTTGGACTGTGGATTTTCGTTCGATACAGCCGGTGAACAGAATCTTACTGACTCTTTAAAAACTTAAACGTATAAGATATCAAGTCTCTAAACTGAAATATACGATGTCAAAGAACTTGTAACCGTGTATTTCTTGTTCGCGCCGATATGATTTTAAGGTCCTTTTGGGAATTTATTTGTTTTCAAACAGAATAAAATAAAATGAAACTTGAATCTAAATTTATTCACTTTCAAACGATGCGAAAATGTTTCTCGCCAACCTGAATTCGTTTATTAATCATGCGAATTAAAGCTTTTAAGTAAGATTGAAAATTTTGTTAGCAGCCATTTGTCAAAATGAAGAAGTTTTTGGCTTCAAGTTTAAAATTGTTGCTTTGAAAAAATATCAGCGAGACGAGAAACATTTTTTAAGTGATCGCAAAGGTAAACCAGACTGTCCGTTCAAAAAAAGGTTTCGTTTCGATAGAAGAGTAAATTTTACGTGCACCGCGATGATATTGTTTTAATTCAATGATAATTAAATATCGTTTAAAGATCACCTCGGGCGATCAATAGCGAACAATAGCTTTGCGTTTCTAGCAGAATAAAAGAAGAATAGATGATAGATAGATAGATAGATAGATAGATAGATAGACGGGCAGTGAGAGAGATAGGGAGAAGACAGACGTGGTGTTATTTGCATGCATTTGCATACATAGTCATTGCAAATGGACGTACAGCAAATAAAAAGGTCTTTTTCGTATAAACGAGTGAAGATCCGACAGGCTTCTTGCCACCACAAGGGCACTGTACCGCAAAATAAATGCATCCGAAGATAAAGATGAAGAAAGTAACTCCTTCCATATCACGTACCGAGAAACTTACCGCATTATACGTTAATGCCAACTGAAAAAACGTCAATCAATAGCAGCGACAACGACGTGGCACAGCGTCGACTTTCGAATGCGTCGCGAGTGATCAATGCATTTGCACCTTAAAGGAATCCATTGTTGTAAGCGACGCTAGGGTGACATAAATTCTGTAGACTCTGCTGACAATAGACTAAGATGGTAAATTATACAACGGCGCTGGAGATCTAATTTTCGAAAAATGATAAACGTGAGAAATTTATAGATTATATGGTCGAGCTGTGCGCGAGTGAACGACGTAAAACTTTCTTATCGTTACACAATTAAAATATTCGCGATAAGAATGTTTTGCATACTCAGCAATACGGAGATTGTTTTACTTCTATTAGCTGGTAATTCTATTCAATTGTGGCTAATCAATATTCTTGGCAGGTATCGAACAATGATAATCGTAATATTTAAGGTATGCATCGAACGTCGAAAAAACCCACACTCGCGCGTTTCTCCCACGTCACTTTAATTCCCAATATTTCGTTTACTTTTCTCCCGCTAATTTGAATAATTCGCCGAGTTTATCATCAATATCGCGATATATCGCTGCAAAGTATACAAGTGTATAACCACAGAAATACTCATCGACACTCTTTACCTATTAAAATTTGAAAAATGTTCCCCAAATATTTATTTTGCTGTTGTTATTTATAAATTTATAATGATCGACGCTCGTGCGTTCCGTAAAAAACAACGGATCACTCCCTAATGGAAGACGAATATAATCATACGACGAGTGTCTTGCAATTTAAAAAAAGAAGAAGAAACTAGGAATCTTTGTCAAAAAAAATTATTTGGGGTTGGAAAGAGCGCGAGGAAGCAAGAGGCGCGAAAAGGAAGAGGATAAAAATAAGGATAGAAGAAGTTTTTGAACGGAAGGGCGGAACAGCAAATTGGGATTGATAGACGAGTCGAAAAGAAATGCTAGTAACAACGTAGAAATGTTCGCGAATGAATAATAATAGCAAGAGCAAAAACGATTGCGAATAAAGTTTAAACAAATATTTTTGGGCGCTAAATAGAATCTGTTACCTGCAGTTGACCTTTTACAACGAGGATTACGAACTCAGCCTCAATTCGAATATGCGAAAACTTATAAATGCATAAATCTAGAGGAAAGAATAGACATTTTACACAAATCTCATTTAATATCCGAATTTTCGTTCCCTTCAAAGTTTATACAAATTTAAAATTATTCTCAATTTGTAGAAAAGTAAAACTACTGATTTCCTGCTCGAACCTGTTGAACTCCAACCTGAGTTTAACTATGATTTTAAGTCGTACACATCTGCAACATCAACACGTTCACCCTCTTTCTTCACGATGATTCGACAAACTTTTGGATTTATTCACTTTTTACGTTTTAAATAGGTTGCGTCGAGTCTCGGGAAATAATCTCATATTTGATTACGGAGCTTCACAGTCATACGATTACAGCAACTACGAGGGCTTACGAGCCGTTAATCGCTTCTCTTTCTATTTATAATATGGAATCGAAATTAATTTCATACAGAGGCTCATTTTTCTCGAGAATAGCGCGAAATAAAAGGCGTCACTTTGATAATTAGTTAACGGCCAGACCTCGAACGTTACACATTGCATTAATTTTCGCGACGAAACTACACGAGTCCTTACTTAGTTTGAAAAATTAATTCGGAAAAAAGGTCGGGGCTCTATTTTTTTTCTAGGAAACCGCAGCGCCAAGTTCCCACCGTCGAAATACTTTTCCGTCGCACCGGTGCAAACTTATTTTTACTTTACTCTTTTGCCCGCAAAGTGCAGATTCAACGACCATAATCGCGATATCGGGAAAGGTATTTTTAAATCTACTTTAAACAGATATTTATTGGAATCAAGTGTTCCCGGATCGCGATCTAAACTCGGGTTACGAAACGCAAAATTCAGCGAAAGCTGCAGTTGGCAGTTGGTTTACATTGTTCAAGAGAAACAGTTTTTAATCGCGTCGAGGTGATGAGGCGGGCCTGAAAAAATTTACGATCGAATCCCGCGTAACCGTTACAACATCGCTTAACGGGTTATCGAGAAAAAATGGCTGGAAACGCGAGCAGTTGCCCCAAAAAATTCAGGCAGAGCCAACGTCTGGCCAGACGCTATTGTCGCCTCCACAAACATTCATCGGAAAGATCGGCGGCACACGGAGATCCAAAAATAGATCAGGAAAAATCCTTGAGCCAAGATGTACGAAGACGCTCCTTCACGCGTCGCGCGTCGATGACCCGATTACACGTAACGCGCATTTACCAGCGCCTCGACCTTTAGCAATCGTGCTTTTTTAATATTCACGCCGACGCGAGCCGACATTATAGGTGTATACACATGCTAAGTAAATACTGGGCGCGAGAGAAATGCTCGTCTATCGCCTCTCGCCCCCCCCCCGCGCCGCCACCGCGCGAGGAGTCGACGATGAAAAGCAAAGATGAAAAGAAGTCGGGAAAGCGATGCGCGCACGCAGCAGCTCCACCACTCGAGAAGGGCGTCGACGCGATCACCGCAACCAATCGAAAACAAATAGCAAATTTTCGCGCCAAGTGCGAGACGCCCTCGAATTAGGAAAATATTCGCACAAATGGGTTTCGCCAAAAGCACGCAGACGCTCGCTCTTATTTTAACGAGAGTCGCTTACGCGGCCGTCCGACGCAACTGCGCGTCCCACGGATTATGGACGTTTTCTCGAGTCCGCCGAGTGGAAATGAAGTCGAAGCTGCGTCTTTCGATTATTTTTAGGCCAAACTTGGATAACTGCCGTTTTGGTCTCGTTGGCTTGCAACCACTTGGTCTCGCATACCAGAGCCACGAGGCTGAGTTCCTGCCATCGAAAACTATTAGCGTCCCCTAGACTGCGTAATTGGCTGGAATTTCGCCCAGCGACTTGTTGGCGCAGACGGCCGATTTTCCACGAGGCTTTCCACCATTTGCGACGCTCGGGCCCGTGAAAAAAACATAAACGAGAGCTGGATGGTGAGAATTGTTTCGTCATCGGGCCAATTCACCGATAATTAGGTAACCTCGCTCGGCCAACTGTACAAACTCGAGTCAAAAGAGGAGAGGACGAAGCGGCGGGAGGCGGAGAGAAACGGGGAGAAGAAGAATAGGAAGATGCGCCGGAGGAAGAAGAGCATGCAGGTACCCATACAAAGGCGCTTCGATTGGCTCGGTGTCGCGCACGCGAGGTGCTACCATCGGTCTCCGGCGCGATAAAAACCGTCAGAAGCGTCGCGTCGTCGGGAAGGAAGACCGCGTGTGGGTGCGTGTGCACACACTCGACACGTGTGTACATAGGAGCGGGGAGCGGGCAAAGGAAGTAGAAGCCGAGAAATCGAAAGCCGAGCACAGAAGCGGAGGTTAAGTGTAGCACGTACGAGTCGTTGACCCGAAGCTTACACAAGCGGAGCCGCGCGCTCCTCCTTTGTCGCGGCCCCAAGCAAACGGGCAACACAGAGAGAGAGAGAGAGGAGCGCTCGTGTACGCAGCGTCGACGGCGACTCGGCGCTTCGATAAAAAAACCGCGCGTTTCGACGTCGACCCGCGACAAAGGAGGAGAGTAGTCCCACGGGGGAGGGGCTGACTGACTGCGCTGCTCGCGAATATTAAAAAAAATTCGCCTCGCGCGAGCCACTTTCGCCGCTTGGCCCCAACTTCTCGCCTCTCGCTCTTCGGGAGCGGCCCTAATTAGAGGGGACACACACGTCCCTCTTATCGCGCTCCTATCGGGCTTTTCGCTAATCTCAGCGCCTGAGCAACCAGCTTTATTCTCGAACGTCTCGATGGGCCTGGTGGTCCCATCTCGAACGAAAGATCTCGATGTCGCTCGCCTCGCGTTTGCGAACATTCCGAGCGACGCGAGGTGGGGTGGTGCCTCGGCCAATAATTTAACTTTTCGCGCAATTCGCGAGCGCAGTCTGCCCGTCGAACTGGTGGTCGCCTTTAAATGCCAGGGATATTCGCGTTAATTTCAAAGAGGCGCCCGCAGCTGCGAGTGCAACGCAACACTTTCATCGAAGCGCGAATGTGATTTATCGATTTGTCCAAGATGGCGAAGCGACCGCTAATTTTCATGGAACTAACGAAACTAGCAACCAGTGTCGTCGCTATTGGTACTTCGTTCTTATCCTCCTCATCTTTTATGAATACGAAAAGCCAATAAAACGATAGAGGCAATTAAGGAAGAGCGAGGCTTCGCGTTAAAAGCAATATACTACAAGGTGTGCAGGCAATATTTGAAGATTTTATTGCGCCGGGCAATAAATAACGAAAAATAAAAGCTGGCCTGCAAATATTTATAAATCTCGTCAATTTTTAATTAAAGGGAGTCGCTCGCGCGATTTGGCAGCTGCGACAGGAAAGGCTCGCCGTCGCTTTCTCGCGATAAGTGAAATCTTACGTCGGTGCGCGTCGCTGCTGCGTGTGCACATTCAACGTGCAGCAGTTTAAATTACGTCTATGGAGTATTGAAAAGAGCGCTTATTAAACTGTCTTGTAACTCTGGTCGAGATGCAATTAGTTTTCGATTATCGAGAGCCCGTCGGATTATTAGCGAGTAACCAGTTATAGGCTTTTTGCGATCCAAGCGTTTGGAAAGCGTCTGCGAGCGACGCGAGATCCCGTCGATCGACGATTGCCAAGATCCGCCGCGGCTTATTCGCGATAATCGCGTTTGCGAGTAGCAGGCCGAGACAATACTCGCGCGCTCGCTCGGCCCTCGGCGATCTCGCAAGCATCGCCGGGATACATTCGCTGTTTAACGAATAATACGCCGCGATTTAGAAACGAGCAAACTGGCGTCTTACAACTGCCGGCCGGAGATGCGCGGCATCCGCGTGGAAACTCGGGCATTATGCTCTAAGTTATGGTGTTTGGTTGGGTTGGAGAGATCAAAGGCTGGTTTTACATTGAGATGAATGAATATGTATACCGAGCGAGTGCTCGAGCGCATCACCTTCAAAAAAATTCTTGGCTCCGAGTCCTTTGATCAGAGAGACACGAGCGACGCGGCGCGGCCAGCTTTTAGAAGGGGGGGGGGCGAGCATCAAAGCTCGGACTCGTTTTAATTATCGATTCAACGACGTCGCCATTCAACTAATAAGCTGCCGGAAATTTACTTATCCGCGCTATTTGGGAAATCCTTTTTCGACGTTCGCGTTTCGAGCATCATTGGCGAGGCTAATTTTGAACGATAAGCGACGACTCGGAGTATTCCGAGAGACGGGAGAGACGAAGCCCCCAAACGGACCCAAATGTCACAGCCACCGCGATAAACCAGAAGTGAAAAAGCGCATCGGAGATAAAAAGGAGCATAAGCCGCCGAGGATCGCTATTAGGCCAGAGCAGCTCCTCCAACTGCACCGATAAAGCCGTCAAGGATATGATAAAACTACAGGGTCAATATCTGCTCTCGGGATATACTGCTTCTCGGTAATCCACTTCTAATTTCTAAAACAAAGAGAGAAGCAAACAGCAGCCCGACTCCGGTTGTAGGGCGAGAGGTAGGAGGCGCGGGGCGAGGCGGGGCGCGGGAGGGGTAACAGAGTACGGGGGAACGGGAAGCCAAACCGAGCCAAGATCTTCTCTAGGTGGCGCGCGCTCGTTTGGGTTGCGAGGATCGTTGGACCTGAGGGCGAGAGAGAGAGAGAGAGAGAGAGAGAGTGAGCGAGCGAGCGTGAGAGAGAAACGGAGGAGAGGTCGGTTTCTACCCTGGAACACATTAACTGCAGGGCGGCGGCGGGCCGCGGCGAGGGGAAAACGGCAAGCTATTCCACTGGCGTAACTAAGTCGAAAGAGAAAATGCGCGCGCGAACGAGAGAGACGCAGTCGCGCCAGTTTAGCCCGGGGAACACTTAATCTGCCCTGCCGATCTCGCTTCCCCTTCCCCTCCCCCCTCGCTCCGCGGTATTTTCATTCAATCTGCCCTCGTCAAACAGAAAAAGGAGGAAAGAGGATTCAATTTCTCGGTGCTAATTGTTTCTCGTGTGTGAATATGACTCGCAGGATTTTCCGCTTTCGAGGCGATCTTTGCGTGCTCGGGCCGCACCTCTGGAAATCATCTCTCCCTCGTTCAGTTTTAATTTCCACGCGCTCCCCGGGGCTCGGCCAGCCATTACTTATTAATACGCCCGCGCCTCGAAAACCTCAGGCCAAACGCCAAACGAATAAGACGCGTCGCCGGAAAATGGCCGTTGCGTTTTTCATTCTCTTTTTCATTCCCGAAACCCGGTGACCCCCTTTTAATCGACGGACCACCGCGACCTCCGATCCGGCGCTCCAATCGACGCTAATCCAGGAGTCGCCGAGTCCTCCAGCGGCTTAAGCTATTTTTCTCGGGCTTCCGCCGGAGGAGTGCGCGCGCACTCGACGTCACTCACTCCCGAACCGCGTGCGCGCATATGAAAGAAGCGAGAAAGGAGACGCAGCGGCTAAAAGAGGCTAATATATGGCGAAAAAAAGGAAGCGAGCGGCGGCGGCGGCGGCAGGAGCCCGAGTCAAGATGCGTCTTCCAAATACGGAGTCCTCCTTTCGCTTCCATTTTAGGCCCACGTTTGATACAGATCGATACGATATAACGTACGCGCACGTACATTTTCTCTCCTCATCTCTCCTCCTCGCTCTCCATCTCTCCGTCTTCCCCCCTTTCTCCGAGGCTCCCGCTGTCTGCGAGCCCACGCGAGTACACAAAGCATGTTTGTCGATGCAGTTAACCGGTGCTCCTAATGCACCCGGAGGGGGGGGGGAGGGAGGCATTCGCGATTTGTTAGCCGGCGATCTATATTTGGCGTAGCGAGCGTCAATCCGGAGGGAGAGCGCGCGCTAACTGGCGGCTCTCGAATGCAGCTCGATGGTCGCGGCTAATCGCGAAGAGGAATAGGCATCGATAGCCACCCAAATGCGCCTTGGCCTCTTTGCCCCTGCAGTTTTTGGACTCGCGACTCGTGGATCCGCTGCCTCGAGACCGAGACGACCAACTCGCTCGCGAGTTTTATCAGCGCGCCTACGCCGGCACTTTTTCTCTTTTTCTCCACTTTCGAGGCGTTTATTAAAACGTCGGCTTTGTTTTTTGTTCGCGAATTAAATACCGGCAAAGCGATGCGCTTAGGAACAGCCGAACGCGATTCCTACCAATGAATATCTCCGGACTATCTGCAGACCTCGAACTGAATAACCGAAATGAGAAACGCGGCGATTATTCGTTCTCGTAAAGCTGCCGCCGAGTGCCGAATATAAAGGAGGATACCGCGCGGATAAATCGAACCGGCAAAGCAGGCGTGACGATTCTTTCAAACAGCCAGCCTGTAACGTTTTGGTTTTCGCGAGTCAACGCGAAAACATTGGCGTACCGAGGAGCTTAGGCCGAACACGGTGAGGTTGCGACGAGGCGCGACGACCTTATTTATTCATTGCGCTGCGGAACGTGTACTCGAGAACACTTCCGAAGGGTGCGAGTCGTCCGAGTCAACGCACCGTTGATGCCAAAGGACAAATATAGGAATATAATTTTAAAAGCGCCGCGAGTAACGGCGAGACGACCAGCAGTCCGCGTTCGATGCATTTTGACGATGGTTTCGAGCTCGAGAGGCCGAAAAGTCAACACGCGGAATTGAATAATCGATGATTCCATTGATCGAAGGCCGCATCTCGGCTTGAATATTTGTTCGAGCGTCGGTACAACTCGTGCCTGACGTATTCCGGACAGTTTTCGGCTTTATCGATAACTATGGAAGATTAGAATCGTCAAAAATATCGACAGCCAACCTTTTTCCATCGGATGCGACTATTCGCTTTCAGTTGGCAAATAATTCATAAACGATTTGGCTAATATTGCAATAAATTCCGCGAAAGAGGAAGTTGGGCGAACCTCAAATGTCGACATTTTCTTAGATTTACAAACTACAAATCGCTTCCAACAATGCTTATTCTAAACTAAAACCCAAGACATTTTTCCTGTAAAAACCAAAAAGTTTAAGACGATATTTATCCAGCGGTAAAGAAGAGGGTAGTGTTTTAAATCATAACCAAGTTTAACGCTTTCCCTCGCGCTCGTCAAGATTCCAATCCTACCATTTTATCCTGCAAAAAATGCAAAAAATGCTCGTTTCTTTAAATTGTTGGAGAAAGTATTTGTATTTTTCATAAAGTCCTCGAAGGGCATAAATCTTGGGGTAGTAGTCTACTCGCTCTTTAAACTTTTCAACGTGTGTGCGTGTGTCGAGCGAACGCAAGCGCGCGCATCCAGACGTCCGTAAGTAAGCCAAGTTTTTTATTTGGTAGGATATATATCGTTCGTATATTCACGGGCGTATATTTGAGATGGAGCGGGGCACACGGTACGCGCAACAATACGATTAAACTTCCAATTTTATTTTTACAACGCGATGCGATTATTCTTGAAAGGCCAAATCTCAACTTAAAATACAAAACAGAATTGAAAAACAGCCAAAGGGAAAAGTGTAAATGAGACTAATTTCCGAGTTCTTTATGCGAGCTCGAGTCCGTAATGCTGCCCTGCGATTTTATCACATCCTCCTAATATAGAGAATTACGATAAATTTATGGGGTTGTACGTCTCGCGTCCCTATGCCAACCGATCCCTCAGAAATAAGATTACTATTAAGGCGGAAAATTCTCGTTCCAACTTTTTTCCCGAGCTGCCTTCGTTTCACCAATATCTGCGAGGATTTAACCGGGAGAATAGGCAGCCAGCATTAGTCGATCGAGAAATAAAACGAATCAACGCTCCTTTTAAAAAAAGCCACCACCCAGTGGCGGGGGGCAACGTTTAAAAAATTAATGACGCTCCGCTCCGATAAATACGCGCGGTTATTAATAGCAGAAAATATTCTTTCCACACAAAAGCAAATAATTATATTTGTAAGTGTGCGCCGGAGAAAGTCATAATTCTTTTCCGGAACAAAATCGTTTCGGAAAGGAACATTAATCATCGAAGGTATCTATTATAGGTAAAGCTACGCGGGGCTAAGCTTTATTTCCAGTCGCTAGCTATTGATTTTTATCGACGGACAAGCTTAGAAGAAGCAACATCTAACGGTACAAACACGCTTTAACAAACATGTAACGCGCGCACGAGCATTATTATGCGTTAATAAAACGAGTCGTCGGAGCGCCCAAAAGGCCTCTTGCGCTTCCCTCAACGCGCATCGATCACGTCACCGATGTAATTTACATCGCAACCCGAGCGCGAGGAAACGTCCGATCATTAAGCCCCTCCGAAGCTTTTGCTTTTTCTCGAGGCTCCTCGGCTCCGGGTGGCTCGAAACAAGCAAACTCGTAAAATTCGGCGGAGGCTCGCGGCGTTCAATTAGCGAGACAAAAACGCAGGCCGAAAAAGGCGTTGCCGTTTTTGCAGCAGCGACGGGGAAACCCGTTAAAACCCCCGTCGCAACGTTCGCTCCGAGCGAGCGAAGCTCGAATTTTCCGCGGCCAGGCGCCCGCGCGGAATTTCACACGGAACGCAATATTCCCGGCTCCGTTTACGAGGATCGCCGCGACCGTCTCCGCGATTGCTAAGAGTTGCGCTTCGGTCGTGTGCGCGTGTGCGTGCGCAACACGAGCTAATCGCGTGCCGCGGCTTCATTTGCCGCGCAGAGGAGCCTGCGGCCGCAATCGAGAGGAAGAGGCTGGATAAACGTCGAATAATCGATGATTAATTTTCCGGGAGATGATGCCGATTTTACGTGTTTGCGGGACGTGAACGCATGGCTTTTGTGAGCCAAGCTAGTTATTAGTTATTGCAGCTTAAATTCAGCCATAGGTGGATGGAGCGTGTAGGCTGCGTGGAGGCTGCTCCTCGAGCCGAGCAGTTTGCGCCGGCCCCGGCTATTCCTCCGGCGCTTAATTAAGACTTTTTCCACTTTCGTCGATCGTCGCGCGCACACTCTGTTATTACAAGCTCGTACATAGTATTTTCTACGATTATTGCCGTTTATTAATTATCCTATTTATTCTGCCGCGGCGCAATACGCTAATAGAGATTTTCCTTTTTCCCCGGGCCTTGACCGGGTCAATCGCCTCCGCGTCTGGCGATTGCGCTGGCCCGTAAAAATGCCTTTATTTATGGGGGGGCCTCGTCCAAAATATCGAGATTGCGTTTGATTGGCCGCGCGGCACGGGCTTTCGGTGCAGTTTACAGTCGTTTGGTGAAAAATCGCGCGCGGTCAGTCAGCGTCGGACGGAGAGCGAAAGCTGCGATGGCGCTGCGAGGATATCTTCCCCCCTGCCGCCGAGAGAGAAGCTCGAGATGCGCAGTGGAAGTTGAACGGATTTGAATAACCAATTCCTCTTTTCGGATCGGGGGCTCTTAATTAATCCATCGTGTATAATCGCGATGCATAATTGAGGCGAATTAGCAGAAAGAAGTTGGGCGGCGGCGCAGGGGGAGAGGGCAGGAGACGAAACGAAACGGATCCATTCGGGTAGCCCTTGAGCAAGAGGCAAACTGTTTGCACGTCTCGTCAAGCGCCGCTCAAGTGTTAGACTAAGCTAATTTCGAAAAGCCTCGAACCAAGGGTGGGTATTCCGGGCTAGGGTGGAGTAAAAGCGGCGCGAGCGAAAAGGAGAGGAGCGGAGAGCACTACGCGGACTCTCGAGGGGGGATGAAAGCTGCGGAAATCCGCACGTAGTTACGCCAATGCAAAGCACCGAAAGCGAGAGCAACGGCGAGAGAAAACGAGCGGGGGGTGGGGAAAGTGGGCGCTGTATAGCGTGCCGTTAGAGTCGGCTCTCGACTGGGGGGTAGTTTCGGGTGAGATTTAGTACCGAGCTCCACCGCTTAGTCTACCTACCCTGTGTACTCTTCCCGTATACCTATACGCCTTGAGCCGAGAGGCGGAGGCGACAAATGAGACGGAGAGGGCAACAGCCGTAGGCAAGAATAGGCCGATGGGACAGATGGATAGATAGTAGATGGCAGATAGGAGATAGCGGATAGCGGATCGACCGAGAGATAAGCCGACACGAGTGCGATGTGGCAATTCGCAAATAAACACTAAATATTTTGAGCTCCGAGCCTCTTCCTCTCCAAATAATCGCGCTTGTTTTTAACGCGATTCGTGTTTAATTAGCCGCGTCCGCGTCTCTTAATTCGAGAGCTCGATTTGCCTCCCGCACTTGATTCAATATACTCGAGGCGACGCCGTCCCCGCAGCGGCGCCTTTTATTTCATATAATTCGATCGAGGCTTTTTAACGTCGTTTTTTTAACGGATCGAACGCGATACTTGTTTAAAGTTGAGCTTGGAGTGTCCGGGACGTTCGTCGCTGCGATATTTGGAATAATTCCGCAACTCGTAACCTCGAGCAACGGCGCAGCGCCCGCGCCTCTTTTTACGGATCACGTGCGTCCGATGGAAAATATTAGTGAAAACTGCGGTGTCGGAGTAGCGGCGAGTAGTGGTGGTAGCCTCTCGAGCCCCAGGCGATAGAAGCTTTGCCTCGTTTCCCAGCGGCGCTTTCCGTCGCGGCAATGTTTGCTCGATCGTCTTTACTCGAAAAGACACACGCGGACTGCAATTGCGATTGCGATTGATTCGTACGGGAGGAGCGAGTTAGACAATCGGGCCGTTTTCTGGAAGGAAGCAGCGAAATTCGAAAATTGATCGTAACGCGGCTGGGCGCTCGAACACAAAGCGCGAGTCTGCAGAAGCGAACCAAAGAAATAATTCGAGTATAATTCGGCACGAGTCTTCCTAGAACGAGCGACGGCCATTATGTTGCCGGTGCTTGGTAGAGACGCAGCTTTTGAAAACGAGCCGCGGCTTACAATGAATTCGGCCTTTCGGCCTTTCCATAAAATTCGTCACAGCATTAAGCGAGCGGCGGCGGCGGCGGCGGCGACCATACCAATAAAGCACTCGCTGTAAAAACGTGAGCGTTCCTCCGACGTCACTCGATACAACTGTACTTTGCTGGACGGATCGGGGGATAAGTCAAACGGTCGACGACACGCGCATTGCGTCACCGCTCGGCTGTTTGTAAAAAGTTTATCGATTAAACGCGGCCGTTTCGTAAGTTTGACCGTTGGAAGGAGTCGAGGAGTCGAGGCGAGGGTCGCGCGAGTCCATTTCGGCGGCAGGCAATTTCATAGCCGATCACCGGACTCGCGTATGGACGCACTAGCGTTGAAATAAGAAGGCGAAATAACGAGAAAAGGAAGCGCGCTCGATGGAAACTGGAGGCAGGGGACCGCTGGAACGGAACGGGAAAACGAACAACGAATACGTAAACAATCTTATCGCGTCGCGTTGCGTTCCGTCGTCGCTGTATTTGGAAACTGTCGCGGAAATATGGTAATATCTCCTAGCTTTATTAAAAGCGACGGGCGTGAAAAGCGGCGCACGTGAAGAATAAAGACAGCCATGATCGGGCAATGGCTTTGACAAAGCCAGAGGCGGGAAAAATTAGGAGTCGAGAAATTTCAGAAATAGATTTTTGACGTAAAACCGAATAAAGAAAGGGAGATTAGCTACGAAGCGAGAGAAAAGGCCGAAAGCGGAAGAGAATTCATAGAGCAATAAAAAGAGCGCTCAAGGGTTAGCGAACGAAGGAGGGAGAGAAAGAGGGCCAGAGCCCGCGGGAGGCTGCTTGATTTCGGTTTTGAAGAGGGTCAGAGGAAGAGCGAAGTCAAGTAAACTCAAGAACGGCGGCGGCTCCTTTCATCCCGGGCGACTTCAAAAGCGTTGGGAAATCCTCGAAAACTGTTCTGCTTAAACGAGACCATATGCCACCTCGCCAACTCCTACTCTCTCTCTCTCTCTCTCTCTCTCTCTCTCTCTCTATCCTCGGATGATAATAAAAATTCTAATCGGAATACCGACGTGCGTCGCGTCGCGGGTTCGACGTCTCTTCCTCCTTCGGTAAAAGCGCCTCGGGACTGGGGCTTTCCCGAATTTTCTGGAATTTTCGAAAGCTCGCCGAAACGGCGCAACTGCTGCCTCGGATCTGCTCCTTTTTAATTGCCCCCTTTCGGCGACGGGCGACGGGCGACGCGTTATCGGACATCTTAGTCTCGCTTTCAATTCGCCGCTCCAAGATCTATCAAGGATCAAAGCGATCCCCAGCCCCTGCATAACCCTTCTATTGTAACGACAAAACTCAAATAAGATAAACTTTGTTTACTTTACATTACGGCGAGGCATTGAATATTGCTCATGCGATAAATCTCTTAATCGAGTTTAATTTAAAAGTAGCATTGAAAAATACATAATCTTACGGTTACCACTGCTAATCTTTCAATTAAGAATCGTCGGCGCTGAAAAGCAGAGGCCGAGCCCAGATTGTTGTTTAAGATTTTAAATTATTCATCGGATAGTCAGCGAAGCCGATTTGTTATTTTAACAGAAATAAATCGGCTCCCGCAGCCGCGAGTGAAAGTCACTCGCGTTTTCCATTATTCGCTCGCTTCGACATCCAGCTTCACTCGGCGACCGCTTGTATTGCGCGCAAACAGGCTCGGGCAGGAGTATTTTCCCAGCGATAAGATACGCCGAGAGGGGGGAGGAAACATTGTGCCGCATCACAGCCGTGCCCCTCCACCCCCCCCCCCCGCCACGCCAAGCCAACAACAACGTCCAAAATTAAAATGAATTTCGGAAAACGCTCGGCGTCGTTAATGTCTCGATTGAAAAAAAACTCTTCCGTTCAAAGATCGCCACGCCGAAGAGGAGAAACGAAAACGACGAGAAATTATCGGTTAAATTGCGAAAACAGACGGGCGGTATTTTGCACGCGGATACACAAGCGGGGCAGTGGCACAGATCACGGGACCGCGTATCGCAGAAAAATCATAACGAGTTCAAAGAGACTGACAAACCTTACAAAGCGAAAAAAGGAGGAAGGAGAATAAATCAACAAAGAGCGGCTAAGCATCCCTAGGCTGGGCTGCAGTAATGAGTGAACTACGCGGCCTAGCATCCCTTAGGTACACACTGAAATAGATAATGTAAGCCCTTGGCGCACAAGGGATGTTTGCTTTGGGGCCGGTTCGCACACACACAGAGACCGGGGGTGGGGGCAGGACGGTGCAAGCGAGAGCGATAAAGTGCAGCGCGTGGTTTCTCAGTGAATTTCCTAGTGTGCACGGACTACGAATTCATCGCTGTACATTTGGAGCGTGGTTTTGGCCTATTCAGCTCTCCTTTCTTCTCTTGCTCTTCTTTCTCTCCCCGCTTAACAGTTCGCCTATTATTGTCCATCTATGTGTTTTGCAAGCCGACGTAATTGTTGCTGGCCGCGTTCATCCAGTCCTCGATTTAATACGCGCAGAGCTTTTCCGCGCGGATGAGCGTTTTCGCGCGGAAACCTCCGAGTGTGTGCGTGGACGGACGGACGCACGCACGCACGCACGCACCTGCTCCGCTGCTCTCCCTCTTCCACGCTCGTCGCGTCATTCGGCGGATTTTTTGAACGCCGAGTCGGGACATCGGCGCGTCCGTGACTGGCTTTTTGCTGTTCGTCATTGTAAACACAGACGTCCGCTGACTCTTTGCCTGGAGGTTATTACTTTTTACGACGCGGACCCTTGAGATTTGGCCCTTTTTCTCGCTCGTTATTTCCCGTCTGCATCTCCTTCCGCGCCGTCGCGCACCCGTCGTCCTGTCTTTGGAAAAATAAGCGATCGTAGATTTGTAATACCCGCTCGCTCGTTTTTTACAAACAAACGGGACGGTTGCTCGAGATTCTGCTGCCAAATTCCGTTGACATTGGATAGGCTGACAGGGTAATGATATTACTCGAATTACCCGTCACTCGAGACTCCAGCGATATTCGATTGTATAGATTCGCTCGCAACTCGAGCCCTCGTCTTCCTTTATAGGCGCGCTTTTTCGAAAAATTCGCTGCCGATTTTTGAGAATAAGCCGTGCGTGCGTTTAATAGCTTCGCACTCGGGCCCGACGTCGGCGCGAATTCCTCCTAGACTCCGGCGGCCGCCGACACGCAGCTCCATTTAAAGATGCAAATACGCGCAGAAGCGGCTAGGCGTAGTTGCTTTAATGCAATCGGCAAGTGCCGATTTCGGCGATTGGCGAGCAGCCGCTGCTGGCACGAAACCGAGACGGAATTTAAAATGTTCCGAAGCGGCGGGGCTCGGAAAAACCGAGGAGGAGCATTTAACGAGCCAAGGCTGACGATAGGCAGTTGCAGGCGCTGCACATATTTCTGCAGCCCGGAGCATAAATTTCAAGGCGGAAAGTGGAAATTTTGGAATTACAAAGGATGCGTCGTTCCCGTTCCCGCTCTCAAGCCGGACTCCTTAACCAACTCTCTCCTCTCGGGGAGCGCATAATTTTTCACTTAAAATTCCTGCCCTTGACAGATTTTAAGCGCTCGAATTTCCTCGATACGCCCCGTTTGCTCCGGATAGAGAGGGAGCGCGCGCGTGTGTGCGGGAGATGGAACACGAAAGGGAGACGGGGTTGGATGGCGGCGCTCCTCTCGTCGTCGGCCCGTTAATCGATATAAGGGATAAAATTGAGATCCGACAAATTTCACAGGCTGCTACGCCACAAATGAAGCACACTCCGGTGCCCCGGTGCATCGTCCGCACCCTTCAGCCCCCCGGACGCTCGCGCTCCGTCCCCGTGGTCCGCCGAGTGGACCGATGCATAAAGGGAGCGAGCAGAGAGTGAGAGAGAGACGGAGAGTGAGCGGGGGGAGGGGGAGGACCACACGCAGTCCGAGAGAGCAAACACAGGCGCGCGGCAACATTTCACGAGCCGCTACACCGAGGAAGCGCCGGCACCCGGACTCGCCCTCGATTAATATACGCGACCGTGTTCGCATATATCGCGCGATCGGACGCAGCTTTGCGGCCGAGGGCCTGTGCACGCGGCGTCTGCACATTCGAGTGTCGGGTTCGCTGCGCCGCTAATCTATGGCTCCACTGCTCCCGGCCCCCCCCTCTCTCTCTCTCTCTCTCTCTCTCTCTCTGTCTACGTGTGCGCGCGCGAGCGTCTACGACTCGGCCGGGACCGGCACTTTTTCGCTCTTCGCTCGCCGGCACGGCACGAGGTCATTGGGGCGCGAGCGAGTCTCGCAACTTCCTCTGGCGCGTCCCGAGTGGAAAAACCGGCCGCCGATCGCGGCTGCGGCGGCAAAACGGTCCCGATGTTTGCCCGCGACCCGCGATTACGAGCGCAAGCGTGAAATCCACTTAGACGCACGTGCTCGCCGCCCATTGTTGCGTTTTTGCGCCTGGACGGGCGTTTTCCAGCGGAAAACGTGCGCCCGAGTGTCGATTATTGACGACGGGTCTTAGGCGCGAGGTCAACGCACACGACGGAAGCCCTGAATCGCGTAAAGAGCGCGAGGCGAATTTGTCGCTTTGTTGGCTCGAGTTACGATCAGATCCAACTTGTTCGACCGAATCTGCTTAATCGTTCGAGCCTCGCGACGGCAAAGCCTTTTTAACGGCGCTATTTTATGCTCTTCGTAAACACGGGCATTACGCGGCACAATGTTAAATTAGCTAAGTCCATTTGATATGGCAAATAAATTGGCGAGCCGCTTTTTTAGAAACACGAAGCGCTGCCGTAACAATATCCTCGATTTTTCAGAGAAGTAATCGATAAACTTCGAGCTGAACGAGCAACGGCAATTGCAGCCGGACTACGCACCCGCTGCTGACTCACGCGGTCTGTTCGTTAATACCAAAGGTGCTGCCGCGCGATTTCGCGATTCTCGATAAACTTAAATGTGCGCGACTGCCATTGCGAAATTGCAGGATTGCGTTGATTGGACAAGAGCGCGAGATATTTAAGATCGAACGAACCCCGTCGCTTTATTACTTTCTCCGCGGCTTTGCAAATCATCGATTGAAAGTCTTACGGTCGAGCAAACTTGCCGCGGCAGACCAAATTCAATTTCCCCCGCTTGGGCTCTTTAAGGGAAACCCTTTTGCTCTTGGCCTATTAGTCCTACAAAGAAAATACGTTTCTACAAACCTGCTCCGAGCGGAATTTGGCCAATTCATCTGTCGCAGATGCGTTTCTCAAAAACGGCGCGCGGAATCATATTAAACGCTGCGCGACTAAGGGAATTTAAATCGGGAAAGATGCATTTTGACGCGCCGACATCGCGCGCGAAACACAAATGACGGAAAACGGCTCTCGGGGAAATTATCGATAAAGAGTCGAAGAGTTTTAAACGTTTTTCCAGTTTCACGACTACTGTAAACATTTCTTACGTTCGCAGACGAGCCGCGCAATGTTCGAATAATTAGCTCTGCAGGCGCGTTTAACTGCAGCTTACGACTCGCCAACTTGGATTCCCATCGCGAGCGCGATTCTGTAAATCGCAAGCATCACGCGGATATTGCGGCTATTTTTATGCATTCGATAATTAGTCGATTATTCGAGCGAGCAACGAACGTACGAGTGCGGCACGTGCAAATATTGACATCAAAGATTTGTATATAAATTCGAGTAAATAGGCGTCGTTGCTACTCGTCGAGCTCGCGAAACTGGATCAATACTTTATGCAAGGGCTTAACAATATTGTTACGGCGCCTCGCCTATAATAATGCGAAACAATCAAAAGGGAAATTAGCCATTGGGGTTGTAAGGGACGCGCCCGAGTCGCTGTGACTTTGAAACGAGGAAAGCGTTCGAAACTTCACTTGCCTCCGACTTATTTCCACGCGAACGCTTTTCGACGCTCTTTATCGATCGTTGGCACAGGTCAGGATTGGATTTTATAGAATCAATCGGCGACGTCAATGAATTCAACATTCGATTCGTGTTCCACAATGAAACGGAGGCGACTCATCAGGCGACTTTATAATACAACCGAGCGATGAGGTCGCCGAGGTCATTTTCACGGCGGCAGCTCGTCAGCTGGTGTCCCGTAGCGCCTGCAGCGGGAGCCGGAACGGAAACTCTCGCTCGCGCCCCAGAGTCGCAAATTCTTGGCGCAGATTCAGTTTTCCCTTTCAAGGGCGCAAACCCGAAACTCGAAAGATTTTTAAACGTTGGCGCGTGCGCGCAAACCTGCGGGGGGTTGCGGGCCGCGCCGATGTTTATTTTGGCTGCCATTAGAAAAGTCCAGAACGAGCTCGAAAATGGAGCGATAGTCGGGCGATCGTTTTCCAGACACTTGCCGGCGGAACAATGGCCGTGGATCGTCCCTTACCATCATCCCGTACCATCAGCCAGCCACCAAAGGCAGATGATGCATTAACGTTTTCAACGAGCACAATGGCCAGCTCTCGAGGAAGATTAGAGCCTAAAAAAATCTCGCTGAATTCCCTTCGATCGCGCGAGTATCGATGAATAGGAGGCCCTTCGTCCCACCCCAGCCCCGAGAGAGAGAGAGAGAGAGAGTCGCGCTGATAAAGCGAGGAATCCGAGAAACTCGGCGGGCACGCGTCCGCCCTCGGAGCTGTTGCACGCATCGGCGCTCCTCGAGCACCGTCGTCGGCGTCCTGCTTTTTGCAGCTCCTCGCAAAAGAGCTCCGGCTCCCGCGTCAAATCCCCAAGAAGACAGGGGCTGAAGCCCGGAGAGCGGGAGGGGGCGCCGTCGACTGATCCTTATTCATACACGCGCGATTTATGAAGCACGAAATAATAAGTTTCGAATCATTCGATGCCGGCCTGCGCACTCGGCTCTGCGGCCAGACAATAGCCAACTACAATTGAATTGCACATCGAGTGCAAAAGGGGTAGGAGCTTCGCCGGGGGGCGGTGTAATAAGTAATGACAACAATGGCCGATCGAGCGAAAAGCTGATACGCGCGACTCTGCGTCTGTGTGCGTACCTGCGCCCGACCGGGACGAGCGGCGGCGGCGGCGGCAGACCAAGAGAGCCTTTTCATTATCCGCGATTCATATGTTAATTGGCTCAAGGTTTTCTCCTCGCTACCGTTAATCCCCGATGAAAGCAATATCCCCGTGAATTTGGCCGAGTGCCCTCTCGAGCTCCCGGCCACGTGACCTTCGCGCGCGGCAACGACGCCGCACTCGAGGATTCGAGTCGGCTCGAGCCAACGGATTAATCGCGTCGTGGTTTAAGTCGCATAATGCGCGAAATAGGTCAGAGTCGGCGGGATCATCGAGCCCAGCCATAGAAATTCAATGATCCGTGGGATGGCCCCGTATGGCCCACGGCCCCGCCCTTTTATCGGCGCTGACACTCCGCGACGCCGGCAAATGCCTTGGGCGAATCGCGTCCGGGCTCCTTTCTGCGACGAAGCCACGAACGACGGGGTCGTAGGCGACACGCGACGCGGGACGTCGCTGATTTACGGCCCCAACTGTCACTCGCTTGTTCTCCTCGGTCGCCATTGTTGTCGCGTGCGAGTCCGAGCGAGTTGGCGTCGCCCCTCGTTGCCGAGGCCCAGAAACGAAATCGGCAACCGGGCCTCGCACTGCTCGCTTGCTGCAAAAACGCTGGACGTGGCGAGTCGGGGCCCCCGCTTGTTTCAACCGCAGCTCGGGATGTTTCATTCCGAACTGCATCGCGGCTAATCGAGAGCTGCGAAATCGTTTCACCTCGAGCTTGTGGTTCTCGTAATTGCTGTTTGCGCGAACCCTGAATTCGCAAACGAGACGTAAACTTTGCGCGCAAGCCTGCGAAACTGAGAATCGGTGGGAGAATCGTGAAAAGAGCGAATCAAACTCAAACTTTGCTTTGAATTCCTCCGGCAACGAGTGCGCGCAGACTCGTCTTTAAAATGTAATTAGACGTTAACGAAGCCGTTAGTCCCGATTACTTGGCCATCTAAATAAAATCCTGCCTTTTCCTCGAGGACATCGAAATTCGTCGAAATTCGGCCCAAAATTCGTATCGCGACGGGTGAGCAGCAAATTTTTTGCCCGTCCGGATGCTAATGCCAACTCGAGCTCGAGGTCACACGGACGTGAAAGCGAGCGAGGATTCAAGTGTGAGTGCGGCTCGTCGTTATCATCGCCGAAATTGATAGGACGTGCCGCGCCGGAGGGGTCGAATGAAAAAAGCTCCCCTAATTCGAGTGGTGCCAATTTGAGAAATTGTTTTATTCATAAATGAGAAGGCAAAGTGACTTTTTCTCGTTTGCCGATTGGAAAGCTCGAGTCGAGTGCGCGTCCCGCCGTTTGTCGACGTTTGTATGCAACGTAAAAACACAGTCGATTACACAGTTTGGGGGCGACTGGTCGTTACCGTCGCTAAATGCGTTTAAGAGTCGAAATGCAAGGAGCGTGTCTAGAAATGCGACTAATGATCGTTAATAATTTATCGAAGGTAACGACGGGAGTTGCATCGATCGCGAGCAACACAACTGTTTCCGCTCTTTCATCGGATCTCGTCGCAAAGACGACTGTTACCCAATTCCATTTATTGCGGATCGCGTAATAATAAATCGACTCGAATAATTATTCCGTAAGCCAACGCGTCGTGCAATTTGCTCTGTGTCTATAACAATTTCGAGCCCAACTCATTGCCCGCGCATTCCGATGAGAGAATAATCGCTGAGAGCAGTAATTAAGTTTGATTTATCGAGGCTCCCGAAAACAACAATCGAATCCGTTACGCTTAATCGGCAGCCGAGCGTCAAAGTCTACAGTTGTTCATAATCCTTGGCAAGTACAGGCTCGATAATACAGTTAGCGTTGCTTGAAAACGATCCTGCCACTGAACACTAGCTGGCTTGTTTGAAAAACAAATCGCTCGAGTCGTGATGTTGGTAATAACGCGCGGGGAGATTTTCCGCCGGCGCGAGGATCTACCGGCGATCCATCGTCAGCGGACGGCCGAGCACCTCGTGGGCTCGCTGTTTTTCGATGTTTCCGCGAAAGGTAGAAGGTGTCGAGCGGTGGTGACGCGAGAACTGAACGCAGTCGTCGGTCGCTCGGTTTCGGCCGAAGCAATATTCGCTAATAATAAGGTCTCCCGAGGATCTCGTTAATCGGCCTGTCGAGCAGACGCCGATTGCGCCGGAGCAGTCAGTCGCGTGTCGGAAGATGCGCCGCCGAGTCTCGTAGCCGGGGACGCCTCGCTTTTTAATCCCGACAATAGGCATTACTTTTGCGCAAACTCGAGAGCGAGGAATGCGGAGCGGCCATTATTACGAGCCGGCTGTTTTAGTTTAACGAAGGTCGGTGGATTAGGCTGATGGGTCGTCGTCGGCCGAGTGAGCCAAGTGCCGCTCGCCACTAAACGCGCGCGATAAACTTTATTAGGATCGAGTGCAGCGGTGCGGCGCGCCGAAAAAAGCGAGCCGACCCGGGGACCTAATCGACGCGTGTTCGTAGGCGTCACCGGCGGTATGTCTAGTCCCGACCTTCCCCGACGCGCCCATTTGTTTTACGCGTACACGCCACGGCCCCAGCAGCCGGCGCGGGGCGCTTCCCTTATTCCAGGCAGCGGAGCCCTAGAGCCGACACGCGCACTTACTGGCCGCCCCTGCGAGGACCTTGCGAATTAATTTATTTTATATCGGTTTTCTTTATCCGAGTCGAGCCTGGCCTCGGCGATATTTTCGAAAATACGAAATAACGAAGTCGAAAAGGCGGGAGAGGGGAAGCCCTCGAATTTATAGCCCGTTTATTATATTATTATCGTTATCGTTGTGGAAAGACCGGCGATCGATCGAGCGAGCGATAAGTCGCGCAAAAGTCGTAAGTGCTCGTGAACGCTCGTGAACGCTCGTGAACGCTCGTGAACGCTCGTGAATGTGTCCAGGACGAACAGTAGTCGCGCGTGTCCCGCCCCCCCCTTAATTAACTTAATTTCCGACCAACGACGTTAATTGATTAATTAATTAATTTCGCAGGAGTCGAATGATACAACCGCAAATCGTTGAACTCGAGAGGCAAAGATTTTATCTCGTTTTTTGAATAAACGGGGAAAGTTGCTTTACAGCCTCGGGCCGCCGGCGGATATTTTTTGCGAATGAACGCGCGCGGCACGATTTTAATGTCGCGATCATTGTGATCGAATTCAATCCCTCCACACGTGGTAACACCCCTCCCCTCCACTTCGGTTCGGGCGATAATTTCGCCGCAGGTCGGAATAAAAAGGTGCCTTTGTACGCTTTCCATGGTTACGACGGGGACTTTCGCAGAGCCGCACAAAGTAAATAGTCGGCATCGGCGGGGCTCGGGAGGCTCAGGAATAGCTCGAGTGGACGGGAGGCAGAGGAGCGCGTGCGCGTGCACCGAGTGCGTGTGTCCGTCCGCGTGCAGATGCAGACCCCGTCCGACTTCGGAAAAATGCCACGAGCCCCCGGAACCTGACCTTGATCCAGTGCGCTGGCGGCGATTATCGACCCCCGCGTGGAGAAGCGGCGATTTTTCTCCGACTCCTGGTTTTGTCGCGTCATCCTCGGGGACGGGGAAAACGAAAGTAACGACAGGATTGCATTCGGCTTGCAGATGCGAATTACATTTCAATTCGACCTCGACGATTGATCGTTATCAGCATCGACGCAAACGTCTATCCGCTCGCCGGAGTTGCATTAAAATAAGCTCCGCCTCCCGAAGTGGAGTTAAATTTACTCCCTCGCCCGTGAAGACGTTCCGTAATTCTTGTAAATTAATGTCGGATCACTCGTTTGCAAGAGGCTGTTGAGTCGGAATCGTCCGAATTCACGGAAGCTGTTGGTATCGCGGCTAAATTATTAGCTCCGCTGAAAATGTAATTTTCCAGTCGGTTTTTACCATTTCTTCGCCGCAAATTGATGTTTTAACGCGGAGCACCTGTGGATGGATGGCTTCGATCGACTCGATTAATATTTCCTAATATTCGATAATCCGACCTATTGGGCCGCGGAACGAGTTTCGAATGTCTTTGCTCGACACGGAAAACCAGTGCTTCCAATTACGTCCAATTTCGTTAACAAGTTGAAAGCGATTCGCGACTTTAAAAAGTTGGGAAATCCACAAATGCTAATGGATGGTAATTCGTTTTCCAATTCGCAGGCGACGCAATGCAGTTGATGGAGACTTTTCTCGCGGCTCCTCGTGCGTCAGAGAGATTCCCGAGTGCCTTTCCGTCGTCTCCACCAAGCAATGGGAAATCCAAGCAATTGTATCGGGGGGAAGGGAAGGCGGCGTTCTCCCCCCTCCCCGATCGAAAGTTCGCGATCGGAAAGCGACAGTCGGACTGGCGAAACCTGATTTATCGGAGAAAAAAGGCAGATCGGAACCTGTTGGAAGCGGAGGAAACGAGGGTGACGGGTGACGGGTGAAGAGTATCCCGGAAAAGCGAGTACCAGGAGTGGGTGTCGGCGGACGGGAAAGAAGTACGCGCAATTGCAATTCCCGTGCGACGAGTGCATTAACGACTGCAACAGGTGTTGCCCGACGCCGACGAGCGCAGCGAGCGATTCCTCGACATAATTGATCTGTCGTCGTCGTCGTCGTCGGCTGCGGCGGCGGCGAGTCCGAGTTTCTCCGTGGACACGTCGAGGTGTGAATCCGAGGGCTTTCCACCCAACCCTTCGCGTCCGTTTGCAAAATCAACAAACTTTGCGACAATTTTGGAGTTTCGCTCCGACGAGAATTGAGCGACGAAACTCTAAAAACTATCGGCGCGTTGGAGCAACTGCACGTTTCCCATGTCTGCGAAAATGAAAAAGCGCGTGCGCGCCGATTTAATTAAAACGTTGA
This sequence comes from Platyscapa corneri, assembly GCA_018907185.1. Classification (NCBI taxonomy): domain Eukaryota; kingdom Metazoa; phylum Arthropoda; class Insecta; order Hymenoptera; family Agaonidae; genus Platyscapa; species Platyscapa corneri. Next base: position 3,871,259 of record JACCHW010000018.1, on the reverse strand, counting down.
AAAGTTAACGGAGACATCGAGCCGACAAAGACGGAGAAAGCCCACTCGTGTTTTCGGAAACAACAACATGATAGTTTACTTTTAACGAGTGTTAGCGGGACAAAAAATGTTAAAACTCCCGAAGAAGTCTCGATGATTAATGGTTGCCACTGCGATTCTCGAAAATCTCATAAAAGAGCGAAAAGTCCTTAGTCTCGGGCACGAAGAGGTTGAGTTGGTGTTCGGTCAGCGTCCAACTTTTACGACGCTGCTGCTGCTGCTGCTGCTGCTGCTGCTGCTGACGTCGCGCGTTGTCTCGCTTGTTTTCGAATTTCAAAATGATTATCCGATAGGTAGAGGTGCCTTTCATTAGCGGGCCAATGCAAAGACTATGCAATTAAATAAATAATATGGTTCTTTGGGGTGGCAAGGGCACGTTCGTGTTTTAATACAACAAAGGATCAAGGGATTTCGATATCTCGTGAAAAGGGACTCGGGCTCGTGCAGCCGCCGATCCTCGTTTTGAAATCGCCTTATGTCCTTCATTGTCCTTCGCAACTGTAAAAACCAGAATTCGCTTTTAGCGTTGCGCTTCCTTTTTGATAGGCTCTTGTTTTCTTTCACGTCCACGCCTCGATAAAGCAAACAAATTAGCAGAGGCGCACGTACGTGCACTTGCGCAGCATTGACACGCGCACGTGTGGATTGACGGACGCAGTCGGAGACAGTTATTTATTTATTTACATATTTATTCATTTACCAACAACCGTTTCGACCATCTTTGCTTCGTCTAGAGAGCTACGAATAAAATAAAGCGAAAAACATACGAGGCAGACTCGTGCTGCACGTTGTACAATAAAATAATAAATGTGGTTGGGCCGCTTTAGGACGCAATCGAGTTTTGTATTGCCACTATTTGTGAAATGTATTCGTCGTTCCGAAGAATAAAAAAAGAGCCTCAAATATATAATACAAATTGCATTGAAGGCTTGGCCACGCGTAATGAGGGACGGAAGGCGCTTCATTGGCATAACCAGTTTTTTGCACATACACGGCTTACTAGAAAGTAGGCAAATTAATAATCGTTTAAGCATTATCCCGTTAATTATCCTGCACATTGTGTTTAATTTAAGCGAAAATAAATTGAATTTTTCACAGATTCTTTCGAGTGTTTAAAAGGGATCGACTTCGCAATGACTGGCTTGACTTTTAAAAATTTTAACGCGACACGTGTCCTCGAATAAACTCGTGGAATCGTACGATTTTTAATTCATAATTTATAGCAAATAAATTTCAATCGCAAATATTTAGCGATTACCTAAATTAACCTGGCCTTAACTTTGACTTTAATTGATATTAATTGGCCCTGAGGCTGAAACTGGCAACGGTTAAGTTATTTTATCGGAGGCCTTTGGTTTAAGAATAAAGAAAAATCCAAATAAATCTAATAGACACATTGAATGGCGTTATAAATAGCAGTTGGCCTACTAAAGTTCTGCAGTGTACTATCGACTGCATTTAAAGTATTAAGCTAAATTCGCTCTCTTAAGACGGCATTTTTCTAATCGATGATTTTACAATCCAAGTTAAGTAATTCAAGTGAAACTTTTACGAAATAATTGAAATTATACATCGACGAGACTTTTCACGCGGAATTCGCAATGCGTCGATGTATACAAACGTTATCCGGCGACTCGGTGTCGGCTTAATGTTCAATTAGAATCAATTACTTAAAATGCCGTCGCCATAGCTTTTTACGTCCGTAAGGAACTAAAACTTTTAGCAAATAAGCCGTGAAAATTTCTCGTGATTCGCTCTTTGTTTTAAATTAAACGAAGCGGCAAATCCCTCGCACGCGAAACGATATTTAATACAAGAAGTTTCACCGCATTTTTGACGCTAGAGATGGAGTTTAATTTTTTTTTTTTTAATAAAAACATTACTTCGAATTAGGTTCTTAATTTCAAATCCACGAGTCGAGCTGCGGGAGAATTTCCGGACCTCCGCAAATGATTCGATGGCATTTTTTGTTCGCTTGGTTTTGATAATAAAATTCCGTCTTCGTATTCCATTCGGATGTCGCGACAAGTTCCGTAGGACGCTGTAAAACTCGACGTCCGAGAGCTTATTTTGTGAAACAACTCGATTTATTTCGTAAGCTGTCGCAACGAATAAAGGCCGGCGCAGAATTTAGCAGCAACAGTTACCAAGACGGATAAACTGTTGGCCGAGTCGCGATTCGCGAGTTTTTATTTTTCACCTCGATCGCGCGAAACTATTATTCGGTGGTAGGGAGCCTTTGGCGGATCCACACCGCAACGGACACGCGACAAAAGCCAAAAAGGTTCTATCGGCGCGTTTAGTCCACCGCAGCGGTCCGCGACTGCGTCTTCGGCGCAGCAGCCATCCTCCTCCTCCTCCTCGTGTCTACACTCACGCGGAGGCGCGAAGGAGCCGCTCCCTTGAAAAACACCTTGTTATTTACACAATTATTGCGCGAATTCTGCATAGCCGCGCAGTGCTCGAGTGACTATTTGTAAAAAGCAGTCCTGGACTACTGTAATAAAGGAGCTGGCGCAACCGCAACCGGCCTCCCGTACCTTTGTACGCGGGTAACAACAGGAAGAGGGAGACGGAGAGGGGGTGGGGAACACGCGCACGCTCGCATCGACAAAGGATCCTGGGATAAGAAGCTCTTTCGAAAAAGTACGAGAAGTAGAAATAAAAAGGAGGTTGCCGCAGGTTGTTTCGCTCTTCCATGCACGAGTGCATTGTGCTCCGAGGATCGGCCTCCCGCCCCATTGTTCGGCTGCCGCGGAACGAACTCCTGGTCCATCCGGGCCAGGGCGCTGGCCCCCTAGATTCTGGGCCTCCCTCGCCCCTCTCCCGTTTACGCTCGCCACAGGCACGAAGCGAATCCAGGGCCTTGGACGGGGGGCCGACCGCAGCACACGACGCCATATGTCCCCTCGAGCACCACCTTTTTCGCTTTTTCACCGCAATTTCCCTGATAAGCCGAGCAGCGCCGGTGGCCCCTCGAAAACTCGGAAAAGCGACCAAGCGCCTGCCCCGGTAACCGAGTCCTTCCGCTCCGTCCCTCGATGTGCCGAGGCACAACGTTGCGGCGAATCGCGCTGGAATCGTCGCTGTGTCGCGATCGTAACTCAAAATCTCAGCTCCCAACGACCTGTTTACCACCGACGCGTTGCTTTTAGAGATAAATGATAAATAGGCCGTAAAGAGCGAAACAGCCGTCGCCGCTGTTGCAATGATAACGCGCGGGATGCGTTTAATTCCTCTTCCACCTGACGAGTCCGCGCCTCCGTTGTGTCGGTTGGCTCGAAACGCTCGCTGCTGCCCTCGAATAAGACGCGGACACGAACGAGGAGTAATTATCGAGGAACGAAGAGGAATTATCGACAACGATTGGGCACTTTCGTCGATGGAGACGCAAAACGCCGCTGGAGCGACCTTTCAACCGCTTCCCCACCGCCAGAGCTGAAATTTCCGACTGCGATCGAATGAAGTTGTCGTTCGCAACGCGCTAGTTGCGTCACTCGCTAAACGCTCGCGCGTTAATCGCCGATCGGCCGCTCGTTTTCTCAATTCAAGTGCGCAGCCCGTCGACTCTCCGAGTTTCGGCCACTCGAGGGCTGCAATCGACAGCCGATCCGAAATGCTCCTGAGCTTGATTTAACAGGAGCATATTTTGGAACTGTAATTGGACACTTTGTCCGCGCGAACAGCACCGTTACGGATGCACAAAGCTTTAATGAGAGAGGGGAGAGCCATTACGCTCGCTCCTACATTTTTTACCTCAAAGTCCCGCTACTCCATACTATTATACCTGCCATTTTCTCTTCGTGCGCGCTCCTCGTATTTTTTTATATTTCCACGCTTTGAATCTCGGCGTACGGTTAAAGTATTAAAGCGGCTCCGCAGCGACATATGCTGCATCGAATACTGCGTACAGTTATGCGGTTGTACAGTTCGGGTGCGCCGCCTTAGGAGTTTCCGAAATTTCGTCATTTATCTTGGAGTCGGAGATGCACTCGTGGGAGGAGCCGCTCACCAGGTGCACATTCTTATATTTAGCTTCCTACCGTCGCCGTCGGTACTTACGGTCTCGCGCCTTGATTCCTCCGCGACGGAGTCTTATCGAATCTTGTTTCGTTCGTTCCCCGATAAAAGAGCATCGCTGGTACCGCGCACGCGCCTACAGCTTTTTCATAATTTGAAATTATCGCCAATCATCAGAAGCGTGTGCGAAGCGCTGGTGCGTAAAGTCGTACGTTGGCCAACTCTCGAGCTCCTGACCAGTGCTGCAAGTAATTTTTCCGCAACTTTCCCGTCGGGCGTAAATCTCCTTGCGAAATGAATGCCCCGCCCCCCCCCGCGTGATCGAACGAATCGATGCGAGGGGATAAAACGGCTCGCCGATAAATCCCGTAAGCCGTCGGTATTCCAGTCGACGAGGTGATGCACATCTGCCAAGTGGCGACGTAACAACCTGACAACCTAACGACGTAACGACGTAACGAGGCTGTCCGGGTGACGGAAAACGCACCAAACGAGGGAGGACGAGGAGACGCGACACGGCCTCGGCATCAAAAAGCCCGGAGAGGTTAAGCGAGGGGTCGCTCGTGTCCGGCTGTAAGAACACGACGAGCTCAACGAGATTATACGAGCCCCTTGGCGACGGCGCCGCTACTCATATCCTAATAGAAACGTAATCGCGGGATGCTCCGGCTGAATAAATTATGCGCAATCGTCCTTGGAGGAGCGGCTCGATAATCGGGGCGTACACTACATCCCCGTGACGGATAGAGGGAGCGAGAGGGAGCGTTTACGGAGAACAAGACACTTAGATCCCGGTGCCTTAATCAATTTATTAGTCTGCCCGGGCGAATTTATGGGGGCCGGGGAAAACGGCTCCTCCTCTCTTTTCCAATGTTTTAAGCGAGTCGCGTGCATTATTGAGTCGACGGGCGCGAGATCAGCGACAGGGAGGCTAATGAAAGGCATCCATCCTTCCTTCCACGAGTCGCTTACACGAGCCCAGCGTCCTCGCGCTCCTAGGCGAAGCTCCCGGACACTCCGGAGTGTCCGCGCATTGTCGCTCTCGACTTAATCCCCCGCGCCTGTTTGTTTTGTAATCACGGAAACTCGCGCGAGCTTCCATTGATTCCGTCGGCGGTGGCGGGGGCGACGGCTGCGATCCGAGCGGGAAACGAGGGTCGGGACTCCCCGGGCGACCCTCGATGATCGGCCTCTCCCTGTTTGCCCAGCAATTACCGAAACGTGCGCTCTTGTCGAATTACCGGCGGTTCCGTTCCAGTTGCCGGGAGTCGCCGCCGCCGCCGCCTGCGATACGCGATGCGCTGTAATCGAAACTAAACAGCTTTTCCTTTTTCCCTCTCGGCCCTTGCTCCGTCACTTGCTCCGATTCTGCGAAAACCGAGTTATCGCTTGCCTATTTAGTTGCCCGATGTCGGTCGTTTAGCCGCGCGTTATCATTCAGTGCTACCCCCACCCGCCGAGTTTCATTGCTCCGATTGAGTTACGATTCACTGGCCCTCGGCGCTTTTGCCAGCAAACGCCATTTCGGAGCCTCCGATTTGCTAATTTCGCTCTACTAGCGAGCCGCGTTTCGAGCAGCTAATTAAAAACGATAATTGAAATTGCTTCGTTCGTCGGTTGAACGGAAGACAAAATAAAGAAGAAAACTGACGAGCCAACAAGATGCAGATCGAAATTTGCGCGCTCGAAATGCATTTTTGTAAATTTTATCGGGCTTCTTTTCATTATTTTCCAATTGACGGGCTTAAAAAATTATTTTCGAAATGCCCGTTTTCCTCGTACTACGACCAGTTGTGTTGTTCGAAATTTACCAATTGGCAGATTCGCAGGTTTGTGCGATCGTCATCCCCAAAACGGAAAACCGTATTATTGGCTTTTTGCACACTAACACGCAGTTCCTCCCGAGTAATGGAAAAAGGAAACCGCCCCGCTGCAAATAAATTACGCTTAGGATACACTCCCGAGGCAAAAAACTCGACTGTATGAATCAGCAATTACATCGAGGAGAAGGCCGCCTTAGCTTTCAAGCCCACGAGCGATTCTGACAAATGTAACGGACGATTCGAAGCAAGCGACGCTTTGTTTTAGTCACGGGGTGTGACCCCGATAACCCGGACGACAGCAGTGCTGCGATTCCCGGTTCGTTCCTGTTGGCGCGCGAGCAAAAAATGATCACTCTCGGGGAGTTTTTCAGTCGCTTTTGCGTCGAGGAAGGGCAAAAGGGCCGGCCGAACCTATTCTCGAGCCTGGCGCGTTAGTTCGCCTTAACTGGCAGCGCTTAGGAGCTTACAGAATCAAAAGATGGATAGACGCACGAGGAGGGAGGTGAAGTGGCAGACAAAGGAAGCCTCGTAGCGCGAGTGATAGGGGAGGGGCGTGGAGACGAGAGACGAGATAGGGGGTGAAAACGCCCGAAGGGAAACTAAGAGCTGCGTGTCTTTGGTGTAGTTAACTTGCCACTGTTTTATCGTCTAACATCAACCAACCCAGCCAGTAGCTTAATAGAACGAGAGCGGGAGGCTGCGAGAGAGAGACGGAGGAGATTTTTCAGAATCTATTCAAGTCGAGGAGTTCGATGCTCGTATTAACGTCATCTTCAGATATAAGCACTTCTTAATTGGCGATCCTCCGATTGTCTCGCAGCGACGACTGCAAATATCAGCAGCAGCGGCAACAAAAGAACACGTGTTGTGCTCCGAGTCGAAAGTAAATTTTCCGTTCCACCAAAGGAATTATTAGTTTTGTATCGCTAAATTGGACAACTAACCAGCACTCGTTTTGTCATTCAAGCTTCTTACTTTACTTTATTAATTCAGGCTTCTGTAAAAAAAAAAAAAAAAAAAAAAAAAAAAAAACACTCAGCCAGCGAAGCGTAGGATAATTCGTGACCGGCGCCAACTTTTCCCAAGGAGCGCGTTTCGTACACTTTAGCCAACTTAAATAAATAACAGCTTTATCTTAAGAACGTCAATTCCGTCTACTCTTTCGGCCAAGTTTTTACATCTCGTTCGTGTCCTTAGAGTTAACGGCCGAACAAGACTACATTATTACGATGTATCGACTAAACCATCGCGCGAATTAAAAATAACATCGGCGCACTTGAACTTTGCAGTCGTTTCCTCGGCTTCGACAGCCCAGCAAGTGGTTCTCAATTCGAATAAACGATGAAAACGCGTTGCGATGTCGTGTTTTCGACGCACGCCATTGATCGCGATTGTTTACATTACATAGTCACGGGCGAGGCAAAATCGAGTCGAAACGAGTGAAACGTTAAGTGCGCAAAACTAAAAGTTTTAGCTTAATGTCAAGGTCTCGTTATTTCTTAAAAACGAAAGTTCTCGAGTGGGTCTAAGTTGTTCGCGCGGCTCGAGAAAAGCTTTGATTATTAACTTGACAAACAGGAGTTTCGCGTCGGAAAGGGAGCCAACTTTTGTACTCGGGGTTGCTCGAGTTAATTTTTTATTAACTGCGAATCGCATTAAGGGACGAAACTCGAAAGAGAAAAGTGTAACATGCAAAAGGACTTTATCAGATTTTGCGCGAAGCGCCTGATATCGAATGATAACGTGGCAAGGATAAGAGCGACGCAGCGTCGAAATTCAATTGTCAACGTCAGCCGCAAGCGATATTTTTAATTGCGCGAACAGCGAAAATGATTATAATTGCTCGAACGCACCGACGAAAAGTAGCTCGACGTCGTTTAAATAGCAACGTTTAACCGCTGCGGGTAATTACTCGCGTGTAAGATAGACCGATTGATACGGAACGATTCGAACGCAGAGGCAATTACCACCGGCCCGGCGAGGGATGAAAAAAGAAATCAGAGTCAGGGGGATTTAATCAAGTTCACTCGTCAAAGAAATAAAACCATCCATTTCAGGAGCATTTTATTCGCAACGCGATATCTAATTGCCACTGCTCGTTTAAACGCAAGCGATTCCTCCTCCTCCCTTGCGTCACTCGAAACTTTAAACAAAACCAACCACCAGCGCCCGAATAGCTGCTTTCCTATTTCACGGTTCTCCGCTTGCAACGTCCAACCAAAGTCAACGCACTAAATTACAGAGCGGGCACGCGCACGCGCACGCGTTCGCACGATTCCCGCACAAACGTACGTACGACTATGAACTCGTTAACGCCTATCCGAGGCCGCGCCAGAGTTAATCACCTAATTGCACCGCCACATCATTTTTCCCCCGCGAGACTCGACATCGAACCGCTCCGCTCGGCTACTGCAATCTGTCCTTGGAAATCCGGTGCATCGTTTTTTGCGCGCGTGCACACGCGTGCAGTGCTCTTGTGGGAGGAAGGCAGCATCTTCGACCGGATAATTTGCGTTTTCGCACGACGCGAACCAACTGCGAAACGCAAGCGCGCGGCTTATTTCGGCTCGCACTCGAACGCATTTTCAATGTTCCAACGCTCGTGGAATTTCTTATTTCTTGCGATGCGAGCTTAGGATCAACCTTTCGAATCACCTAATTGTAGCTCTCCCAGTCGGGTTTGATCGATGGGCCAATTTCGCCGAATTTCAATGGCGGACCGACGGCAAAAAGAAAATAGTTCTCTTATCCGGTGAGATAGTAATTGTTATTTGTTGCATTAAACATTGCAATGTTCCGTTCGAGTGCTTGAAATGTTCGGATTCGGACAACGAGGATAAAAAACGCGACAAAATCTGCTCGTTTCTTCCTTGTTGCAATCGTTGAGATTTACGAAGCGGTGCCCGTCTTGGAAACTGGATCAGCGTACGTCTATATTTACCGAGCCCAAGCGATGATTATTCGAATTCAACACTCCGTGTTTTAAATCCCCGATATTCGAACAATAGCAACTGAACATAGCGCGAAGCGAAGCTAGAGATGCGGCGCGAGACGAGACGAAAGCGAACGAATAAAAGTGCTGCTCTAATTCTAGAAAATTTCTTTAACAAGCCGAGTAATATAAACTCGAGTGAATCCTGCGCTTCAGAGATTTAACACGGCGATTGCAATTTGCGGAGCCGCTCGGACGGTTTCGCACTGGCCTGGACTAGTTGATCGAGCGTAATTGGCGTTATTAAAGCGGCTCTGCTGGCGCGATATTACCATACACTTAATGAAATTACGTGGAAAAGTAGGAACTCCAAGGACTCGAGCAACTGCTAAAAGCATTCGGATTATTATCACCTCGTGGTGCAAGTGAGCGAGAAGAGAACAAACTGAACGCCATGAACAAAATGAACGAAACGAACGATCCGAGGGGATGGAATTAGCAGAAAATTTACAGAAACAGCCAGGGCAAGAGGAAATTTAGACGCATGGGACAAAGAAGAGAGGAAGCCGAGTCATTCTCGTCAATTGGCACCGTCGCGGCTCCAACAAAAACTACCATCAAGACTCGCTCGCGAGGACCACTGAGGATCACTGGTCCCAGACTAATAGCATCTTCGCGGCATCCTGGCCGAATTTATTATTTCCTTAGGATGCAAAGCATCAGCGATACTCGGGCGGGTCATTGTTGCCGCCGCTGCTTTCTCACCACGTTTACAACACCACAACACATTTTTCGGCTAAGTATTCGTGCGTGCCTGCAGTTACCACACGAAACGCACTGCCACTAGTTTGCGATATGCCCGAAAATTGTTCACGACTACTCGGATTATTTCTAAACAATCGACTTTTCACAGATCATCGGATCGAAAGAATATCAAGCAGTTTTTTGTTGGCACTTAAAAATAGCGGCTCTCGCCAAGAATTTGGTTTTGCTCGAGCGCCACTCGCAGAAAGGCGGTCGGCAAAACCGGTACCTGGTCTCTGTTTGTTTAATCGATAATGCGTTTAATGGGGTTGGAAACGCAAATTATTTCAGCGACGACAAATAATGAAATAGCTAAGTAATTGAATAAATAAAAGGGTGTCGTGACTTACCCAATGCTGCGGCGTGACGACTTCTCCATCCGCTGCCTCGAGACTCTGCTGCTGGCGAGAACAAGAAGAAAGATCGTGTTAATACGCGCTAATAGGAAGATAATTCGAGAGACGATTCGGGGATTTGGGGTGAAATCGAGTGCAACAAAAGTGAAAACTCGCGACTCGTGCCGTGCGTGGGGGAGGGGGGATGCGCACGACTATCGACCGGGGTTTTTGCTTTTCGCTCCTCGCTCTTTGCTTTTTGTCCGACGTTATTTATCGCGCGGTGAAAGCACGTGGCGGTGGCGCAAACACGTGGCGCACGCACGCCGAGTCGACGCAATTACCACCCTGGACGGATGGACGGACGGACGGACGGTCGGTCGGTCGGTCGGTCGTTCGGTCGGGCGCCCGAACGCTTCAACGCTCGCCGGAGCGGGAGCGAGACCTAGGGAGACGGGGAGGGGGGGCTGGTAATAACGATAATCACAATAATTGACGTGGTCGGCTCGGCTCGGCTCGACTCGCTGGTTAACGTCACTACCATGCTTACGGAAACTCGAGTCTCCTATAATTTGAATGGCAATTACTTGCGCGCATCAAATGTGTGCACACGTTTTAAATGCGCTCGGAAACTCTGTAATTCATTTGTTTTTCGGGCGAAGCTTGTACTTTGCGATGTGTGCGCGCGCGCCCTTTTTTTGCACGGCTTTCCGACTCGGCGGGGCCCGGGCCCGAGCTCCTTTTTTCTCGCCGTCCGCCGAATCAGCGAGTCTTTGCGCTCGCGACCCGCCACTTTTCAATTGCCACGAAACGCACCGAAATAAGGCCCGCGCGCTGCCTTCGGGCCCGGCGATCCCGATAATAATGTAAGCGCTTTTTGCGCAGCGACGACGACGCGAGGAGTTTCGAGCGCTTCAAGACGCTCACCAATGCACGGCCAAAATTTCAATCATTCGCTCTTCGCAGCCCCTCCAAACGTCAAATTTCGTTCCAGCGAAGATATTCCGAAAATGATCGTTCGAGTAAATCATTTAGCGTATAAATAATAATGCTGATGCACCGAGCAAAGGAGCTCGAGATTTATTGCGTTTGAAATGGGCTCGCGCCTTTTAAAATCAGCTTGTAGGCTAAAATTACTATTTCGAGACAGATGTTTCTGGAAAGAAAAAACGCTCAATATGGGTTGTCATATTAATCAATTTCTTTATTAGATCGCATGACGCTCCTAAGTGTTACACAGAGAATTTCACGTTTCCCCGAACGCGTCTGATAATTTCGCGGGGAGATTCGGCGGCCCGCCTTTACGATCTTTGCCATCATTTTCCAAATTAATAATCGCCCAAATGTGCTGTATAAATCAGTTTTAGAACAAGATTGATCGACAGTCGATAAGAAAACCGAGATGGAAGATTCGTTCAAGCGTCTCATCACTGAGTTCATTTTCTAATTTGGATGCACAATTTTAATATCAATATTATTATCATCGATATTCTAGTGTCGCAGTTTCAAGCGAAATTGAATAATAGATTAAAGCGCATTCTTTGTCGAATTACGGTTGTTCTTTCGGGAAAAGTAATAGAAAAGCAATAATTCTTTAAAGGGAGGTAATAATTTCGCTCGGAAATTATTACTTCCCAATTTGAAATGCGCTTAATTTATGAGCAGAGGGTCCCACTTATATCAAGAAGCGATAAATTTGCATTAAAAGAGTTGTTTTTTTCTTATTGGGAATAATTTTCGTTTCGTAGAGCATTTGCGCTCGGCAGCAGGGTTGTTCAGATTACAGCTTTCGAAACGGGCAGGCCATTTGTTTTCGTTTGAAAATCTAGTTTTCCATTTTCATTTTCACCGCTACCATTAGAAACGATCCCCACTCCCGCTCCTGTACAATCAGTTTAATAATGTTAAATTCGTCTGGTATAATTCAGCTGGCAACGAACTCAACAATAACAGACTGCAATCGGAAGAATTGTTTCGACGGCATTTTTCTTTTTTTTCCTTTAACTAGTCAATTAAGATTAGTTAAACGTTGTGTTTCGTTAGCGGAAATCGGTATGGACTGCATAAAACTATGGAGTAATCGTTCGATGCGGGGAGACAAATGGTTAGAGGGGCAAATTCTCAAACTTTTTACGTAAATACAAAACTTTTAAGACTTGACTTGCTCTGAATTGATTTTCTAACACGAGTATAATAAGTGTATTTAAGTGTAATCAACTTACTTCCTTCTTTCGTTTCGCGATGGCGACTGTACCTAAAACAAATGTCATAATAATTAATTGCAATTCGTCGTTTTGAAATCTAGATCAGATTTTACATTTTTACAGAAGCGAACAAAAACAAATTGTCAATCGAAAATCGTAAATAAGATAAAAACAATGAAAGCAAGTATAGCAAAAAGGTATTTATTATTTTACTTTCGTCTCGGCAGACGTTATCGCAAGCTTTTATCGAAGGTTAGTCAACTGCACATGCAAGACAAGAGATAAGAAAAAATTGCATGCGCGCGCGCGCGCGAGTTCGCGTGGCTCCAGCAAAAATAGTTAAATTATCTCGCTCGCCGATAAAAATTGCCAATCGCGCTCGGTTTTTCTCCAACTCGTTTGCCCGAAGAAAAATCAATTCGAAACTTGGGCGGTGCCACGCGTGTGTGCGTTAAATCAATGTCACTTACACGGAGCTAACTTCGTTTTAAGATTAGAATAATGCAGTTTCACGCCCGAAGAGAGAACTTTTGTCGGAGTTCTCGCGAACCCGTCGCTGCACACACGTTGATAATTTTAATTTCCTTTGTGGCCGCGCGAGCAAGGAGGTGCGCCAAAACAAGCCAAAATAAGCCAAAATAAGCCAAAAAAAGCGTCGAAAAAAAGTTTGTGCTTACTGGTGGTGGAAGTCTGGAGTCGCGTCCCGTTGCCGGTCAGCGCAACGGCCCCCGAAGTCACATTACCGCTCACCGGACCAGGGGGTGCTGGGGGCACTCTACTGCTGAAGGGGAAGTAGGGGCGAGTCGGCGGATAGGGTCGCGCCCTCGGGCTGCCAGCGGCGGGCCTTCCCCCCCGGTAGTGCCGCCCCCACCCCCGGGTCCGGCTCCAGGCCCGCCGGCTACGGGACCAAAGCCAACGCCGCTGTACGTCTGCAACAGAGAACGGGGGAAGAATCGGTGATGAATCATCGAGCCGAGGCAAGCGGGGGCTGAATTATTTCGTTCGATAGCGCAGCGCCGTTGTCGCACCAATTCAATTGGAAAAGGGTTGGAAGTTCCCAGCGACGGTCGCTCACAGGACTTGGCCCACAGTGGGAGGCTAAAAAAGCGGAGCTGCGCCCAAGACAATGCATTCGCGAGGATTGCGAGTGGCGGCGAAAACTCGAGAGGTTGCCTCGAAGAAGCGCTCGACTCGTTGTATCCCTGCGCGTCGGATGAATGGCGTACAAGTGGCGTCGACCGACGACGATGTCTTATCTCGAGACCTAATCTCGCGCTCCCAAAACCGAGAAAGCAGCTTGAGCGACGAACGTCGGCTCGAAGCCGGAAAATGTCTTCGAATGCCGCCGAGGTTGCGAGATAAGGGGCGTCTCTTTCGATCCGGTTAACACGGCTCTACTCCGTTTTTGCGCGGCGCTGGAAATGCCTTGACAGGTTCGAAGGCTCACCCGAGGCTCGATGCATACGCTATAAAAACGGCTTGCTCTTAAAATCCACGGCGGGCTGTGTTCGCTCGAATGATGCGAGTTCGGTCCGACGGCGATCAAGAGTCGAGTCGGATGAGTCGGACGAAATAAATCACAATGATTTCGTCGCGAGCACGAAAAGTGATTGCCAGAAAGCTGCATCTCGTAACCGCATTCTACAGGCTGAAGCTGTTCACGAATGCGTTGCGAATATCGTTCAGAGGAAAAGATACGATTTTTCACGTTATCCGTCCGAGAAACTTTCGACGAGATTGGGTTGAGAAATTGCCGGGCCTCGTATTTTCGCGCTTGAATTTGAAAATCGCGCCTGCAAAGTCCAAAACACGAACGCAACTCTTGTTTTGGAAGATCCCCCGTGCTGCAAATTGTGTCGTAAGTTGTTCGCTAAAAGCGTTTAGGGTCAGTATCGAGAAAGAGGGGCACAAACGTTCGTTTAGCTCGTAACGATCGCGCACCGAGATGCAACACTTTTGAAGCGCAGCGCTGTAAATCAAAATTCGGAGCCCGAAACATTTTTTTAAGAACGCGCAGAGTCTCCTCGTAAATTATTAAGCACTCGGGTTCGAACAATGCGCGCCTCGACGTCTCCTCCCGTCGCGCACGCGCCCGCAGCAACGTTCCGCCGAAAAATGTGCATCAGAGGGGGCAGTCGGAATTTAATCAGCGGCCACGGAAATCAATGCCGGCGATTAACGACGAAAAAGCCCCGATGGTATGCGCTGGTGTCGCATTTTTCAGAGGCGACGCGCGAGCACGCGAGAAAAAGAGAATGGCCGCGCCGTAGCCAACTGTCCTCGAGAGAGCGCGGGAACAGCGAATAATTAGCCGACAACGAGTAGCTTCGACTCGATTACGAACGACCCGCGATAATCTCCCGAAAATTTACGAGATTCGACGGATTTTTTAAATTCCCGGGCCCTGCAACTGGATGGTTTATCGATCTACGACTGCGTTGCGATTCGCGTCGCAATTATTCAAACGAAAGCAGCGAGTAGTAATGCTTCCCTCTTATTCGAACAAAACCACTCGAATGTTTAACGTAAAATTTAACTGCAGCTGCGGCGTGAAAAGCTGGAATGCAGGGCTGCAAAGGCGTCGGACTCGATCGCGTCGTTGCTCCTCTCCATCGGAACGATTGCGAGCGCAAAGTTTCCAACTGGCTGCTATTGCCAAGCGTAAAAAGATTTATCAACTCCTTTTTCATATCCGAGAAGCGCAAACTCATCGGCGCCTCGGATGCTGTGAAGTGCGCCAGAAACTTGAAAGTTGGGGCGGCGGGGGGGGGGAGAAGATTCCTCGACACTGGATGACGTTAATCGGAGAGAACGTCCCAAAGGGTTCGAGATTAGATTGGCCCAAAGTGAAAAACACACTCGATCTCGCGCAAGAAGTGATCTTTAAATTTTTTATTGCTTCCGTAAATCCTTAATACGCGATCCGCCGAAACGAGTGGAGTCGATCTTCCCTCTCGATTAGACTCCAGCAAATTATCGTGCGATCGGCGGGGGATTCGTCGATCGATCGACCGATCGATCCAACGACCGACCGACCGACCGACCGACCGACCGACCGACCGCCACTAAGTGCGAGTCCGCGGTTATTATTGGAACATGTCTGACCTATTTTTGAGTGTTTCGGCTCCGTCCAGAGACAGGAAATCGCGGCGAAGACATTTATAGAAACGCGGCTGATCGATTAATCGGTGCCCGACCAAAGTGCGAATCGCTAAAAGCGAGAGGGAGTTTTCCGGCCACTCGGAGCCCAACGATAAAAGCACCACATCCACTCGCGCGAGCGTCTCGGAAAAAGCCGAGAGATGATAGATGCGCGATCAGTCCAATTTGTAGGTCGGGCTCCGTTCGTTTGCCCGGTGAGGAAACTGGCCGAGCGCCAGGAACCGCCAGCGATCGACTCTTCCAGCTTTCCTACCCTTTTTCGCGCCATAAATTTATAAATAGAGATTCGCCGAATTCCGTTCGACCCTCGAAAGCCGCCGCCGGATTTTGAAAGAAAGTGGCGAATTCGCGGCGAACGCTCGGGTGCACATTCCCGCCTTCCGTAGGCGAGTTGGGTTCGCGCGCTTGCGCAACGAGGCTCCTTTTGCAACCGCAACAACGAGAATTTGCAATCTCGTTTGCTTCCAGTGCCAATCTCGATCACCGGCTCGCGTTTGCATAAATAGTAATTAGTGACGAAATTGTAAGCCATGATAAATTAGTATTTTCGTATGTACTTAGCTGTAGAGTAGATCGCTGCCATCGCTGTATCAGTCACCAACACTTGGGCTCGTCGGGTGCGCGAAACATTTTTTTAGTCCCAGGCGTTGACCTGTACTCGCCGTTTTGCTACAACAGCCGAGACTCGCCTTTTGCAAATACTTAGTTATTGCTCGGGGAACAAAGATGTTTCAAAAATATTCTTGATAAGTGTGTTGGCGCGGTGGCCGTGCGCGTGTGTGGCTGCTCGTGTTGCGATAAAACCGAGCGAATCGAAAAAAAATAACACTATTTCGGTCGGCTTTGGTTGGAGGAAGAAGAAGCGCAAAATGGATTTTCTCTCGCTCGCCACCGACACTCGAGAAATTTAATTTAATTTACTTCCGTTCGGCTTCCACGACAAATTGTAACTCGACAGCAAATAAACAAGACATGATTTTTAAAATACGCTCTCCGCAATAAATATAATAAATTACGGCATGAAAATGAAATTACACACGTGCTTGTACTTACACTTTAACCAATATGTACGTCCTTGTTTATCTATATATACTTGCACGTTATCGTCGTGGATGGGAGAGGAGATATAAGCGATATTAAACCTAGAGCGCGATGGTTCTCAACTGAGCGTCGACGAATCGTTGCTCTCGGATCTCTCGAATAGCCGTTTTCGCGTTGTTTTAACAACAATTCGATGCGACGAGAAGGCGTAAAGCGTTTTTTTTAAATGCCCCCTCCCACCCCAGGAGGCAGAGAACGGGAAAAAAGCCTCCACGGGGCAAAAAGACGCGACGGGAGCCGGAATGAGATCCTCTTCATTGGTGAAAATATTGCTTAGGGGGAAAGTTTTCTTGGCTTTACGAGAAGAACCCCGGCAAAGTCAGATTGAGGTTGGAGAGATATAAACATTTTCTCAAATTAACTTGTGGTGAATGTCACCATATTGCAGAAATACCAATTACTTAATGCAACTGATAAATCAATTTTCACGTCCTCGTCGCAAGGACGGGAAACTTTGTGGCTTACACTTGCTGCTTACAAGATTATGAAGAAGAATATTAGCAATAAAACGCTTCCATAATTTCGGGAAAGTACATTAATGAAAACCTGAGACCGAATTTTCGAATTACAAACTGGGAGGGTGCAAGGGCTGCTTTCGACTTTATAATGCGATGCGACGAGTCCAACCATCGAGAGAAATGTTTTCAGTTCATTTTCAAAACCATCGGAACGGAGACTTTATCGTGAAAACTCGCACTTTTTTAAAGGTTACAACTTTCGCTTTACTTCTTTTTTTAGCTTCGAGTTTTTTCCGATATATATTATACCGACATTTTTAATTTATCGTCCCGTCATAAATATGGATGTTTGTAAAAACAAATTTTAAACTTACCATTCCATTGTCGATCGCCGGACCGTACGATGATTGAAAAGCTGGTTTTTCTAAAACAAACAAACAATACAGCGTCACTTAACGTACTAATGCGTTTTGCAAATTGTAAGTGTTACCGCTCGAATTAATCTTTTTTAATATTTTTCACGCAAAGCTCGTTCTAAATAGCTGGTCTAAGCGAGAGTTAGAAAACGAATACGGAGAACAGCATCTTGTGTAAGAATCAAGTGGGGATTGTACTTTTTCGCTCGGCATGTAGACAATTTCCAATCCAAATACGTGATTCGTCATAACGCATCTGTGGTTGCGGATTTGCGCTATCGTATATTATATTAAAAGCACACAACGATCGCAGCAACCTACGACTGCTGAATTTAAAAAGTGAAATTTTAAATTAATCGACAAAAGTCGAGCTCCTCCGGTGGAACCAAACGCCACTTGTGAATAATACATCGACCATTAAACGTAATTCCTTATTGGCCGAATCTTAATCTTAACGATGAAAATTGCAATAGAGTTAAAAGGCATTAGAACTTAAGGAATTAAAAAAAGAAAAGGTTACAAGTATATCTACTCTCGAGTAACTGCCTAAACTTGTTTTACTCGTGTCAATTCTGCAATAAAATAATTACTTTTTCTGGCAATCCTCCCGTAACAATGAATCGACTCAAGGCTGTTATCGAATAAATAAAATACACGGTATAAATTTAAGATTATCGCGATGACATTTTCCGCTAAATAAATAAAATACCTATTGGCGAGACTCGGCCAATTGCAGATGTACTTTTACCATGCGAATTGCAAATTAAATTAGCTTAACAATCATCCGACTGCGTTTAACTACTTAATTTAATAAATGGATCTGCAAATTAGGTTCCTTTTTCAATCGGTTTTATCCATTAACGAACAACCGAGCTCATTACGTCGGTCAACTTTTGCACTTTACAGCCTCGTAGATTAGTAAACAAGCTAATAAACAAACAATAAAATAAAAACTCGTGGTTTAATTACTTAATAGGGAGAATATTACGGGCGTTCGCTTAATCGTGCAAAAAGATAACTTTATTGTGCTGCTGATTGAGTAACGTAATTGCGTGTAAATGAATCTAAATCGAGATCCGCATCTGGAGGTACGAGACGACTTGGTCTTCTCTGACATAATATTTTTACCCCATTCTGCCTCGTTGGCCATCCTTAAGCGTGTATTTCATAACGCGCACAACCTGTATCGATTTACCGCGCAACACTAACTGATATAATTGTTACGCGCAGGCTTTGAAAAGTTTATCGTCGCTCCTTTAGAGAAGCCGCTTGCACCTAATAATAACGAGTGATGAATTCGCTGAATAAAGTCAGCGTTTGCCAAATTTTATCGCGTGCAAGGACGACGAACCGGATAATACCGACTGATTTGGTTTGCTGGTTGAAAAGCGTTTCAGCGTTAAAAAATCCGCCGTTTTGGATAATTCGGATTGTCGTTGCGCAATCGCAATTAGTTCTATAGTAGCCGCAACAGCGAACCGACGGAATTATTTATGCAAACTTCTTAGTGGCACTCGGAGTATGGCGGAAACGGTAATTCGTCACAACTCGCAGTTCACTCGGTATTTTCTGCAGTCGCTCTTTTCGTTTAAATCAATTCATTGCGTGCAAATTATTCCGTCGCAGCTCTCGTGCCAAATGAGATTAAATAAAATACGTTCCGAGCAATGCATTCGATAATGGAGGAAACGAAGAAAAAAAAATTGGATTTCACAAAATACGTTATTTTTAATCGCGTGTCGTAATTCGGGGATGGATTTATTATCAGTTTGTAATTTCAAGCTTTTCACCCGCAAAACAGGACTTGGAAAAAAGCGCCCGCTTCCCTCGATGTGCATAGTATTCGTTAAAACGGATCGATTGCTTAATTATAAAAATCAGCAATACCGTGCGAACACGTCCGTGTTAAATTTGCAAATTGTGATCTCAAAAATACGCGGGATTTATATTTATAACGTTCCTGTCGATCGTAATTTATACGCGCGCTTTGTATGAAATAAATTTTTCGTCAAATATATTTCATCGCACAATTTAACGCACATGCAAGCGCACAGCCAGACAAACGCACCTTTACTTTATTACAAAACGATACTTGTTCCTGAAATATCATCTGAATTTTCTAAACTCGCGCAACCCACTTCGATTGGTTCGCTCGATCGCGTTCTTAGATATAAAGAACAAATTAATCATTCCTCGATTAACGAGTCTCAATTAGGTCCGTTTTGAATTTAGTTTTCTTCGTTTTTGAAAATAAAAGTGTAGACAGTTTTCCGGAGTTCAATGTTTGATTTATTTCTGGAAATCATTATTTGCGCAGTGATCAAACGAATCGTGAATGGAATTGATTATAAAAATGCAGCTGCTGATTGTCTAACTGTATCCTAAATCACAAAAATTAATAATTATTGTTATCCGCACTGGAAGTTTTTCGATAAGCAATGAATTTTTTCAATAAATTAAAATAATAAGAGATTAAACTGTGTAAAGGTTTCGAACTAAATTTTACTTTTGGCTTTCAACTTTTTACCGCGATATAATTATACTTCCAAGTACGATAACATAAATTATTAAGTCGAATATTAAAATTATATCATCGACAAATCGGCAAATGTAAATCAGTACGTATAAAAAATTCATATCAACAATTTTCATTAATTTGGAACATTAAGTCGGTCTTTTTTCCACCATGGTTTTCTGAATAATTCATTTATCGAGGTAATAATATTTTTCACAGATAGACGTTCACGCGCATATTTCTCCGCCAGTGTGTTCTGGATATTTTAAGCAAGCAATTTTTTAAAAACTACGTTACTTTGAGAAGTTTTTCAATCAGAATTTTCAAGTGCCAAATTTTTTTACGCGACGTACTGTAATTTTCTCAAACTAAGCCTACTGTCCATAAACTCAATTGGTTCTTATAAATATGTTGAGAGCATTTTTGCTGTCGTTTAAAAGTAACACGATGTCATAAAAATCCGATCAACTATTTAATTAGTACGTGTTAATTGGTAGGCAAATAAAATTTAGGTACACTTTAATACTGGTTTCACGAAAGTATCGCATTGCGTGTCGCAGTTTGTATATTAGGCAATAAAATAACAGATTTGAATTGCGTAAACGGAAAATATTTCGTTTTTCGATCTCTCGCAAATTATGTTTTATTCGAATCGTTCGCGAAAAAATGTTGCTTATTAAAAAAACTCGATTACTCTGTTTGGTTTCGTCTCAAAGATTCTTTATTGGGATTCCGCGTTAAAATTAAATTTTTTTTCACGCTGCATATACGTTTCTTAATTTTGTCGGCTCTAACAGTATGAAGTTGTAAGTAAATTATGCCCGAGAGAGCAGCGAAACGTCCAAGTTCCTAATTTTCCATTTATTAGCACGAGTGCAGTTGAGAATATTGGCTAGATTCGAGAAAAATGGCAATTTGAGAATGTCGAAAGAGCTGAAACGGTAGAGTATTTTTAAAAGATATTCGTCAGTTTACGAATACATTTGTACGCTCTGACATTCATTTCAATAGCAGCTTTTTCTTATTTTGCTATTCGGTAAATATTAGAGGTACACGCGTAGAGAGAGAGAGAGAGAGAGAGAGAGAGAGATGACAAAGTAAACACCGGCTGCACATTGTTTTCGTAGACAATTCTCGCACCTATCAATCTTCCTTTATTCCTTTCTCATTTTTCATCTTCGGTTTATTCGCACCGTTCCTCGCCGATGTCATCGCCACATCTAATTATGTCGCAATTTTTCAAAGTAGGCTACTCGCGAGGCTCCGCCCCGACTCTAGTAGTATTTCGTTTAGTCGCCCGTCCAACTCTTATCGGCCAAAGTCAAAAGATAGAGTTGCTCGCAACGTCGAGGAGTTGTTTGCAGATTAATTTGGCTCGCGCGTATCGAACAAACTGTCGGACGAGCGGAACGCGGAAACTCATTTGTTAAAAAGACTTTCGAGGGCTCGAGCGCAAGTTTAAGTTGTAAAGCAGCCGTAACTCGCGACAGGAATGCCAAGACAAATTGGAACCGCGGCGGCAGTTCGCGACGCGATAAGAGGCTCTTCGGAAACACACGAGGAACGGTACAATTTTTAGAAAACCCGTTAACGAGCAGTAAAACTGTTAAAAATGCCATTTCGCGCTTTAATTCGCGTGCTCGCGGTGCAGCTGCGTATTGGCGCTTAGCGAATAAATCCGTCGACGCTTCGCAAAAAAGTGTACACTCGCGATGAGCATCGACTCGGCCCTGACTGAATGCAAAACTCGGAGAGTAACGCCGGCCAATTCGTATCTTGGGCACGTTATCATCAGAAATACTCGGGCGGATTCGCGGACGATTAGCGTCGGCGACATGAGAGGCGGAGGAGACAGGGACGGGGGGGGGAGAGAGCTCGCGAAGAAAGTGGACCCACGCACGAAAATCTCCGCGAGCAGTCCCGAGTACTCGGTCGGGTCCTACGAGAAGAATTGATACAAAATTAATACCGACACAAAAAAGCGATGTGTCTTTATAAATCAAAAGGAGACTCGACGCTGTTTTGTTCGAGCTCTCTCTTCTGCGCACGCTGAATACACAATGGCCAGCTTCTTTTTATAGCGAAAAACCGAGAGAGAGAGAGAGAGAGAGAGGGTTCGTTCGGTAGTATTGCGAGGCTTCGTTTCATATTAATGTCGGCCACACTGTTGAATACAAGACGCTTGCCAAACGATTGGAGCTTTAGCTAGGGGGAGGGGGGAGCGAGCTCTTCGCCAAGAGCGAATTTATGGGAGTTATGTGATCGGGGATTGGCTGCGGCTTTCAGTTTCACTGCGCACTGTCCACGTCACTAGGAGAGATGATGCCGAGATATATATCTGTGTACGTGTGTATATATATATATTGAACGAGAGAGAGAGAGAGAGAGAGAGAGAGAGAGAGAGAGAGAAGACGAAAACGCAGAGGGAAGATTGGCGACGAGAGAATCGAGACATTGATATTTTATGTATACGCATAAATCAAATTTATGCCTTATCCTTTTACATAATCGGCATGCGTCTTCATTATCATGGCGGAAGAACCGAGCGACGCTTAAAAAAACATCTTGCAGTTTGTACGCGAGTCCTACATAATTGCACAGAAATTATTATTCAGCGGCTGAAATCTTCCAGGATTTTTGCCAACTCGGGGGCTGGACTTTGGACGAACCTGTGCGTCTTTACAAATAACCAAAGCCAATCACGTAGATGAGCGACGAGATAATTTGGTGTTTTCTAGAAACTCGCATCTTTTGTGAATTGCGCGCGCGCACACACACACACAACTTAACCGCGATTCGAAGCGGTTAGAGGGCCAAGTTCCTCGATCGCAAAACTCGCTTTTTCATTTATTTAAGCTACGTCGAACTGCAGAAGCGACTCGGACCCAAGAGCAATTTTCGCGAGATGAATTTCAGAGGTCCGTAATTTTCATTCGTTTTTCGTAACGACTGTTTATGAAGATAAGTATTAAATTTAGAAGGGAATTCATTTTAGCAAAGTGAACGGGGAACGTAATTTACATCGGCAAGAGCACTAACGAGATCAAATAGAGTACTGCACCCTTTTCCATTATAATGGGTACATTATAATGTCTTTCCGCAGACAGAGAGAGAGAGAGAGAGAGAGAGAGAGAGTCGTCTTAGCAACCCTTATCAAAGCGCTGGAAGCCTTTCACGCGCGCGCGCACTTTTAAAGGGAAATAAGTCCCGTTGTGTCGGATTGGACGTCGGCGGGTTATAATTGGGCGAAATCAATCGCTTACAAAAGCAAGCCAGAAGATGGGCTCGCGGCTTCTTTGCGGAAATTCGGAATCGGAATCAAGGCTCGCCGTTCGGAGAGAAACAAAGGTCGTCCGCAACTGTCAACCTAATGAACGGGCAGTCGAATCGTTGGAATTCTCGAGTTGGCATCAAAAAGCCGAGAGCCGGCGTCGGAGGAAAGAAGGAAGAAGCGTCTCCGAGTGTCAGACTTAAGAGCGGTTCGAGGAGGACCACCCACGCGAGCTGGACACGAGGATAAACGAGGACAAACGAGGACAAACGAGGACAAACGACGGCTAGCCACGGCTAACGACAGGCAACGACGGAAAACGACGCCGCACGTCGGCAGCAGCTCGAGCAGCGTGTGTCCGGCTGCGATATTTCAGCGCTACGCTAATAAGTCTTGGCCGTAACTCTCGCGATCAACTCTGCAGCGTACACGCGGCCTCGCGCGGTCGATCGCACGGGCGGCGGCCGCCGTGCAGTGGACCGCGGGCGCCTGCACCCTTACACGCCGTCTAAAGCGCCGCGCCGAGGGCGATGCTGGCGCCGGTGTCGGGGGCGGGGGCGCCCGAGATAACTATTATCCTAACAGTTTCCGGCTTGCTCCTGACGGGTTCGCTGAAGCGCAAGCCTCCTCGCAATATCATGCATCAAAGGACAGCCCGAGCACCGGCCAGCACGTCATCCTCAGAGCCGCGCGAGGATCAGCTCGGCCGTTACGAGGCCGCGGCGCAACCTCGCAATCCCCGGAGGAGGAGGAGGAGGAGGATGCAGCGGCGACTCGACTTCGGCAGACCGCGGATCCGATCCGCCAACTTGGCCGACGCAGCGCCGCGCCCCCCCCCCCACCTCCTCCTCCTCCTGCTGCGGGTACGGCGAGAGACAACAGCCGAGGAAGGACGAATGTTTTATCTCTCCGAAAATACCAGCGCGTATACCTGGACCAGCCGTATTTTCCGGGCCCGCAGTTCCGTCCTCTAGTGCCGTTTACGACTCTCGACGCTACGACGAGTCGCATTAGCATTTTATCCGATGGTTATTTAGGCTCTCCGAAGATGCGACGAAAAACCACTCGGAGGCTTATCGAACGAAGATAAATCTTTTTCACGCCGCTCGATTGCAATTTTGCAGTAGGCGAACGAGAAATTTCGTTGGAAAACTTTGCCCTCGGCAGAACGTGCGAGGATGAAAATTGATTTTGCACGGGCAACATATTTTTACCCCTCGATTTCGTTCGCAACTACAAAATTCCCGCCAATGTAATATTCGATCGATAACTCCTACAAGTTTTAACACGAATCCATGGATTGCCGCAGCATCGAGTCGTTGAACGTGCAAAGAAGCGATATTTTTCCCGAAATTCTCTCCGTACGTAAATCGACGTGGCGCTCATTATTTGCGATAATCGAATATTCCGGTCGCGAGCTGCTGCACGGGTCTGCCCCCCTCCCCCCAATCCAGGCTTTAAACGGCCAGTGTGTCGATAACTATTAGCTCTTAATTAGCTTCAAAGGGGAGCGAAGTAGCGGGGCAAAACCGAGCCCATAGAAGCGAACTCGGGGATTAAATCCATTCGGCTTTTAATTTCACGCGCGGATTCGGCGTATCGAATTGCAACGGCGCCTGCGCTTCCAAATTTTGCGAGATGTTCGGTGTCGAATCAAGTTTAGCGAGCCTCTCCCGCCGCTGTATTCTTTAAATATGTTATTAACTCGCATTCAACGAGAAGAAGCAAAAATTCCGAGAGATTATCTGCCGGTCCGAGGTGCGGATAGACGCTGAATTATTATAGTCGGAGAGAGGAAGATTCGACGATAAGTCTGCCAGACTAACCTGACCCAACCCAACCTAAGCTTATGCGCGCGCGCGCGCGCGAACAACAATCGCGCGAATTCATCCGAAGGCATCGACGTCGAATCCTGAATCCAGCGATATGCTAATCAACCGGGGACGCGTTGTATCAGAAACGGCGCAGAAAACAAGACTCGCCGATGAAGAATTTGTTGCGCATAACGTTACATTAGATCGTCGGAGCGCCGATAGCATCTACACAAATTCGCTTTCGCTATTAACTCGGCATTACAACGTCTAGATCGCGTTACACCGTCGCCTTGTTTGCGTTGACTTTGAACTGCATTTTCGCATTAATATAAAATGTATCCAGCCCCGCTTGCGCTTAAATTCGCCGAGCGAATGTGTTTGCGAAAGGCAATACTATCTGTATTTCGAAATTAAAAAGAACCTTATTATAACGATGCATTCGATTGTGCATAATGCGCACGAGAAAATACGAGACCAGACGTATAAATTGCTCATTTTTATTTCTCAAGATTCGGTCTATTTTGAATTATTAACAATATAAACTTAAAAAACGCAAAAAAACCTTGAAATTTGTCTAAATAAAATTATACTCTTGGCAACGCTGAAACTGCTTTTCGCTCGGACATCGTTTACGAATCGAATCACCTGTATTTCGTTACACTTTCGTGCAATGTGTTGCAGGCATTCCGTTTAAGGGGGATTCTGGGAAAACGACGACTAGACGTTAAAATGGGATTTGGTCAAAGTTTTTAGAAGACAAGTCAGCCTTAACTCGCCGTTTCCCGGCCGGCGAGTTTTGTCTAAAATAAATTACTTTTTCACATAAAGTTCTCTTGCGCATTATTATCTTGTTCGAAACGACTTGCTACATCTAAATTAATCCATTAATTTTTATCGAGTTTGTAAAAATGGCACCGGTGAAAAATTTTTGAAGTACTTATTATTATTGTGTCGAGGCGCAATATTAGTATTTTTTACGTGCATTTTTTAAATGCAGCTGGTTTCAAAATGGAAAATAAATTCAGTAATCAAGTTTTCAAGAAGTGGAACCAATGCCGGTGCAAGCAACGCTTACATAATCAAGCGCTGATCGGTAATA
The DNA here is from genome assembly GCA_018907185.1 of Platyscapa corneri. Taxonomy (NCBI): domain Eukaryota; kingdom Metazoa; phylum Arthropoda; class Insecta; order Hymenoptera; family Agaonidae; genus Platyscapa; species Platyscapa corneri. The sequence continues at coordinate 3,845,266 of JACCHW010000018.1, read as the reverse complement.
TTCGGATGAAAATTATTATTTTCACCGAGGATCGTGCTGTAGTAACGACACGACGACGACGACGACAACAATAATAATAATAATAAACGTACAAAATTGGTCTTAAAACGTGGACTAGAAAAGCTTACACGTTTACGCATCGGGACACGGGGCGAGACGTTATTTATTAGCGAATGTCATGGCCGAAATATCGATTTTAAAAAGTTACAGTGTTTTTTATGATTTTCCAAAGGCGGACGTTCGAAGGCAGAAATTTATCGTCGCCGGCATACAAATTAAAACGTCGACGACCTTTACAGTTGGAAACTCGCAACGTCCATCTCCCTACAAACATGCCTATAAACGTAAACCGATGGGCGCAACCGAGCGACCCGCATCCGCTGCCTCGTCCGGCATTAAAACGGCGAGCCTCGCAGGATCTCCGCTTCCTCCTGCACCGCAGGCACCGACGCGTCCATCGACAATAAACGGAAAATAAAACGACGACGGCGCGCGTATTTAATAATGATAAGCCCGCGCGACACAATTGCGTCGTACAGTGCGTGGTGGAGTGGAGCGGAGCGGACCCGAGCTCGAGTGAGCCGGGGGCCGGGGGCCGGGGGCAGGCATTGCCAAACCCGTTTTTCACACATGCATCCACTCTCTCCTCGGTAATGAAAGAAGCGAGCAGAGCGGAAAATCAATTCTATCGCAGATCCGCGCTCCTCCGATATTTAGGGCGCTGGTGCAGGCGCTGGTTGGGGTGCCGCAGCTCGTGCCCCGGCTTAATATGGGCTCTCCCTCAGGAGGCCCCTCGCACTTTACTTGGTTTGCCGCGCAGGTAATCGCCGGGCACGTCGATATCAACACCTAGCGGCGCTCGCAGCATGGCGTCCTCGGCCGGTGCGGGAGCCTCCGAGCGACAGTTTGCGGATAGCTCGGGTGCCAGTTTGCGGGCCCCGGATCGGATTCCCGAGAGCGGCTCGGACGCGGCTGGGGAATAACCGGCGCGTTGGACCTCTTGCGCGCGGCGCCGAGGAACGACGAATTTTCCCGGTCCAGGTTCGCCCACCGGAACCCGAACTGTCCCTCCCCAACTGCCGCAAAAGGCCGAGCGAGGCTGAGAGCCAAAGAGCGGCAAATGCCGATTTTGAGTCTCCGCAACGGGACTCGATCGACGCCTCGATCCACGCGCGACCTGTTGCCGACTAACCAGCTAATTAACGGCCATCGATCGCCGTCAGGCTGCCACGGGCAGTTCTCGGCCGATCGGGCAAAATAAAGGCGAGCCTGGCCGCCGTGGTCAGGCGTAAACGATCATCGAGCGATCCGATCGATCGGATCTCGCCCAGGGAAGATTCGGTTAATCAAGATATTGCGCGCGATCCCGAGTCCGAGTCGCGTTTCGTGCAAGCGACGTACAGGTGAATCGAATCGAGCGGCCAACCTGTTTGCCTTCGCCCGGGAATCATTCATTATCGGTATCTGCGCACGGCAATCGGAGTGATCGTCGCCTTGTTAATCCGTGTAGCCATCTGCCATCCACATGCTTGGGGACCTTTCGTTGGGAAAGCGAATTTTTGTCACAGAGTTACCCAATACCCGCATTTTTAATCTACATGAAGGGACACTCGTGCCTCGTGCCTCGTTGCCGGGGCCCAGATCTGTCTCTCTCTCTCTCTCTCTCTCGCTCTCGCTCTCGGTCTACGAGCCACGAGAGCCGATTCTTTCATCTCCTCCTTTCGTTGAGCACTAGTGGGAGCAAAAAAATTTTATGCGCGTATAAACTTGATTTTTAATGCCTCTCTTGCGTTGTTGAGAAATCTTTATAATAAATTATTACCGTTAATCGTCGAGGCAGCAGACGTCCTACTGTATTTTTTATCTTTAAAACTCGACGACTCGAAACTTCTCCGCGTCTTCGGTTCTTCGTGCAAATATTTGTCGAGACTAACAATGGATTGTCGATTTCTAACGTCTTTCTTCGCGTCCTATTGAAGTCGCGTTGTAAGGTCACTTTAAATTGCGGATTCTTTCGAGGTGTCTATTAAAATATTCGTGCGCGTGTTTCTTAAATTTTCAGGCGAACCTGATGAACGGCGACTGAAGTAAATAGTCAACCAGAGCCGCAAATTTTGCTTTTCAATAGCAAATCATAATTCGAAGCTGGAGCGATTCTTTAAATTTTAAAAACTGTCTTCGGTTATTATTTGTTACACTCAACAGTTGAAAAGTTGCCATTTTTCACGTTATGCTTAGCTCGACTTTATTTTATTTATTACCGAGGAGATTAAAGTTGTGCCAACCTTAGTATAAATTTTACATAAAATTCACTTCGTCGAGTTGAAATATAATATTCGTTCAACTCGCAATTAATCTCAATACATATTCTTCTATTTTCAAAAACAACGACTGATGATACGTGATGATGCAAAATTAAAGCAGTACCTTTCCCCCCCCCCCTCAACTTCCCAACGCTCAAAACCAATAATAAATTCGCAAAATATAAACTAATCGAGTAAATAAAGCGCGTTTTTGCGATTATAAAACTGCGACTCTTTTTTAGATACTAAGATTAATGTGGAACTTAAAAGTAGACGCAATAAACTTTAATTTAGGTTAAGAGTTGAAATACTATTTAGTTTCAATATTATTTTATTACGTTCCGTACTACTACGGCAATTTTTTAATTTCGTAAAATTCAAGCATACGATATATTGGAAATTTAAAATACAGTTGGAAGCATAAAGGTGATTATTCTTTTGAAAAGCGATGCCTTCGGTAATTGCGTCGTAAATAAATAACAACTAATTTAAAATAGTTGAAATTCTAGGATTAAAGATCAGCGATGTCCTTTATTTAATAAATTAAAAACAATATTTAACTAATTGTTGAATTTGGGACAGATAGCGGATAATTATTAAACATCTGAAGCTTTGAATATTGCAAAACTACAATATTTTATGCGTGCACCTGCTCATAAGTATGAACGTATTTATGTACGAGAGCGCATAATACAGAGTTGATGTGCAACTACAGTTGGAGTTTACAAAAAAGTTTTTAATAAAAAATCATAATTTAAGAGAGTAACGTTTCATTTTTACGAAGCTACTTTAAAAATTACTATCATAAACAATACCAAATGGTTGTCCGCCTTTCGAGTGCCAAATATTTTATTACACTGTACAACAAAGCAGCGATGATCTAGAAACAACTACGTGACGTATACGTTCAGCGTTCCGTCATCCACGTAATCGTTTGAGGGACTCGACTTTAAGCAACCGACATTCGACAAAAAAATTACGAGTTTTCGGAATCCGTTCCTTTTTCCGCAGTTTGCAAGAGTGGCAATGACGTGTTATTTGCATATCTCTCTTTACCCCCGCCCCCCTTTCTCTCTCTCTCTCTCTCACTCTCTCGAAACAGGGGCAGTAGGCAAAAGAGCCTCGTCCAGTACAGAAGTCGGTAACCCATTGAAAATTGGGCTTCCGTTTCGCGCGACGCTAAATTGTTTTAAATTGATTTAATAGCGTTGAACTCTTTCAGCGCGTACGCCCGTGTACACGTCCGTAATCGAGCGCGTACACGCACGCGCACACGCGCAAAGAGCGCCGGTGTTTCTGCCGCTCGCTTTCGTTCCGAAAAAATATACATCCATCAGCCATCCTGCACGAACTCGCACTCACACCGAGCGCCAGGAGAATGTGTGGTTACGCGTCGGTGTGCGGTGCCACGCGACTCCGAAAGCCGATCGTGCCATCCTTTACAGGTAACATACGAGAAAAAAAGAGGAGAGGCCGAGCCGCGTCCTGACCGGTCGAACTTTACGAGCGGCCAACACAGAGAGAGAGAGAGAGAGAGAGAAGGGAACGCGAAAAGGATGAAAAACGGAAAGAAGAATAAAAAGTTCCACCTCCCCCTCGGGACTTGCGAGAGCTCAACCCCAGCGAGAGAGAGCCGAGGGCAGTGGATTACGGGGAGAGAAAGAATAGAACTAACCCGTAGGTGTAGGGCCAGGAGAGGAGGAAAGCGAGCGACTAGGCGAGAGAGAGAGGAGACGAAGAAAAAGGAAGAATAGCTCAGGTAGCCTTTGCCGTTCGGCTAAGCTTAGGCTTTGGGGGTCGCAGCGCGATCTCACATACCGGGTGTGTCGCTCCGAACTTCCTCCTCTCCCTCTCCGTGCCTTTAAAGCGCGCATAAATATTTAAGACGCGAAGCCTCGACGGTATCGTCGTCAGTGCTGCTTTCGGGGCACAGGAAAAGCGCCGGGGCGCTGCGGATGCGGAGTTTGGCTCGCGACGGAGAAAAGCCAATTGCCGTTGTCGCGAGGCCTTTACTCTCACCGCCTCCAGCCCGAGCTGAGAAAATGAGTCGCGCGCGTTGACGGCCCGTGCCAAGCGAGTTTTCACGACGACGCCATCATCCTCGGCCGCAGAGGTCGTTTTTTTCTCTTCCCTTTAACGATGCGGGGCCGAGACGAGGCGATTGTTGCCCGGAGCTGGTGTCACTTGCGGCCAAGCATTTAAAGACGTGCTCGGGAGCGATGTTTTTGATTTGCGCCGAGAGGATAACAATCGCCGCCGCAATATTGTTCTTGATTTTTGGCGCTCGGGTCTGCGCGAGCGTTACACAAGCCTAGGGATTAAAATAAGAGGCGACAGACCCGAGCGCTTTAAACGCGCGCCGACTAAGGCCCGGAGAGTTTGGCCGGGAAAAGGGAAAAATCGAGCGCTGCCTAAGTTCGAGTGGAGGACGCAACAGCCTTCGCGTCGGAGACGAGGCTGCTGGAAAAACGGAGGAAGAGGAGGCAACGTCGCGCGTGAGAGTGTGTGCCAAAAAGAGAGTCGGGAGTTTGGAATAAAAACACCCGTTAGGTAGCGTAATAGGGCCCCGTGAGCGGCCATAATACGTCGGCGGCGCGAGCGAGGGTATACGAACCTGGGCCGGACGGCGTGGCGCACAGTGGAGCCATCAGACCGGGGATAATCAGGAGAACGTGCACTCCACTTTTCGACATTATAGATCCCCCTTCGGTCCTCGTCCGAGAGCGTTGGTGTGTGCGTGCGGGGCGAGGGCCGGGGGAGGGGCCCGGCGAAAGAGGCCCCCGTTTTCGGAAGGCCTCGAGAAAACACCAGACTCGGCGACTCAAAGGGGAAGAGAAAGAGGCAGAACGGGCCCGCGCCGCACATATATATTATAATGTTTTGTGTGTGTAATTTTTCAGAGGTCCGGCCACGCTCCTTCTATCCCCACCAATATCTCGCGTGCGCTCGTTCCCTCGCTCGTGCTCGAGGTATTTTTGGGGGGCCTTTACCTTTGTACGCCGAGCTCGGACTCGCGCGAGCGCGCGCCACGAGAAATCCCGAGGGAGGAGGGACAAAGAACGTGTCCGGGCCTACGCCGACCGCCAGAAAGCAGAAAGAGTGACTGACCCGTGCCTGTGTGCGTGTCTGCTCCTTTTTCTCGGGCTCGCTTTTCTTCCCGACGAATTCCTGACTTGGCGGCGGCACTCGCCCGCCTGGAAAATGGGAATAATACTTTGCCCGCCGAAGAGGACGACGCGACTCGATCCGGTGCACCTTCCCGGAACGCGCATGTCTGGCTGGCTCACGGCTATCGCGTCTAATCGCGGCTGTTTATTTTATTAAAAATCCGCTGTTTGTTTAGGGCTCTTGAACCAGGATTGAAAAAACTTTAATTCGTCAAACTAATAACGTGCAACGGAAAGTCATTTGGGAGTTTGTAAAACAGCAAGTTCCTCTTTCTTTCGAATTCGAATTAATCGATAAAGTGGTGTCTCCTGGAGTTGGAGGAAAAAATAAAAAGTCGGAAAGCGTTTCCGAACGGGACGAAGAAATGGTTTGATTGGTTTTTCAGCGGACGACGCCAATTTAGGGCTCGGTAATTTATACTAATCTATGTCGCTGAGCATTTTTGGGGCCCGAAATTTATTTTTCGCCGCTCTTACGACCAATGCAACGCGCGCATTTCCATTTTGAAATTAGCTCGTGACGAGCGCCGCAGTAAGTAATTTTCGTCGGAAACGCCGGCGTCGGCTGCCGCGATGCATTTTCCGATTATCAGATAACGAGCGGCGGATCGACGGCCCGAAATGCAGGCGAAATAATGATCGCGGGTAGGTGTGTGTGTGTGTGTGTGTGTGTGTCGAAGGCGAATCGTTGGAAAAGGCTTGGAAGCAACCGAATAATAAGTCTCTGTGTGCGCACCGAATGGCAGAGCAAATATTGACCTAGTCAAAGTTAAAATATTGACAAGCCAAGAAAGTTGGAGAAATCCCAGCAACGGAGGGAAAAAGTCGTCCTAAAAAAATAAAAAACCGTGCGCCGGATATCGGTTTTCTCGCTCCCTCTAAAAGAGCAGGCAGCAGCAATCGAGAAATTTTACATTTCACATTTCACATTTCACATTCACATTTCACATTTTACGTTTAAGATTTTGCGTCCCCCGACGAAAAACTCGGACATCGACGTCGTATTAATGGCATAAAGGCTGTGCCCCTCGAAGCTTATACCTGCGATCGTGTAAGTTAATGCCCCGGCTTCCTATCTCTTTTCATCCCTATCCACCTATCAATCTCTCGCTCTCGTCGCTGTCCCTCAGCTCGCCGGGCGTCGATCCCGTGCCCCAGGAAAGCTTATTTAAAATCCCTCGGGATGCGAGGAGTCGAGGCGAGGCGAGGCGACGCGATCTATTGGTGCGTGCGCACCACGGAATGCCGACAGCAAGAGTACGCAGTGTTGAAGAAAAAACCACGGGGTGTAGATTGTGGGAAGATACCGGCGAGCGAGAAGCGTGCGAGTGAAAGCGGATCGAGGGAGAGACGAGCGACGCTTTTGAAACTTCGAATCTTCGAGTGCAATGTGGCGCGAAGTGGCCCCGAGACTTCGGATCTTGATACAAAAGATGGAAATTCGATGGCGGAGGAGAGAAGCATGAGCCAGCGAGAATGAGTAAAAGAGGAGGCTGCGAGGGAGGGAGTGGAAGAAAGACGCCTCACGCTTCCTTCGTCTCTTTTTCTCGCGCTCCAAATGCATCCTCCTTGTTTCTTGGATAATTTATGTGCGACAGATTGCCGAGGGCGACAAACATTAAGCGAGGAGGACAAGGTCAGAAGCAACTTAGAAAATGTATTCGATGACGTATTCGTCCTCTCGGCGACTCTTTTTACGACGAATAAATCGGATTTCCGTCCATTTCACGGTAGACAGATTTCGCCCGACCGAGGCTATTATTATGCCTCCGATATCTATGCATTGCCCGCAATTTTATTATCATTATTCGATCAAAGCACTTTGCACTTGAAAAGAAGAGAGTGTGTGTGTGCATCATCCGAGCAGGCGAATCACGAGACTAGGTCCTAGACTACCTTCGGAGACTCGCAAATATTTTCTGGAATATCGCGACTTTTTTCGACCACCGTCTTTGGTCTTCTCTTAAGACGATTACCGGCCGAGGGCTTTGGTGATAAAACATCAGAATGACACGCACCGCCCAACAATCTACGGTGAATTGTGAAATTTTGATTGATAAAAAAGCACTTGCTACGCGTCGCATTACCCTACATGCAGATAGAGAGAAGTTTATTAATTAAAAGTATAAAAAAGTTATATTTATGGCGAGAGCATTTAAAAGTTACAGGTGCACTTCTCAGCTGCAGCCTTATAATTAATGCACGTTGCGTAACCTACATACGGTAATAATGTTACGTTGAAAACAAATCCCTTTGTGATTTGCAGTATCGTCTTCCCGAGTGCAAAAACGTTTACTCAATTCCAGCTGAGTCTCTTCGAGCGAGCCAATAATCAATGCACGCATTAGCTCTCCGGCGCTCCTCTGCAAGCGCTTCGATAAAAGATGCAGTTGCGCCGCGCGACTCGTGTCCAGGCGGTATTCAAATTGCATATTCATTTGCATTTTTGCAGATACGATTTAACTTACTCGGGAGGAAAGAGAGAAGGACGTCGCTGCGCCCAGCGAACGCGGCATAAATAATGAAATAATTTTGAGCCCTCCTCGATCAAACTGAAATCATTTTTTCGAATCGTTCGCACACTCCTCGCGAGCTTAGCTCTCGAGTTTTTGGCCGCCACCGAGACCGGGACCAGATTAAATCGAGAAATCAAATCAGCTCGTATATTTCTTGATAGAAGGTTTACAGCCATTTGACAAGAAGAGCCTCCATCTTAACTTGCCAACTGGGAATACGCGCGCGGAAAAACCATGCGAATAAGCTGATTGTTAAATAGGCTCTTCGGGTCGAGGCTAATTTTTACGACGACGTCGGCGGCTGAAAGGCATTAATTATTCAACGCAAAGCCGCGGAGCAAAAATGCCGAGACGCGCCGAAGAAAATAAAAGTTTTTATTAAAAAATTTCTCATTGTGTTAAAAAATAGCACGAGCTACAAGCTTAACGGATGTCAAGTTCCTTGCGTCTAGTAATTAAATAAAGGAAAGCGCGCCTATACCCGACGCTTATATGGAATACTCCGCGAAAATTCAGCCAAGTCCGTAAAAGTCTTAACTACAATAGGCATAACTTTTTACCGCACGAGTAATGGAATTAACGACTATTACCGCCGCTATTTCTATTGGGCTGCCGTCGACGCTTTTTGGCATACTTGTGTGCTTTGCTCGAAAACGACCGACAATTTTCGGATCAACCCAAATTTTATTCGCGATTCCCCGTTGCATTGGCAGCATTGGCGACTTCAAGCGGAGAACATAAGCTTTGGGGCCAAAGGTCAGGGCAGTGCATCTTCTGCTCTGGTGACGTCAATCGTCGATGCATTCGCGACAAGCGCGGCGGATCTGGTGCGCTATTCGGTGGACCACAATTCCAGAAGCCTTCGGAGGTCCGATCCGGAAGTGCTATCTCTCCCTCTCTCTCATTTTTCGATTAAACGAGGAAACGAGGCTAGAGCCGACTGCTTATTTTTAATTAAAACATCGTGATTTACGAGCGAGGATCGGCTCTTAAATAACGTAAGAAAATGGTCGCGAGGCGTTTATCGGCCGAAATGCCGACGCGCAGCCGTAAAATCGCCGCCGCTCGGGTGCGTTTCAAGGCCCGAGGAAAATTGGCACGGCCGCACCTCGGGAACGCGTCCAATGTAGGCTGACACACGCCGATTCAATTGGAAGCGGCTGGGATCGGCGGCGGGGCGCCACTGGGAGCGAGCGTCCGTCGATGCACGCGTCGATGCAGCGGCCCGAGGCTCCGATGCACTTTCGCGAACGAGAGCGTTAAAATGATCATTGTCGAGGCCGAGGCGCAAAAAAAGTGGCACGTGCCTCGTCCGCCGGTGCGCGTGGCTTCGGGCCTGCGCCGCTGCTCGGCTCTCGCTTCCACCCCGAAAAGGAAAAGGACATGGTCATTGAAGTTGGCCGTTGCGTGTGATGGATGCCACCGCGGAAGAAAGCGAGATAAGGCTAATTTTGGTAGCGAGGTGTTCCCTGTCTGCCCATATGCTGTAAAACATCCCGGCTCGTTTTTGCCGCGCCGATAGTTAACGGGTTTTCTGTTTTGTTGCTGGCTGCTGCTGCTTTTTTATCTCGGGCCCCGCCACGAGGTTGTCGAATTGGCTCCTCTCGGAGGCTCTTACTCGGACGTCGGACGTCGGACGTTCGCCCGGTAATGACTGCGAGCCACTTGTTTCAGGTGCCGCCTCTGCTAACGCACTCGGGCCACTTGCGCATCGCGCGCCCAGAAAAGAGAAATTTCTTCCTCTGCAGTTTATAATCCCCAAATTAAGCTCTTTTTCTTAAAGTGCGGCGACGTATCTTTCGTTTTGCCTCGACTCGCCGAGGCTCCGCGGCTCTTCCAGTTTTTGCTCCTGTTTTCAACGATGCTTTCCAAAAGTATCGCGCGCAGGTAAAACGAGCCAAAAAGTGAGCCAAAAAACGAGCTGTAAAATTAGCTTCCCTTCCTTTTTTCGCTTCATTTTTATCCGACTTTTCTTGTTGGTTTTCGAACAATTTAATTTTAATTCAATTCAACACTTCCTTCGAAATTGCAACTTATGCACTTGGAAAATAACTACGCCTGCATCGTAATTAATCGACGTTATTTCTCTTCGTCAACCACTGCTTTTCATAACTAAATTGACCATCGACAAAATTATTACAAAATGATGCTTTGCTCCCGACTATCAGTTTGTTTCTTCAATTTACTACGAATCGTACAACACACGAGTGTCTTGTGCTTGCAATGCCTTGAAGACACCATCCATAAATTAAAATTCGCCTTGGCATTACCTGACCAACAAAATGGAACGAATAAATTATCTTTGCTAAATGCCGCGATTCAAATTACGCAAAAAGTTAATAGCTTCAGAAGTTATCCTCGATTTCAAATGTAGCGATACATGATAATATGGAAAGTTTTAAATTAGAAGCAGTGTATCGCGATGCTTTATATGTTTGCTTAAAATTTCTAACCTCGTTTGAACTTAATAACTCGGCTGAATTTACCAGCATCGTCCAACTTTCTATACAACTAATGCCAATTTTTTAAAATCCTTACAAGATGGACGACCTTGAAAGGAAGGAATGTATTTCCAAGTGTAAGCATTTCTTAGAATTTTCTTGCTCGTAACGAGATTAGTATTTCCATACACAAAAACGTACATACGTGCTAAAATTATATTTGAACCGAGTTTATTTCGCGTAAGCAGCTTAATAAGTTCTTCTTCAAATTTATAGGAGGATTTAATAATATTTAATAATCCTTCGAGCAGATAATATCAGTCGTAGATACGATACGAGATAATAAAGTGGTTCTTTTTCTAAGCCTGCATTTCTAAATAATAGTTTCGCGTTGTACAGGCGCATGGAGTAGATCGATCAAAGTTTTAATCGAAAAAAATTTTTTTAAATACTAATCCGCGTCTTCTCGTCGGCGCGAGTGCGCATTAAACGTTGCAATAAGGTCACTTTTCGAAAACCTCTTCCAATTTCTCCGGATGAAAGTCGATCAAATTAGCGTATCTTCGACTGCAGTCCGAAATAAGAAATTATCGCGCGAAACCACGACGATTTTCTTAAAGCGGAGGCTCGATTGCTGGAGGGTGGGTGGCGGGAGCAGCATACTTGTTTCAATTTATTCAGATATATAATTATTCGAGCGGTTTTAAGCGAAGCCAACGAACGCAACGAACGTCTTTGGCAAAAACTCTCGATAAAAGGATTTTCGGGGGTAATGCGATAATACCTTCTCTCGCAGATGCGATTTACCTTCCACGTGCAAAGATAAATAAATACGAGAGGAGCAACAGCAGCATAGGCGTTCTGCAATTTCCGAAAGAACCAAATCCCACGGGCGGAGAAAAAAATTTTGAAGCTTCACTCGAAATAATTAGAAGCGAGGCTCGCGCGCCGTATATCCAAGGAAGAAGACCGAGAAAAAACAAAGTGCGATAGCGCGGGGTGGGAGAAAACGATCGTTTCCGTGACTTTCGATTTAAGGGAACAATTACTGGGCGGCGGCGCGCCTCTACTGCACTTTCCTGCGAGGCCTCGGGGTACCTGAAACACCTCGGCGTACGAGCGCGCGCACGCTCGCACGCGCACACACACACACACAGCGGAGAAGATGCTGAATAGCCGTCGCACGCATAGGGGAAAGAGAAGCAGAAGGAGAAGGAGCGAGAGAAGAGGAGCAGGAAAGGCGAGGGAAAAGATCTCGTCCGTTGCACCGTGTGTGCGCGTGCGGTAGTAAAACGGAACGGAGCGGAGCGCGAAGGTGTATTTTGTATGGAGAGGAGAAGGTTGGCTGCCACGCGACCGGGGTCCCGGTGGTGGGGGAAGCGACGGCTCAGCGCGCACCACGCCGTGTAAAAGGCCCACCGATGGGGGAGGGGACGAGGGGCACGAGGGAGACGAGACGACGGACGGATGGCTCGGGCCGGGCGGCACGGGGGCCGGGGAGGGAGGAGAGTGGCTACAGCAGCTGTCGCTGCCGGTGCCCCCCTTCGCGTTACACTAGAAGGGGCCCACCGGAGAACAGTGGCGCAGCCACCGAGGGCCGCCAGTGGAGCTCAACTTTTTTTTATCCCCCGTCTATGGCTTCGACCGCGTTCTCTCCCCGTTTTCCAAACGACAACGCGGCAGGCAACGAATCTGCATTCGGTCTGGGAGGGACGAGACGCGACACATCGCTACTACTACTAGTCTCGCGCACTACCTCAACCTCAACGCCTTTGAAACTGGAGGACTTTCCCTGGATCTTTAAAAATCCGATCACTCGACTGCGTCGCCGCCCCTCGCCTTGCACACCTTTTCCATTTTTAACATTTTCTTGCGTTGATGCGCTTCGTCGCTCTACTGTGCCTAATGCGAGTAAAATATTACGTTACCCTGTTGACTCTTGCATCGCTGCGCCGAGCAAAGTGCCTCTAAAATGCAACCGCTCTTCGTTACTCCCCCTCCGCAACGAGCAAAGCGTGTAAGGTCGCTCGCGCGAGAGTTTAGCCTTCCCTTGCAATCGCCAATTGAACTCGAGGAATTTATAATTCGAGCGAATATTCGCGGGGAGGAACAAATTTGTCCAGGGCGGCGCACGTCCTTTGCAGGCTTTTTTCGCAAACGGGAGGAAAAAGTCCGAATAGAGTATACAAGAGCCGCCGGGTACAGGCTACGCATGCTTTAATACAATTATTACGCAACATTAGCCAGTAATCAGCATCGAGAGCAGGAATCTGCGGAAAATAAAAAGTAACGAACGCAAAATAAAAAGTAAAAATATGAATTGCCTCGAACGCGACTGAAAAGTGTAACTCCGCAATTGTTGCACAACGTTGCGCAACACTTTAACATTAGCAGCGTTCGAGAATCGTCTCTAGAGAATAAATAATTTCTTAATATTTATCGAAATGCGAATTCTACAGCCGACTAGGGTCGAACGATTTCATAATATTGTGCCACGACGAAACAATAAAATACACCCCGATAGGGCGCACGCACGCACTAATAACCGACACACGCTCGCATTCCCGATTCGGCAGCGGAAACGATGTCCACGTATTTATGCGTGGCAAGCGCGTCTCTGCCTAATTTACACACCCTCGTTTAAAATGGAGTATAATAATACTTCCGCACTGCAGGATGCAGTCGAATGGAATAATAAAAAAATTTGTGTATCGAGATACGGAGCAAAAAACGGGGCTTCGACAGCGGCGGTACCTCATCCCCTCCCCTCCCCCAGCCGTCGTTAGTTTAACATTCTCAAGACTCGTTGTTAGGCTTTAGCTCTGTACCCCTTGCGATATTGATTTTGCTCGCGCCGCTCCAAGACGGAAACAAAGTAACATCGCTGCGCAGCTAATAAGCGTCGCTTCAAAAAGCAACCGCTCCGGAGCAATCCGGCGGGCAAGGGGGGGGGGCGCAAGGGCAGGGCGCACACCTCGATACCGCGATGCGTGTTAACGCAAAATTATTCAGGCGAAATTGGGAAAGGCTGTAAATCTGAAATATAATACGATAAATGGACGTCGAGGCAGCGTAACTGTGTTGGTAGTTCAGTCCAGGACGGCGCACCTGCCGAGGCGAAGGACCGCCACCACCGCCGCTTAGCGAGGAAAGTTGGGGAAAAAGGCAACCGAAGCGGCGGCGATACAAAGCCGTTGCCATCTCGGCTCTGATCCTCGTTGCGGAGCTGGCTGCGGTCGGATCGAGGGCGACTCGCGCACTCGGCGTAATATTCTTCCGGGCGACTTTTAGACGCGTTACACCTCTGCCGTGGCGCAGACGCTCGTTATTCCCGAAACAACGACCTTATTTCAGCAGCCGCAGCCGCAGCCGCAGCCGCAGCCTCAGCCTCAGCCTCCCGAGGTCCTCGCGGAAATCCTGCGCAGGCGTAAAAAGAGATGAGCTTGCCGTCGCTCGGCCGGTCCGGCCGAGAGAGAGAGAGAGAGAGAGGGAGAGGAGAAAGGAGAGAGCCGAGCAGAGCCGCAGCACGCGTTCGCTACGTAAGCAAAGCGAACGCGCGTGCCACGGCACGTGTAGGGCACGTGTCCGCCTCCTCCCGCTCCTCCACGGTCACCCGGGCCGTCCGAAGGTACTCCCGTTTCGTCCCCCGACTCCCGTGCTCTTGATAACATTCGATTTCACGCTGCTCTCGCACTCGCCGGAATGCGCTCAACAGGTGAGTCCGAAACTCCTGGACCGCGTGGCTGCGGCTGCGCGCCCCCTCGCCAGCCTCCGCACCGAGAAAAGCGGGGAAAAACGCAGGCGAAAGTTTCGGGGCCGGCAGTCGGCGCACGTACCGTTCATTTGCATTCCAGATGGGCCGTGTTTGCGCGAATGCAAACGAGACGCCGCCGCGCGAGCCATCGCCAAGCATCGGACTCTGGATTTTTCGAGGACGGCAGACGCGCGTGCGTGCGTGCGTGCGTGCGTACGCTGAGCATACGAAAACGTCGTTGCGAACCCGGAGAAAACCCGAGCGGAACGCCTCCGACGCATACCAAGAGCCGTTCGGTGCAATTCCAGAAAATACGCCTCCGCCACCACGAAGTGGCGCACCGAGAATACCGGACTGGTGGTGGCTCCCCTCCCCCCCCCTCCGGGCGAGTCCACCTCGCGCTCCACCTGGGCTCGGGACGTTTGGGGACCGATCACCTGTTATTAATTGTCGCAAAGCGGCAATCGCAGGAGACGCTGGGCGTCCGCGGGCGCGTATTCGTGGCCTGACGTCAAACGAAAACAGTACCACCTGCCGAAAAATCGGGGCCCCTCGGCGGCCCGTTTCCACGCGGGCAAGTGCCCCGGGTGGAAGAGTCGAGCAGTCGAGCTAAAAGGAGAGCACGGCGCTCACAATGAAGCTGCCGCATACGGTTGGCGCCACCACTGGAGCATCGGCTGCTCTCTCTCTCTCTCTCTCTCTTTCGCGGGACGCGCCGTTGTTGCTCCGCTCGCGGCTTGCACGATCAAGGGAGAGAGAGAGAGAGAGAGAGAGAGAAAGGAGGCCGGGCCACGGGACGAAATCTGGCCAGATGTCTATTTGGGAGCGTGCGCAGGTCGCGCACGTCGACCGTGTGTGCGAGGGCTCGCGCGCACCGGTGACGCTCGGCACCGCGACCTCGCCTCTTTACAGGTGGTGCTGGTGGGCTCAGCGGCATCTGCGCCCACGGCACCGCTGCTGCTTTTTCGTGACTGCGCAACTCACGCGACCTGTCGATGGGAGGTCAAGTTCTTTCGCACTCTGGCAGACGCATCCACGAGTCAGTCCTCTATTTATTTACGCGTTTCTTCGCATTTCCGTTCGCCGACGCCTGAGACGCCTGCACTCGACGACGTGTCCGACCGGAAGTTCGTGTTTTTCACTGGCTGCAGGTTGGGAGTCGAGGTCGCCGTTTCGGAACCGCCAAGATAAGCCCTCGAAACTGCACTTCCGGTCCGACAGCAGCTCTAGCATTATACGCTGGCGATGATCAGCGACGATTAGAGTTGCAATTTGAAAAAAAATTGGCGCCGGATAACGCATCGAGAGCGTTTTTGCAGTAATTCGCGCGCAAAATAAGTGCCGGTAAATGCGGTTTCATTCTTGAAATAAATCGATAACTAGTCGAAGAGCATTCTTAACTAAAAAAAGAGGCTGTCCTTGTTGTTAAAAGATGGTGCGTTCTTCCGTTTTCATTCTCTTTGTTGCGTTAAATTAATTCGCGAATAAGACAATTTTTACTTTTATACAACGCGCGAGAATTGAAAAATTCGAAAAGTTTAATTGGTAAAAATAAGCTTCGTTTAAATGCAAGCGATAAAATGCGAGTTTATAATTAACGAGACATTCTCCGGGAAATTTTGTATTTGGGTTAATTAGAACGAAAGGTACGATTATTATGCAGAAAGAAATAAATTCAGTCGATACCGGCGCCTCGTACGTTTCAATTGAAAATACTCGATCGAGTATCGGAAAATAAGTGCCGCGAGGAAAAAATCAATAATGCTCGACTATAAATATACTTCCACATTTAAATGTCTCCTGTGCGTGATTTCTAAAGTACAAAAATCCATTATCACGCCACGGGATCGGCAGTTGAGAAAATCCCGAAACTGGCGTGCATTAGTTTTAATTTTTAAAAGACTTCCCAGAAGAGCCATTGCGTGCGACAGAAGTTATTTTAAGCCTAACGCGAGCGTGAATAGCAAAGGTGGGTTTCTCGAGTCTACGCCACTGGACCAACGATATACTCGTTATACGAGGATATGGGTCTGAGGGTGCAAGGTTTCAGTCAGTTTTACAAGGCGACAGAAACGTCCATAAAGATCGGGTATTCTTATGAAAAAAGATTCGTTTCAAGCTCATGAGAACGAGAACGAGAACGAGAACGAGAGAGAGAGAGAGAGAGAGAGAGAGGGAGAGGGAGAGGGAGAGGGAGAGGGAGAACGTCCTTAGTTCTTAGCTCTTAGTTCGGTGCTACGCGAGTCTTTTTTCAGGGCCCGTGACGAGTTCACGTTGCGGAGCAACCAATTTTTTCCCAAACCTCAGCCTAACTGTAAACAGATTTTACATATAAAGCGAGAAATAATCTCGATTGTGAATTCCTTCGAGCGCTCGAGCCTCGACGCGCACTCGAGATTTTGTCGAATCCACCCAATTCGCACACGCAATTGCTGCGCGAAAGAAATTAATTTCCGCACTCGTTAAAACCCTTTCCACCCACCAGTCCTCGATAATTATAAGGACAGGAACACTTTCTCCGAACCGAATCGACTTCTGTCTCTCGCAACGACTTTTTACCAATGAAATTCTCCGGCGTTACGTGGTAATGCTCCGACAAAACCAGCTGCTTAATTTACACTCTTTTTCTCATTAACGCGACGAGGGGGAAATAAACTTTTACGACTCGCGCGTTACCTCTTATTTAAAATCCCCCAATGCGCCGAAAGTCGAAAAATCTGGAAGATCGCGGCGGGCGAGCAACGGACTTTGTGAACGCGCAATAATAGGAACAATAGGAAGGATAGAAATGATAGGAATTTTGGCGATCTTGGCGCCTCGAGCGGCAAAAGACGACAAAACTCGGCCGAGCAGGTGAAACGCCGACGAGTAAAAGCTGTAAGCGCT
This sequence comes from Platyscapa corneri, assembly GCA_018907185.1. Classification (NCBI taxonomy): domain Eukaryota; kingdom Metazoa; phylum Arthropoda; class Insecta; order Hymenoptera; family Agaonidae; genus Platyscapa; species Platyscapa corneri. Next base: position 3,828,199 of record JACCHW010000018.1, on the reverse strand, counting down.
GCCGCGGATTTTCCTCCGCTATTTTCGACGGAGGTGTCGCGTGTCATCGGGGCGAAGCCTTTGGGTCTCGGGAAAACCGGGTCCCCGGCCTCGGGCCCGATTATCGCGCGCAGACAGCTCGAGTGCGGCGAATGTCCGATGGAAAAGCGAGGCAAAACACGATTTCGTTTTATTTCGTTTGCTTCTGCGTCGCTTTATTTTGGACATCCGCTGCATAATTAAGTCATTTTGGGAAAACGTGCAAGAAATATCGTGCCCGAGCACCGCCGGTTAAAAATCAAAGCGAGCGAACGCACGCCACGATTTCAATATCGCATAAAAAATTAATATTAAAATATGTTACGCCGCGATAAATCACTCGGAAATTGTTGCCGCGAGGAAAAAAACTCGCCGAAGAAAGTGACGGAATTTTAATAGTCGGGCGGCGATTCGCATTTTCAAGAACAACAATTCAAAAGTAAGCTCCTGCTGGGTTGCGCCTACGTATGCCGAAACTTCTCGATCCTGCCCTTGTGCCGCTCGCTCGAAAAATTAGTGCTCTCTCTCTCTCGGTCGCGCGCGCGCTCGTGCTGATACTTAGACGTAAATATACGTACGTGCGCGCGCGTGGAGAATGGGGTGATTCGAGAAAGAGGATGCTACGAGCGCTGTCTCTCAGTTGCGCGAGCGAGAGAGAGGGAGCGCACGTAGTAGGGGTCGCTATTGCCGGAGAAAGGGATTCAGGAAAGGGGCGGCGAGACGAGAGAAGTGGGGCTCGCGTAGAAAAGGAGAGAAGTAGAGATATAGGGAGTCGCGGGAGAGGCGAGAGGGGCCAAAGGGGGTGGAAGCAGATGCTCATCGGGCCTCGGCGTATATACGCATTCACGTGTATCCGCGCCTAACCCAGAAGAACGCGTACACCTCCGCGTCTGTGTGCGGCTGCATGTGGCTTGGCTTGTGTGTAGGTACGCGCGAGTTCACGCAGAGGAGAGGGCCGGACTCGATCGTAAGCGAGGCACACAACGAGAAACGAGTCCCTCGGGTTTCGAATGCACGCATTCCGACTCACGGGAATATCGAGCAGAAGCAAAGTGCACACGCGCACACGGGAAATCTACCAATTTTCGATCGCCGGCCCCTTGTCCGGCTCTTGTCCACGTGGCACTCGCCCGCACTCGTCGTGATATTTTCAAACTTGCTCGCGCCGCGACATTTGGTGATGGTGATCGACTTCGCCGCTGCTGCGCCCAACCAAGACGTCACTCCTTGCATTTGCTGCTTCTCCTCGCGATTGCTCAACAAAATAGTTGCCTCGTCCGCTGGCTTTTTAGCAACTTTTTTCTCAAAGTTCGAAAAAATTTTAAATTTTAATTTATCGCGCTTTTACCAAAAGCTCTTTGCGCAAATCATAATTAACTTTTTCACGCAGGAAATTTTACGCGGGCAAAAAAGTTCGAGTAGCCTGTAATAAATATTCCGATACAAATTTCATTAAAATATACCGTTTTGCGAAATATTTCAATCGCATCGAAGAAGGAATTGTGCGTTGAAAATAAAGTTTGTCCTTTTCGCTATTCGAGAAGAGTCGACAAAATCCAGTTAACGGAATCTCTTTACTCGCTGCAGAATATTCGGAGAATACACATTTTTACTTTTACATTTGCATGGAAATTCGTACATTTTTAGCGAAAATCACAGGCAAACGTTTTACGATTAAAGTTGCGTATTTTGCATTAATGAAACTTTTACGTCATTCTGTATACGAAGTCTACGACCATCCATATTTCATTGCTTCTGATAATTCGGCACTTGTTGAAAAACAATAAATTTGTACGCGATCAAAAGTGCCGTCGTTGAATTTTAATCCTAAAGGCTCCAGTTTAAGAGTTTTGCAAAAATTATAACTTCGTATTTGCTTGGTGAAAACATTCGTACTGACTATTTTATTTAATCACTAATTACTTAGAACATACGTACCGTCGATCCAGAATTTTCCTTTGTAGCGAAATTTTACAATTGTATTTTGACGATTCAAATTTGTTAAATGTAGCCGATGAAGGACGCGGGCCCAAACTACAAGTTATTAGTATTATTATTATTATTATTATTATTATTATCAAAATTAATTAGCGTACATTCGCCTCAACGCGATACCTTTTACACTACCTGGAAACAGTCGATCGTGAATTAAGCTTCACTTTCCACTCGCTATCACTATTGCTCGTATTTATTTATAAATGTAACGACAATTGCGATAGTTTACGCACTCATTGTAATAGAACGAGTGACTTTTAATTCGTGGCGACTCAGTTTAATGGCAGAAGCTTACAAGTAATAAGATTTATAGTTTCAACTCGTCTCTAATCACGTTCCAAAACTTTTTTTATACTTACTCGATCGCAATATTCTGTAATTTTCGTGATACTTCTACGTAGAATGCACACACGAGCCAAAAGTTAAAAGACGAATCCGCAATTTCTATTCATTTTAGATGCAAAATATATCATCAGCCCCGCAGCTAAAACGAAAATGACAATTGAAGTTAGCCGGGATAAAGAGGAAAAAGTAAGGTATCGTCTTGAGCGCAGCCGTTGAACAATCGGACAGAGCCGGAGCTGAAAATTTCTTGCCAATATTTCGAGATAATTAAGATGTTAGGCAGGATGTGAAATCGCAAGGCGCGTCGCCAAATTTTCCGATTCCATCATCGGGCATCGGCTCCGTTCGCTACTAATCCCCAACTGTTTTTATTTCCAATACTCCCTTAGGAAGCCTCGAGCCTCGATTTTCAGCAAGGAGCTGCATAATTTGAAACAATACGCGTTTAAATTGTTTGCGAATGAATAATGCAAGATTTCTCTTTATGCAAATTCGTCACGGGTCTCCGTGATAAATTATAGTCATTACGAGTTTAATTATTACTCCCACAGTTCATCGCTGGGCTGCTAAATTTTCAACTTCCTAGAGAATAAACACATTGAAATTGCGGCTGGTATAGTCAGCATCGTCGTTGCAATAGTAAAGCTCCTGCAACTACTATATTAATGGCTCGTACACATTGTGCGGCTCAGATTTACTCTGTTTAATACAAAATTCACGCAGCAATTTCAACGCTATACTTTCATAATGGCCGGAATACAACTGAATGCAGCCTCCGCGAGTCGGCGCCAATAATATTTACAGTACATCGTAAACGTGTCAAATCTCTTTCGAGCTAAAATAGCAATTCCAATGGATAATTATAATTGAAAGACGATACGCTCGTTCGGCGCTCGTAATTTATATCCAGTCTATTATCACGTGTGCCGAGATCAAAGGGAGGAGCTCGATAAGTGAGGTGTCCGCGTGCTGCGGACCCGAGGCCTCGCTTCCGCCGCTTCCATTCTGCTCGCGCGACAATACGCACTCGCCGCTCGCTCTTAGATTCCCTTCCTAGTAGTGCATCGCGCGACCCAACAAAAAATCGCGTTTTAAATTGACTGCATAAAATATGACATCGTAAACCGCAACGAGCACTAATCAAGTATGAAATTAAAAGCATCCATCAATGGAGGCCCTGGAAAATAAATCAACGCGATTCACGCGAGAAAAAGATAAGCCACCGGCGGCCAATCTCAATTAATCTTTTTACGACTCCCCAAATTATTGGTCGCTCGGCCCGGATCCTCGAGTTTCCATCGGGACGGAAAAACGGCCGAGCGCGGCTTCGGAAAAAAGAGCCGGACCGGACGATGATGATGCAGCGGCGGCGGCGGCGGCGGCGGTGGCAGGCAAGAGGAGCTCACCGACGAATCTCCGCGAAATGCGTGCCGGCCGTGCGCAGCTGATCAGGTGCACCTGCGTGCGTAGCGGTCCGCGCACTTTCGGCCAGTGATTAAGCCAAGCGCACATGAAACTCAAGCAAATTGACTCGAGGCGTTGCCCACCTCCGCCGAATATTCCTTTTTTCCCGTCCCTTTTTATCGACCAACGGACGGCCTCCCCTCGCGGCACCTCCGAGCGCTGCACCCTGGACGGACTCGCTTTTGCCGCCAACAACCTCGAGAACTCAAAATCCCGCTGTTAATTTAATTACGAGACGCGATCAATTCTAATTAGCGGTCCAGCCCAACCGACTCGACAACGGAATTAGCTAAATCCACAAGAGCCTTTATCTTTCCCGCTCCTCGGCCAATAGACCGAGCGTTTTATCGTTCGCTAGAGGGTGATTATCCCGAGACGAGCACTCGGTGGGGTGCTGGAGTACACGACGATCAGTGGAAACGAGGCTTCTTCGAGCGCTCGAAGCTCGCCCCGGCAGATTCATCCCACGAGACTCGTCTTCGGTGCTCAGCGACACGTGTGATCATGAATAAAGAAGTCCGGGATGCGGTCGCGTTTTTCTCGTCGGTGGCACGGAAGACTCGCGCGGGCCTTTGCGAAGCAGAGCCGAGTCGACGCAACCCTCGGGACGTGAGCGAGCGAGAGGCCAAGAGACAGGTGCATCTCGGTGACACTCCCTCGGCGCGACTCCGCAAGAAGGAAAGAGAAAGCGGCGGTGGCGGCGAGGGGCAGTAAGGGGAGCGGGTGCCGCTCACGGTCGCCAGGTTCCAAGCGGTCGCTGCGCCGCCGCCGGACGACGACGGGGGGGACGACGACACGAACGACGACGGCTCTATGTTACGTGACCCCCAAAACACGTTTCACCGTCACTCGCAACGGAATCAGCGCTTTTCCTCTAAATCACTCCGGGATTTTCACGCTCAGGCTTCTCGCGTTTGACGCGGTAAATGCTCGAATCGTAAGTTATGCTCTTACAAGCGCGATGCAAAACTGCAGACGCAAGGGAAGGTTACGAAACGAGCAGCAATTACGAAACTCCTCTAACAAATGCGTTGAATTATTGTATTTAGGAGAACATCAATCCTGAAAATTATGCTTATGGGATGCTCTTTCTCTTTCCTGTCGTTCTGTCGTTACTGGATACTCGAGTTAACTCTTGTTGAGCTTTCAAGAGTGACTAAAAGCCTCGTCTTTCGTTTTCAACTAGGGAACGTCGAGTGGACTATTTCCGGAGTCGCAACCGCCACTAGCGTGTCGAGCAACGCGCTACCACATTGATGTTTACGTTACGTTGTTTTCTTTCTGGCTGCTCGTTTCTAAAAAACATCTCACTCGTTCCCAAAAGGTTTACGAACGGATTCTCTAAACAACAAGCAACTCTACTCTTTTAATCTGAAATTGAAATAATAAAATTTTTAATGTGCGTGCATTACGGGAACTGACTCTGAGAGAGGGGAAAACTGTGCCTGGGAGCGCAACTACGTGTACAAATAAATAGACATTCAAAAAAGCACAATGATTAGTCTAACTACAAACTACGAGCCGAATCTTGCGAATTTCGTAAATTTTACGAATTTTACGAATTTTACGAGCGCGAGCTACACACGCGATCGTAGGACTTGGCGCGGAACAAATACCAATCTGCGTAATAGTTCCGAGCAACGCTTGACCTTGAAAGACACCATATTATCACGACTCTCGTCTTAGATAACGACACACCCTTCAAGACGTGTAAGCTCCCCGAGGTTGAAATTTGTTAGGTTAGGCGGCCTCTTAACTGAGCTGCAATTCTTTTTCTACTCCCGCAGCCCCGATCACAATCGTCCTGACAATTCCATTCCTCGAGGCAGAGCCTCCTTTTGCTACTATTTAACTTTACGAATCCTCCCGAGGAGCAGCTTGCAAAAGCATGCAGCGAAACAGTTCCGCGCCAAGTGTCGGCGTGGGCTTCCGCACCGGCACTCCGTCACTCGAGGTCGTATCCTCGGCACCCCGAGGGTCGACAGCTACATCGATTTCCTCGAAATCCGTCCTCTCGCCCGGAGTGCGGGCCTCTCTCTCCGTGAGAGATCTGAAAAAGCTCTCTCGCACCCCAACGAAGAGGCGATGCAGGGGCAGCACCGTCCACGCATTGACAAGCGGACCAAAACAGACGATCTATTCGCGCGCCCGCGAGGGCGGAAAAAAGTATACATGCAGAGGCGCGTTGCGTGTGACAGCCAGGCGCCCGAGAACCCGGGGTTAGCTCGCAACTCCTCGCCGCCGCTCGTCACGGAGGCGGCCGGGAGGAAAGCGCGCAGCCCCGAGGATCCCGGAGCGCTGCGAAAATACGGAGGTCCGCGCGCGCGGCTGGTGCCGACGGTTCACAGGCTCGTGCACGTATTCGGTCTACCGGGATAACGCGACTGACGTCACAAGGATTGCACTGGTTCGACTCACCGGGCTGCTTGTTGGCGATCTTATTGAAGCAGTTTTGAAAAACCTCGTAGAGATGCATCGGCTCGTCGTCGCTGGCCGCCATCTTCCCGAACGAACATCCGAGCGACAGGAGTGCGTTCGCGGACTTGCCGCCGAGCGACGCCACTGGCCACGGCTGAGCTCTGCGAGACAAACTCGAGTCGGTACGAGGGACCGCTGACTTACCCCTGCGAGCCGCGCGACACCTGCCAAGGACGGGCTCAAGCGGCCAGGGCGGAGGGCGCGCGATTCAAAGTCACCGAACGCCGATCGACTCGATTCGCTCGCTCCACCAGATCTCTATCGGTTGTTCGCAAAAATCACGCCTCGGTTCGGTTTCGCAGAGTCAACAACGCTATTACATTTATTACACCGGCAATATTTTCAGCTCTTTGTTTCGTCAACTGTCGTTTGAAATTTCGGCCTTTCGATTGCTTTCGAACGAGGAACTTCTTTTTACATTGGGTAGAAGTTTTTTAACTTTCAAATTAACGATAAAATCGTTTAAGAAACTACGCGAGTTCATTATTTTTTTTGAAAAGACAAACTTTGAATAATAGAAATTGTCTGCGAATGGGAATCGGATCCTATCTACACTCGACACGTATTTAGAATTTTATAGGTTCCTCGACGCACCTCTATGTATATGTATTAATAATAATTAATAATCTGTGAACATGATCGTGTTTTTGACGTGTAGGCGTAGTTGTTCATTGATCGTATTTTCAATTACTCGCGTAACCGCGAAGACATTTATACGTACCATTGTTAGGAACAATGATTTGAATGTTTGAAAAGATCGGGTGAACAGTATCTTTGATCTAAATAGCTAACAACGGTATAAATTAATAATTAAAATCATATACTGTTTTGAAGGGCAAATATTTCTTTTCGATATCGTACGAATAATCTTAAAGAATCCAAGTTAACGCGCTTAACAACTGAACGTAAACGGAACATAAAATAAAAAATGTGGCACCAAAGTAAATGTTACAACAAAATTGAAAAGTCCGCCTTTGTTGTAAACGAAAGTGAATTATTTTAGCTAATGCGTGTGCAATATTAGCCGCTAATATAATATAATTGTAATTATTTCAATGTATAATAAAAATAATGTGGTCGGATAAAAATTTTTCATCGTCTATGAACACGACTGTTTTTTAATTTTCCAATGATTCTTTCAATTTGGAGATTGTGAAAAATTATCTAAAATACACACAATAATAATGTGTAGCCTTGAATTTATCAAAAAAATTTTAACAAAAATGTTTTGTTATAATATTATCTTCAAAGTAACGTAAGATAATAAGAATTGAAAAATTGAATAAATCTAGTCGATAGCGACAAGAGATTATCTAATGAAATTTAATAATTCAAATTCTAATTAGATAGGAATAGCTCTTACGCATTTAGTTAGCTTATACGATTTGAAGGTCTATTATGACCTTACTAAGCGTGAAAAGCGAGTCACAATATCTTTAATTTGATCTACACCAAACTGAAAGACTTAAAAAAAATGAATAATGCAAATGTAAAAATTTAATTTGAATTAAACGATGTGAAAATATCGTTCGTTAAATGTATTTGGAGATCGCAGTGCCAATTCTGATAATAAATACGTTGATATGAAATACAGAAATTCTGAAATAACGGTATGTGTAGAAAAATAATAATCACAAAACATTCGTATTTATTTCAATACTTTTTGTTTGGAATGATCCGTTTGATATTAGCAGCCTTGCGATATAAAAATAAACGTACAAATATTTTTCTTTACTTTTTAAATGAAATACCTGCGTTTGTTATTTTGGAAGTTTTCAAAGTTTCAAAATTCAACATTTATTTATTATTATTAAGAATTTTCAATGAAACAAAAACACAACTCGAATACTAATAGGTTGCGCGCGATAAGGATAAAAACATTGTTTAAAGGATAAAAGGCACGTTAAAATTTCAAATAACATTATTAATTAATCTACTTAAAATTTTTAAAAACATGAATTTATAAATAATCTTGCAATTAATTGAAAATTAAATACAGAATAAAATAGCTATGGACGTTTCTAGAAATAATAATAAAAATTTGAAACAATATAATGATTTTAGAACGATAAAGGTTTACGAGTAATCATTACAATAAATTTTATTTATTATTATGTTCTGTCTCTCCGATTTGATTTTGTTGTTTACGATCTAAAATACTATGATAATTGATAAAATGATGAAAATTGACATATCAACTGTTAAAACGTTAAATACCAATACTAATAACGATGTCAAATTTTGTATTAAATTATAGTACATTTTTATGTACTTAAAATACGTACGTGAAATATTACAAATTAAATATTCAAGTATCCAAATTAGATTACGAATTATATTGAAATTATGATAAAAGCCATTGTTCATTTATTTAATTAAAAAATTTTTTAACTCATCATATTTTACGTAACTAAAACAAATTTCTGATAAATTTTGAATTGCTGCTACAAAACAAATATAAAGTTTCTTCATAATATTTTAAAAACTTACTCTGAGCAACAACTAAGTTTATTTACATCATTCGAGATTTTATAATTATTAATGTGGACCTGACCATGCATGTAGGAAAATTATAGCAATTATTGCGATGATTACGTAAAATGTATTTGACCGAAACGATGTAAATTTACGTATGATTAAATGCACCTCGCAAAGTACAAAAAAGAATGTTTATATTATATAAAATATTTTTAACGAGATAAACGTTATTATTGTACAACAACAGGAGATGCAATAATTTTAAATTTATAAATTTAATTTTTGAATTCATACGTAAACGTATATACTCTCGACACGTAATACATAAATAAGAAGACATGTATTATTAGAAGAGCAGATGATACATCTAATGCCATCAACCTATAAATTATTTATGTGAAACAAAATGTAATTGAATACACCATAAAATTCATTTTATATAATATTTCCAGATAAAATACGGCACTTTACCAAGTTTTGTATTAATTTGTACATCAAATAGCATTTTCTACATTTTTAGTTGTTCGGATAAGAGACACGAAAATAATTTTATATTTAGATTGTATGCGCTTAATTTATAAAAATTAAAGAAATATGTACTTTTGATATCTGTAAATTGTTTATCAAACGCAAATACGTATCGTAGTTGTGGCTTGAACGAAAAAAGTATCCAGAACCCGGTTTGAAGTATACCGTGGTTTTCTATTGCTTCTTTACCTTTCCCAATGTAAGCAACGATAAAAAAATTTGAAACTTATACTTTTATTAATAGCAGCTTTATCTGTACATCGGAAAGAGGCAATTTGTAAAAAGCTTTTACGTACCATCACGAATAATATTTCAAACTTGGTGTACACGCGCGCTTGGCTTCGAAAAGCCTATTGGGTAAAAATTAAAGGAAGAACTGTGGTGTCGAATAAAACTTTGCTATAGGCAAAATAATAGAGTAGCGATTGAGCAATTCTGACGTTGAACTAATCGTGCTTCTCGACTCATGATGTTGCTTGGTTAACGATAATTTATTAATTTCGCTTTACCTAGGCGCTTGTACATCATCGACATAGGAATACAATCCACTCGACCTTTCGCTCATTTAAAAGCTTACGCATGTCCATGTTTACAAGTTTACAATTTATGTAATCTTATAAATAAATTTCGAACGCAAGATTTATGTAAGCGAGGAGTCAAGCTCAGCCGAATAATGAAAAGGTTTACGTTACGTCTGAAAGAAGAGATTTTTCAGAAAGAAGGAACAATTTCGCCATTCGCGTTGTTAAAATACAAGCAGTTCAAAATTATATGCCATTAATTGCCGCTATTTTTCTTCGCGAAAACTGCTGTTAAAACAAAAATTTTCAACAACATTTTTTAACTCATTAAAACGATATGATTTTATAAATAGACATACACAATTTTCACGATAGAGTTTTTCTATTTAAATTGTTAATTGGAAAAAAAATTATATAAAATGGACGAGTAATGGTATTTTCAATGTAATTTATCGCGAGTATAAGAGCCGGTCGTTTTGATAATTATTTTAAATTATCATTTATAGACTTGCATAAGGCCATTTATTGGAAATATATTTTTCCTTCACTTATTACTAGTTAGAAAAACTTAAACTGCAAAATAAATTTTATATTTTTGCGGTTATTTTTTCCAGTACTTTGATAAGAACGAGTTTTTATAAAACTTATGCAAGGTTATTCTACTTTATTACAAGTGCGTAAGTCCTCTAATGGTGTGCCTATAAGTTACGCTGTTCATATTAATAACCTAAGCTTAAATTATACGAGATTTTTAAATAAAAAATAAGTCATACACATGGTAAATTTTCAGTATTAATATTGTCATTACGTTAGATTTTATTATCGAATCTAAAGTTATATTATTGATATTTACTTATAATTGCATTAAATTTATAGTTTTCGTTTGCGACGTATATATTATAATATTTTTATATTCTAACATAATATTCTTTTAAATAATGAAAAAGTATTATTTTTATAGAATATTAATTTTTCGTATATATTTGTTTGATGCAATATTGAATTCTCCTAAACATTAAGAGATTTTTATACATTTTTTATACATTATAGTTTTTTACATATATTTTTATAGAGAGAAGATCCAAAAATATAACTGTGTACACATATAACTTGATCAAGTTTCATTCATAACTTACATTTTATAATTATGCCAATTTGAACAGTCAGGCATTAACAAACTGAAGACAATCGTGCAGTTTAAACAAATTTTGAGATTTTTTAAATGAATAACCAACGCGCACAATAATTAATTTTTGAAAATATATTGAAATTTCGCACCAAAAAAGGCTTTGCATATTTCATAATTTGCGTTTTACGAATTATTCTGTTTTCAATGTGTGCACTTTACGATAGAAACAAAATTAGACAAAGAATATGCAAATTAATATATAATTTTGGATTTAATACGAGACATACTACATTTTTGGAAGTGAAATACCTGAATAATTAAATTCTGAATCAACAAAGCTTTCTGACATCCAGAATTTCGAATGAAATAAAAAAAAAAAAACTCGTAACATGCCACTAGTCTAGCATCTTATAAACTGGCTTTTCCAGGAACTGTAGAATCTGCTTGTTTTGTTTGTCAAACTCTAATGGTGGAGATGGCAGGATTTAAATCCCCTTAAATTTGTTGAAACGTATCGCCGAACTACACACTTGTGAATTTTACTCTATGAGTAGACGATGCTTAAACATTTACACAGTACTTTAATCGAATAAATCGCAATTTTTTAATTAACAGGCGCTTATAAGAATTGGAAAAAGGATGCCTGTGATAATACAATTTGCCCGATCCATTACGATGTGAGATATACGTGGATAGGCACTCGAAACTAAAAGCAAGTGTAAGTGAACAGTAGATTACAAATGTTTTTAGCAAGTGCTTCACGTCTCTTTTAAAGGGTACGACCTTTGGTATTTGTTGAGTTATAATAATATCTTAGACTGTTTTACAAATTGCATTCTCTTCGTATACTTTTTGAGCCTGTGTGTACTAATCCTTGTGATTTCTTCTCGTTAATATTATACGATTGCTGCTGTGTTATTTTAACGATGCCGGAGTAAATCTAACGTTAAACACGTGTTCATAAATATGAGCTACACATGAGCCAAATTATACGAAGTGAAAAAAGAAAGTTCATCAAAAGGTCTTCACCCACACACATGTATCTTTGCTCCGTGTACGTAGGAAAGGAAATAGGATACTCGAGTTGTCGAATAGAATGCATTAAAAAACGTGAAAAATATTCTTACGTGCTTCGTTTCAGAAAATTACACAACATTACAGTGCACTACCGAAAATAATTATTTTATCGCGCCTAAAAGACGCACCGAATTGAAGTAATTGGAAACAAGTATATTTTTAATTATAAGTATATTCATCATGTTTGTTTTTATTTCAAAGAAGAAAATAATATTAAATTTTTATTGGATGGCGAAGAAACCTGTATTTTCAAATGTCTCTAAAATTGAAAAAATCAACACGTTGTCGGCGTCTGTGACATAAATGTCATTTACATAATTATCAATTTCTTAAATCGAAATAATAAATGTTGCAAGTATGAAGTTTTGTTTATATGCGATCAATCAGAAATCATTTTATTGATGAGTTTGGATGGGATTTATTCGAAAACAATACCAGTCGCGGAATCGCAGCCATTATGTTTTTCTATTCATTTATCATTATTATCCTACACTGCTGAAGCTCTAAAGCAGAAATGAATTGCTGTCAGTCTAGAATATTTAATATAGAATATAGAATATTTCCAAACGTTAATAGTTTTATTTTTATGATTTATTTTATCTGTTTATAAAAACGAAATTCTCGCAACCCAGAGATAATGTTTGAATGATTTTTAATAGCTACGTTTATCAAACACCATGCGATTAAAACATCCTTTTTATTAGTTTTTATTTGATTCTTGCAATTCGTTGATTAATTTGGAATTACAATTCGTACGTGATGCTGTGTGTTTGATTTTTCTGCGATTACTTCTTATAATGTCGCACTAGTATTCGCTGCAGATCGTCTTTTGCTTCTTAGCCCTCTGGAATTTCTTTAAATTTATACATTAATTTTTATTTTTTTTTTCATATTTTCCTCACTTGAGGTGATCTAGTTGAGTTGGTTGTTTCTCGAGTAGACTTATATTAATTATTAAATTTACTTTCCATATAAATAATCCAAAAATAATTATATTACAATAAATTTATTAATAATAATTAAATAATTAAATATAGACTGAGTTTAAAATTTGCACCAACACTTCCTTTCCAAGTTTTGCTGTTCAACATCGAGAAAATTGTGCTGTGAAGTATCGTAGTATAGTAATTTGAACAGAGTTCGCATTGTTCGAGACTGTCGACAATTAAATTGGCGTTTGTCGTTCTCAATATAAGTAACACAGCTTCGAATTCTACAATATTTAATACAATAATTATTTAGTGTACTAGCTGGTTTTATTAGTAATGTAGCAATATTAAAATATTAAAATAGTTGGCTGAATTAAACTCGGTAATTTTCGATGGATTCTTTAAAATAATACTTTATCCGATTCTGCGTAAAATTTTTCCAAAATTTCTTAACTAAGTTTTAAATTCAAACTATATATAAATCACTGGTATCATCGCTTATTCATTAGTGCCATGAAAATACTTGATCTTTTTAAAGCTTTGTTCACAATTTAATTAATTTATTTTTCCGGGTGGTTTACAGTCCTTTTTTGGTAATCATTTCGAGATTTTTTATTGGATCAATGGGATACCTTGTTTATATACTTCATATGAAACATTTCCCTGACTCGACATAATTTTCACCTTTATTTCCTTTTTTTCAAATTCATTATCTGCATAAAAACTCTTATCTGTACAAAACATCTTTGATTTTCAAAGTTTTTCTTATTAACAGTTTTAAAAATGTTAATGTTACTTTGATATTGTTGGAACGCAAAACACGTAATATTGCTTCTATATTTAAACATGCACAGTATTATATTAAAATTTTTCTAAAATTGAATATAATGGACTTTAGATTTATACCATTCAATGGTTAAAGTTGTTACTGTATATTCTATTTTCTCGTTATCATAATCCCTATTATTATTATTATTATTATCATCATCATCATCATCATCATCATTATTATTATTATTCAGAAATAAATTCCTACACTCTACATTTGTATAAATTCCTATACGCACTGTGTACCGTCTTTTAATAAGTTTATTTGTACCGTGCGATTTTGTTTTCTTTATTGTATTTTATAAGTTTACTTTCTTAACACAAATACCTAATATATTAAAAGAATTACTCGGTAATTAGATCGATAAGTTTCATTTAATTAGTTCCCACAGTTACAAGATCTTGTTAAAAATAGTTTCCATCGCTGTTATTTACTTTTTTTAAAGTCCCTAACAGACAATGTATGCACGAGTTAACTGCACTCAATTGATACTTTTATTTTTATATTGTTATTTATAGTTTTTATAGTTTGACGATCACTTATATTATATTGCATCTAATATTTAATAATGACAATAACAACTCGATTAAAAGTATTGTACTCAAATAGTAATGAGTAGTAAGCAGCTTCATCGATAGCAGTAGCAAAGTAGCAGTAGTATTATTTATAATTTTTTAGATCTTGATAAAAGATTTTAGATCAGAAATTTATTGTCTTTTTTAAATAATCCATTTGAGATTATGAAATCAGTAGACCAATTTATATAGTAATACTGTTTTTGTTTAATTATTTTTTTATTTATATAAGACATCAAATAAATTATATAAATAAATATAAATTTTTTGGCGTAAATTAATAAATATATATTTATATTCAATTTTGAATTTTATGATAAATAATCGAATTTTTTCGATATTGTTTGCAAAAATTACTTTAAAGTTTTAAATGACTATTAAAATAAGTTGATAATGGAAAACAATTATTATTCAATGATTCTTTTTATTTAAAATGATATATTTAAATTTTTTAATACAAACATAGTCTTATATAAAGTTTACAATTATTTTTCAATTAAATATAATTAAATCAATACTGTATATGGAATCGCTAAGAATTTACCTGAGATCGAATGCAGTAGATAAATAAAAGATTAGAATACTAACTAATATTAGTTAGCTACAAATTGTATAAATATATTTAATGAAAAATGTATTATTTACATTAATATTATTTATAGAAATTATTTTTATAAATTTAGAAAAGTATAAAATATTTGTACCTGTTACAACAATTAATACAAGAATATTTTTATTGATGCATTCCATACAATTTCAGTATTAATATAGTTAATGAAATGAACGTACATTCTTCATTTAAAAAGTTTGTTTTCTTAATAAATATTTTGAATTTATTCTAAAACATACTATTGATAGAAATAGTATATTACAATCTGTATATAACAGTTTACATTATAATTGAATATTATAATAAATTTTTTAGAACTCTTTTATCGGAACTTTATTTTAAAAGCTATTAAATTTATTAGATTATACTTGCTAAGAAGATGATTTTTCAAATAATATAAATTCGGTATTTTAAACAACTAAGTGTAACTTAACCAATACAAGATTAAACAAATCATTTTCATGTATTATTTTATAAAAATATATTATAGATTATTTGTAAACTTAATATTTTAATCTCTTCATTTTCACAATCACAAATTATACAAGCTACTTATATTTAAGGTAATTATAATGAAAATGACTAAGAACACACTATGACTAATCAGATATTTTTGCTACGGTACATTGCATTAAACGAGTGAGAATTTAATCAATAGTGTTGTTACCAAATGAATACGTAGTTCTATTTTCTTTTACATAATAAGCTTTGATATTAAAAGTATGAAAATTTGATTGTATGTCAAACTATATGTAAAAAAGTCTTCTATGCAATATTTTTGCTTATGGTATTAAGTTTTACTTAGTTCTATAGTGTATAAAAATACTAAAATGAGATTTTCATTTAAAAACTGAAGGGATTTGTTAATATAACTTTTTTTAAAGTTAAAAATAGATGTTGGCTTAAAAGCTGCAAAATTTCCAGTATTGAAATTATTATGAAATTCTTGTCTTAATTAGCAAAATCACAAAGTCACAATAAAAATGTCAAATTTATAATATCTTCAAATTTTTCAAATGGTAGCAAAATCAGAATTATGTGGAATTGGATGAGAAATATCTTCATATTCTTGTCGCCCAAGGCCTGCAAATATTATATCAGGAAAATGAATATTTATTTCATTATAATTAATGTTATAATTAAATTACCCATAGCAGGACTATTAAACATCGAAGAAAGGTTTCCACCTCTAGATTTTCCAATTCGAAGTAAATAGATGGTTGTCATTATGCGAACTATCATATTTATTATGACCATACTTGTGCTAAATTTTTGAAATGAACCTAAGAATAATATTATCAATTAATATATTAAAATAATTACTATAATAATAATAACATGTATGATTGATAAATCAGTGCTTAAAACTTACTGCCACTAAATGCAGAATTAACAAATAAATTAATAAAGTCAAAGAATTCTGCGGTTACATTTATAAATAATGCCTGCAATGTTAAACAGAATATAATAAAAACATTCAAGCTTTGAATTTTTTAATAAAATAAATATATATTTATATCTTACAAATTGAATTGGCTCGTCTGACTCTGTATTATGAAGCGCCCATAAAATACAAATAAAAAATATGTGTTATAGAATAACATAGATTGTGACATACCTTCCTTCAATCGACCTGTTACATAAACATACAATAATAATTTATATAATTAATTTCATAAAAGAAAAAATATATAATTATTTAAATCTACTTACCAAGTGACCAGCCAAAAATGTACAGCAAAAATAGCCTGCAAAAAATTAATAATTTTAAAAGATACAAAAAAAATGGATAATATAGATATTATTGTAATTTATTCACTAAGAATACCAAAGTATTCTCTGTATAATATTGTATAGTCAAATGTAAGAATATAAATTACAATTTTTACATAAAAAATATTTTCTTGTGAAAACCAGTTATACAAGTTGTAACACGATATTGGAAGGTAAATCTAATATTGTTGTGGTCTGATAATGAGTCAATACAAACAACTATGTAACAAGCAGCATATATAATTAATTATATGTAGACCTTGATTATTAATTATAAAGTAATTTAAAAAATTTATAAAATTAAAATTTACATTATATTACAAAATTTGGTAATTTTTTTTAAACAATAGCAGAGTTAATGTAGAAGTAATAATTTAAATTCGAATAATATTCTAAAAATAAAATGACCGACTAATAGACATTTATAATTAAATAAAAAGACGAAAAGATTACCTTTAAAGGAAATTGTGATAAGCTTGTAATGTCTCGCAACATGCTTGTCGATATTGTTGTCGTCGCGTGTAAATATCGATTGATATTAAATCTGCAGTAAATGTGTAGTTTATTTAAAATATATCAGAAAACTGTCAAAACAATTGATACTTCTGCTTCTAATGTTACTGCTGCAAGTGCGTAGGTTTGACTTCATATTCATACTGGAGATTTATGTAAAGAATTCAGTCAAAGATTGGCAGAAGAGTTAACAAGTTTGTACAAAAATGGCGTCGTAATGAAAGAAAAGTCAGATTAGAGTGCACTGAATAAAATGACAATGATGACCCGAAAATGGCGTCTTTTGCAGCCAGCTTTTATTTGAAGTTCCTTGTGAAGTCTTACACAATTTGTACCTGCTGCCCTCTGTATCAATTTTAATAAATTATCAAGAAGATAACAGATCGACACGTACTTTTAAGTCACTGTAAACCGACAGGGATTAATAAAAATTTCTTTCTTATAATTAAACAATATTAAATTCAATTTATAATTGCGTGTAAAATATTGGGGTTAAAGCTTTTATTATAATTTTCGGTGGTTATGTAAAGGATAATTAATTAATACATTATCGTGACTGTTTTTATTAAAAATACAAATATTCGAAAGTGAGAGTGTGGCATGAAAAAAGAAAAGATTAACCAAGGAATATATCTAGAAAGGTCGGTTTTAATTTCATTAAAATACGCGTTGGATGTGCATTATCTAAACGATGAGAATGTATCTCAGTGCATCTGATTTCACTTTAATCAAACAATATTGTATTTTACAGTTTGCATTTTTGGACGAATACCAAGCAATATATATGGAAAGGAGTAAAGCGGCTACATATCAACTATATATTAAACGCATTAGTGGATGCAAAAATTAAAAAAATGTGACGATTCGAATTGAATTGGCAACAAGTGTTGGGAGGTTGGGGGCAGCGAAAAGAAATTTCGCGCTGGGAAAATGAGTTTAGTGTCGTAGTTCAGAGGCCGTACATCCCTTAAAGTTGAAAACTCAAAACTCAAATCTCGACGCTCGGAGGCGTCAGCAAATCGCAGCGGGGAACGCACGGCGCGCCAATCGAGTTGGACAAATCGAGAGCCAACATCGATAGACTCGAGCGGGGGTTCCGACCTGCGGCCAGTAAAACCAACATGGCTGATGCCAGCCTCGATGTTCGAACAACAGATGATTGCGCGTTCCTCGGCGAAAACGGCGGCGCTGCGCTGCGCAGCGGACAGCGCTCTTCGCTCTCGTGGTCTCTGCGAAAATCTGTCAAAAGTCGACTGGCGAGCGACGCGCACAGACACGCGAGTCTGCGATGTGCGCCGTGCCACTCTGTCCTTGATTTCGGCCTTGCGAGGAGGATCGGCCGAACATAACCCCTACGGGCGCAACCAGCGTGTACGCGCCCCGAGAGAGGGAGCGAAGGGAAGAAAGAGGAAGATCAGCGCGCGCGCCTCCGACGATTCTCTCTCTCCCGAGGCTCGGAGTATGTGATATCAATCCGGCGGTACGTCGTGTGCGCGCCTCCTCAACGTTATCGTGCGCCGCTCTCTTAGCGACAACGACAGCGACACCGACACCGACACCGACAACGGCAGCGACAGCGACCCTCGCAACTGCGCCCACGTCCTTGCACCGCCCTCGGCGAGGAAGCGAGATCATGTGGAGGCTGGAGCCCGGACTTCTCTGCTGCGTCCTCTGTGTGGCGATGATGTGTCTGCCACCCTGTGCACCCGCCGTAGGTACGTGCGTCCGCAAGCCTGCGACATATTTTTCTTGCCCCTCTCCCTCTCCCCGACATCACCCGTCACCCGTCGCTCCTCTCGCTCTCGACTCGTCGACTCCTCCGGCTTGTTTACGCGCGGCTTTCGGGCTGCGGTGCAGGTGTCCTTTTTTGCAGCGACGGCCTCGGCGACTCTCGTTCGCTCTTTCCCTTATCGGGGTGGGATTGTCGTCGCTCGCTCCGATTAGTACCAGTTGCACCGGGAGCGCCTACTCACACGGACACCGAGGGCTTCGGGTATTTCCAGAGCATCGCCCCGCACGAGATAAGAATGTGCTCCGGGTCTAACGGCCCACTTGGTTTCCGCCGCTTTCCAGAGTACCGGTCGACTTTTTGCCGCGAGCGGCTCTTTGTCACCGCGATTATTCCTTCCGCGTTCGCAAGATTTTCACCGTCTCTCCTGCTCTCGAGGGGGATCTTAATTCGTTCGGGCGAACGGGGAAGCGGCATTTTTCGCGCGGCAAACGAGACACGAGGCTCGAGTCCTCAGTCCCAAGTCCCTGGTAGTCCCTGTCCGGCCTTAGCCCGAAACTCGTATTATTCGCCGACCGAGTCCGTAAATCATATTTTATTCATGGTCGGGTTCTCTTTCTGCCTCCGCCTCTTGCCATTCATTCCCTTTATTACTTATTCTTCAATTTACGAGTCACTCGTCAACGCTCCCGTTCGTTTTCCATTTTCTGCCTCTGGGGCCTCTCCCGCTAATTTTCCTCTCTAAATATTAATATTTAGCTTTGGCCGAGGCGCTAGCGCTCGATGCGAATTGTGCGATTAGAGCCTCGAAAAGCCTCTTCCTCGCCGCTCCAACGATTTTACGTCCGCGAACCAATAACTTTTACTCCGGCTTTTATTCGCCGTTATCAGGAGGAGACGCGCGAAACATCGCCGAGCTTCTCGAGCGACGGACAAATAAGAAAATGGAAGCTCGCGGCGGCGAGTCGAGGAAAAAATTGCTCAGCCGCTCGTTCGCCGCGTTCGTAATTTGCTGATTAAAGCTCGTCAAACGCGTAAACACGCGTGGAGGTTCGTCTCGAGAGGAGGAGGCCCGGGGAAAGCCTTTGGCGCCCGGCTCACTGGACGAAAATTAATTAAAGCCGAAGGAGGAGGAGGGCTGCTCGCGAAAAGTGGACCCGAATGAATAATTCTCGTATTCGGGATTGCGCCGAGTACCGACAAACGCGAATCAACTCGACAAGTCGAGCTCTGTGATTCGTCGGAAAGAGGCAATTTATCAACGCGATGAATTCATCTCTGTAACTATTATTTTATGCGGAGTACAGAGCGCGATAAGCGAAAATAACGGAAAAAAGGAGGAAATAAGAGGAAAAAAGCGAGATACAAAGCTCGTGGCTGGCTGCACTGGAAAATATCGTCTTTTCATTTTGAGCGTTAGTCAGAATTTTTATTTTTAACCTTTTCCGTTCGCGATATTATTCTCCCTCTCGATCCCTTCTCCCTCCTTCTTTCATTCGGCTCGTCTTTCTTGTTAAGCATCGTCGTGTCTATATACTGCACTCCGCGTAAAATTGCCTCCGCCGTCCGAGAACGAACTCGGTATGACCCCGAGTAATGATGACAATGGCCCACTTCCGGCTTGTCATTCCGTGGTCGAGCTTTTCTCTCTTTTTCTCCTTTTGCATTTGCTTCGATCATCGATGACTTCTCCCGTCGTCGCCGCCGCCGCCGCCGCCGCTTCCAACTGTGTCGTGTGATTGAAAAAATAATAGACGACAGTTTTTTCGTTTGGCGCGATCTGGTTCACAGACGTCATGGCCAAAGCGCTTCGAGCATTTCGATCGCTTTAGGAATAAGAGGCTTTGCAGTCCCCCGACGTTCCGGAAAACAAATCGAGGTTTCGCGATAGATGCGTTTAACGCTATTATCGAAATTCGGCGCTGTTTCCGCCGCTTCCATCGATTTCCATCCAACTTTAAACAATCTTTTGTCAAGGATGATCGCGTCGTCCCGATGCTCGTCGGCCTAATTTTCCTCGCGATACGTATTCTTTTTTAGTTCACTCGATTAATGTTTTATGCAACATCATGAGCGTCTGTATTGTCTGGTAAAAGTGAAATTTCCAATTACGTGTGTTATATTAGCTCGATTAGCCACAATTTCGATCAATAGCTTCAGCGTGTGTTCGGTAAAATAGAAATTCGAGGTGAAACGTTCGCGACAAAATCACTTGTTGATGCAGTCAACTGCTCTCGTCGCCAATTGATTGCATTAAAAATTCCGCTCCGCCCGGAATGTCTTCGAGATCGGCTTTTTATTTCCAATTTAAATCGAGTAACGACGTTAAAATTATTTCTTTGCGCTGACGCTGATATTATAAAATTCGTCCGTTGCGCTTACAGTATCGAATCGACGTGTGGACGATTACGATTACGATTACAGTCCCGTTGCTCCTCCTCGCGCGTCTCATTAAGTAAAGCCTGTTAAAAATCGTCAACCGTGCAGACGGAGTTGGACGCGGTTCGATTCCTTCTTTGTCAACGATGTTTATACTTGGTAAATCGACGGTAAACGCCGAAACCGTCACCGAGATTAAAAAAGCCGCGTTCGCTACTATTTTGTAATCGAGTTGCTTCGATACAAGCTTTTATATCTTTATCGAATGTCTTGTATGGTTCGCGTGATACGACCATTAATTGCATTATCGAACAACATTGTACTTGACTCTTTTTAAATCGGGAGTAATCGTCGCTACTTCGCACTTTAATTCCGCTGCTCTCGGCCAGAATATAATTAAACTCTCGCTGCGAATAATAAAGCGGGAGACAAAGGACTAAAGTTTGCGCGGCCCCGATAACGCAGAAGCGCAAAAAATAGCTCGAGAACTCATCAGACGATTGTTTCGCTTTGCTTTATTATCTATTGATTTGCAATTGCGCGCAAGCAGCAACAAAAGATATTGAAAAATGGGGCCGATCGTCACAATTATTCTCAGACTTTGCTGATAATAATGCGTCGTCAAAGTCGAAGATTTGCATCGTGGAATGGATTTTATCGTCGAGTCTCGGACGCTCGGCCTTCGTTCGCGGAGCGCTATGAACTCCGTTTAGCAATTGCTGTTTTCTATTAACGCACTATTGCACGATACGTACGTCGAAATGTGTGATTCGGAAATTGCGGAGCGAATTTGTGGACTGAAGCATCGAAGAATCGAATTGGAGCTTACTTTTGTTACGTCGACTGCGCGCCCCAAACGATCTTTCGTCATTTACCATTATTTTGCCGTTGTTTTTACACTCTTCGCCTTTGGCTAATCCTTCGTTGAGTTTGATAAATCGTAAAAAGTTCGAATATAAGTTTACATAAGATTATCACGTGTTAATGCGTGAAAATAGATTTGCTAAGGAAGAATTTTCGGCTTTGAGGGTCAGTGCTGAGGTTTTTCTCTGACGTGCACTTTGTCCATGCCTCTGAAATATGTATTTCTTTTCTGAAAACGTAGGCTAACCTATTCTGGCGCTGCGCTCGTTGGAGATCTTAAAAATTTATTTCAATTCTACTTAACATAATCTAATAGCTTTTATTCTTCGCATCTTTCATCTATCGTTTTCCATCGGCCGACACTTTACGACGAATTATATTTTTCAGAAACCTGAAAATACGAAACACTTTTAATTACAAAATTATCATCGTTGGTAATAGTGACGGATTATTAATATCCTTCCAAAGCACCTCGTTTCTTTTAACGATCCGAAAAACTGAAAATCATCCCCGCAAATAAACGAGGTATAATTAGTTTAAAAATAAAATCATTCTCATTCCCTGCGAATAACACGATATTATAATTTTATCACCAACCCTTTACTTTTCTTTAGACCGCGAAAAGTTGTATAAACATTTAATATTATTTATAAATCTCTGCACATTAGTTCATGTGCAATTAAAGGACAACAATAAGAATATACTCGATGCGAGAAAATTGTGCTTTGCAGTTGAGTGCACGTGTATAATTCCCAAATAACTCTTTAGCATTTAAGAAATGAAAACTTCCTATACATTTAAATAGCATCTAGTTTTTAAAGATAGTTGCCAACGCTTTCAAGTCGCGAATGTAAAGCTTATGTTAAAAGTTTTTGTTAAATTAGTTCGTATCGATTAGCTTTCCAGATGCAGTTGCTGATGTAAATGAAAAAGTAGTTGCATTTAATAGGAATTATCGAGGAAGCGCACAGTGTGCATTTGTTAAAAATTGATAATATAAATAGAATTAATCTTTACGTAACAGTATATTTTATGTTTTGACGATGTCGTGCGACGGAAAGTTGTCAGCGTGTAACTTTTGTAATCTTAAATGTCAGCTGTTAGTCCCATATCATACTTATTCTCTTGGTACAAAAAAAAGTTTCGAGTTCAATAACCAAGTACCCGCAGATTTTGCATTTTACACGTGGCGGCTCCATTATTGTTCCGAATAAATAGACAGTATTTTACTCGATTGTAGTGCCGAGAAGCTGGAGGTGCCCCTATCAGTTTTAGTCATATTGTCTCGTAAATGATGTTTTTTACTTCTGCATTGACTTGGTATTGCCAGTAGAGTAGTTGTGCAGTGGTACAAGGCAGAACGAAAGTTTCAACGACGAAAAAAAGAAAAGCATATAAACATAGCTATTGTTTGTTACAAGAAATGTCGGATTATTAGGGTCACGCGAGCTGCTAAACCTTCTCGGCGCGAATATTTTAATCCTAAGCAGTTGCCCTCGAAAAATGTAATTTCCTTGATTTACGGTCACATTTTTTGAGAGTCACTTTTTCACCGGTTACGTCTTCGCTAATAATCGAGACTTTGATTAAATAACCATTAAATATTATACATCTGCGGAGGGCAGTTATTTACGCGGTGCATATTAACCCTTTTTAAATTTAATTTATGGCTTTGATGTAATGAAAGGTGACGCCAGCAAACAATTTACGACTACCAAACGTCGACGAAGCCCTTTGCCCGATCACGAGCACCGAAACTGCACAAAAGAAATATCGCAAGGATATTCGCCGCCAAACTTCCAATGCAATCGTCAACTTTTTGAGATTTTTTCGAATTTCCAACGACAAAAGCATAATTAACGAGCTCGTTTGCTTATGCGTAAAAAAGACGAGTGTAATCTATCGCGCGAGCGGCTGCCCGATACGGATGTTTGTTCGTCTAAAGTTTCGTTTTTGACCGATTAGGAAGTGACGTATTTTTCCGTAATCTTCGGCATTTTGCACGTGTCGTAACGCGGAGGCTCGGTGTGAGTTAGCGCGCGACGCGTATCGTGTAAATAATGTTTATCGCAATACAGAAAAGAGCGCAAGGAACTAATCGTTTAGTCGCGCGGACGGAACGAGAATCCAATTAGAAGCTCCAAGAGTATTTACGGAATAAATATTATCTCGAGCAGCGCTTTACAAAGTAGATAAATATTCGGGTCTATTAATTCGGCGCGGAGTGTTTGTAGAGCGAGTTGTTAACTCCAATTAACGGTTCGCGCGTCCGCAAGCGCGGAGCGTGAAACTTTTAACATTCAAGAATTTCGCAAACAGCCACTGTTTTTGAAAAAGTCCAGCCGATCGGCACACGCTTGCGCACGTTTCAATCGAAAGTTTGGACCCGAGCGAACTCTGCGCGCTCGAAAGACGCAAATTCGAGGTCGACAAATGCGCTTTAATCGCGCGACTCGATCCGCGTTAATGTTCGCGAGATAAATCGATAGGTTCGCCGAGCCAAACTTGGTAGCGCCAAAATAATGGCGAGATTATTTAGAGATGTAAGCGGGAACAGTAGGGGATTGTGGCCGGCTAATAGAGCATTTACGGAACGCCCGAGGAGCGAGTGCTGCTCTATCGTCGGCTCTGACAGCCTTAACCTATCAACGTGTCGCGTACGCTGGTGAATCTTTGATAACTAGCGAACCCAATTCATCTTCGGCAATGCAGATAAAACTGTCGGGGCGAGCGATAAAGTTTTGCGTTACCTATTCCGTTATCCGAGGCGAGAAGCGCGTGCAGGCGCAGACTCGGTTCGCCGCTTATTGCTGCGCCATACGCCTCCGAATTTTTTCAGACGCGCTCCGGGTATTTTATCAATTTTCGGTTCACCTCCCGAATGCCTTCCATTTGCTGTTACAGATTCGGCTCGTTTAAACTCCGCTAAACGCCGAGAAAGGATTCGTTGCTTGTCTAGTTTGATTCGCGACCGACAGCTGCGCTTCAAACTAATCTATTGCCCGCGGGGATAATGCGACAGAAACTAGGCGTTATCGGGGCCATTTTTTGCAAATGGTACGCCTGACGCGTCGATAATTGCAGCTGATTTGCCTCGAGCTTTAAAGTGATTCGTGTACCGATCACAACGAATACCCGACCTTTTCGGCAACTGGACGTCGTCTTATTAATTTTCACACGTGCCTTGTCCGAATGGGGAAGGTCAACGACTGGGATTTATTTAGCCGATCGTCCGATCAAAATTACGACGAAAGTCAACGAGCTCAAAAATATATCTGACTTTCGATCGAAACGAGGCGAAGCAGCGCGGCTCGAGTTGTTGAAACAAACAACGCTCTCGTAAGATGCGGCGGTACATTTACATTCACGAGTAAATTTGGACTGGAAATAAATTTTTTGCCGCGCTTGCATCATCGACGTGCAATCCTGCCCGGATAAGGTTAAATTTTCGCCGTCCATCGCCGCGCGAATGCATTAGCGCATCTTAATCTTAGCTTTCTCGTGCTTATTAAGATCCGCGGGTCAAAGCGTAAAGTATAACTTACTGGCCGATCGGCGTCGAGGCGCCTGCTTTGAGTTTATTTTTAATGCACGAAACAACTGCAAAACAACGGGAAACATTGACCGGATGATTCGCAACGTCCCGTACTCGAATGCGAAATGCGAAATGCATAATGCAAAATTTAAATTTCAATCGAATTCTAAAGACTTTGAAAAATGTTTTGCATTTGCCGCCTTCGTATCATCCGAAAGCTCGCAAATATCGGCTGCATCGCCTTTTAGTGTTAATGCAGTTAAGATCGCATCCGTGCGGATTTCGCTCGTGGAAATTTATTCCAAGAGTGCAATTTTCGCAGCTCAATTTTACGCGACTGCACGACACCGCACACGTATTGTTGCGTAAACATAAATTTCCTCGACGATATTCACGGCAAAATATAATCGACTTGGCGAATCGAGAATCGGAACGTATTAAATGCAAATTAAAAAAAGAGGCCCGTAGAGCAGCTAACGAGTAAACAAATCAACGCAAATATCCTTTCCAATGGCAATTTAGACGCGTTGTCCAACGTACAATGTAAGCGTATTCCAAGTCTGAGGAAACTCTCGCTGGTATCGTCGGCTTTATCTCGCTTAAACGTTTGTTCATCGACCCGAGACTTTCTTGCGGGGCCTGGAAAATCAACGACGCATCCGCGAGCTCCTGGGCCAATCCGAGCGAACGAAACCGACTTTGTTTCACTTTCGGACGGGCAGCTTATCTCTCCTCGTAATTCATTAGCTTTTTAATCGCTGCTGATTAGTTAAGGCTTCAGCCGCTTTCAACTCGCTCAGCTTTACAGTAACTCGTGGCTGTTGGTAACATGTTTCCGGAGCTGTTGGCTGGGTAATTCAGTGAAACATCTAACGGCGTTGTACAAGCGCTGGCACGATACTCCAAGTCCGCGAGGCGCTGCTCTTCCTCTTATTGCGAACGAACGCGTCACACACGAGGCGAAATTGTTCTGGTAGGAGCTGCGGGTCGATGTTTCGGTTGCGTGGCGACGTTAACGCAATTACAGAACTTTTGAGCGAACAGCGAGTTCGCTTGGGGCAGTTGAGGCGGAAAACCGTTGCGGACGCACGCACACGCGTGGTCATCGTATTTTCCGAGCTCGAAGCTCGTGTGCGGAGGACCGACGGAGGCTTACACCGCCCCAAATCGGATTATGTTTTGACGCGCCTGATTTAGCGCTAAAAGTTGGCTCGAATCGCGCCCATCCGCGGAAATTCGAGTGGACGACGGATCAAAGCGCCGATCCGCGTATTCGATTGAAATTCTAATTGATAAAGCCGTTTCGCGTGCGTCGCAAAGGGACGATAGCGCAGTTAAGTTCCCCGTTACGGGTTTTTATCCAATGAAGCCAAATGCTTTGAGGATTCGCGTTTAGGTTGACAAAGCGCAACTCGCTAGATTCCTTTTAATTTTCCACTTGGCGTCTCGGTGCATTTGCTTAAGTGCAATAGTTGCCGCGGTTGCGCGAGTTGAATCGCTCTTAACCGCGTCTCTCGCTCTCCCCGAAAATTAGTCCAAGACATTTGTTATTAATTAACTTATTGCGCGTCGTTTTCTTATTACCTCTGCACGTCTGTAAGGCGGCAGATTTCTTTGCAACTACGAATTTATGCAAATAACTTGCTGAGACTTGCCTGCGAGCGTAACAACTGTCATCGGAACTTTTATTTAAACTTTTTACGATCAACCACTCAATTAACACGGATAAAGATAATTGATTTTCAATTATCTACGTTCGCGTTTCAATTGTGCAAATATTTAACGAAACTATGTGATTACGACTTGTACGGTAAATGAGATCGCGTTAACTTTTTCAACGATCACGAATCGCCAACTTTGCATTTGCCTTTTCATTATTACCGCAATGAACGCATAAATCTTGCGGTTTTTGCAATTAAACCCGAAGAGCCGCGTTTACGATTGAATTAATTCCAATAGGTATTTTTCAACGAGACTAGAGAGAGGGGGAGAGAGACAGTTCAGCTTTAAAATTTCGTCGTCTGATTGTGTTCTATTAATAGTCGAGCGATCGCGGCAAATACATTTGAAATTGGAATTCAACTTTTTGAAGTTAAATTCTATTCCAAGAGCAACAAGAATAGACTTTCGGTCTGTTTAATTTTGCTGCTCAATTTCGAGTTTTTGCCCCCCGAGGCTTTGCAGTGTTGTCGTCTCGTTTATTAATTAACGCACTCTTATTTTCCGCGCGACAATGCATCGTCCGCATTAACGTGCCGCTGTGCTCGACGGAGATGCTGGCGCTTCCTTTGGGCTGCGACCTCTGCAACTCTATCAGTCGCTTTGCGATTCTCTTTTTCAAGATTGTACCTCCTTGTGACCCGCGTGGCCTTTATTCGTTCGCAAAGTCGATGTTGAGCCTCTCCTCGGCAAAGCTTTCTTTACTTTGTCGTCTCGCAAATTGAACGCGCAATTGACGAAGGCCGTAAAGTATTCGGAGAAATTTTACGTTTGCACGAAACCGATCGTAAGTATTATCTTTCGATTCGCTAATAATAAACTCGCGCGATAGTTTAACAATAATTTGAAAAAGTCGCAGTTTTGAATATTTCGCGATAACCGTGTCAAGTGGTTCTGCTGTAATTGGTTTTTTCTTTGCACAGAGGCTTGATACGTTTTTGTTTTTCACGTATGGGCGCTGACACGCAATTAGATAAGTGAAAGTCTCATTCCGCTAAATATAACGTTTTGGAACGTCTTGGTTGAGCTTGAAAAATATGGCGCAAAAAATAAAGACTACAGCATTGCGGTGCAGATAAACATTAATTACTCATCCGCGCAAAAACATCAAGTTTTAGTAATAACATTATGAAGGTAATAATTGACATTAAAGTTTGAATAAACGAAACGACGTATCGAACTTGAAGTCGCATCGGCAAATTCGCTTCGCGGCGATACGATCTTTGTATTCGTGTGTATCTTCGATTACGCTTCTAATTCAAAACGTTATCTTTTTACACTGACAAAGGCGCACGAGCAATTAAATTTATTAAATACTTTTTTGTGTGTTTATAAAACACGAAAGTCTAGCGACTCGTTGGAGCGGTAAAATTGATAAATCTTATTTTGACTGACACAAGGATAACAATTGAATGCACAGTAGGCGATGTAATAATAGTTTATTAAAAGGCGCGTGTCGTTAAGCAGAAACTATTTGTTCGGACGTGTGAATCTCGCTACTCCAGTATTTTAATGTAATTTTGTAAGCTTGTTGTCGTTCCTTTTTTATGCTTTAATGCTTTCTTTTTTATTTCACACTCGTTCATCGGTAAATAAATAACAAGGCGTTTCCGTCGTCGTTTCGTTTGCAAGTTTATTAATCAAGTGGCGAAAGATCCACACGATTATCTCTAGTAATTTTTGCCAGAGATTTGAAGATTTTTTCACCTACGGGTCATCGAGTTCAAGAGTATTTCGTTCAGGTGACACAAATAGACGTTCGTTTATGCTTTAAGCACGAGCGAAAAATACTTTTAAATAAACAAGCTAAGGAAAATTCGTCTTTGACTTTAGTTGGTAGAGAGTCACGTATGCGATTCTAGGGCTTTGATATCGAAACATTAATTTGATTGCATTTAATGAAAGAACGTAATTAGTTGTTAACGATATTGTTTATAGTTGGGTTAACTCCTGGTACGAACTAAAATTACATCAATTTAAATTTTTGTCGAGAGAGTACAAGAAAATTGCCACACTGTATCTTTTATAATTTCAAAATGTCTCGCTCTTTCCAATTGCTTCGGAGCAGAATATTTAAATAATCGCAGCCCTTCGTCCGGAGTTGGTTAAGGTTAGACGAAAGCTAATGCAGTTTTTAATAATTTTAAGCCTCGACGGATTGAGAAAACGAGTGCAATTCGTTGCGATAAAAATGCTTGAGATGAATTGTTAAGCTTGCGAACCGCGAACTAAAAATAAAAGAAGGATCGAGTTGGCATTCGAAGCATTGCAATTGCTGTCTTATCGAACTCAATTACGGGATTCTCGTTATCAATTATCAGTCGCAGAAGCGTAGGGCCGCCGCAGCTCCGAGCGCGAGGTAAATTTAGCAAAAAGAAATGGTTTCGCAATGGGCGAGCGGTGGCTAAGATGCGAGCCAAGATACAGAAGGGCATCACGGTTGCGTTTCCATCGACTTCCTGGAATCCGAATGAACGGGCGCATTGTTTTGCTTTCTACAGTGGATGCCTGTAGTCGTCCATCTCTCGTGCTCTTCTCTCCTCCCTCCTCTCTGCTTTTAGATACGAGCGAGTCGCGGCGATGAATACCCGAGGGGACCAACGGCCAAACGAATAACGTGCCGCGGACACTCGGCTTCGAAGTGGAGCAACCAACTTGGCGCGGATAACAGGAGAAATTGTAAAATCAAAATTCGCACTGACATTTTATCGAACGCCGAGCCGTTCAATACTGCGCCCTGCGAGTGTTCGGAGATCGCGCGGTCACTTTCTAGTATTGGTACGCCCGCTTTTCCTTGGACGCAAATACCTTCGGTTGCTGCTCAGTTTCTCCGATTGCTGCAACTGCAGCTCCGACGCAGCCTTCGCGCTTCTAAACATCAGCTTCTGTGCAAAAAGTGCACAAAGGGCGCTGCGAGGGTTTGTGCGTTTGCAGCGCGCCA
Source organism: Platyscapa corneri (assembly GCA_018907185.1). NCBI lineage: Eukaryota > Metazoa > Arthropoda > Insecta > Hymenoptera > Agaonidae > Platyscapa > Platyscapa corneri. The sequence continues at coordinate 3,797,770 of JACCHW010000018.1, read as the reverse complement.
ATCGAGACCATAAATTTAGCTCGCCGGAAAACTTTTAATGCAATATTTATCCGCCTGCCTCGAAGATGAATAATAAATACTCCGATGAATAAATCCGAAGGCCTTTTGCGAGGACTCGGGTGGAGGAGCGTCAGCTGGACCGAACGCCGACTGCAACCTCGATCGACGTTTTAATTAGAAATATTCGATTACACGCTTAGTTGGAGCGAATAAGTTTGGAGCTTTTTAGGGCTGGAATTTATTCGAATATTTACGGCCGTTGGAGCTGCGAATAGGAGCGTGTGATCGATCATTTGCAATAATCATCCGGAACGGTAATTAACTCAACGCTTGTCGTCTGGGCAGTAAAAAATTTTATCGTCCACAGCGAACCTCGAGTTTGCGTTAAACATATAAATTTGTATAAATTAGTCCTCGTTACGGAGATCTTTATTTGCTTTTGACAAGTGCGATTAAATTCGCGGGGAGTGCGAATTTTCATAGAGAATAAAATTAATTTGGCGACGAGCGATAAGAGCGGCAATGCGACGGTTAAATGATAAAAGTGGCGATTAAAATAAATCCCGAGATCGCGGATTAACTGAATCTAACTTCGGTTTTATGGCTTAGACGTCGAAAAGGATCTCGGAGTGATAAAATGGATTAAAATGGATTATCGCGTGGCTGGAAAATTTTTGGTCCGATACTAGTATCGGTAAACTGGAAAATTCGTCTAATTCGTGACGGCTGAGACGGGAGAGTCGGTTGCAGCGGCTAATTCTATCTCATCGCGCTTATCAACTGCATTCGATTTGGTGATAATTTTAAAATTCGAAACTACAGTTTGCCGAAAGTTGCGGGGGGCAATTGTGGAAAATCCAGGATAATTTGTATCTCGCGTCGAGATTCCGAAGCGACGTTTAAAACTTTAACGAGCCCATTTGTTTATTTTCAACGGAAGACAATTATTCATGAAAGCCCGTAAACTTACGCGAAAACAGGTCAATATTTTCCCTTCCGTATTATTTCAATTGTTTCTCTCGCTTGTGCGCCTCCACTATTAATGCTAAACCAAAAACTACTGCAAACATTTGTCTAGGGTGTATTGGGTCTCTGGTCTATTGATTGCGGTGCCGTTTACCTGGAATCGTAAACTTGCCTATCGCTCTCCTGCTCTGTTTTATGAATCGATGCAAAGACAGACCTACCGCTGCTGTCTCGTTCTTTTAATTTCCCCGGCACGAGTTTGGGTAGCGGAGTGCTTGCGGGGAATGCTTGCTTATGACGCTTGTATTGCTGATTATCAAACTGTTGCGATCGGATTACGACGCATCCTATACACGCGAATCCTGGCTGCTTTTGTTCCGTGCCCTCCCTTGCCCTCCTTTATCTGCAGGCAACGATTACGAAGTCGCGAAGGAAATAGATAATAAAAGATTGTGGCTTTCAATAACACTAGGGATTGATTAAATTTAATGGCAGAAGGAACGAAAGCATACTATTTATAGCCAAAAATATTTCCTTTAAATATTAATATCGATCTAATTTTTATTCGAATGATAATTTTCTGGCTCGCGCACACTTGGCATTATCGAATGCACGCTTATTGCATCGCTTCTGTCGAATTGGTCAACTTTTAAATAATACTCCCTTACCGCTTTTATCCATCGAATTGCTAGCAATTATTCAGAGATATTTAACGGATTTTTAGAGAAAAGTAAATTAGCCCAGAGTCGTAATTAAAAAAGCGTAATAGAAAACACGTGCAGCTAAATAACAATAGTGTACTAAACAGCTTACAAGTCCATGAAAATAGATCTTAATTTATCGACGTATTGGATTATTTTATACTCGTGAATTATCTTCCTAAAGATTATTCTAAGTTACCATCTGATTTATCAGTTGAAAGAAAAAATCACTCGTAAAGGACACGTAACTATATTTAAACTGGTTTACAGTAATTACTGGCTAATAAACGAGACACAACGTTGCCCTGCTTATTCAAACGTCCAGTGTATTGTTAGTAAAATGGCAATTTATTTAACGCGTTTAAATTTATTTAAATAATGGAAATTCGCATGCATAAAATGTAGAATACATTAATGCAAATTCAATGTGTTACATACGTATCTAAATTGTGTTGGATTGATATTTAACTCGATAGAAAATTTCAATCGGCAACTTGCCTCGATTAAAACGAATATTTTTATTATAAAAAGAATTGAATAATAAGGAGGATAATGTAAGTATTGCATACACGAACATTTGATTACGGAAAAATAATACGTCGGAAAATTCAATTTTAGTAAAAAAAAATTATTTTTCAACGAAAGCATTCGTATCTTTGCATAAAAATCATCATTTGGAATTTGTTGCGAAAATTTGTTTTAGAAAATTTTCAAGTTATTCCCAGTTTACATGTTTGAAAAAAAACATCTCGCTTAGAAAAAGTATTTTATTTTCATTTTTCAAAATCTTGCGTTATCTTCGATGGAATTAAGCGATTCGAAATCTTTATTTTAAAACGATACAATATTAGTGACGAATATAAAAACAAAGGCCACTTGTAAACATTAGAAAACAAAGACTAGTCTTCTTTCTTTATTAGCAATTAATTTAGAATCATGGGAATTGAAATGCTATTTTAATTTGCGATACTTTCATTTAAAATTGGAATCGCATTAGAAACTTATTGAATAAAAGGACGCAAAAGTAGACATTTCTGGAGATCGAGTTGGTAGTTCCACGAGTTAACTCAATTAGCACGAGCACTTTGTTATTTTTTTTAGCGTGTATTTTATAGGAGAGCGAAACTTCCCACCGACGCGAATGTTAATTTTGCAACGATCACATTGTCTTCCAGTCAAATTGTATTTCTCAAAAGGCCACTAAATAACTCGCGATTTCAAAACGCAGCGTTCGATGCTCTGCGATATTTGGATTGCACTCGTAACGGCGCAGAATAAACTATAGCGTATAAACAACCGATCGCGAATTAGTACATTTTTAAGAGTTGGGTTATTAAAGATTTCCAAAATTCACAGCCGGAAGGCAGTTTTTCGCCTTTTCATAGACGCGAGCTCGGAGTTGGACTCAGCAGTGGTGTTGGGGTATTGCATAAGATGCAAGTCGAGAGAAGGACAGGGGAGGCTGAAAAATTTCGAGTAAAATTTAGTCCCAACGCGCGGAGCGGAATATCGGGTATTTCTGTAACGAAAACTCGAAGATGAATTCGTTCGGTTGGAGCTCTTGCGGCTCTGTTTCTTGTCACGAACTCTATAATTTGGTGTTGCGCGTTACGTGACGCGCCGCCTCTGCTTTAACGTGCTTTTCAATCAAACGCAGCGGCACGTACTCGTAACGAGCAGCAGCCTCGTTCGTATTCAGTTTTAACTTTTAAGTTTTCGGCTTTCAATCCCCGCAACATTTCGTAACGCGCGTCAAAGGCTTATGAAAATCAAGTTTGCGCGCGAAAGTCGGACGGGCAACCGGTAATTAGAGTTCGCGGCCCGCACCGGCTGATCGCGTCCCTCACATGGGCGCGCGCGTCCAGAGAAACCGTCGCTTCCGGCGAAAGTCGTGCAACAAAGTCTCTCTTTTATCCGGCTTTTCCGCTCGACGCATTGTCTCTCTCTCTCTCTCGCTCGGCGAGTAGCTCGAGCTGACGGCTGCAAAAAGCATCTTTGGCGACGGGCCAGGACGAGTTGCCGGGTCGCGTGTCTTTCTCCAAAGAAATAATCACATCGAACCCATTCTACCGAATATTCGGGGACTGACTGCTGTGCGCGTGCGCTGTCACGGCGGCGGCGGCGACGACGACACAAGGCGATTTCTTCCGACGCCCGCCTCACTCTCGGGGAAGAGTTCGAGAATTCGGGAGTTTGAAAAGACCACGTGTTCACAGGCCGCGAATCTCTCGAGGCTTCGCGTTTGACGGAACAGAACTCGCCCGAAAGCGTCGCTGCCCGCACGAGCCCACAAATTGGAAGCTGCGCCAACTGTTTTGCTGGCGAACCACTTTGTTCGGTTCAGCACTCCAACTCGCTGGTCTAAACGCGATACATGCAATTAAGCACACTCTTAACGAGGTGGGGTCGCGCCCTTTCGCTTCGGATGTGCGCAGGTACGAAGCGGCGATGAAAAGAACTGGCACGTGTAAATTAATTGCGATCGTTAAAGCAAACGAGACACCCGACGTATCCTTCACGTCCAACGTATTATACTTCACACCCACGCGTAAATAACCTAATGCGTTTATTCGCCTCGGTCGTCAATCTGAAATTATCTATATTTTAAATTACACTGGCATTGTTTGCTCGTGTAATTATCGATTTTAAATATACCCTTGGGTGTAGACGCGTGGGCGGTGCACGCAAACAATATTGCCGCAGTGCGAATCGTGCAGCATTCCTAAGATTTTCTTATCTCATCTATAAATCTAACTCGGAGGACAATGTTTTAGACGAGTGTTCCATTGAAAACTTGCAATTTATCGAAGTTGATGACAAATTTAACATTTTCCCCAGAGCGTAAATTTAGCGCGCAAATGCCCTTTTATCGTTTAGAATTTCGTTATAAAACTGTTGTAAAACGAAATTTTTTCAATTAGCCGCGTTATTCTACGAACTGATATATTTTGATCGATAGCTGCCGCAATTTGGCTGAATTAAAATTTAAACGCATCGTTTTTTGCTGTCCGGTAAATATTCGCGAGACACAAAAGTTAAAGTTGCTGCTTTTAGCACGAATAGAGGTAAGCTTTAAAAGCTCGTGAACAAACGCGAGCAAAAGCGATACTTTAATCGCGAGCTGCAATTGATATTCGGAAGATCGTACTTCTAATGAAATTGCAGCGATCATCGATGGAGGAACGTACGAAAATGGATCTTATGAAATTAATAATGGAATGGGCGTTATTTTAAATCAAATCTACTTTCTTTAATTCGCTTGACTCATCCACGCAGAACTAAACTTCAACGTACATTTACATTCTATTTGATAAATCGAGGTTCTTCTTAATTAAATGATTCAGCCAATCGTGACCCTCGCTTTTATCCCTCGCCACACTGTAACTATAAGTATCATTACGAAAATAATATGCTTCTTTCTCTTATCCCTTTAGTCCCTCTTGATCCGTTTGTGTTTTTTTTTCTAGAGCTTTCTTCCTCTTTTCAGCTCCTCTTTTTTCCTTCCGACGATTCGCTTTATTCTCGTTTCAGTTTTGGCCCATTACTTTAAATATCTTAAAGACTTTCAAATTGAACTTTTTTTTTCGCTCTCGTTTCGAGGCCGTCACTTTTCTTCGCTGGTAACTGATACAGGCAAAAGAAGTTCAGGAGCAGCACTAGCAATCGTCTGCTGTCAATGACCAAGTGCTTTGTCAGGAAAGATCAGGGCAACACAAATCATGTTTTGTTTTTCCTCAACGTTTGCGCGAGATGCACTCGAAGTGCTCCTTAAAATATTGCCAATTATTTCAATTCGATGAATTGGTCGAGTTAAAAATATTCGCCGCCGAATGAAACAAGTAAAATTAACGTAGATTAGCCATTTATTAGGAGTGCTCTTCGCAATTTTCGGCTCTTAAATTTAAAAAGGGTTCCTGTTACTTTGAATTTGGTCGGCTTGAAACATTCTTGCTGAAATACGTCAGCCGAGGACTTACATTAATTTTTTATTTTCATACGAAATTCGAATGAACGCGTGATAAGTAATATACGCGGTCCCAGTTTCACGGAATTCAACGAGGCCTTTTGATAAATTCGCCTTAACCATTTTCCTGGAAAAGCCTCGGTGCGCGCGCTATTTATTTTGTCCTTCGCGGAATTTGCAGCCCAATAGGCGACAGGACATTAATTAGCGCATTTTTATGCCACAGACAATCATAGCAGATATGGACAGGAATGCGACCTTGACATCGTCGATGATACGTGCGGACCTTTCGGCAGATGCAAACAGGAGAGTGACAAGACTGGAGCAAAATGTACCTGCCAGCAAGGATACGAGTACGCGAACCAGGAGTGCACGAAAATGCTCTCGACGGAAGCTCCGATGCAGAGTACAAATAGTATGGAGTCGAACGTAAGCTCGAGCAGTTCGAAAGCAGGTAAACGAAACTTTTGATTTTTCTGATTTTTAAGTTTCGCCGGTAACTGCGGACGCAATCGAGGCGACTTATCTACCGAGTCGAGCTCTCCGTCTAAATTGTATTTAAATTTTCGAACAATTTCAAAAAAGCTAACAGCGCGATGAACAATCAATTCGACCGATACCAAATTCTTTCTGCAGTTGTTCGCGATTAATCGTTTTTAACCCTTTAACATTTAGTGAGCGCCACTTTTCGCGAATCGCCGATAGTTTTAATAGAGCAATAAATTACACTTTAATGCCAAAACCACTCTTTTATACAAGTATTTAATTTTTCACTAAAAATAATTTTGAATTTAAAAAAAACGTTAGAAAAATTGAATATTTTGTAGGTGATATGTGCGTTGAAATAAAGTTAAAGTCGTATTTTAAGCTTGAGTTATAATTTAAGAAGCATAAATGTAACCACGAACAGCTTGTAATCTTGCGTGTAAATATTAATTGTAGCACTGAGCTTAAGTAATAATTCTTACAGTGGTTAGTGTATTACTTGGTGTACGCTTATTTATTACTTGCTTGAAAGTAATTTTCATTTGTGGAAAAAATCCATTAGCATTAAGATTAATAAAAAAAATTATCGGTAAACGAGTTTTATTTGTATTTATCACTGTGACGGCACAAAATTAATACGTCAATAATAAGCGTTTGTATGTTTAGCAAACTTAATAGATATAATAAGCAATTTTAAACAGTTTTAAACAATTATACGCTTGAAGGTTGAAATATTTGGAATGAAACTATATAGAGCCTCGAATGGAAGTTGCAGCTCGTTGAAAAGTTAGTTATTCAATTATAAACTAATAGATCTACTGAATTCCAGGCGATTATATAAAAAATGAAAGTTGCAAATTACGCGAAATATATAATTTGATACAATTTAAAAATTATTTCTTAATATTCGCAGTAGATGTATGTGTCAGTGGGCGCGGAAACGAATCGGTGCAACGGTATAAACACCGAATCCGTGTATTGCAGTGTGATACAGAAAATCTAGTTGCTATAAGTTGACAACGCCAACGAGGAAAGCTTTCTAAAATTGCGATGTAAAAGTGAGCAGAATTCTTTAAATCTATTGGTGTATTCCTTTCGTAAAGCCTTTTTTCTTAGGAATGTCACGGCAAGTTGACGTCCAGAAACATAAAAATACATAAAAAACTTAAGAATAAGCATTAAGATATTTTACAGAACTTAAGAAGATATATCAAAGTGTATGAAAATACATAAAGAGCCTCTATAAACCCTCCGGCTTTGTCCTTAAGATTCAATTAGCCTTCGGGGGACTATTAGGCTTCTCGATAAATTACGCTAATCTAACTATCGTAACTCACGAATTTTGCATTTTCAATACTCCGCTCCGTTAATTGCTGTTATTAAATTAATGTTTTATAAAGACAAACGCTTTGCTGTGTGCTTCGAAAATTGTTCCTTTTTGTATTTATTTTTGTACCTGCTGGTGTATTTTGAGATTTAATGAGGATACCATGACCTACATTTTTAGAACTGCATTTTACTTACTTTCACCGAAAGTCAATTCCCAAGAGGAATGCACGCTATTCTTTAATTTCTTACGTAATCTCATTTATGTATTACTATAATCAAGTGGCAACTAAAGAAAGTTCGTAAAAATCTAAAAACATTATTTTAATTTCAAAAATTAGTTTTATAAATTCGCGATGCAAATCAAATCGAATTTTTCACAATTGTGCAACATTTTTAAAGTCCCTTGTTCTTACGTTCTTGTGAGAATACGCAATAGCAAGCGTAACAATGTAACTTGCCGCTCTCTACGCTACGTGTTATGTAAAAGTATGAATAATATATTTTGATATAATTTGAAATAAATTAATGTTCTGATTTGTGCAAAGAATAACTTTTATCACCAATAAAGCGTTGTACGCGATTTTGAACGAGCGCCGCCTCGACGATGCATTGAAAAATTGTTCGAAAAAGAAGACGCTTTTTTATTTTTAATTTGACGCGTTCTGCTAGTAATATCCGAAAGCACCACGGATTTAATTATCGGAGAGTTGGTACCGGCCGGCGGTATTTAGGCAACTCGATTATTAAACTACTGATTGATTTATCTTCGATATAGCGGATACTGGTGAAAGTCGGGATTGTGCACCTCCTCGCTAATAATATTACGCAATTTTTTTTGTTCAAAGCCAACATTCTTCGCACGTTTAAAGGAGCAATAAAGTTCCGTAATTCTTGAATTCGCAAGTTATACAAGTTGTTCAATTTGTTAATCCTCGGAGTGTCAAATGCATTCCAAGCTTTAGTTGACGTTTCGATTTGCTCTTTTTCGCTGGTAATGCATACAACGACTGTAGCTCGGATTACTTAAATAAACAACTACAATGAGCGCGTAATCTGTAAAAAGATATATCAACACGAGAGTCGTCTTGTTGCTGCTCCGCAAACTACATCGTAATTATTTAAGATAAGGGGACGGCCAATATCATTGTTATTATTATTATTTTTATTATTTACAATTTAGCCGCGAAAGTCCGAATCCTTTCCTGCGCTTTAATTGGGAATCGTTACGGAATCTCGGAATCTCGTTAAAAAGTCTGAACCAAGTTTCAAGTTTCATCGCGTTACATAAGAGCGTTGATGCATTATTTTGAAAGGTTAGAAAATAAGCTCGGAGATCGAATTAAGTCCTGAGATTGGTGTGCGAAAACAAGCAATTATACAATAATCGAGTTCAATAAAGTGCGAGCCCTGTTCGAGGCGTAGTATCGCCGGTTAGGGTTACATAATTCAGTCAAACCATGTTTCGCTTTATTACGATTAACTCTCACTCCCATCTCATCTTTGCTTTGGTTCCAGGCAATTCGGTAGCAGTGATATTGCTCATCCCTACCTGCCTCATCATAATTGGCGCCCTCGCATACTTCGGAGCTCGCCGATATAAATGGGTCCAGCGGTTTCGGCAGTTCCGCCAGAATCGCTACGGCAGCGTCCTGGTAACGAGAGACGACACCGACGACGACGATCCGCCGATCGCGTAGAACTACCGAGTGCACTATATTGAGAACGTGAACTAACGTTGTGTTTTGCTCTCAATAGGTGTCACCGTAACGAAAGTTAGAAAAGTGAAGTGCACGACGACGATTTGCCGGATTGATGATGTGTGCCTGCCTATCACAGTGTGTACGTGTGTGTGTGCCTGATTGCCGAGCAACAATCTTGGGGAATGGTTGGAAGCCGTCGCTTGTAACAGTCACGCGAGGGGAAGTTTGTGTATAGCAAAATGGCCAAATGTAAAGGAGTTCTGTGAGAGGCGTAGTTTCCTTGGGGGGAGCGTTCTACCATTTTAACGATAATAAAATAATAATAATTAAGTAAGTCTTCTTGTTCGGTCGGAGGGCTAAATTCGCTATTTACAAATGCTGTGTTTGTAATGAGGAAATTTTAAATTACGTCCCTGCGTAAGGGAAATTTGTATAAATGTGAAGAAGGAAACTATTAATCGCACACCGACTCGTATTATATTTATGTACATCGATAGCAGATTAATAAACAAAAGAAAAATGACTAGAAATTGCATTTAACATAAAACTAACCATGTGAAAAACATTCACTAATGATATAATTTTTTAAACTATTTAGTGAATAAACGGGTCAGTAGCTACACATAATGTTTATACGCTTTTAGGATAATAATGTGGTAATTGAATATTTAAATACTCTTGATATGGTGCCCGAAATCACTGACAAATTACAAGTATCCAATTCTTCTAGCATGTAAGATCACAGTTTCGATTATATTATCAAATATAACAGACTTCTTATGTGGTTATCGATGTGGCTGATAAATTAAGTTGCAAAAATATTCTGTACATTGACACAAATCTGTACTTCGCTCAAAAGCCTTCCGTAAATTTTCTAGTAGAGTACAGAATTTTATATAATGATTATCTAGAACAGTTGTTTGGATTCAGTTACATTATCAAAGTAACGTTAACTTTTTGTTTTTGTATTGTTCGTCAAGCTGACATTATTTCTACAAAATAGTCGATTTAAAAGGTTGACTTTTAAATAAGTACATTTGTACTTTGTCAGATGATTTTATTCAATTTCCAGCTCTTGAAATTAAGTTTCAGTTCATTTGTTTCTATACCAAATTTATATTAATAATTTAAATGAACTTGTCTAACTTTCTATGTATTATGTATTAATTTAATTAATTAATTATGTATTACATTTGTAAATAATATAATTTGTTTTTATAACTTCAGGTGCATTCTTGCCATGCCACAAGTTGTCTATATAGCATAGCAAACATAGGATGAAAGATTATTTTATCATGTGTATATCTGATTAAAAGATTGTTAAATGTTTTTTCTCGATCTTTGCAAGTGACACGTTTGAGATTGTTCTTATACTTTTTTTTTATTTTATTTTTATTGTATAGAAAACTTAATATGCAGAATAAAAAAAAAGTCATTATTGTTGTGAGGCATAAAATATACAAATATCCATAATTCTGCATTCAATAAGATCTGTTTGGTTCAATGGGAAAGCACAACTTGCTGATTTATTATTTAATGTATTTGTTAAGGGTGTATTGGAGATAATCATATTTCTCATTATATGCTAAGTTTCAATACTTTATTGAGATAAGAATTCCATGTATATAAATTTGAAGACACAAAAAATTTTGCTCTTATGTAAAAAGAAAATAATGAGAAACATGATTAATTCATATAAAGTAGAAATATGTTTTATTAATATCTAAATTCTGATATTCCCTTAAACAGAACTGTACGATGTTTTTAACGGATTCTTCCTAATGGCCAAAGAGAATAGCTTTCGTGTTCAGAATTAAAATGAAGAATGTCAAATATTTAAGTGTGGATTAGGTTTTTTTAATCGCATTGCAAATTGCCTTTACAATTTGAATTTTAAATCCAGCTGCATTTGTATGTAAAAATATCGAATAATTCTATATTAATTACGAGGACCAGACGTTACAAATATGAATGTGAAATATTTTATAAAGAGGCTTATTGAGTTTTGCGATTAAAGCAGTGTCGTGAGATTTCATATTTTTTCTTGTTTGTTATTATTCAACTTATAAAATGCTGCAATTATGTATTTGACTGGGTATAATTACTGTTAATGCCTTTTGCGATGCTGTGGTAACATATAACAAGATTTCAAGAATCAATTTCCATAGCCAAAATTAAATACGAACTTTAATATTTGTGATAAGTTGTACCTAATTTTATTAAATTTAGTAAGTGTTATATGAAATCATAGCGTCGTAATTTTATATATACTTTACTCTGTGATGTATTGTATATTTTCTTTGATTGACGAATACTAATCAATGATTTAACTACTTTAGGATTATGATAATGGATTTTATAATTATCAATCTATGTGATCATAGAACATTTATTTTTTGTAGTTATTTACTATTTGAAGATACAGCATACCAATTTATATTTAAAAGTAATTACCAATATGATCAAAGTCTAAATTAATTTTAATGATATTGCAAAGGTGACAGTCAACGATATTCTATAATTACAATTTGCATTTAATCTAAGCAAATTTGGTAACCGAACAATAAACAACTTACTAAATGATAATTTGTATTTTACAAAAAAAAATTTCGATTTTAATAAGTCAAAAGTAGATATTATATAAATATCTTTACAATATATTTACGTCATTTTTTATAAGTCTAGAATTTTATAACTTGTATACTAAATAGAAGAATGAAAATAGTATAAGGCTTATTTTAAGTTTCCTACAATATAATATATATGAAAAAATATTACAAAAAGGCATGTGTTGTCTTATCAGACATTTATTTTTATCTTATTTTTCTTTTATTATATTCTATGATGTTCTTTTATTTGAAAGATGAATTTGCGTTGTATAATTTATTTTAATTGTAAAATAAAACTTGACTACAATGTTATTGGAAATTTGTGTTATCATTTTATGGTTCTATTCATGTAAAAAGTATAACATATCAACATTTGTTATAAAATTTAATCAATACATATTTAATTATATACATGCTTTTATAAAACGAATTAATTTTATATTATAATTTACCATTATTTTGTTTTTTTACAAAAATAATAAGCATTCATTAGTATGATATTTAATAATGCAAATCGATGTACCGATTGATCTAAATGGTACCGGATTGAAATCTAAATGGTATTTTCTGAAAAAAGCTTTATTGTATAATTTGACATATCTATGATAACTAAACAATTCTATTTATAAAATACTAATCATATTTTAAATATTTGATTTCTTAATATTTGTTATTTTAAGGATATTTTCCGATCATCTGTCTTTCAAGATAAATATAAATTATATATAAAATTAATAATATATACATTCTTTTATTAGATGAAATCAATGCTTATACTATATCTATTAAAGTTTTAATTAATCAATGGAAATAAATAATAATTTTAAATGTTTATAATGTTGGTTTCAGTATTGTAAAATTGATAATTTTGAATTTTAGAAATAATGTTTATTAATTAATTTGTTGAATAATACATACAGTTCTAAATCATTTTACCTTTTATTCAATATCCTTTGATACTCATTTTACATGAGATTAATTTCAATATAACATTCATACTAATAAATGTTTTATTTTAATTTAATAATGTGGTAACTGTAATTATATGTTTAATATTGGAATAATCTAATAAAATATAAAATGTTGGAATATATAACACTATACTTTTATATTATAATATTTCAAATGACAATCTGTTATCAATTAAAATTAAAATTGTAAAAACGAAATGAAAAAAACTAAAAATCTCTGGTTTCGAACAATAATATATTTTTTTTACCTATCTGAAAAGATTTTAATATATCAACCTTTTTCAATAATAAAGTTAAGATAAAGTTTACCCATTCTTTGATCAGAGTTTGTTCTTAACTGAATTGAAATAAAAGTAGTTTTTTTTAATATTTAAAAACATTGTCTTTTCTACTTATTATACACTCCAGATTTTTTGTTCATATATGAATAAAGATTAATTATTTTTTTATTTTTAAACTTTTTTGAAATTTTTAAAGATGCGCCATCTATTGTAAACGAAACCATCTATCCATATTGTGAAAAATTTCTTGCTGTAAGATATATAAAAAGGTGTGAATTGAAAATCTTTATAAGGAAAAAATATAGATAAAGAAAAAGTCTATATGTTGCACGAATATTATTTTTCTATTAACGAAGTTTAAACGATTTTAAATGTCAGATGATGCATTGGCCAACCTAATTCACTCTAATCGTCTTTACACCCTTTATCAAAAATTGAAGTAATTTTTCGCTTAATTTTTAAAGTTTAACAATTTTTTCAAGATTTCGAGGTATCCAATAAATTGTGTGCTCACTTAATAAAAAATAAATCAACATAAAAAATTCATGATACATTTGAATATAATGACATATTTTTATCAATAACTATTCGAGATATGAAAATACTTTTTTACGTTTAAATTGCTGGAAAATAATTTATAAAAGTTAAATTGTCAAGAAATTTATAAAATAAATTATTTTAAAATTTTTATTCTAAAAGTAAGTTTTCCTTTTTTATAAATCTAAATTTTTATTTTGAGGTTATAAAAATTAAGAAATGCTTCTATTTGATAGCAGCAGATGATGTCTTACAATTTAATCAAATAAATAGGTATATAAGCTTAAAATTGATACATTTGATCTATTATTTATATTTTAAATTAAATATTGTAAATATAAATATATGTATATTTTTAAAACATGTAAATTTAAATTAAATTAACGATAAAAATATTCATACAACTGCATGAAATGTATTTGATTATTAAATATAATACTTTTGCTATTATTCTTTTTTATAAATATTCTTATTATTTCTTTATTACATATCTTTTTATTTATGTGGTTTATACGTACAAATTAAATGTATCCACCGAAAATAAGTTAAAAAATGTATTTATTTACATTTTTTTACTATGGGTTATAAAAATTCATTTATTATTAATTTGATTATAAAAAATCTTCAAAAGAAACTGTTTTATATTACACATCAATTTCTAATAAAACATATTTTTTTCAATGACAACACATCTTCAAGAATTTCTTCAAGAATGGTTGAATTAAAAATTTTATTTGTATTAAGTTTAATTTTTTATAATTTTGAAAATTATTAATAATATTTACTTTATGTAGATAATTAGTAAAGAAATAATTTTTAAATATATTTGGAAAATAGTTTGATTTAATCATTATAAATTTAATTTTATAATTAAACATTTTGAGAAAAAAAGAAATATCTGAATGAAAATATTGATTTTTAGGCCTTAGGTAATAATATTTACGTATTTTATATAAAATAAAAGTGATATTTATGTAACATTTATATTAATTTAAATATATTTAGGTTTCTTAATTTTTCCTTAAGTGTAAATGAACAATATATCCATGTATACTTTTAATTTGTAATTAATGCGATAAATCAAGAAAATAATTTCTACCTATATGTTGGAAGTTTGTAGTTTGGTGAAATCTGAAAAATCGTATTAACAATTTTTTAGTTATTTACAATAAATTGTATCAACCTTGTAAATAAAATTTTAGAAAAAATTAAGTATTCGAGATTAACAAAGACAAATAAGTCTTACATAAATTTATATTATACAGTTAAATACATAATAATAAATCTATTTAAAAACTAAATTTAAATAATCCGGTTACGATTTTTATCGATGAGGAAAATTGTACAGTATCTGTTTTGATTTGTTACATACTTCAAGTCTTATTCTCTTGATTTGAATCATCTCCTGATTTCACAGAATCAAGAAAAAATAAAATTTTTAAATAGCTATTAAAAATTACGTTATATTTTAAATATCAAATTAGTTTTAGAGTCCTTATGTTATTGGACTACAATTTTTACAAGTAGCATTATAATTTATATAATAATTCTTATTATATTTAAAGAGAAATTTAAAATTATTTTTAATATTTATATGAAACTTAATTAAAATAGATTTACAGGTAAAATTACGAAATAAACACAATATACAATATTTGCAATGCAGATAAAGAAATATTAAGTAAATATTAATAATGAATATTAATAAAACAGTTAAATCGATTAATTTCAATGTATTAAATCATTAAAAATGTACTATACGACACCTCAATAACATTGAATGAAATTGTAATATTAAATTATTCAATTATTAAGAAACTCATTTAAATATAGTTATTAACATTAATTATATTTAAATGAAAAAACCATATTATTCATCAAAATGAATTAAATAATGAAGTCTAATACGTATTATCTTTACCGTATTAATAATTTTTAAAGTAAAGTTAATAAGTTAATAAGAAAAAATAAAACATAAGTGGGAAAATTAAAATGTGCATAAAAAGGTTCCTTTTCTCTAATCAATTTGTCTTAATAACCAATTATTTATTTTACATATAGGAATATTTTAATATTTTCATACAAATAATCTTGTGTATAAAATGTTATAAAGTATTTTCGATTTTTCCAAGCATATCTTTAGGAATATTTCTTAATAGTATTAAAAGTATAAAATCTGTGAAAACTTTTGAAATCAAGATTGACGCATTTAAGTATAAAATTTATTTTTTACTTTTATTAATTTATATTTCTCAAAAAATTATCACCCAGACCGATAAAATTCTGAAGTTTATCTTTTGATATTATTTACTAATGATTTTAAATTAAATTGACAAATATTATTTACATAAATGTATTTCTTAAATTTGGCAATATATTTATTAACATTGATTTCTTCAGATTATAGAAATGTATTTTTAATTACCGTTATGTGATTATAAATTATTTATAATCGTGTTGTTTAAAAAACTAATTTAATAAATACAAATATTATTTTGTCGCTAATATTTCGATATCGCATAAATATATATTATTTTTTTTAAAAGTATATAAGCGCACGTGAAAATATCATATACTTGTTATACGATGTGCATTTTATGGTACGTAGAGCTAAATGTTTTAGTTTAAGCAATTATAAAACTGGGCATGCATTTACCTATAAGGTAATGCTAAGAACTTAAGGATTTCTAAGTAATGCCAGCGCTACCTAGCGCCGATTTTATTATCTAATAAAGAGAGATCGCCTAAAGCTTACATCCTCTTGCGTCCATTCTTCTAGTTTTAAGCTCCATGGAATCACGGATGACGTTAATTTCCGGCTATAAATGCTAAATGATCGAGATCTATAAAAAGTTTGTTTTGACAGTCTCACGAGTGCAGAATATAAATAATTGCTTATCTTACCACCTCTTTGCTTAGTGCAGTTGAAATTGCGACAAGATTATATTACTACTTCAAGATTTGAAAATGAAACCTTTTAAGTTGAAAATCAGAGCAAATCAAGGTCTGGCATTCGCTCAGTCACCGGTCATTAGGTCAAGCTGGTACAGAGGTTAGTTTTCTTTTCTTTTATTTTTTTTTAACGAAATTATGATTCTTATTTAAAATACATTCCCTTATAAGATATTAATAGTTTAAAATATTGAATATTTTCATGCAAATTATATAAAAAATTTTTTTAAATACATATAACAAGATTTTTTAACGAGAATCCATAATAATTTCTATAGTTTTCTAATATTAAAATATGTGGATAAATAAAAGATATTATTTAAAAATTTTTAGTAAAACTTTAGATACGCTATTTGTATTTGAGAATATGTATTTTTGAATGTACATATTTGTTAAACATTGTTCAACGAATTAGTAAATATTTAATTACCATTATATCTGTTTGTGATAGAATTTTGTTGTATTTCATAAAAGTTATCATCGTTAGAAGAAACATATATTAATTATTTATATCAACCGTCAACTTATTTTTAGAAATGAATATCAAATAAATCTGTTAATAGTTAGTAACTATACGCTTTACGACTTTTAAAAAATTCTACCTTTAATCTTTGTGAATAAATTTATAAAGGCAATTTATTTAATAATTTTAAAGGTATTTTTAGCAGTTTTCAGATAATTAATCAATTAGTTATAAGTGCGAAATATGAGTAGAATTCAGAAATTCATGAATCGAAGATTGGTGTAATCAACAAAATATTTATAAAATTTTTTTTCAAATGATTCGACTTGTAAAAATTACAAGCATTAAAACTCAATTCAAAGATCAAACAGGAGTAGAAATATTAATTGTATTTAAAAAAAAATGAATATAAATATAATATAATAATGATTGCACAAAATTAAATAATAAGTTACTGTTTTGTAATTTAAATTTAACGAATTGTTTATTGAGGTTTTCAATTGACATTTACAAAATAATTTTCTTATTCAATCTGTAAAATGAAAAGTTTAAAAGACGTACCGACATGACAGCATATTTTCCTCAAATTTATAAATAATTTGTTTTTTATGAAACCAGCGCAACAATTTCTAATGCCTTACATTGTACAATATTTATTTTGTGATGCGGCCTAATTGTTTCACTAATTTTAAGTTAAATACGAATACATTGATCGATCGAATAAAAAAACTATTCATTTTGTAATTTGATTTAAATATAAATTAGGACAAGGGTTTTTTATAAAAAGGTGAAATTTTCTGAATTAGCTAAATTAAATTATTGAACATGTATTACCATTTGATGGTAATGAGTATTGTTTGAAGTTTGAAGCGTTGCGAGGTTCCAATACCAACTGGTTTGTAAATTTTATCAATAATCAAATTGATTGGTTTTCGAAAATCGGGAAAAAGACTGAATACTGATACAGTATTTTATATTTTTTACAATATAATTTTATATTGACATAATGTACATTGAGTTCAGAATAAAAATGCACGCACAGGATAGTAAAGTTTTTCCAAATTTGCAAACAATAATAAATGCAATAATTAATTAACATCGCACATTGGGTAATAGTTTAAGATTACAAATGTCTTACAAGCTAAATTTTAAATGATAATAATTTAATAACGAGGATATTGTTAGTTTCTTTGCGTCTTCTGTTGTATTTACAGAGTTGTTTCCATAAAAATTTAACTTTCATAATTTCAGCTGAATTCGGCGGTCTTAATTTAATATTATAATTGCTTTATTCAATCAACTCAAAATGAAAATAAACTTAAATATTGCACAAATATAACTCGAATAAGCTACATTTTCGAATATCAAGTACATTTATTGTGTGTTATTCTGAGTTAAGCAATAGCAGCTCGCTGTCTCTTTTTAGATTTAATATTAGTAACTTTCAGCAATATAAAAATAAATTTGATTATTGAAATAAAGAAGCATTTCAATTTCTCAGATTGTGAAACCTTCAAAATGAATAATTTCCTTAACTAAAATATATAATCTGTCGTGTAATTCATATAAGAAATAAGAATTGAGCTAATGGGCAATAGCTAATGATAATTTTGTAACATAGCGATTAGGTAAGACTCGAATGAATTTATTCTAATAAATTCTTGATTATCTCGAATAACAAATATATAAGATAAAATAAGAATCGCTTGTTGTCGAGTATATTTAATTGAGTATATTATCAGATTATTATATCACGGATAGACAGTAGATTACTAGGATAATATAATAATTTTTTACTACATTAACTCTATGCTTGTTCTTTTCAGCACTTAAAACTTAAAATTTATATTTAACAATTTTTTATAACAGTTTTCGAGGTTCTTCTCTTTTTCTACCTTCCATCTCATTCATTAATCTCCATTTTCTTATTTTTTTATTTACGTGTATATAAATATATACTTTTCTTACATACAACTTATAATATCAGCGTTTTAAGGTAGTTTAATTTGCCATTCGTTAAATATTCGAAATCTGGATTCCTGCTTGTTTAAATTCGTTTTAAATTTAAGCAATTTTTTGAAATTGTAATAAGTGGATTTAAACGCAGATCGCTAAACGTTTTTTTATCCACCTCATTTTTAAAAGCCTTGCTTCGCCTCTTTAAGACTCGAAAAACTCCAACACGTTTCGAGGAATGAAATCGTTTAAAAAATCAGTAAACGCGAGACTAATTTTCCTAGTCAAATTATCAATCAAAATAATCTCAAAATGTGTTGGGCTTTAAGTTCATCTCAAAATCCTGTATAATCACCCCAGTGTGTTCTCTGCTGCCTGTACTGAGTCCCACTGATTTGAATAGTTTCCGGTGTCCTAAAGTAAACCGTTTTTCCTCTGTCGGTGTTTCTGGCCACTTCGGAGACCGACGCGAATTGAGTACCAGATCCGAAGGCAGTTTGCTGTGATGCTTGCTGTTGGGCTTGCTGAGCTTTTTGCTGCAGTTGCTTTGATTGCTGTTGCTGCTGCTGATGCTGCTGCTGCTGTTGCTGCTGCTGCTGGTGCTGGTGCTGCTGATGGTTCAACGGTCTCGAAAATTTGTAGGTATTCTCGGATGGCTGTAAAATTGCGTCTCTGCCGAACTGCCGGTGCAACGGAAGAACAAAGCCACTGGGAAGATTTGGCTCTTGATTCAAATTTGGCGTAAGCGCTTCGTTTAGAGTAACGTCGTACTCGCTCTCTGGAATGTCCTGCAAATTATGGTGCGTTACCTCGTTTATTTTTTGCTTAACTTTGAAATTTCCGTTTACTGCCAGCTGCTCTTGTATGTCGTCATTTTTGTAGGATGAGCCGTAAATGTTTGAATTGTCATTTGGCGAGTGCCGTATGTTATCCCTTGGCGTCTGTTCATTGCCTTGAGTATTGGCTTCGTTATTTTGCTCTTGGACTTCGTAATCAGTTGTCCAGCTGGACACTGCTTTCTGAGGAACCGACACCCCTTGAGTTTCCGGTCGCCTTTTAGGAACCTCCGACTCTGGTCTGCGCACGCTTGGTCTTGTGGAAGGTACATCGTAATTGTCGTTTATTTGATGGTTCTGATGATTCTGATGATTCTGGTGATTCTGATGATTCTGATGGTTTTGATGGTTTTGTTGTTTTTGTATCAAGTCTGGTTGCTGGGGATTTTTGTAGCTGTTGTAAGTTTGCTTGTTATCGTAAACACGACCCTTGTTTTGATAATCTTCTTTAAATACTTCTTTTATATCGTCTTCGCTCAAATATGCAACCGTGGTCGTTTGCAATTTAGCGTATTGTTTCAACGGATTTTCTTCACGCCTAGAAGTAGTAGCTGGAGCTTTTGATCCGACCGGCAACAGACCTCGAGGATTCGGGTTGCCACCTCTGGATGGTAAGAACGGCCGCTTAATCACACGAACCGTTGGTCGAGGTGGGGGTAGTGAAACTATTGTTGGCTCTTCGATATCGTCGTAGTATTCGGCGGGGTAATCGTCGAGAGGCTCCTCCTTTTCACGAAGAATCTCTTTTTGAATTTCCGGATGTAAAGTTGGCTTCCAATATTTCTGAGGCAGTTCTTTTTCCGTTGTAATTTCTTGTAATTTGTGATACTGTACTTGGGAGTATTTCAGCTGTTGGTGTGGCTGTACTTCTGGTTTGGGTTGGACTGTCGCCGAACTATACTTTTGCGTTCGATCTTTTGACTCCTCCGTTGTAGGGTTCAAAGTTTCTTTTTCTTGTTCTTCAGTTGTCGTCGTGATAACGATTTTTTCAGTGGTGCTGCGGTCGTACGTATGAGATTTCTTCGAATTTTCTGTGACCTCTTGCGATTCTTTTGGTTTTGACGAACCTCGTGGGCGTTCATTTTCTCTGTCGCGCTCGACCGGGCGACCATAAATGGATGACTTATCCAGTTTCTCAGAATCCTGGCCACGTGTTGCCGTACGATCGCGATCTATGTTTCGCTCTTTCGTGCGATCTAAAGAGCGATCACGACCGCGATCAGGACCGCGCTCACGGTCTCTTTCGTAGAATCGATCCCTCGATCTTTCTAAATGCTTACGCGGGCGCACATCATCTTCATCGTCGCGGTATCTAGATCTGCAGTGAAAAAAATGTTATTAGATCAGCAATTTAAACTATTTAATGAAGAGTTAACTCTTTTACAAAAATTTATAATTTAATACAAATTTATCGAGTAATGTTCAGAAAAAGTAAATTTACAAATTACGAGGCATTTTTTTATAATTTTGATAAGATTAGCTCACATTTATTATTTTTTAAAAAACTTATTCATATTTTTATTACGTTTTATTCTAATAAAAAGTATCAATATAATAAGTTGTATAATTCGTCAAACTGCTTATATAAATTTAATAACCACTTATAAGAAACTAAATATAAAAAAAAAGTAAAATTTCAAAGTTATAAAATAGCTATTTATGCAAATATTTTAAATATTTTTGCTCCGTCATAATAATAAATTTATTATAATTTTTATTCAAGATTGTTATTAATTATAAGTAAGAAAAATTTATGTAGAAATAATATCATAGATTTTTAGTATTTATAAAGGTGAATATTTGTTTAACGTTTATCATATATATATATCATATATATATATACTATTCTTGATACGAACATAATTGTTTTTATGTTAAAGAAAATGAGAAAATTTATAAACATATAGAGGCGATATAAAAGATTATAAATTTACTAATTAAGTAATCAACGAATTTATTAACAATATTTAATTATTATATTATTTATATGTACAAATCAATAAACAAATTGGATGTAATTCTATTTTTTAATATAATAATATTATTTATATAATAAAAATTCTATTTATAATTGAAATTTACGATTTAATTCATTATGATTAGTCATTAAAAAACAAAGAAAAAAAATATTCTGAAAACAATATATATAAAAACAAAATAATTTTATCTACCATATAATAATACAATAAGAGTAAATCATATTTAGTTCTTGTTTATTCTTAAAAGTATATATATAAAAAAAGTTTCAAACATCATATATATATATATATAATTAGCCAATTTATCGAGTAAAAAATGAAACAATCGAAGTACAACTAAATTAATGGAGCTCAATAAAGTTGTTTATTATATATAAAATATTTTAATGTTATCTATGAAATCATCAAGTATTAAAATAAATAGTAAGTATAGAAAATACGGAAAAATGTATTATAAAAACTTTAACCGGCCGTTCATATTCATTAAAATTAATTAATGTTTATGTGTAAAAAATGAAAGCTTTTCGTATCGTCTAAAGTTAAAAATCGGCAAACGAAACATTTATTTACATTTCTATTTTTGCTTATGAATGCACGGCACTTTAATCATTTTTTCTTAAGCAACTTATTTACAAAATTAAAAAAAAGCTATAAAAGTACAATTTTAAGTTATTTGAAATATTTATTAAAAATATATATCTCGTAGTATAAACATTTTAGGAAACGCGTTTATTTTTGAATAATTAGATAATGGTTTTTAGTTTTTTTCTCTACACACACGCGCGCGCGCATACAAAATTAAGATGGATCATTGCACGAGACAGTGAATGTGACCGTAGCAGATATGGCGGATGAGGCAGTGACGTTTACGAATGTTAAAAGGACAGGGCAGATGGACGTTTGCAGGGTAGCCATTACCGGCTGTGTACGTTACCTTACCTGAAGGGGCGATCTCGGTATCTTTTATCGAGAAAATCCCTATCTCTCAAAGGTCTGCCTCTCATCTGCCATCGCGGCCTAACTTCTTCGATTTCATCCTCGTAATAGTCGTCGTCGTCCAAGATATCGATTGGTCTTCGGCGGATTTCTTCCGAGTTATCGGCGACGGGTCTTCTGCGCGATTCCTCCAGAGAATCGGCAACGGGTCTTCTCCGAGGCTCTTCTAGTTCGTCGACCGAAACAAGGGGTCTCCTGCGCGGCTCATCCACGTCCTCCCCTGTAGGTCTTCTGCGAGATTCGTCGATGTCCTCCGCACTCGGTCTCCTGCGTGGCTCATCTGAAAGACCCAGCGCTCGTCATTTACCGGCAGTCGGTCTCGACGCAACGAGCGCAATCGTCGTCGATTTTATGTATTTGAATTTTATTTTATTGCATGGCGCTTCGGTTACCCATCAAGGTGCGAACTGTCGTACTTGTGGAATAGGCATATTTATCTTGCTCGGAAAGAGGCACTGGCCGTCGCAGCTTCGGCGGCATCCTGGGTCTGGCGAACACCGATGTCGGTGGTGCTGCCGCTGGCTTGATCAGACCCTCGTTGGCTCCGGTGCCGAACGCTGGCGCTGGCTCCTTCTCGTCGTAATCCTCTCTAAATCTTGAAAAGTTTATTTATTTAATTCAAAGCCGAGGTTATCGGTTTGCACGCGCATACGCGTCGTGCTAAAAGAGCTTGAACGCAGCTTTGGCAATTACGCGATGGTGGTTGTGGTCCGATGCGACGATGGAAGTAATGGGAAAAATAATACGTACGTTCGATTGATTAACGTACGCTGTGCAGAGTAAAAAAGCGAGCAATTAATTGTAGGAAATACTAATTTCCTCGCAATTCTGTAAAAACCCGATTTAATTATTAGGATAATTAGCCGCTTAAAATGAATCGTTTCGTTTAGCTTCGACAGTTCCGATTACGCGAATATCGGAGTGTTACGTAAGGACGTTACCTCTTGTCCGTGTATCTCCTCTCGTCCCCGTCCCTGACACGATCCTCGGCGTCCCGGAGCCTCGGTCTCAAGGGCTCGTCCTCGATTGGATCCCTCGCTCTCACCGGATCCCTCCTATTGGTTCTCAGAGGGAATCTCTCGCGAACGAGCGCTTCTCTGTCTCTCTCCCGAAAGTCTCGGTGCCGGTAGTCCCGATCTCTCTCGCGATCTCTTCGGTACTTCCTGTCCTCGTAGTCGTCGTAATCCCGGCGGTTGTAGCCTCGCGGACGCGTTCTTTCGTAATCCTCGTCGTAGTAGTCCTCGTCGTAGTAGTCGTAGGTCGGTCGTCTCGCAGGGGGTCTTCTCCTGCGCGGTGGTAAATCCCGCTCGCGGCTTGGCAACCGGTCGCCCTTATCTTCCTTCAACGTCGGCTGCACAGGTGCGGATGTCGTCGTCGTTGTGCTGGTCGTCGTTGATGTGGAGGTCGTCGTCGAGTCCGCTGCTTTGTACAGAGCGTCGTTCCTGTGCCAGTACTTTTTTGAATTGGCACAGTCTACCTCCGACACGAAATGGCAGATAAAGGTCTTCTGGTCGAAGGCCGTGAAGTTGGCGCAGAGGAAGTCGTAGCGCGTCCCGAACAAGCAGTGGTGGTAGACCTGATCACAATTAATTCTCCGTTACTATAAAATCTCGAATTTCGGTGCATTTATTGTACGTTTGTCAAAAACTTATCAATAGTATATATATAATATACTATATTTGAAAATATCTTGCATCTTAGTTTCGTTAAAATATCGATTGAATTATTAAAAATTTAATCAATGTTTTTCGCATGTTGCGATTAGTTTCATACAGATGGAAATTATAATTATAATGCAGTTAGAAAGCATATCTGTGTGCTTATTTGGTGAAATTGATATTGTACGCAGTTCCTTCCAACATATATTTGGTTTTGCATATTTGTTTTATGGGCTACATTGAACCGAGTGATGTATGAATTTTATTAAGATCTGAAGTATTCGCTGTACGCTATTAAATTTACATAGGGTAATATAATAAAGAATTGTTTAATTACCGTTACATTTTAATTATGCGAGTTATAAATTGTGAGATATTTATACGACCAGTTGTAATTAACTCATTTACAGCGTCGTTGAGGGTTGGTAACGGTCACAAGCTCTTTCCATTCCAAAATTGCTGACAAATTAATCGGCAAATAAAGGAAATTATTCAAAAGTCAAAATAAATTAAGAAAAGATAACGAATAGTTTATGAGCGAAACTTGTTGAATCCAAACGCAGTACGTACACGTACAATAACTGCGAATGAAAGCGCACAAGAGGAGCCTTTTTCGAGGATTACGTTGTATTGACTTAGAAGTACATTTTCTTTAAGGATAACGACGACATTACTACTGGTCATCTTTTTTTATATAACATCTTTGTGACGAAGCGCACGTTTCTCAATTAGACGAACCGTTTTGCAAAATGACGATGTGCTATACGTAACTTTGTAATAAATTCGCGTTATCTTACCAATGAAGAAAATCCTTATAGGAAACGAGTGCTATCTTGTAATGCAAATCTAATCGAGGCATAATTTTAATGGAAGTAGTTGCTCTTTGCTACGTGACAGTTTAAGTCATTCGCGAGATCCATCAGTCAATAATTTATATTTATCGATTGGTCTATATTGGAAAAGAAAATTGCACTCACTCGGTAAATGTTTCCGCGACGTTTCTGCTACCGATTACATTGATGTTGTGAAATATCTTTCGATCGAAAATAAATCATACTCTCTTAGTGACTTGTTTTCTGAGAAAGCTTCCATTAATTTTCACAGGGTAATTTTTAAATAAAAAAAGTCGATAATTCAGGCAGCTGTTGCTCACGAATAGTTAAGTTAGTTCCAGTCGCAATTGTATCTAAGGCCTCGATTATAACCAATAGACGACTCGGGTCGATATCTCCAATTAGCGTTGCTTGGAACACGAAGACGAACATAAAATTATATAAATTAGCCGATAATTTATTTAGCGTTAATAGCTAGCGGCTGCTGGGGCTCGTGAGTTATTGATTAGCGACCGTCAAAATCGGGATGCTGCTCGTAAGAGACGAGACGAGCGACGAGTACTTTTGCCGAATCCGATTTGAATTTCTCGAGTCCGAGAAATCGGGGCGCGCGTTGCTTTGTTCGCGGCCACAGGTGGCACTCACGCCGATCGCGCAAAACGTCCTCACGGTGCGTCAGAGTCTCCGCCAAATCCCTCCGAGTTCGGTGGCATCAGGGGGGCATCGGAGTCAGTCGGTTGCTTTCACGCTCGAAAGTGCGATTGCCCGCGGCGCACCATTTTATAATGGGTGCCGAGATTGGCTGTGCCTAGGCGATTCGGTTCGCTGGCTGTCCCGGACAGTGGCCGAGAAGTCGCGAGGATCTCCGATGCTCGAAGAAGCGCCGTCGTGTGCGATGGGCTGCGCGTGTCGAGTTGATTCATGGTCTCTTGCTGCGGTTCGCTGGAGTCGGCGGCACGCTTCGAGCACTCGCCGAGGCTCTCGGCGGATCTTGGAGATCTACGAGGTAGATCGGGAATCGCGCCGGATCTTGCTCGACGTTGCATTCGTAGCGACGCCGCCGTCATTTGTCTGTCGTCGCTGGTGTGGCAATAATCGAGCTGCCGGGTCGCGATACAATGCCGAGCCACGGTGTCGGTGTTTGTCATGGATCAGTGATACGCGTGTATCGATTAATCATAGTCGGAATAACTCACAGCTAGCGATCTGCGCACTTATCCGAGCGATTAATTGTTGGCGCAGGTTGTTAACAGCTCGCGAGACCCGATGTCCGATGGCTTCGCGTAACGGATTGTTCGTTTTTTTTTTTTATAATTCAGGCCAATTCCGTGTTGTTGCATATTCGTGTATAGTTTGCGAACATAATGCAAGCTGCGCGAAAATAATCTCTAAAGGCGCCTGCAATTATGAAACCAGTAGATTTTTTATTTCGGATATTTTCGAGTTGTTGGTATTTAATAGTTCGTACGGTCAATTGGGTGATTAAAAGAAACGACTTTGATGCGAAACGTGCATTTTTATAAAAAGTTACGTTTCGAAGTTCGCGTAAGCAAAAAATGCCTTCGAAGCTTTAATGAGCTATGATACGCTAACGTTAAGGTAATTTTATTCCTATCGGTCTGTCGTATCATTCTGACATTTCAAATTAATGACCAAATAAAACCGAACACTTTAAGTCGCGCATTTTAGTCGTAAAACTTAAGAATAATTTTATTATACGCTTATAATTGTGTATCTGCGAGCAATATTAACCAGTTCTAAATCATGCACTGACGCAGCGAAACATTTATTTTCAATTTTTTAATTCACGAAAACGATAATTAAAATGACGCGCAAATGATAATTGCGCTTTGGGCGATTAAATGAAGCAGTTAAAGAGTGGCGTTAAATTATTTTGTTAAAGAATAGGTTTCACTTTTGATTCGATTTTCGTATTTCTATGTTTGTCGCACAATTTAAATTGTGCTGAATTTTTGCAGTCCGCGCAATGTTTTACCGACTGCAAGTAAGCCGACGTGTAATTTGCAGCTTCTGTCAACACCTTTTGGCGCTCTAAGCGCGCAATATTTCGATCAGGATTTAGGTTTGGTTAAAAATCAGTTCAGTAACGGCATTCGCGTTACGTTTTTTAAAAAGGCAGTACGTCTCGTGCCGCACTTTCATACGGTATGATTTATTAAGGACAAACGCGCTCTTTCGTTTTCATTTTTCAATCACATTGTGCGTCGCTGACATTTAGGAGCGGCGGCGCTCGCGGCAAGAGTAGCGTATAGTAATTTCCGCCAAGCCCGGGGGATCCGCAGCTTGTGGATTTATCGAAAGTCGAAGGAAGAGCATCTCGGTAACGAGCGGTTCGTTTGTTTCGCCGGTCAATATTAGTGGCACAGTAGAGTAGCCGGAAGTTCGGACTCGGAGTTCGAGGAAGTGGGGCTCTCGCGATGCCTTTCAGAATTTGCATGACAATGGCCAACTGCAGCGCTTGGCTGCGCGTCTCACCGCCGAGGAAAAGGGGAGATCCGCTATATGGTCGGAGGAAACTTATTCCGGAAGTGCCGGCACTCGAGAGTCGAGAGTTGCTTTCTCGATCTGGTCTCGACAGCCGAAGGAGAGTAGGAGTACGTAACTGAACGCGCGAGGTCATGTCCTTCGCACTGGTTCAACGCGAATTTCTAAAAAATTTCATCCGCGCGCTGCAGAGTTTTTCCGTCGCCTGCACTGCTCCTTTCTCATCAACCTCGTGAAATTGCTTTGTCCGACTTTTCGTTGGCTCGACATACTACTTTATCCCAAGAGCGAGCAGGAGATAACCGCGTAGAAAATCGTTTTAGTGCCGATTCCTGTGGGCAGTCGTGCTTCTTTAACAGCGTTTACATTGAACAGCCACGATGGCTCTTTCCGTTTAATGGCTTGTTCGTAGTTTCGCGATGCGTATTCGATTAGCGCTGCATCGGCTAGAGACTCGTTCGGGTTCCTCGAGGGCCTCCATCTTATCCTCCATCTTCCGAGAACACGATGTTGACAAATAAATCCTCATATTTGAAAAACAGTTGAAACATTAGAAACTCAAGAGCATTTGTACGACTTTTCTATTTCTATTCCGACCAGTTAAATAATTATGTAAATTACGATAATACTTATGGTTCTTATAATTTTTTATACAGACATTTCAAAACAATCTCGTAGAGAAACTTTTTTCATCTTAAAAATGTATTTAAAAAATCTTATAAGCTTAGTGCTCCTGTAACGCACGTAAATTTATTTTATAGTATGGAATTCTTATAATTATAGTAATAATGCGTTATTATTATTCTTCCTGGTACAATTGAAATATAGTATATAGAAATTGTTTCAAACTATGACAAAAAGTTTGCAAATTACTCCAGTTTGTTGCTTACTTAATTTTTCTAGATAAACACGAGATATTATTTTTAAAATATTAGTGCTACATTTGGTCCTCCGCGAGATTATAAAACTTCTTGGCAATTATAGGTAGCAAATGCAGTTAGGAATGACCGGCGTGTAGAATTATTGAATAAAATAGCAGCGAGTGCATTGCTAATAATAGTGCGAAAGTACAATGTGTACAATCCGCAAATCCTATACAATTTTGTTGGCAATTTTGCTCGGCTCGTTATAGCTCGTACGTCGCGCTTGTTTGCAAAAAGCTGTGCCCGCTTTAATTTTTAAATATTTTTTAATAAGCACTTGCAAAACAATTTTGAAATAGTAATAAGGGAAAAATACGAACAATCTGCGGAACATTAACGAGAACATAAGCGGTTAAACTTAAGATGCTTTAACGCGCCAGCCATGTGTATACAACTAATGTAAAATTCGTAGCTTCGAGTATTTCTCTGCTTTTTAAATCTAACGGCTCGAGAAAATATTCTTCCGATTGGAATCGAATGAAATCGGACCGTGAATTAGATCTGTAAGTGGGATCTAAACTCTTTCTCGATCGAATTAAACGTTATCGTTGTCTTCGATACTCGTAACGCAGAAGTAAAACCGAGAGTAAAAGTACGCGTTACGCGTTTAATTATCGTTTTTATCCAGAAGATTTAATCGCTAAGATTGCGCAGATAGCAGAGGACGTTTTTCGTCGACTGAAATAGACCGGAGGATCAGGAATATTAACGATGTGCCAGGGAGCCATTACTACTTTCTGCATTAGCACTTGTTAACAAGCTCTTGTCGATTCTATTATCTTAAAATAAGGAAGGCAGCCGCTGCATTACAGAGCAATATAATGTTTAAAGAAGCGTTAAAAGAGAAGAAAAAGTCATTGTTTTCCCTAGTTAATTAAAATTTTCGAAGAAATACTCGGCTGAAAAGCGCGTCGAGACGTCATCTTGGTTCGGGCTGCTCGAGCGCCGGAATCTTCTCCGCTCTAATGTAACCGAGTTACATCTATTATCCAATTAGATTTATTTCGTCCTTTAGCCCCCCCCCCCGCCATCCTCCCGTCAAGCGCTGAATTTTTTGCCTCCTGTGCAGATTACCGCACGAATTGGATCGGCAAGTGAGAAAATACGGCGTTCGAGTCCAGTCGGGCTCGTAACAGCGAGCCAAGCAAATGCAATTTTTAATATTGCTAGATTTATTCTCAAGTTTCAGGGATAATTGCATAATAATATCGCTGTTTAGGCGCACGGGTAGAGTGCGAGTTCGCGAATAGCCGCGATAAATGTAATTGCGGTGGCAGTTTGCCGGACAGCAACTGCGTTCGATGCGATTTCTGCAAGTCGGTGTCTTATGCAAATGTGCAGTTGGAGTCAACAAAACGACCTCGTATCGCTTGCTAATCGGTAATCGTAACGCACCGATTTAGGCTGCTCGCTGCTAATTTATAAAAGTGCGTTTAGTGACGGCGCGTTCCGGCTCTGCGTTCTCTTACATTAGACCGTCAATTACCGAATTGGCGTCACTCGGATAAAAATACTCAAATTCGCAATTCACGCGCAAATTGCGACCAATGGGTTTTGAGAAGAAATGCGAAATAACGCAGCTGAATGTCGTCGAAAGCCAATGGGCCGCGTTGGAATAGCAGCTGAAATCGACTCCAATTTATTTGGGCTGGCAAATTTGTAGAATATCGCTGTTCTGGGTGTTTTTACGAGTTGGTACGTCTGCGGCGGGTGCACGTGTAGTCGGATGGTCTTTTTTCCACTCGCACAATCGGCTCGGCAAATCCCGTTGCTTTAGCTCGCTTAGCTCTTTTAGCCGTTGAGTCTGTCGGTGAGTTATAGCCGCGATCTTTCTATTGCGCACAATAGATTATTTATACGCGCGCACAGACGCGCAGATATCCCAGGTAGACTGCGCGTAAACTCGAGAAGACAAAAAGCTTTGCTCAATCGGTAATGGGGATGTCCGATGTAGAAATACGTATTGCATAGTCAATATTTGACGTTTTTGTAGGAGCAGCTGCGAAACAACAAAGTTCAAGCTCCGTTTTTCCTTCATAGACAATAAATTAATTTACCACGAGGTAGGATACCTTATTAGGCGCGATCTAATAAGGATCAACTCGTTCTTAATTGCTAGGAAAGAGAGGAAGGAGAGGAAAGAGAGGAAAGAGAGGAAAAACAGCGTCTATTCCATTTGGCCAACGCTCGATCTCTCGCATTTTATCATGCCTGCAGGAGCCTTAGGTTCGGCTTCTCTCCTCTTAGAGATTTAGCGTTAGGAAGAAAAATTGTTTCTTACTCTCGATTACGCGTTTATGACTTGCCAAGTTCTGCGCTTTAACCGCTTTTTTCTAATTGCGTATTCGCTGCGAATTAGTCGTGCGGGCACAGAGTTTTTACTCGACACTCGTTGCCCGTTTGTTCATTTATTTATTCGTTAACTCTCGTTTTACACGGATGCGACCGATCGAATTTGCCGCGATAATGCAACGTTCGGTAAACATTTTTATCGTAAAAAATAACGAGCAGCCACAAAAGCAGAAGAGGCTGATTTTGAGTAAAAATATCGAGCAGCGTTCACGATTCAATGATTCATTTTTTAAGTTATGCGAAATCGTACAAAACAGCCGCACAAATCTTATAAATAGTGATAATTTAACCCTCCAACGGCATCGTAAGCGAAATGCATTTTCATTTACAAGGAGACAAACGTGCAGGGTTACCAGAGGCGCAATTAACGCGTTGCCAGCCCAGTTGCAATTAAACCGAATGACAGCATAGTGGAGTAATTAGTTGTATAGCGGTATATTCTGCCTCTGATAAAGTGCGAAGGGGAGCGTCGGTAAGGAAGAAGAGGCCGTAAACAAAAATTTTGATGCATCTATCGCGTCTGCGTCCAACGTGCATTTTATCAAACAAACTCAATTTATTCGAGTTATTTGACGAACGATTTACCGCATCCACGACAATCCTCGAGCATTATTTTTCGAAGATAATTTCCAAAGAGCAAGCTTAAAAAATGCATTTTTACTTTGCTCAAGATAATTCTCAATCAGTTTTCGCACAGCGCAGTTCTCAAGCTCGGCGCTTGAGTTCATTAGCTGGATTATTCGTTAAACTGGAATTTACATTTAGCGAGAGTGAATTTTAGAGATAAAGCAAGCTTTAAAAATTGTGCTTGGCTCGAGTTTTACCGACGTCGAATTGAATCTACTTTCACAGGAGTATCTTTGGATACCGTTAGCAGTCGTTCCTATAGTTTTAATACGCTTTGCGGTCAGCAAAGTAATTGCCAGCGTTAAAAATAAAATTTGGGCCGCGATAACACGGGCATGGCGGAAAATCTGCAATTTGCAACCACGGAACAAGAGCGAAGCGTTTGATCGCAACGCCTTATGTACGGAAGCGCGGGAAAAACAACTGCGCAGTGTTAGTTGTTTAAATTCAATTTTGAGGGGGACAACACCGCGTCGATGGGGATTCGTCCGCGCGAGAACGAGACGAGCCTCGATATTCGGCATTCAGCTGTGATAAAGCGATTTGCGGCTTACGCAACGGGTTCTCGCGCGCATTTTAATACGCGCCAAGAGCAATTTTCGCAATTAACGTTAACGGCCGAAAGCTCCGCCGCGATTAGAATTACCTGACATTTATGGGCGACGCTTGCATAAAAGCCGTCGTGAAGACCATCGCACTTGAAATCGATATCCTCCGGCATGCTGCTGTAAAACGGATAATCGCTCAGGTTGTATCCGTTGAGCTCTCGAGGCAAATTCGGGTCCCAAATGTAGTCAATTTGGGGAATCCCCGTGAGCGTGTGGCCGGTCGTCGCATTCCCCTCGCTCGAGCTCACCGTCGTCGCCTGGAACAGTGAAAATTGTCAATTGTTAGCCGTTCCCGGCAGATCTTTTATGGCGCATCGCGCGCGCCCCGTTTACTCGGTGTGCGTGTGATTTTGCGGTCGTTTGAACGCGAAGCCAATATCTGCTCGTTCGAAATTGATTTCGATGCCTCGTTATTGCATTACGCGGAATAATTTAAATTTGAACGCTCTTATGTACAGACTATGTTATCGAGTAGTCGTCCCTGGGAGTGTAGCGTCGTCCAAAAAAGTCCAAGTGTCAGTGGTGCGCGATTGCATTCGGTTAATAACAATCGTTGCAGCACAGCGTTTCCACGATTGAAGGGAAGCCGTTATTTATTACTTTCAAAGTTTTTTAAAGTTCATTGTAAAAAGTAGCCGCCGATATTGAAATAAAGAATTGCGCTCGTTGATTTATAAAAGAAAGAAGGTCGCGCTGGATAGAAAAGTGAGTGTAGAGTTGCACGCGTGCAACCGTAATTTCTTAGCATTGCTGTTTCTTTCTCTAAATTATTTTAGCGCGCGCTCGCTCCCTCTCTCTCCCTCTCTTCTCACACACTGTAACTTTCTCAATTAATACAACTATTTTTTACCGTCTCTCTAGCTTCGCTCGTCCCGGTCTCCTCTCTCCCTCTCCCTCTCTCTTTTACACTTGCTCTAGCTATCCGTCTATCTACATGTTTCATATTTGTTATGCTCGGAAGCGCGTGGCCGGGACCTGCGGTTCCTCCTACGCCCGTTTCACTTAAATTCGCGTCCTACCGTCGACACGAGAAATCTGGACCTTGTGGTAACTGCGTACCGTCGAGATCCAGTGGTATTCTAGCGGAACGTCATAGGATCCATAATCTCAAAGGGTGCAGACGTGCATATTAATGATGATCAATGATAAAAAAAGGATTATACTATAATCGAAAAGTCGAGAATAAACCTCGATGAGGTTGCGGCGTAATAAAACAAATTACGCTTGATGGAAGAATAGAGTCGTTATGTGTATTAATTAAAAAGAAAAAAAACGAGTTACCCTCCAGTGATAAAAATTGTATTTAATAAATTTATCAACTTGAGAAGGAAAATATTCCAAGATGCTAAGACGCGCTTTTTTCGGGAATGAAACTTTATCTTCCCTGTTTTCAGCGACTCGATAATTAGTAAAAAAATTAAAAATTAAAAAGCGTAGAAATAAAAGCAGTTGAATAAACATTAAGTATCTCTGATCAAAACAAAATAAATAATAAAAGGGTCTTGTCTATTTCTAAAGTTTAATACAGGTTGCTTGCACAAAATTGTACGGTAATTATTAATATTTATGTTTCGATTTCAAGCCATAATTTACTCACTTTCAATTAAGAACTACGTACTTGGAGTAATTTCTTTTTTTATGGCTAATATTTCGTTTTTCATTCACCAAATTCCGTATTTTTCTAAACACACCGAGTATTTCGAAGATTGTAGCGATAATTTTTTATGAATTTCAAGCATTTAGTGGAATCAAGTTTACAATGGCGAGTCTAGTACTCGTTAATTTAAAGTTAGTAATAATAGATTAATTCGCTACAAGACGCAATGGAAAAGGCTTGAGTATTAAAAACCTAGCTTTTTATTTTACAATAAGCGAAAAAACGAAATAATTTCCGAAACAAGTTCTTTCTCCGAAGTAATGACAAGCAACTCGTGGATATATTGTGTAAAGAACTTGATAAATCTAAAAAATTTCATCAGTGCATGCAGCATTAGCATAAAAAAATGTGCGCTCGAAAGGCGTAAGGCTCGAAGGTGTGGCGAACCGAAATAATCAGCAACACTCGGCGTTACAGATCATTATTAAACTTTCAGATTCCGATGTTTATTTGCATAAGTTTCATATCTCAAGGATCGAGGATATAACGAGCGTCTGGTACTCGAATTGTAAAATTGTTAAATGGAGGCCTTTGTAAAGATGTGAGCAAGAACATTGAAATGCCTCTGCTTGTAAGAAAAGCACTTCCATAAAATTATCACACAGCTAGAATGTATGAAAAGATCATAAACAGTTACGTATCGACGCAAACATTTACTTTCCTATGTAAACGACTCGCCTTATGCAACACACGCACCTCCGGTATAAAACGCGAAATGGGATGCCGATCCATTGTAATCGCTGGTTCGGCACGAAGACGACGCCAACGATAAGACGAATTTGACAGCGACTGCAACGGCAGCCGCATGCGCGACGAGAGATAAAACATTGAACGGCTCCGCTCGGAGCCGACGGAGATGAGGCTCGGCCGCGAAAGACCTAGTTTCGGGTGCTGGACGTAAAGTTAACAACACCCCGAAAGTTACGTCAGGCGCCGTACGAGTCGGGCGAAGCCAGCAGTAAACAATCATAATTCGTTCGCTCAACCTTCGACCATTTCCTGATCATGATTTTACGGTCTTCCCTTCTAAACATGGCAAAAAGCAATAGTCGAGCAAGCTGTTCGCGTAAAACGTGGCTCCAAAATAATTGCCGATAAAGCTGATGTACTGCCGTTTTCCGCGGACTCCGCGGGCATCAGAGAGCGCAACTTTTTATTGCCGTAAACACACTGTCAATTACTCGTGCGAGTGAGAAAAGCTGA
Source organism: Platyscapa corneri (assembly GCA_018907185.1). NCBI lineage: Eukaryota > Metazoa > Arthropoda > Insecta > Hymenoptera > Agaonidae > Platyscapa > Platyscapa corneri. The sequence continues at coordinate 3,762,678 of JACCHW010000018.1, read as the reverse complement.
TTATAAAAATTGAGCGATCTCTCGGCAACGGTTGCGGCTCGAAAAACCACGTGAACGAGGAACCTCCGACTCGACTATACTTATATTTTATTCCTGACTAATTATTTATAAAGCGCGTTTCTTCGCTTCTCCCTCGAGCATCTCAGCTTCGGGCTCGGGAAGTTGCGTTTCCCTGAACGAATCCTCGAGTTTTGTAATGTACGTGCGGTGAACACTTTTGTCGCGCGCGCACACACTCTGGCCCACGAATGGTATATTGCCTGCTCGCGAAGGAGCAAACCCAGGAACACAAAACTCGACGTAAGCAAACGATGTTTATGCGGGAAACAAGCTGGAGACGTCAATTTTAGTGCATTCAAAACTATTTACGCGATGCTTATTTTTAGCAAATGTAATAACTAATGGCAGTTAGCTTGTAACGGTTGTCGCAAAAACGTGTTTGCTCAAAACTTTATATTTACTTTATTAAGAAAAATTGCAGCTCGTAGTTGTGGCGCTCGCACCTACCGAAAACTTAAAAATAACACACACACACACACACTTACAGCAAAAAAGGCAATAATTTAAAAATAGCAATTGCAATATCTTTAGTCGCTCCTGTAGTTCCATTTATGCCTCTTCTGTTCTCTACAGCGAGAAAACATTTTTCCTCGCAAAGTCCGTGTTTGAGAGAGCGAGAGCGCGCGCTTACGTAAAATGTATTTGTAAATCAAAATTAATATAAGCATAAATTTATAGAAACGTGCAAAATAACCTTCGAACCGAGACACGAGATGTGCAATTATTATAATATTGCAAATTACGAACGAAGATGAACCAACGCGACGCGACGAATAGCTCGTGTTCGTTTTTTGCAACGTTTCTGATCGCGCTTAATGGGAAAACGAAGTTAATAATAGAAGGAAAAAGAAAGATGAGTCGGTATGAGAAATGCAATAAATTGAATCGAATGTCGCGACTGCTAAACGTCACTATTAGTACTTACTCATACTCGCGCAATCCGCGAACGCGTTTCGAGAGTGACTTCACTCGTCGCCTGCGTTTGTGTTCAAAAGCTGTGGGAAAATTTCTTGGCGCCACCTACGCTCATCGCGTCAGAATGTCAGGGTTTGTTTTGCTTTCGTGTTTGTCATTTAATTTGTTTGAGTTCGAAAAACAAAGACAGCATCTCGGCCATTGGCTTTTCGTTAAGTAGTCGGAGGACTCGTAAAGTTTCGTGTTTACAAGCTAATCGGCTTTGTTCGAAAGTGCATTTTTGCATTCCTACGTTTTTTCCATACAAATTATAAATAGATTACCGATACTCTTGCATTGTGCTCCTTTTGCTATTTTAAGAAACAGACTCGTGCGTTATTCGTGTTATTATTGCACCCGATCGAAGATCGAAGATCGCAAATCTTGTTTTCGCTTAATTATTCATTTAAACCAGCCACTTGATTATGTATACAAAGTTGGCAAATAAATCATAAAACGGATAAAAAGTAACGCGTATTCGCGAGAAGCCGTAACTCGGCGAATTAACGTCGCGGACAGTTTTTAAATTCTAATTGAAATTCTCGCGTTTAAAGCTCCAAGAGATTTATATTAGGATTCGAATTAATTATTTTGTATCTAATCGAACTTATTTACATAACGTATTTATTTCGCGGTTGTACGAACAAAGAATTACACTGGATTATCTTGTGCAAATAAATTAACAATTACACGTGTATTTTAATTCAATATTGATTGATCCTTAACACGTAGAAAAGCCACGGGTATTTTAGTACAACCGTCAAAATTTTTACCTAAAGCAATTGGTGATTCGTATCGATGACCTAGAGAGATTTACGTTAAAAAGTATCGGAGTGTTTAGTGTTTTATTTAAAAATAATATAAAGCACAGAATCAGGTATTATGCCTTATAAGTAAATTAAAAAGAAGGAAGGTTATTAGTGCTCGTAAGTGCAGTTCGGATGTATTTATTTTTTATTGCGCATCGGCTTTAAAATAAGCGAAGAGTTCGAGAAAGTTTACCTCGACTTCATCGTCTGCACTTTCTGCTGCTGCGGGCTCTTCAGTCGTCGTCGTAGTGGATGTTGTTGCTATCTTGAACTTGGGCCTCGTGGCCTTAAGAGCATCTGAGACTGCGATCGCTATCAGCAGCCCTGCAATCAATGGATTCAATTATTGCTACTATTGCTGTTAGCATTATAAATATTATCGTAAGCAAAAGTGCCTCTTTTATTTCGCCACTGATGCGTCGAATAATTGCGCACACTTGGAGGAAATAGGGAGTCGCCAATAACCTATCGCGAGATCTTCTGGTAAGATCGAGTTCGATAAATCGAAAGAGAACATGGATTCGCGGTATCTTGGACAGATATTTAGTTTTATCCTTCCATTGCAAAAGTTTGATAGTTAAAAGTTTGTTTATATTTTTTTAACTGCAGAAAACGTAGTTACATCGACGTACTTAATTTTACTAAGTATTCCTTTTTAATTTAAAAGCCACCTATAAATTATACTTAAGTAATATTTAATTTTTTTTGTTATATTAAGTATATATTCAACGGAAATCATAGCCACTTAACTACTGCCTACGTTGTTAAAGATAAATGGTGAAATTATTACTGGGTAATCCACGTGAAGTTGCGAAAAGATGCGCCGTCGAGAAGAAGCCGAAGAAGACGCAGCAGAAGCGTCAAATATTACAAAATCGGATCAACGGGAAAAGCTTGGTGTGAGAAAACTTGACGTTACGCAACTCTTTCTTTTTTCTCTCTTCGAAGCTTATAAAACGTATCGAGGCTGGGGAATTGCTTTTGCTTTGAATCGAATCAAGGACATCTCATTCAGCGCTTCTTCTTCTTCTTCTTCTTGACACGTCCGACGTAAAAGATGACTTAGATTTTAAAAAGTACAGTTTTGAATGTGAATGTGAGTGAGAGGAGCTGTTGGTTTGTTTCGTCAAAACTAGAAAGTCTTTAATTATTGTTACTGATAAATAGGCACGAGTGCTCGACCGACAGCAGGCACGAGAGGTTTTTTCAAAAGAGACAATTTAAACACGCCACATAAAGAAACTCCAATTTTTTATTCGTACAACTTCGATTCGTACGAACTGATAACAAACTAGACGAACTACAGCTACATTTATATTTTCTAATCGACGCTGATTATTAATACGATACGTACAGGTTTTTTAGAGCGAACACAAAGAGACAAGCATTTTTAAAGCTCTTTAAAATTCTTTCGAGGAATATTCACTGCGTTTTGATTAAATTATTTTTCGATCGTGCAAAAGGAAACAAAGCAACCAACAGTCTTAACCTCAAGAATCGATGATCTTTGTAATTGCCACGCGTATTCAAATTTAATATGCACAAGAGAAATTATAAATAATCAGCGTGGGTGTGAGTCGAATCGGCGTGACAGCAAGAAGTCGCCGCAAAAAATTTTAGACCGCGAGACTCAAATTTTTAAATTCGGGAGATTAGCATTTCATCAATAATCACCGAGTAATATTTCCGAAAGAACTCGGGGATTCGGTGATTTTTCGAAAGGTTCGTCCATCGTTCGGGTGCCAATAATGTACGAAGAAGCACTTAATTAGCATTAAAAATCTAAAGCTAAATTATCCCAATATTAGGTAATGCCTAATTCGCCGATCGAAGCGCTTTTGTTCGGCCGCAGTTGCAGCGACTGCACGCGATTGTAAAATATAGCTTTCCATCGAGCAGCAACGAGAGGACGAGGCTCGTCCATGCGAAAGCGCGAATCGCAGGCGAACGCGAGTCGAATGAAGCAATAACAAGACGAATCGAGTCGCTTGCGCGTGCTCTCGCCAATAAATCACTGATCGTCCGATTCGCGACACCGTGCAACAACTCAATAAATTGCCCGGCAACGTGCTTCTCGCTATTTGCACACATCCACCTGCTCGCCCCCCCCCCTTTTCGATAATATCTATCATGCCGCGCGCTTTTGACGCGCACCGATCGAAAATCCCGGAGCAGCCGAGGAGGATTAGCGCAATTCGCCGGCTAGAAGGGAAGGCAAGGGCTCGGACGTCGAGATCCGCTTGACGGGGAGGGGGATTATAGCCTCTATCCTTCCTTCCATCTGACGCTCATTTCAACGCTAATCCGGAGTGGGAATTCGTCTCGTCGGGCAGTTTTTTTGTCAGCGGCTTAGAAACTTTCGGGCACCAAAAAAACAATGAAATTGCTATCGCAACATGTAGATTTGCCGTTGCAACGTTCAATCTGATTTTATTACGCGAAAACGAGTTCCGTCAGCTGCTGAGCTAATTATTAAAATTTCTTTTTACGCGCGCACGTAACACGAACCCAACACTTCCGTTATATCGAACAGCAACTTATTTTATTATCATAACTTCATTTATAGGCGCGACTGCAACAGCTGACTCGGTAGATATTTTCAACGGGTCGTTGCTCTGTCGGTACTTGCGTGCGCAAAGAGCTTAATCGCGAACCGCTTGCGAAAACTTGCAGAGCATCGGTTCTGCTAAAAAATAATAATCGCGCCGAAGATCTGAATCTTTTTCAGTCCATATCTTTCATTTATAATCGTGCGTATCCAGAAAAACGAAAATGGCGTTGCTCAAGAGTTGGCATAATGCGCATTATAAATAGACCTGCAGCGTTCGTTTGAAATAATAAATAAATTTAACGAAGTTTCGCCGAGCGGCGCTGCCCAACAACTTGTGTCGTTGTTGCGTTAAATTCGAATTTAAATTCGAACGGTTGTAGAATAACGATATATGATTTTTACAAGCTTTTAGTAAAAACTTGCCCCAATAAGAGGCGGATGCAGTTGGACAAGATTCAAGATTCGAGCGCAATGACGTCAGAGGTGGAACCGTTAAGTTAACGAGCAATTAATATAAGCAGCGCCTTATCGAGTCGTGCGAGATTGCACTGAAAGACAAGCAAGACGTACCTGGAAACTTCCAGCCCGCGATAAATCATTTTTGGATCCACGCAATTACATATATCAAAGTTGTATCTCGTTATCAGGAGAACCGCGAGTGCGCGGTGCACATTCACTCGGTGGTGCGCGTTGTATTGGCCAAGTTGTGTTGCCGTGCAACATTCCCAAGCCGCCAATTTTTCTCATTTCGCTATTGCGGCGCGCGCCGTTGAAATCATAACTTTATACAAAGAATAAAGAGCGATGTGTAGTAACGTGGCCGCGCACGCGCGCAACGGTTGCGACAGCAACCCTTCTAATTCCGCCGAGCGCAGACAGAGAGAGAGAGAGAGAGAGAGAGAGAGAGAAAAAGCCGAACAGATAGGAGATAAAGCGACACAAGAAGTCGGAAACTGTGTCGACGACTGCGAAACGGACGGAATTGCAAATTACCCTTTCGCGCGGATGGCGCGAAGGATCCCGTCCCGATTCCGATTTCGATCTTGCAAAATAGAGCTGAAAGCGAAGGGGAGGGGGTTCCGCGACTTCTCGCGCGCGGGACCGTCAGAATTTGCAAATCGATGCGACAAGACGTCGGAGCGGATTGCGCGACCGAAAATCGGAAAAATCGAGGAATGGAGGCGCGAAGCCCGCGATGCCGATCCGTTCGGTTGGGTTCGGTTCCGTTCCGTTCCGGTCGATGATCCCCCGCCGCGCCGCGGCCCGACGGCTTTCTCGGCGCGAAGGGGCGGGGGACAGGGGAGCCCCTTCGGCTGACATTTGAATAAAACTCGATTGTATTCCAAGTGGATGAGGCAGGGAATGAAGGTTTCTTTTTTGCCTTCTTTCGGATGTGCGTCACGACGAGCGATCTTTATGTACCTGTTGGCTCTACAAGTCCCGCGCGTGTTTTGGTATTTCAAACCGTAGGACGATGAAAGCTTACGGGCCCCGCGCTATTATTCCAAGAGAAGATTATTGGAAGACGCTCGGCCGTAATATGATATTTTATAGGCCTTGTTTGGAGAAAAAATGGTACACAACTCAGGTCGCTTATCCTGACAACTCGAAACGGACTTAAAACCGACTTTAAAGAAAGGCGCGTACGAGTAAATTGCAATGCCATTGTCGACGCTTTCGGTGTAAAAATACGCACAGTTTACGGCCGAATTCTGCGATCTTGTCCGACTTTTTTCACCCTCCGACACGCCTCTGGAAAAACCAAGAGCAAACAGTTAAATTTTAATCAACATTTGAGCAGTTAGGGATACAGCAATAATAATTAGAATTAGTGGCAAACAATAAAGCAACGCAACAATTTGCGGTAGAGGCGGAGACAATTATTCTCTCGTTCGTTATTTCTACAACTCGATAGTTAGTCGTTGTCGATCCCCATTAACCACTAATCGAGAAATTCACTCGATTCATTGGAAGCTGCAAAATTAAGGATTGAAATTGAGGAAAAGTCACCGCCTTTTTATCGCCAGTACCCGAGCAACGATGAATGCGTCGAACAAAATTTGAACTCAACGCCCTTGACTCTGGATGCTATTGCTTAGTAAAATGTCGGCGGATGCTCGGATCGATTGTTATTATTCGGAATGGAAGATTTCCGAGTGAACGAACCATTGGTCTTAACGTTGTAATGAAAAGCAGCATCAACAAGAAAGAAGGTCGTCCAGAATCTGCATTCCTTTCTATATAAGGAAAGTATAAAAATATTGAAATACTGGAACTCGTAACATCGAAACTTGAGAGAAACGGCCAAGATTTTGACACAAAATTGAAAGTCTTTCGTCTTTCCGAAAGCAATCTTTTTTATAACTTCAATATAATTTTCCAGTTTTACATGCTATTAGGTTGGTAATGCATAAATCAAATTTGGAGCCGCATTCGATGATTCGAACAAAAGCGACTCGGACATTTGCTTGTATTTTAAAAATATTTCACTAGAAAGTTATTTATACACGTACACGAGCAATCTTGTAATTCTCCGAGTTTTATTTGAAGAATAAATAATAACTGAGAAACGATGAAGTTTAAAAAGACCAGTTTTAAAGCCTCGAAACGTATTTCCAGAATAATATTTTATTAAAATGAGAATGAGAATGAGAATGGAGTTAAATTAGATTCGCTAAGCATGCGGCAACGACAATTCGTGGAATATCGAGCTATCGTTTTAAATTTTTCTCGATTTTGCCAAAAGTAACTATTTTAAAAACACATTTGTCGAAAGCACTTAAACATAGTCGCACCTTAAAGATTTTATACAACGTAACGCAAGCATTTTTTCATTGTGCACGGCACAAAAAAACATTATCTCTTACCGTACAAAGAAAGTAGAAGCCATCTTTTCCTCTCCCGCATGTTGGCTCTCCTGTAAAAAAAAAAAAATTTATGTTTATCATAATATTTAAGAGAAAAGTTGGGGATTTTTTAAAATACGAGTCTTATTAATCAACTCAAGCAAGCCAGTATGGATCGGATCCAACCAACATTTTGGATGTATTTTTTTGCAGAAAATAATTACAACTCTTCTTACAGAGTTTTCGCACCATTCAAGCAAACTTGAAAGGTCATAAAATACTTAAATTTTATACGTATGTTTCGCGACCCTAATTTATCGTATAATTATTGAATTCGATTAGTTAAGAAAAATTATCTTATGTCGTCTAAAATTCAGAAATATTGAAAGGATTGCCTATTCGCTTATGTTTATTCGTTATAAACTGCAATTCTTTGTGTGGCGCAACGAAATTTCCTCAATAGCAATGTCAACTTGTAAAGTGGCGTCTTTCCGCTTTAACTGACATCGTAACTTTTATTATTCTCGCGTTTAATCGCAGTTAGTAATTGCTTATTTTCAATAACGTTTCACATCCGTGGTGGAAAAATTGTTTCAGCCTGGTTATTAGTTTTTTAGAAAAAAATAATATCGGGATTAGTAGCGAAAGTTACAAGTCTTGTGTTATAATCGCCGTATAATTGAAAAAATGCAAGTTCATAATTCTCTTTTTTCATTATGATCTCGTGTAAAATAGTTGCAAATTTCTTATAGATTCGCAAATACAAGCACAAAGTACTTTAGCCATTTGTATCGACAATGTTTGATATTAAAACAAATTTCTTTGATAGTGGAATAAATAATTAAAAACGGGTATTACAGGCATCGTTGGAATTAAAATTAACGAGTTTCTTTATTGTAGGTTTCGATGAGAAAAATAATAATGGGTCTCTCGAAAACACACATTTTAGATGGTCACTGTCCATTATGGTACGCCAATAACAATTAGTATTTCTCGTCGGGACACACCTCGCAATTAGTATTGTTTTCTTATCCTAACAGCAATATTAAGCGCTCGAAAGAAATTGCCGGGCAATTTTAGTGAAAATTTGCCTCGTAAATTAAGAAGTTTTTCAGATTTTTAAAATCATTGAAGTAGCGGCATCTTTAACCCTTACTCAATTATAGTCAACAGAATGTTTTTTAACCAGTTTAGTGGCAATTGTGCATTTGAATGGAACATTAAATTACTATTGATTAAGATAATTGAAAATAATTATTCCAGATCTTGTTTATTAAATTTCTAAAGTTTGCTTTGCTATCACAAATCATTAATTTCTAAGAAATTTAATTAGGAAATTTATTACTAGATTAAAAATAGAAAGTCAACACTTTTTGAACACTTTTAGTTTTGTTTCGTATTTAATTAATTCGTTAAAGTTAACTTAAAGAAAGGAATGATAATTTGAAATCAAATCATGAAAAAATATAAAAAAAAAAATTTCCTTCTAAAGTAGAAGGTATTTATTTAAATTCTAGGTATATTTTCAGGAAATCCGATTCGTAAAAGTAATATTTTGGTCGCTTAAATGAATACATCGGCAGTTATACGATTCAAATACGAGCACCTGATTCCGACTGAATCTTATGAATAATAAAAATATTGGAAAAAATTATTTATTAATGTATGTAAGCATACTCAAAGATACTTTAATTTTACGTCACTGTGTCTTGAGACTAAACAATCGATATATTTATCACAACAGATACTAGTTATTGACGAAACTATAATTTACAAATGGATAAATTTTTCATTAATCCATTAAAGAAGGAAAATATTTAACAATAATAGCGTGAAAATCAAAGTTAATTTTTAAAAAAATCTTATTGAAAACTCGAAACTCTCAAACAAAACTTTAAGTACATTTTCTTATTTTTTATGCGAAAACTTTCATGTTTCAAAGTGCGACGAAAATTATAATAAGGCAATATTACTTTTTAATCTCTTACGTGGAAATAATAAAAATAAAAAATTTTTCCGAATATTAAAGATGGTTTTCAGGTATGTTGTTGCAGCTGCTGGCTTTGCAAGTAATAATAGCGGCGATACGCCGTGATGTTAAATTACATTTCGCGTGCTACGTCGCTGCTATTTTTTACGAATTAAACACCTTCGGTGTGTAAGTAGATACAGATATTGTGAGCAATTTTTTCTTTCACCCGATACTTTTACGAGTGAAAAGTGTTAGAGGTATGATTTTCAGATATTCCCATCGATAATCCAACGAATTAAAACTGCTGAACTGACAAGCTACAACGCTTATTCTTATTTAGAACTTCACGCAAGATTAATAGAATATGCGTTTACTGTTATGGAACGCCGCGCGAATGTTTCATTAATATTTCTTCTCTAATTTGCCTTGGCTATAATAGCGATATATTATTGTGTAAGAAAGTATCGCTATAATCGCCAATTAGTTTATAAAATTTAAAATCAGCTGACGGATTCGGAAAGTATTTTTCTCCGTGAAAATATTATTTATGGCATATATTAATTCGTTTAATTATATTTATAATAGCCGTTATGAAACACCTCGTGTACGTAATTAAAGTACTCGAAGAAACTATTATTTTTATATAAAGAACCTTATTTATGCGGCATGTAATTCATGCAAATCATTATAACGAGCAAGATTGGTGTAAACGAAAATAGTAGCGACTCCTTGTAAAAGAGATTGCGATAAAGAGGATGGAAATTCGTATTAATGGCTTTGATCGGTATTGTTGTATTGTATCTTCTTTGGAAAAATAATGAAAATTAACGGAAAATTTATTCTATAAATTTTAAGCGAAAAAATGTCATTGCTTCTTATTTATAAAATTAGTTTTCGTTTTGCGACACGTCGATCAACAAATTTTCACGTTATGAAATGAATATTTTATTTAACTTAATAAAATTTATTTTAATTAACATCACTGATACTATGTTTACTAGGTACTCGGAATTACGCGAAGTTAATCTGTAATTAATTAATTCGATTAAACTTAATAAATTAGAAAGTTATCCGATAGTTTAGAATCCGTTTACTTTTCACGTGCACAATAAAAAATTAAAATATAAGAATTAAAACTGAGGCTGTAATATAAAGAAGAGACGCATATTTAGAGAATGTATCTTATATGTAAAATTCGTAGAAAATATAAAGTGAAAAAATCGAATTTTAAGTAATACTTAACAGAAAAATATAATGCAAGAATGTTAAAAGTCTGTGAAATTTTTAAATAATCGGCTGTTGTACTATACCAAAGCTTCGTTTTATTTGCAAGTTTTCAAACAAATTTAAAATTTAACCCCGATTTTTGAAAAAAGATGGAAGAAAATAATAAAATAATAATTTTAATTAATACATTTCTGAAAGTTAACTTTATATTTTTAATCGCGGAGGAAAAAAATTCAAGAAAAAATAAGTTAAATATATGATAAAGGTTTTCGAAACTCGAGCCATAACTTTGATTAAATTAAATTCATCACATTAAATGGTGATTTTTACAAGAAAATAATGTATTTCTATGAGTCAAAGCTATTCGTACAACTTTGTCCCTTTTTATACGTTGCACTAAGCCAATAAATTATATCAAAGCTTTTAATAAAACTATGTATTCGGTCAGCTGATATTTATAAATGGAAAGTTACTTGAAAGACCTGTATATTCAGATACATTTGTTAACTCTCTACTTAAGATAGATTTGATAGACTTCATTTCAGATTTTCTACTTTAACGTTGCGCAAATGCATATTTGATAATTAATTCTTGAATAAAAGTAAAGTCAGACTGCATTATTGTAACGATTGTCGTGTCTTAGCCTCGAACTAAAAAACGAAAGTACATATATACATATAAAGAAATATATCAATAACACATCTAAATTACATAATGCTTTTATGCATTAAATAATGTAATGGATAAACCAAGCGACCGCCTGTGCATGTGTACACGCAGACTTTATATTTTAAACATTTGTAGAATTTAGTGTCTAGCGTACGACTGAACCACCACGAATACCCAAGTCTACGATGTAAACGTGTTTTATGGAGGATGGAATAAAACGTATTTCGGTGACTTAATTTGAATCGAAATGTCGAATTTTTTTATTATATTTTAATAGAATTCAAATCGGTTATTCATAATTACTGGATTTTATAATAGTATTTTAGGTATATTTAAAATAAGCACTTTAAGGTAAATTTAAAAATAAACTATAATTCGATGGGTATTGATCAATTCAATGTATTTCTAATATTTTTCAAATATTTTCTCGATTCATCCTTCGATTAAAATATTCGAATTGGATATTATCGGTTTATTCTCAACTAACACCAACATTCAGATTTAATTCTATTCGGTATACACACACATATATATATATATATATATATATTAAAGTAAACTGAAAAAAAGTCTTGACTTAGAAATAATTAAACTAGGCAATAGCATTTTTTAAAAGTTTTTGGTAACAGAAAGTAGCTAAGAGCCTCTGCAATTTAATTATTAAGTAATGCTCATTTTTTAATTTAAGCCGTAAATATGTGCGATTTAATAATTTTTTATTATGCCAAATATATTGCTATATCTACGAGATATAATTTAATTATAATAATTCAAGAATCGATGAAATAATTATTTCATTAAATCAAAATCTCTCAACAAAAACTACAAAAACATCACTTTGACATAATTGGACGAACCTTTTTCGCATTAATTATTATTATTTTTAAGCAAATTTACAACATCATTAACAGCATGAATTTTATTATAAGATTTTGGATTACTTATTAAAAATTTAATTAAAATAATTACATAATTGCATACATACGTATGCAATGAATGTAATAGTCAGTACTTAAAATTTTCATAGCTAATTATTAAGAAGATCTTCTTTTTATGTAATACTTATTTTAACCATAAATTTTTGTATTTTTATTGCAATTAAAATAGTTATTTTCGACATTTCTATGAATCATAAGATGAAGAAAACGAAGACTATGGAAAAAGTACATTTTTTTATTTAATTATTGATGGACACAATTTAATTTAATTTTTTTCTTTATACGATAGAAGAAAAGCAATTTAGAAATATGAATGCTCGATTATAGAAATATAAAATAAACGAATAAAGTTATTCAAGTTTCTTACGTAAAGGCAATATTTTCTTTTTTATAATAATGAATGTATAGTTTTATAAGATTGAGATGGAAAGTCTTTTTGTACTTTAAATCGAAATATTTATTCAATTTTTTTCGAGTCCCTGGATTTAGAAGGACGGATTAATAAGAGTTGAAAGTGAATCGTCAAAAATGATAAAATTCAAATTTAATTGGTGCTCGAAAAGGGGAAGTCACCTCGATTAATAATTCTTATCAAGGTAATGAGTCGGTTTCGTAAAAAAAGCCATCAATAGTTTAAATCAACCTCAGCAATTCTCGAGTTTAATTGAATTTGACTTTTGCGAAATAAAAGAAACTATTTATACCAATAAGGCCATAAATACGCCGAAGCACCGATAATATCTTTGATCGACGTTCGGAGTAATTCAGCTTGAGAAAGCTGCAATTGACTGACGGTTTCTGTTCCGAAAATCTAATGCGCACCAGCGTTAAGATCCGTCAACAGGTGGAACAAGAGCGAAATTTACACAGAACCGGAGCCAGTGCGTTTCGGTCTTGGTCGTATTTTGGGCAAGAGAATCGTGTTACGCGAGTGCGATCGGGCCGAAGAAAGTGGCACACGTGTGCACTGTTTTCCAGAAGAGACCGGCCGACTCCCGATTGCATTCCGAATCGCGAACGCGAATAAGAATCCGGAGCGATTCCGGGACAGTCGAAAACGTGAAAACGTGCGTGCGCGAGTCCGCTCGATTCGAAATTCGAAATTTGAATCGCAGTCGTGCCAACGGTGCCTCGTTCTCGCGCGTCGTTACATCCGCGTTACGATCGGCACTTAGGCATAGAGGAGTCGCGGCAGGCACTTTCTCTGTGCTGTCACCACCGACGACGACCATATAACGCCGTGGATAACGCGGCCGTTATATAAAGATTCGGTCACGTAATATCGGGCGCGACTTTGACGCTTTGCTAATCTGCGCGTAGGAACGTCGCCGAGTCCTGCGGAGGTCCGTGGCTCGTCGCTCGCGACCGCGACTCGTGACACGAGACGCGCCAGTCGAGGCCATGCTACGATCTAGGATTTATTTTTATCCGTGTGCGCCTCAAGTTATTTTAAATGGCCGTGGTGGTAATGTAGGAGTGACGAGTGGCGAGTGCCGAGTGCCGAGTTGTGCGGTTAGTGGTTGTGTGCGTAAATTTGGTGCTCGGGTGCTGGTTGGGTTTGCGGGGCTCTTGCGTCGATTGCATTCGCTCGGTCGTCGTCGATGTAATGCTCTCGAGACCGAGTCACTCCTTCGAGGGTCGCATCAGTTCCGGTATTCCTACCTGTTACAGCGGCCACCTAGTGCTAGCAGGCACTTAAATTGGGATTATTCCGCAAACAGCATCACGAGCGAATTACTCATAATTCTTTGTATGAGCAGCGTATGGTCATATTTGGTGTCCCTGTAGCGTAGAACAATCTCTCTCTCTCTCTCTCTCTCTCTCTCTCTCTCTCCAGAGTGAATGCAATCATTTTCGTCCAAGTCGTAGCTTCGTACGGTACGTTCTAATCTTCCAAGTTTCTAGATCTACGTTCCAGCGTTTCGCAATCTCATTGTTTTCGTTTTCATTAAAGATCGAGTGATGATAGCTTATTAATTGAGTCGCATGAATTTCTACTTTTCACGCGCCTGCCTTGAAAAATTCGAATTGCGCACTGTAAGTTGTACAATATCTTCGAGCTCGTCAGTGGTATTGTTTTTGTACCAACGTAACACCCATACGCTACTACTATCGTAAAATGCAGTACTGAATCATCCATTGTAAAAGTGGTCCTGGGTTTTTTTAAATTTTTGTTGTTTTTAAGAAAAAAACAACCACTCGACAAATTCTAGTCGAGCAGGCAGACGAAAACTTAAGAAATTCTTGGAATTTTTATAAATAAATATTAAATGTACTTGGTACCGATTCTTGTAATAAAAAAGATAAAATGTCTTCACCAGTTGATATTTCATGAAAATTATTACCCTTTTCCCAGGTTTTTAAAATTTTCCGAAATAATTTTTTTAAATTTACTCAGAGTTGCTTAAAATAACCTAAAAAGGGTTTACTGTTTGTGAAAAGCAAAGAACTCGTGCGTAAAACTTGCAACCATTTTGCGTTCTATAATTTCATTGAATAACGTCTAACTATAGGGCTTTTCTGCAAATGATACATAATTAGACCTTGCGGATTCTTTGGATCTTGTGGACTTATAGTACGTGCACTTGAAGTTGTGCACTCGAGTGATTTAATTTTGTTTCACAATCCACGTATATCAATAATCGGCTTCGGCATATTATTCATATCGGAGACATAAATTGAAGTGCTTGAAAAAATTAATTAAACCGAAATAAGCAAATCACGATTTTAATGCGAATCAGATTATTTAAGCGCCCACTCCATATACAAGGTTCTATCACTATCAAGAAATAAAAATTGAAAATATTATTTGATTTGTATAATTGTGAAAATAGTCCGATCAGATCTGTTAACTCGTCTAATTTTTCTATAATTTATAACAAGAATTTCATTGAATTTACTGTGATATTGTACAACTAGATTTAGACTTAAAATCAGTGACATGTATGGAAAAAGTATATCGATTAATCTTCTAAGAGCTAAATTACTTTCGCAGATTTTTCGTGTGATTTATATTTCATTTTTACAGGAAGATACGCTTAAATATATTCCTTGTAGATCCGATCTCTCAAGTTGTATCTCAATGACTGTTTGTATTTTTAAACGATACTTAAAAAACTGATTAATAGTATTACGTAGGATCTTATCAATAATTAAAAAAATTATAACAGCCTTATTTTATAAATATTATGCTGTATTAAAATTTTTATATAAAGCTATCGATCTCTATCAGCACATCTATTGCACGGTTATTAGATTACTTGATCAGCTTGAAAATGAGTCGTAAAAGTAATTTTTTTTTAAAGAAGAAATCTTTGTTAAAACACATATATAAATCATAAAGTATATTATTAATAGCTATTATTAAAATAGCGATATTCAATGTGATAAGAAAATAATTTTGTGTTCTTGAAAGCGGGTGCAAATTTATTTTCATTAATGATTTATTTAATAATTGCTAATTGTAATTTTTTCGTATTCTAAACAAGAATATTTAAAGAAAATATAGGATATTTAAGAAAAATTATTTTTCAATTAATCGAAAAAATTCTACGCTTTCGTCGAATAATTATATTTTGAAGATTTCACGCAAATTCAGGTCGACTTAACAAAAACGTTCCAATATTTTTTAAAGGCACTTTTAAACAAACACGTATCGTCGTAAATCGCATTGAATACAACAACGATAAACGCTAATTAAAATGATCGGATTCGTTGTTTTTTATAAAGTAATTATTGTATTATCCCAACTACTTTTTGGTAATTTTTGATAAAAAAATTGTTTGAATCGTCGTCTTATGTTTGTAGTTGCAGCGCGTTATAAAAGGATAGTGGAATGCAAGGTGACGAGTAACTACAAAAAGACTTTATTTTATTCGAAGGTATTTCGCGATCTGGAAAGCGACTGACGAGCAACGACTGCTGCTTCCGCCACAGGCGAAGGACTAAATCCCATTGTTTACGTCTGGCTGACGCTCGTCGTGTTTACATTATATTCGGGGGAAACCCCCTCTCCCCTTACAAAAAATATCTACATTCTAGAGTTAACATAACTATAAACGACTTGTAAATTCATCGACACAATGTTGGCATACTGTACACTTATTCGTACACGTTAACGTTCCCGAATAGCTTCGGGTTAATCGTATCTAGTTGCTCTCGGCCTCCAGTAAGATTAATATTTATTAATGTTTGTCCGATCGGTGAATCGACACTTTTTATCTTATATTTATCAAACAATTATTGAATACATTCGTTCTTGAAATTCTGCTTCTAAAGTAATCGTGTAATGGTTTTAAGTACCTTGAAACCTAGCAGTGAAAGTGCAACCTTGCGATTGAATATTTTATTTTTGCTGTACAAATAATTAACAACTTCATAAGATTCAAGGAAATCTTGAACTACTCTTTCCATTAATTGACGCTCTTTTTTAAAATCAACTTTCATTTAATAGATAATGCGTACTCATTTTTTCTTAATTAATTAGTTGCAATGTTGTAAGCCAGTTAGAGGCAACGTATCGCAATGCCTCAATCCATCGTGTCGTACATTTGATTTTTCCGATTTTTGAACGACCGCAGTTTGAGCAATGAGGATAAAATAGATTTTCTACTTATCCATTTCGTGGATCCTCGGAAAGAAACAAACATTTTTAACTCGATATTATTACGTTCCATTGTATGAACTTTTTTAGAATGATAATTTGATTTCTTCTGACATTAATTAAACACAATACATTAGCGAAGGTAAATTGCAAGTAAAAGTGTATTATTATTATGCTCTGATTCACGGGATATTCTTACTGAAATCTGGTAAAAGTATTATTATTAAAACTTGGCCAAACTAAGATTGCCGACTATGAAATAACACGCGAAGACATTGTTCTCGCATAAAATAATAAACATTTTTCATTAAAAATTTATACAAATTTGTCTTTAATCTATAAAAAGAACTGTCAAAGTTTCCTCCTCTGCGTACATTTACGTAACTCGATTTAATTTTCAATTCACACGGCCGCTTTATAAACTAATGAAAAATTTTCGACCTCGTACGTGGATTCAACATTTAAAACTGCACACGTGCATTTTCGAAATCTGACTCACGTTCTGTGGAAAAACCGTTTGCAAACCGCATAAAGAAAACCAGTACTGTTAGAGTTACAGTAACAACAATAAAATTAATTATTATTACACGACAAGAGTAAGGCCAACATCCATCCAGAAGAAAAGAGTAAGAGTTGTTTTCCTGCGAGGATATAACGAGAATTCACGTGTCGTTAGGGAGCAAATTTTCTCCCGGAGGCTCGAGGATGTGAAGCCAAAGACTATTCGAGAAACGGCGACGGGCATCAGATGGTAGAGCTACAGTCAAGTGGCGTCGCGCAAACTCTAAACTACCGAGATCCTCGTCGAGCAATAATCTTGTCAGAATACGAGTCGGGACCAAGGGTCAGCCTCGTGAGCCTCGTGAGCACTCGTAAACGTGCGCCGGAAGTGAGACACGGAGAGATCCGTTGCAACATCTAGGAATTGATGTGTGCGCAGGATAACGAGATTCTGTGGATGCGCGGGCATGCGTGTATCGCAATCGCACTTTGTTCCCTCGTTTCTCGGTTAACGAGCTGCAGTTTCGATGTTTGCCGTGCCGCCTCGGATGCTCCGTCATTATCTCCTGGAGGCTCTCCTTTCGGGGCCAAAGCCATTTATCAGATCGATTTAACCGACAATCTAAACGAACTTTCTAAACAAGATGGGACGCTTGAATTATTTGTTTTACGTAAAATGCGATTGTGATGTATCTCTCTTCGATTTTGAAAACGGAAGTGAAATGTATTACGAAAGAATTTCGGTTGCTAAATGAATGAAACGACGTCTCGAATTAAATACGATGCTTTAACGTACTGAAAATAGCAGTGTAAGAGGCTTGGGACTGGGCGAGTCAAAAGTAAGATGCGACCTTTTTGAACGAGATTGATTGGTACATTTTTGAAGAGGCGAGACCAGCTAAGGAAGATGCCCAACAATATATCCGTTTTAATAAACATTATCCAGAAACGTTTTTTTAATTTATAATCGATTTATTTATTTAAAAGAAAAAATAATTCTTCGCGAGTCGTGCAAGCTTTTGTTTTTTTTTTCACCGAATGTTCCATCGGAATTACAAAATTCAACCGGTGGATTCAAAGATATTATTTAATAGTGGTTCAGACTAATAATAATCAAAACATTTATCCAACTCACAAAGCAATTTGGACAGGCAGCATTTCTTAAGAGTTAAAAATGAGAATCTTGATTCACTTTAACCTATTAACTCAGTTGAGAAGAATCGATAAATTTCCTAGTTATTTATTCACAAGGAGTTTAAGTTGCTTATCCGTACTTTTATTTATTTATCATCGTAACTGTCCGATACGTATAACGAGATGTTGTATTCAGGCTAACTATTAATTATTTACACAATAAAGAACAATTTTAAATTACATCAGATTTAAAAAAATCTACTTTAAATTTCCAATTAATACACATTGTTTTTGCACAACGCATTATTTATTAAAAACCTAGATTTGCATACAAAAGTAAAGATAGTTTTGAACATTTTATACTGATTTTGCAGATGCATTTTGATTAGGATACTTCTAGACTTATAAAATTATCCTTTTTATCGCGAAGCATGAAAAAAATTAAAATTGAATAAAAACCTTTAAGGGTGAGATTTAAAAATTTATTATTGTAGATTGATGTTTAATTCATTTCGGATTTATTAACGTTTTACATCAATTACTCATTACCAGAGAGATTTTATCCTCGAGAATTTATTTTAATTTTTTTTATCAGCTTTTAATACTTTTGAAACTGGTTTTGAACTTTTGAACATGTTGTAAAGAGTAATCGTTGAATCATCAGAGTAAAGAATTCGAGAAATAAAAAATGACGAATAAAATACATTTTCTAATTATTAATCTAATAAAACTGAATAATTGTTTAGTTATGTGGATTTCAGTTAAGTTTATTCCCAAGTTAATTTGTGTAGCAGCCGTATACTCGTATGTATATATATATATATATATATATATAAAGGTAAGCGAGAGGCGCAAATGCAAATAAAGCAAAATAATAATCTTCATTTAGAAATACGACTGGAGTAATACTTTTACTTCATAACGGGCGAATTAAAAAATTATTAAAGTTATAAAATACTCGATTACATATTATTCGTAAGGATGATAAAAACTATCGCTATTGCTGCGTAAAAAATGAATTATATTTTTGGCATACTATTTTAAATTTTACGTGGTAACAAATTATGCAATTTATGTACTATCGATGGTTTATGAACGATGGACCAATTAAAGAGTTCGTTTACGAGTCGAGCGTAATCCGCTTATGTGCGGGGGCACGTGTGTGTGCGCGCGCGGCTACGCCGTATAAAATTACGACTTCGCAAATTTTACATCGAGGGTTTTGACAGCTTTTATTCAAGCCCATAATGAATGTCCAGCGAAATTTATTTTTATGCGAAAAAAATAGATAAAACCAATTTTTCGAGGATAAAGTTTATTTTCCAGCGGATTGATCGCGGCAGCATTCGATAATCGAATTATGATATTAAACACGAAACTGCAGAGCTGAAATGTTAATATTTATTTTTGTTCCACGGTACAAAGTTTCCATCGACGTATCCTAAATACTCTCTCGAGCAAAATAAAGAGCGCGCGGTAAAAACACTCGTATTAATTAAAGCCGCGTAAAAAGCGAATCCATCAATGGATCACGCAGGCAAATGCTAATTGCAACGTTATAATGCTGGCAGTACTTATAGCAGGGACTCGCAATTGGAAAACTTGGATTTATCTTAAGGTCGCAAGCGGCTGGGCCTGGGACTCGGAGCCGCAGCCGCAGCCGCAGCCAAGTTCGGGGCCGATACCAGAGGAGAGGACGAGTCAAGATGGAAACGCCGCGCCTGTTTCGAGCAAGAGCGGCTGCGAGTTCGCGCAGCCTCTTTTTGTTTTTTCTTTATTTCGTTTTTTAAAAGATCGTGGCGCAACGTTCTGTGCTTTTTGCCGGGAAATAATACGCGGCTGAGCCGCGGGTTTGTTTTCGGTCTCCTGGCGTCTGCTCGTGGGATTAATTGATGCCTTTAGCAATGAAAATTAATACCGCATTATACGGCGGAATTTTTTCTTTGGCACCTGCAGCGATTGCAGCGTTGCGAATCGGTTAGAAAGTCGGCTTCGCTAGAAATTAGATGAAAACGGCTTCGCTAGAAATTAGATGAAAACGGCTGCGCTCGTGGCTTCCACCGCGAAACATCACCTCGATACACGAAATTGTAACAAGCCCTGCAAAAACCTTGATGAAGTGCTGCAGTCAAAGAAACGCATTGTCCGCGAGTTGGCGGCGATTTTCTTTTTAACGGAGGACGGCAAACGTTTCCTCCTCTTTTAATCCGATTATTCCATCTGCTCTCGACATTGAGCATCGTTACATAACGGGCATTTATTGCAACGTAACGCCCCCGGCCGTTTGCTTTTACGACAAATAGAATAAATATTTTGCACGACGACTCTTAGCGTTGCTTATTCGTGGAAAGTGTTGAAGCTGTGCGAAGGTTTTACTTTTCCCGGAGAATTTGAATGTAGTCTCGTTATTACCTTCGATCGGAGTATCGATGTAATCGAGAATAACGAGATAAAGGAGCTTTATCTAATTGAACAGCAGCTTATCTCGAACATCGCAACAACTCCAGTAATTAGAAAATTTTATAACTCGCTATATTTATGCAATGCTCGTTGTGTCTGGAATGTGGAGGATAAAAAGTCTGACAAATTTTTCCGATCATTGGCATCGGAATATCCATTGTATTGTGTCAGATATCAAATCGTAATTAACGTTCACTTCGTAGAAATAGTTGAACCTATTGAAATACATATCCATCGAGATGAAGCTGAGATCGCAGCTTATTCTCTTTGAATATCTTGCAGACATTTTCATCGTTCGATTTTATTGGTGGCGTTCAAAAATATCACTCTTTTAAGTTTAAATTGGTTACAGAGCCGTTGGTTATCGAATTAATATTATCGAGCGATGGATAAAATAATTTTCAAAAGCGTTTATCTTGTGCTCAAGCATCGATCTCCTTTCAATTGGATTTTCATATTTTTCACCGCTGCTGAATTAATTTAAAATTGAACGACGGTTTAGATCTTTGAACATTGCCACGAGTTATAGCTTATCGATTCTAACTTTTGCATCAGAGTATTGAGAATAAATATTTAACTATACCGGCAAACGTTCATTGTACCCTCAAAAATACGATGTGTTTTTGCTTTAGTTTTTACAAGAACAAACGTAACGCGATTAAGCCAGTTGGTCCCTCCAACTCATTCGCATATTTTTAGTTCCTAAAGAGCACGCGATTTTTCACGAATTAAAAAATTGAAGTTGTAGGCGTGTTAACAAATTTTAAGGTTATCTCGTTGGGAATGCGATCGTTGCAATCGGGCTACTCGAATACGTTGATACAAACGACTTCCAAATATTCATCGTAGATAAAGAAAATTCTGCGCGCTGCTGGATTAAGTATCGCAATTTACGTACTCTTTTCCAGCAGCCCGTTCAGTTAGGAAAATTGAGTTAATCACATTTGCCCCGATAAAAGTGGCTTCATTATGAAATTAAGCCTGCAGTGCTTTAAATCAAATTTCTTCTATAAATTAAAAAGAACGAAGGCTTTAGAATAATTGCACAACTTTTGTGCGCGCGCGCGCGCGTAAATTTTGCGCGAACGCGAGATAATTTATACACGTTTTTTCAGGAGCCTACGGGTAAAAGGAAAATTATGGTTGCGTCATCGCGAAGCCAAGCAGATTTTTTAGAAAATTCAGTAGTTCTGTAAGAGTGAGGTGCGCGCGCGCGCTGGTGTTTATCAGAGCCGCAGTTGCATATTCGACGTAAGAGGGATTTGAGGAATGCCTACGCGTTATTCGAAAAATCCCCGAGTCTTTCATTAGCCGCAGACTGCATTAAATGCATTAAAGCCACCGAGTCGCAGTCTAATTAAGCCAGGCTTTTGTCACGGCGGCCGAGGCGAGCTGCCATTACTCCCAGCCAATGGGATGCGCCGAGCCGAGGCCCCGCGCGAATTCAGCAGTCGGAGAACAATCGGAACAATTTTGAGCCCGCGTTAATGAGGCAGAGACGACCGAAAGCTCCCCGCGAGCCTCCGCCGGCGGAGGAGCAGGAGGCGACCGAGAAAGGAAGGTCCTCCGTTTCCCCCGAGGTCTCCATTCGACAAAGGATTTCTCGCGTGGAAAGCGAATGCCTCCGCAGCGATCGGTGCAGCCTGCATTAAGGCTCGCGCTCATCCTTGAGAGGCGGACATTTGTTTAATGAGCTCTCGGAGATTGCTACCTTAGCTGGCAGCGCTAGAAAGTGTCCGGTCGCACGCGTCCGGCTACGGAGGCGTCGAGCAGAAGCGCCTGCTGGATAATGAGCGGAGCCTCCTCTTTCTCCTTCTCCTTCTCTTTGTCTTCTTCCAGGAGAGACAAAGG
This sequence comes from Platyscapa corneri, assembly GCA_018907185.1. Lineage (NCBI taxonomy): Eukaryota > Metazoa > Arthropoda > Insecta > Hymenoptera > Agaonidae > Platyscapa > Platyscapa corneri. The sequence goes on along the minus strand of JACCHW010000018.1, from coordinate 3,740,103 downwards.
AGAGCAAAACTATTTTCGCAATCGGCTCTTTTCTCAGACGGACAATTGCGCGTAAAAATGGAATTCGATTTGCAGAAGAGGATTATGCCCGTCGTAGCACCGATCCTCCTTCCTTTCCTCCCCCGGCGCTTCCCCGAGTACCAACCGAACCTTACCTTTCCTGGATCTGATAAGCATCCGGTGCGCTTGTACCTGCTGCGAGCCACCGAGCAAAGGCGTATCCCAATTGCCGCTTCTCGTCGCGAAGAAGCTTCCACTCTTTTCCAAGGACTCCGATCTTGCGATTAACTGCCGACGCCACTATTTTTCGCAAAAGTACATTATCCTAATAGCATTTTTAGCATAAATTAAAGACTTTAGAATTTGTAAATCAAATTTAAAGAGACTAGCTTGGGTTAGTCCACGAGCTACTACTTTTCACAAGTGCCTCCAGAATCCTACGAATCGTAAACCAAATTTATGAATATTTAATTTGCTTTTATCGTCTCGGATTTCAATTTATAATAATAGCAGACATGAAATTTCGCGCCTCGACAATTACGACTCTTAAGGCCTCTTCTTTTACGATTTCACATATGCTAATTAAAATCAAATGCTCTTAAATCTGACTAGTCCAAGCTTTATTTGGAATCATTGAAATCGTAGGAAGATAATGTATAGCATCTGTCACAACGAGTCGTGTAAGTATGTAAAGTTTAAATATAAAGCGCTACTTGTGCACTGTACCCAAAAGAGATTTTTTATTAAATAATTGACCGAAAAACAAATTTGAACGTAAGAACGAGTCGCCTTATTATTCGGCATGACCCAACACGTGTGATGTTTTAAATTGATTCTGTATTCATTGAGTAATGGCTTCATCGCTGTCAGTCATCTCACTTTATCTATACCATACTCGTATACGAATTGTTAAGTCGCAAATATGTCAAAAAATAGTCAAAACCATAAGACCGGTGGTGCAAAGATTCATAATCGCTATCACAGAAACTTTCTTGCAGTTTGTAATAAGTCGTTTTTTAACGCGAATTTCATTTACTTATTAATACATTTTTCCATCTGCTGCAATTCAAATTGCCGAAATTTATTCTAAATAGGCCAAAGAATTCTAAATCGGACAAATAAAATGTTTAATAATCTGCATTCCTTCTATTAATTTTAAATATTTGAAAATTTCTCATTTATCAGTTTATTTATTATAATATGTATATTTAAGCGATTGTAATTTTTTTTCAGAAATTTATTTATAGAACTATTTAGCATTTTTTCAAATTTAATGCTAAGAGTTAAGATTTAAGTATCTGCCTGAACATATGTTTTTCACGAAATCGTTTAATTAAATTAACTACTAAACGTTTTCCAATATAATGTAAATATAATTATTCGATAAATTACTTAGGTACAGATAAAGCTATTTTTTTACCGATTAAAATTATTGCGTAAAATTTCATACATTTGCTTTATAACTAATAATTAATATTGGTAATCGTATTTTCTGCTTTGATAAACATAACATTCAATAAACTATTCTTGAGTGAGTTGCATTTACGTTTTTACATTATTAATTTTGTTAAAAACTTTTGTTGAGTTTGAATGGAACGAAAACATTTTTCGATTCCCTTGCTCATAAGCATATTAATAATATTGGACAAAAAGATTCGGCGACAATTGGGTAATAATATCCAGCGTTTATGGAAGTAAATAAAAATGTACGATGCAGCGATAGAAACGTTTCTTCGCGTAAAGTATAAAAAACGGAAGATTCAAATACTTCGTTTTAAAAAAGTACTCAGTTGCAAGATGTATTTAAAGAGAGATGGCCTGTGAAAAGCTTATTTATTATACAGATTGGCGATTAAAAATCCAGTGAATTCTTTAATCGAATGCGAAGAACGATGCTGCAGAAAGAAACATTTTTTATCGCTTGGGTGTACAAAGTACGAGAGTGCAAAAAGTGATAAATTATTTCGTTAATGCCAGTTTGCAAACGATTCGAATCGATGCGCATTCTCCCCAAACATCAACCGAACAGATCGTTTCCGCGCTCTCGCGATGTAATTTATCGCCGATTCCAAGCTTTCGTAATAGTGGAGAACAACCGAGCGTTGGGCGAGTAGAAGGGGGAGAGGGTTGAAACGACGAGAGAGAGAGAGAGAGAGAGAGAGAGAGAAATATTTATCTTCTAATTGATCGTTGCGAAATCGCGATTTCCCGTGAATTTAACGAGAGCGGCGACGTTGGTAGTACCCGAGGTGTCGGCGACACATCGCGCCGGTCTCGGAAAATTCCTAATCCGGACACCGGAAACCGTCGCGCCCCGGGACACTGGCGTCTCGCGCTCCCCGCGGCTGCGCTTCGACGAAAAGAAGCCGCTCGCCGCTGCTAATGGGATGAGCGACTTTCGAGAGCCGCTCGCTCGTGACGCTACTTTTTATGCAATTCATTTTTACTCGCTCTAGTGGAGAAATTTGTTTGTCGTTGCGGTTGAAAATTTTCAAATCAAAAACGCCTCCTCGACGCTCGGCAGAATGTGAAAGTCAGACTTTGACCATTCAATAAGCGAGCGACGGATCGATCGATCGATCGATCGATAGATCGACGTCCCCGCAGATGTTCGACTTTGACGAACGGCCTCTTTGTACTTATGAAAAATCCGTACGTGCGAATTCGTTATGCAAATTCGGCCGGTGCAAATCTGTTCCTGAATAAAGTCTCGCGCAATCAGAGACGTGTAATTTAGGGGAAGCTTCGAAACGAGCATTGGAAATTATGCGCATACGTAATTTGGGCAATGGGCGACTATTTTCTGAATTACAGCCAATTATCACAACAAAATAACTTTCGAATCCCTTTAGAAGTTACATTCGGTTACCCCAACAGAGTTTGCCCAACTTTAAAGCATTTTTTGCGCACCGCTCGTTTCTTATTTTTCCCATTAAAAACGAGTCGTTACTCTACAGCAGCGAACCCGTACCGATCAAATTCGGCGTTACTTATTTCCAAAAGTTCAACGTCGGCCGTCTTGAAGCGGAATACGAAATATCGTGCAATTCTAGACGTTTAATGTTACCGATGCGATATAAAGTCGGGGAATCGGGTATTGCGTTTGTAGCAGCTACTGATCGAGTGCTCAGATAATTTTACCCATTCAACGACGTGTAATATAACAGCAACAAATACGCTAAATATTTCAAGTGAGTTTTTAATTGACTCTCGCGTTATTCAATCTCCTAAAAATAATTTTACAAACGAGATTTATTACTCACGATACGTGTACACGTAGCTCCCAAGTTTCTTCATTTTACAAGTCGATCGTGTGCAACAGAAAACTCGTATTGTTATTAAACTTTCTAACTTAAGGAATTGCGGCTAAAAAAGTCAATATCGATATCTTGTCCTCTCGGAGGCTTTAGGATAATAATACAACGGGCGGCACGTATTGAAAAAATGTGTGACGCGGTTTTTCTCGAAGCAAGTGAAGCGCATAACACTTTCCCAAAACTCGTGTGGCGACAACAAATAAACGAGTCGAGCGTTTGATTTATATTTCCATGGAAAATGCCGTTTCATTACGCGTCATCGGTTCATTGGCAACCTGGGCTTTTCGATCGGTTGGTTCACCGAGTTACCGATGAAACTGATAAACGTGCGAACGAGAGCAGAGGAGGCAACGCGCAATTACAACAATTCATTAATGTAATTCCAAGTTTGGCGCGAGTCGCATTGTGTAAATACCAGGAGGCTCGAGTTGCTCATCGTTATCGAATTACGAAATGAATAAAAGATCGTTCGCTCATCGATCAGGCCGAACGCGAAAAAAGTAAAAGTCCGAAGAGCGAAAAACAAGGAGGAGCGACGCCGATTTCTAGCGACGCGCAAAGAGGAGAAAATTGACGACAAACGAGCGAAGAATGGAGGCGCGAGGCTCGGGGATATCACATTTCATGCTTTCGTGACTTTGAACTCGATAACGCAGCGCGGAAAAAGTGGAGGGAAGAAAGTTGCGCGCGTCCCAGTAACGCGCGATCCTCGGGAGCCTCCGACTGCGACACCCTTAGCTGGGTTTTTCCCGGATCCCCGGGGGAAAAGCCGAGACGCACCGGAGCGTGAGCTGCACGTGCCTGTTACGTAATTACGCCCTGAGCGACGCCCTGAGCGACGCCGAACGCAAAAAGCGAGCCTCGCCTCTCGAGGCTTTTTTTCATTGCTCTCGTCGACGAGCCGGAGGTTTTTCGGCGCCTTTCTTTTGTTCGCCGGCCGTGAAGCGCCCGTCGGAGGAGTGCGACCACGAGTGTGGAGAAAAGGAAAATCATCTAACGAGGCCGCCGCGCCCCTCCCTCTCCTCAGCGCCTATTTCTCCTCTGCAGCGCGGATAAACGGCGCCGCGAACAAACCCGAGGATTGAAAATATCGAATTAGCATCGGCTCGTTTATTCAAATACACAACATTTGCGCTGATAATAAGTGGAGTGAAAACGCTAAACGTGCACAATGCAGCCCAGGTTGCCTCTTTCGTGCTTAATGGCGTAATGGGCGAATATCGCGATCGCGACTCGGACGCTAACGAATTCAGCTTTGTTGGCTGTCCTGGGATCGCCGCCGCCGCCGGTGATTGCTCTGCTGGTAAAAGGAAACAAATTGAAAGAGTTGGACTTTGTTCGACTAGACGGGGAACAGCGGGGAGCAGCGAGCACATAATTTTGCGCCGATTCTCTACGAATGTAAGATCCAAGATTCAGATTCGATAGGTCGCTGCTTCGGTAACGCAATGCACTGGAAGCCGAACCGATTCCGCGACTCCTACTCGCGGGTATTGTATCGACGTCTCGTTTCATTTCTCAATTACCGGCAAGGAGCAAAGATTTCGATTTCGCACCGACGTCAGAAGTCGAAAGTCTCCCCCGATCGCAACTCTGTTATCGATCAGATTTGTAATTGCACGACGAGATTTCTCGTCTGCGTTGTAATAATGACGAATCGGCTGGGAATTCGTGGCTCGTCTACTCGCGATCGACGCAAGAGTTATTTTAGATTTGAGTATGCGCAGCTGGAAATAAAAGTCATCGGTCGGTGTGCGAAAATCGCGCCGACAAAGTTTACACGCGTCCGTTCATAATTATTTTAATCGTCGTCCTCTTGGTTGCAGCTTCGCCCGAAAAAACACGCAATATTTATGAATGTTACAGGATTTATATAATAATGCCTCAGGTGCAAAATTATGCTAAACACACGGCCCGTGTAAACATCGCGCGTTATGCTATTTATTGGCGAAACGTGTGATTAATTATATTGTTCGATTGCATAAGACCGCTCGGATGGGATTCGGTGGTCTGAAAAAATGTTGACAAGCGCTATTCTGCATTTGGATAAGATGGAAAATTTCCTTCGCACGTCGAGACGCGCGTCAAAATTAACAATTGAAACTTAATGGAATTTTCACATGAAGGAAGTGCGAGGTTAACGATAAATTTCACGCATCGGACATCGAATACCGACTCTCAAGTGTCGAGATCTCGCCTTAATGATATACAGCGATTTCGGATTTTCCAGAAACGCGAACTGCGCCTTTTCGTTTCGCTCGTGTATTTGACAATAATAATGGGGAATAAGCGGCAAACGGCAGAGCAAAGTAAAAGTGGAGGTGATTTGGGCATTGGGTAAGACCGAAAGCGCCGGTAGGTGACCAGTTGCCCATTTTAAACAGTTTATAATTCGAGAAATTTCTCGAGCGGCGTCACCGCGATCGCGAGCAAAAGGAGGCGACCGGTCGCGAGACGAAAAGTCTGTCGGGGAAAAGTCCGACAAACGGTCGCGTGGTCGCGAAAACGCACACGCACACACGCAAACGGCGTTCAGTGAACTCGCGGCTCTGGATTTCTCTTCGGCGGCATGGAAAACGGCGGCGATTGATAAGCCGGGCGAGCCGATCGCGACCGATGAGAACTCGATCGGTCCGCGAGCGAAAAAGGGAGGCAGCCGATCCACGCGTGCGAACCCGGAGCAACTGCGCAGGCGCCAATTATCGTTGGCCGCGTAACGAGTGCCGGGACTCGGAAGTTGTGTCACTGTTACACGCGTCGAAGGCTATTTCCGATCGCGAATTCGGTCGCGAGGCTCGTTCCAGGCTTGGCTCGCTTTCCAAGCAGTCGGGGAATCATCCGTCGAGATACGTTTTGAAAGTTAAAGCCGCGTTCTCCTTTTCCGCAATTCCCTACCGTATTTTCCGATAGTTTGTAAACCGTGGAGCTGCGCTCGCGAGCAGCAATTTCCATCTCATTTTTTATCACCTCTTGATGTACGAGATCGGCGTTTGGCGAGCGACCGAGCGAGCGCGAGTGTTTGCTTCTTCTTTTACGTATAAATAGAAATTGCACGCTCGCGTATTTTCGCGCGAACTTGATAGGCATTAGTTTGCCAACACAATGATTAGTAGTTTTTCACTTTTCGCCCGTCTCTCGCGTCGGCCGCGCGCTTTCGTGCGATAAAATCACTTAGTTCATGGATTTCAATCAAAAGAATAACGGATGGACCGACTGGAATATTCTCACAAATAGCAGTTTATTTACGATCGGGTTCGCTAAAACTGGGCTCTGCGAAAACGGCACGTTTATTTGTCCATTCAGCAGCGCGAGCGTCCCTGGATGTATCGCGAATATAAAGACGTTTCGTGCGGCTTTTGAAATTTCAACTCGAATACATTATAATCGATTAAATACGGAAATGAGTTATCGGCTTTGAAGTAAAAATCCGCATACTTCGTCTCGAGTCCATCAACGTGATCGAATCAGAATTTTACAACGAATCGTTCATTTCGAGCATTCAGATTTAATTAAGCGATGAATAATTTATGAGTTTGCATTAAAGCTCGTCGCGAAATGCTTCTTTTGCAGATGCTGCGAAATAATAAGCAGTCGGCCCGAGCGAAGAATAGGCGCAAAAACGATAAACGAAACGCGAACTCGAGAGTGAATCTTAATTTTAATCGGCAGTCATTTTTGTCGTGCTCGACGAGCTCCGCCAACGAATACAAGCGCGAGGGGATCGACGACGATTAGCATATCGGTGTTGAGCCGACGCCGAGATTCGATTAAATGACGGACGTTGACAAAGTCGAAGACGCGTCGTTCAATTACGTTCGGGATCGTCGTATTAATGCAGCGCGAGCCGAGATATCGATCGAGGAGCGCCTCCTCCTCTCGCGCGGCACAAAACGAAACGTCCGTGCGTGAATTCCAACATAATTTTTCTATAAATTGCACTCTTACAAAATAGACGGTTATTTACTGAAAGTGAAATCGCTCGATAACAATGCGCAACGCTCAGACTGGCTTCACTCCATGAATAGACGTGTCTGTGTCCGCATAACTGTTTTTCAGATAAGTAGCTATAGCGCTCAACTTTCTTCGCTCGCGATTTACCGACTGCGCCGCTGCTCGGCTATTTTTCAATTTTCCAATTTATTTAAAGAAGCATTGAATTTGCATGTAACGATGAAAATAACTCGAGCTCCATTTTCGCGCTCGATTATGATTTCACAGCTGCTCGAACAATGTCTTTGCTCGTGCGCTTCCACTTTTTCGCTGAAACTTTATCGCTGCCCGACAACGGATTATCTCCGCGTCCCCGGGAAAAAGCCAGCGCTCGCTTACTTATTCCTCCTTTTTGCCACCTTCTTCAGCGGGGAAAAACTGATTCTAGAAGAGACTCGCGATGAAAGTAAAAACGCGTTTAAGCTCTGGACGGAACTCCCATTGTGCTCTCTCGAGTGCTCCGTTCTTTCCTAAATATCGGACGAGCGATATTATCTCGAAATCCTCGATCGCAAGAAAGAGTCTTACAATTGTACAACCGCGGAAGTTCCTCGGGATTCAGGGGCAACAAGGAGTCCGTCTCGAGCCCAACCACTAAGCGCGAGAAAGTACGTAAACATTTCTCTGAATTAAACAAATAGCCATTAAAGGCCAATAACTAAATTAATCGCTGGAGGCGGCGCGAGGAGCTGGATTCGAGCTAAATCCGACGGCGCGAAAAACGGGCCCCGTGCAATTACTGCACACGAACAATTGCATTAGCCGTTCCGGCGCATTAGAATTATTTTGCATTGTGCAATTATCGGGAAGAGCGATGGCTTTGTAATGGCGGCCGCTCGAGCCCTGATGGTGCGATTTAATATTCGGATCGCTAGAGATTCGTACGAGCGCCAGAGCCCTTTTTCCTCGGAGGTTGTAATGGAGGAACGCCGGAACGCCTCGATCGCCCTCCGCGATTCGAGTTCAATTGTACCGGCGGAGCTCTGAAACAATTTCTTGCGCAATCGATAAAATTGCTTTGCTTGGTAAAAATGATAAATAATCGGTTTCGATTTAGATTTAGATTTCGATTTCGGTTTCGGTTTCGATTTAGATCTCGATCGATATCTTACTTAATTCGTCGAATCGAGCAGAGAAAGCCTTGGAACGCGCGATAAACTCAGCGGCGTTTCACAAGTGCCTCTCATTTATGCAACCAACAGGCCCTTCCACGCCGATCCACGAAAGCTCCACGTTGCGCAATTCGCGCGAGCCAATTATCGCGCAGCCGCAGCTTTTTACAATCAAAACGCGCATTGTTCCTCGCTCGCACAAAACTAATCTCGCTAATGACGGCAGGCTGATTAATTCTAATCCTCGCGACGGCAGGCGGCTTTTATTACGGCAGAACGAATAAAGTCGAGACGATTGCCGGCGCTCCATTTCAGCTGGAGCTGTAGGGGCCCGATGCTGGACGAGGACGAGGACGGAGAGGGGGAGCAACCCGGAAAAGCGCGGCGACGGCGCCGGAAGTGAGACCGCGCGGAAAAAAGGCCCGGGCCCGCACGCGGCTAACGGCTCGCGCTCGCGCTGCTCGATTTCTCGGGGCCTGCAACAGATTCGCTTTCGCGGCGTTCGACTCGCGCGCCCGTCGAAAGTGAATGTGAACGTATTAGAATACATTAGGAGCGCCACCGAGGTTAGGAAAACGCCCGAGCGACGTTGTCAGCTCCGCGTTTTTCCCGATAACGGCGGATAAAAATAAACTCGCGTGGGCCCGCGCTTTCGCGAGTCCCTTCTTCGGGACTGCCGGGCCCGCAAATTGCGCGCGCCACGCGTCCTCGAGGAGAGGCTCGCGAGTGCGGCGCTCTTTCGCTTTCCTTCGGAGAAAATTTCACGATAATCGGCGCAATGCCGCGGAGGTGTAGCAATAAACATGTACAATAATCGCCGGAACGGGCCGTAAATTAAAATTTACCAGAAGCTCGTAAGCACTCGCTCTTACAAGTGTGAGAATATTGAAAACGGAGCTGCATCGAAATCTCATTAGCCGTTATTGAGTTATTCGGGCGCCCGGTCTCCCGATAATTGCATATTAGACGCCTCTCGGCTCGGTAATTACTTTTTTAATCTGGTGGAATGTTTAAGAGACCGCATACCCTTAAACATGCGTGCGTCATTAATATTGTTATAGTTCGAATCGGCGCGCAACTGTCTATTATTCCAAGTGCCGAGTCTAGGCTCTTGCATATTTATAGTTCGCCGCTCGACAAACAAACGCCCGTCAAAATAACAGACCGCCGCTCGCTTTTTATAAATAATGTGTGCAACTGCGGATATTTCGCGCAGAGCCTGTAAATAAGATAAGCTATCGCGCCTCCATTGTTGCGTGCCGGCCTCGCGTTTTTAATCTCCGCAGCCGAGCAAATTGTAAAAGTGCGTAGGGTTTGCGCAACCCTTTGCTGGAAAAAGGCACAGCCAGCGATAAAATGTGCTAAATGCGTTTAATTGCGAATGCCGACTGCCGAATTATTGGAGTTCGTTGCCGCAACTGATGAATCGCCTCTTGGACGTCTTCCGTTTAAAATTTGCCCACAGCCGAGGAACTTCTTCCCAGGACTCAAATTTAACCTCGAACAGGCGAATTCTTAAATTTCGCGTTAAATCTAAGATTTGCTCGCTCCAGTCCATCGTTTGCATATCAAACTTCCAATCTTCGAATTGGTTGGCGGGATTTTATAATCTCTCCTTCTCGAGCGCCGCTTCCCCTGCCCCTCCCCCCGAATTACAGTATCCAGACGTAATAATGAAACGAAAAAGATCCGATCCGAAAATTTTTAGTATAATTCAAAGTTTTAAAACAAACTCGATGAAAATTTGGTTTCATAACGAACTGTGATGTAAGTATCAATTACAGAGAAAGTCAATAAATTTTAATTTATAAATAATTAAAATTTTTCGACATTTAAAGTTTTTTGTTAGATTGCAAATACACGCAATGATATAACTTAATAATATTTCTGCCAATCCTTTATTTATGCAGCTGCGAAATTACAATAGCCTTAAAATCAATATTAAAAGCATTTATATTCTCCGTATGTTGGTCAAACTTTAAAAAAGTGTATTACGCGCTTATAGAAATGCCGTTAATAGAAATTGTATAATGGCTAAACGCCATTTAATTATGTTCGCATCGAAAAAAGACCTTTTTTCGCTATTTTTTACACAGAACAAATATTTATACACGGCTTATGTAAAAGTCATTATTACCAAACGCATTAAGCGCGTATCGCTCGATTACCTTACGCCAAAATTTATTGCACCTATGAAAATTCGAGGCTCTACTACTTTTTCCTCGTCCGCCAGTTTTCCACCGAACTCCTCCAATCCAAACATTTCTATCTCTCAGTAAATCATCAAAGTTTTTTACCTGCACACGCACGACTACGTTGTACTTAAAATGTTTGTGAAATACTTTTCATACGTTTAGAGGCGATTTTTTAATTTCGGGGGCAAACGTTTATACATCACCAGTTGGGTGGGCAGCTGCAACGATGTTCAATTTCAATTATACGGCCTCGTAAAAGTGCTGACACTTTTCAAATCTAACATTATTTTAAGCAACAAATTCGCGTTCTAGTTTCAAATGTCCAATTAACAACGAAGACTCCTTTAATCGAGAACTTTTCGCAACTGAATTGATTTACGTATTCATGCACGTAGCGGCTATTCAAATGCGCGAGGGACGAAAATACAAGTGCAACTTGCTTTTCCATTCGTTAATTCGCTGTCGCGCTCGAGATGTTCGTCGAAAGACAATTGTTTATCCTCGGATCGAGAAATTATCAATATGTGAACGATTAAGTAATGCCCGAATATTATTTGCTTCGAAATAACGATTTTGGAGCAGCAATTAGTCGCTCCGACACGTGTTTAAAGTTGCGCCTCTCTGGATACGAATAATAAGAATAATAAAAACTCTCATCGATATGAAATTGAAGGTGCATTTGCAGCTTCGATTTAAGACGCCGATAAAAATAACCGGCATCGGGGAAAAGCAGACGTTACAAGCTCGGAATCGCAATCCTCCGAAAGCCTGGATGAATTTTCCAGGTCGAGCAGAGCTCATTTTTAATTGGCCGGCACAGAAAAAACGCGGCTGCCAAGTTTTATCTCGAGTCTCTAGAAAACGAACGGGGAAACTGCGAAAAGCAGCCGTGGACAGGATAGTCGATAAGCGAATTCGCTCGGATCGATGAAACTCATGCTCCGGATTCGTTTGCAAAGGATCACAAGCAGCCGGTGCAGCTCGAGTCTACGCGTCGGTCGGGCTCCTGACGCTAACGAACCTCCGAAATCCGTCTTGCGTTCGCGTTGCGCCCGTCGCAAGTCCCCGGACCCCCGTTGATGCGTCGCCCACTAATACGTTTCAGGATACGTTGATCGGGGGAGGGGAACCAGGGTGGGCTCCGACGCGTGCTTCGGCTCTTTTTTTATCAGCGGCCGACCGAAAGATACCAACGGGACACCCGATCTCGGCCTCCCAACTTTGCGAATTACTTTCGCTTTCGGTGGCCGTTGAAATTTCACAAAGACAGCCTTTATCCGTCCGCCTTTTGAAATTATTAACGGGCTTTCGCGTTTAGAGGACGTTGCTGCTTTTCCCATGTTTTTCTTTATGCATTATATATAACAGTTTTGAGCGGAGTTTCACTTCCTCCTCGCTTTAAGTTTCCTTAAAATTAGAGACTCACGAAGACGTCCAGCGAGTCCAGCCAGAATGCGGAATCGTAACGTTTTACATAAAACGCGTTGGGTTGTGTGTGCGGCGGGGCATCGGGGAACGGAACGACTTTGGCTCGTGCAAACATCGGCCGACCAACTCGTGGAACTCGGCTCTTAATTGCCGTAATTATGCACTCGAGCGGGATGATAAAATTTCGAAACCCGATCGAGTTCCAGGAGAAACCGCGCGATGGACACTGATTTACGGCGGCGGCGGCGACGGCAACTTGGCACGAGGCGGTGAGACGGGTAATTCACGGGAAATCCCCGTGGCTTCCCGCACCGCGGGCCAAGGTTACCCTCCCGGAGACATCGAGCGAGCGCCTCAAGCCCCTAAGATCGCTCGCCGTCCGCGGCCCTCCTGGCCAGCCGGAATTCCGAACAATTCCGAATTCCGAGCGGATGCTCTCGAAACTCGAACAAGCGCCTTGCCTCCGGTGATCGTCCGGAGCCGCGGAGTCAAGGATGCGGCGAAAGTGCGTTACCGCGAATTACGCTAACGAGCCGCTTCGATCTGCGAACAGAAATTTCGCGGCCGCTGCAGTCATCCTTGAGCTCCTGGGAATTAGCAGCGTCTGCTGGGCGTCGCTCGTCCCCCTGGAACTCCTGAAGACGCGCGGCGTCGACTTTCGAGATTTTCGTCGCGCACAAGGATTCTCGAGGACGTTCGAGGTCCTTGGCGTCGTTAACGCGCGCACCAGACCTTCTAGAAAACTATCGCGTAAAAATAAAGCGAACTGCAGTTTCTACTCGGGAAAGCCTCAAAACGGCTTTTTAATACGATGGACGTTTGTAGTTCTATGCGGCTGCGCCTGCGCTTTCGATTGTTTTCAAGCGCACGCTTTATTTACATTCTTCGCGTGCGCCTTAATGTGCCGACGCTCCCAGCGTTTATTAAAAAAGACTCGGCCGTAAATGCGTTGTCGAGGAGCAGCAGCAGCAGCCGCGGCCAGTGGGAAGAAAAGCAAACGAGCCTCCCCCTCCTCGGCCTTTCGGAAGTTCATTCGGCCGATTAATTTTATTATCGAACAAATATTGGCAATCGGCACGAATGCGCGCGAACAAGTCGCATAATCCGAAGGAGCGATTTTAGCGCCCGAGGTTTTCACTCGTAACGCTGGCGCTTACATCATTAATAAATACCGTTAGTTCGCCGTTTAATCGTGTCTTTTGTACTGGTCCTAGCACAGTTATAATTCAGCGTACAATTAACGAGGCTCGTTCGGTTATTACCGCTGATTATTCGGCCGCGGATCGAGGATTGTATTATTGCATTGTTGCAGTGCGCCTGCGCCTTTATTCGCCTCGAATTTTCAAATTACAGCCACGCGTCAAATTGGACGTTTTTCATTTTCTCTGGCCTACTAAAGCTCACGAGAACCGCCGAGCAGAAAAAATATCGCCGAATCCGAGTGCATGATTAATTTCACCGTCCCGTCTCCAATGGGCTCGACTCCTTTTCGCTTTTCGTCTCGGCTCTTCGAATTCGTACTTTCATTTTCGTTTTCATTTACATCGTTTTCCGATTAAAGGCGAGATTAGCCAGCGAAGAGCGAGCGATCGATCGACAGCCTTCGTTAGCCCATTGGATTTCTTCTCCATTCTTCTATTTTTTATTTTAGTCGTTACTTTCGTTTTCTATCCACGCGATACCGATTTAACGTAACACACTTCTTTTTTCATTAGAAAGTGGCTTTTTGTAGACTCGGCGGCGGCGTGGAAAGAAATTGACAGCTCGGGTCTGCCCCGAAAGCCCGAGATCGGCTGCGAGCGCGAACGGGCGAATCGGCCAAAGGACCAAAGGTCGATGCAATGTTCGCACTAACTAACCTTTCTATCTCAGCACCTCCGGGTGGGTCCCTTTCCGTTAATTCCTCATGAAAGAACACCCACGTCGGCTTTTCAGCTCGGGCGCGCGCACTTTTTCACGCGCTTGTACAATCACACCTGTTTCTCTTTCTGTTTCTGGCCGCTGTTCTTCCTGTTCTCCAAGGTTCGTCGGGCCTCCTGCTGCTCCTCCTGCTGCTGCTGCTCGTGCCGCTGCTCTTCCTCTCGTCTCGAGTCGATTATCACACTCGTGGTGCCACTCGATCCGCCGTACCGCGCTGAGACGAACGAGAAACAATCGAGAACAACCCGCGGGTTCGGTTGTGCGCCGAGTACTAGATAACGCGAAGAAACCGCTGCACGGACTTTCGCGGGAAACTTTCAAGGCTACGTATAGCGACGCGAGCGATTCAAAACGAGAAAGAGACGAGAATTATTATAAGAGCGATGCAAAGGAGGGCTGCTCGCGTGGACGTCGGCCCGTTTAAGCGCGCGAGGTGGAACGCTCTCTTGGGCCCGTGTCTGTGCCTGTGCGGATATAATTATTCCTCGTCGTCGCCGCTCTGAGCGAATGAAGCACTGCACACAACGGGCGGCGGACGGAGACGGAGACAGATAGAGGGAGGGACAGAGAGACAGAGAGAGAGACGGAGGGCCAGGGAGACAGAGGGGGAGAAAGAGAGAAAGAGAGAGAGAGAGAGAGAGATAGAGAGAGAGAAAGAGAGAGAGAAAGAGGAACCGAGAGCGGACTATAGCGCGTCTTTGCCCAGCCTGAGACTGGCGCTGTGCAAGTGAAAAACACCAGGAGTAGTGTGTACGACTTCGTCGTCTGGTGAGCTTTCTACGAGTAGAGCCGATGGCGGGGCCTCCTTGGGGCCCTTGGTGGGGATAAAACAGCCCATTGGCGTAGCGAGCGCGAGGGCTCGGCGATCGAGCTGCCGCAGGTGTTGCGCTCCTCATCTTGTACGGGACCAATGGCGCGGCCAAGAGACACAGGACCCGCGATTGCGACGACGTTTAACTTGATACCTACATGCGTCCTTCCCCCCCCCCCCTCGTTGGGCCCGCCACTGGCTATTTCGGCATTTCTCTCGCGCTCGCCGCCGAATTATTTACAGTTAATGTTCATATCGCTACGCCTCCTGCCTTTCCTTTTCTTTATGCTTTTATTGTTGTGCCAGTTATGTCAGCATCTTCAACGTACTTCTTCTCGTGGATTTTGCATACTCGCACACATCTGCACACGCGCGCGCTCACACAAACACGTCACACGCTTAAACCCCAACGTCTAAAGTCAGCCAATGATTTTTCGTACCAATGAAAATTTCCAAGTCGATATAAATTGTATTGAAAAGCAGGCAAATCTGTTGGATTAGCAATTTCATACGAATCGCAATAGTTAACATATTTATGGAAATTAAGATAAAAATTAAATAAAAATGGTAATGGCACTTCTGGCGATAAAAAATATTGCAGAAGCTCGGTCGCATATAATTGTAAATAAATTAAAATGGATTTATAATTATTAGAATACTTGGCAATGTAACAGCTCAATGATACTCGGATACATTGAATTAAGACATAGGATAAATTAAATTTTAATTATTTAATATTTAAAATTAATTCTATAAGCATTAGAACTGCTTGCAATTAGAATCTGAAACCATTGACACAAAAATGCTGATACTAACAAGTTTGTTCTGTGATGTTTTAATTTGTTTCTCGATGGTGTACTTTTATATTTAATAGTTACACAAGAATTTTTTCGCTCGTCTTATTCAATGAAAAGAAACATTTGATGGATACAAAAAAGCGAAACCTTTTAATATTAAATTGCTAATGTAAATGATTTCAATTTTTACAACTTCGAATAAATTACAAATCGTTGTTAGCAATATGCATATATGTACAATATAGTCTTATAATATATAAGAAAATATTCAAAATCTAATAGTTATAACAAATACACAAATTTTTTAAAGGATCATTTTCGTTTTTTGTATTGCCTTTTCGAACAACGTTAGCTGAATGTCTGTTTGTATTTTAGTATAGTTTTAAATCTACATAAATTTTTTAAATAAATGCTCTGTAATTAATTAAAAATTCTTAATTCAAATTCAATTACTATATACTTTAAATGAAAGATTAAATCACTCCTTGAAATTCACCGAGTGAATAGAAGTTTTTGTAAAAATAAAATTTTAATTATTTGAACAGAATTTACTCTAATGTTTACTATAAAATTTTGTTTTTTCAGTGCTGAAATACTGAGGCAATTTATAAACATATTTTATTTATTAATAATTTGTCTTATTAATACATTGCTATAACCTTGTATTATTCGATCGTAATTATTATGTTTTTAATTTTAATTTGACGATAAGAACATTAAAAAATTTATGTGATTATCACAGTATTTATTTTTCAGAGGGTAATTAGTATAATTACCTTTTTAGTTGTTTATGATGAGATTTTTAATATTAAAAGTAAATTTTTGTTACATTAGCATTGGTAGCATTATTTAAATATGTAAATTATACGTTAATTATTGCTATTTCTTCATAATTGAGAATAATTTAATTTATTCCTTATGATTTTTATTATTACGTAATTTATTTTAGTTTCACATTGGTTGTAATTTAGTTATATAAATAAATACTCCATAGAATATATAATTTTTTTAATTATTTTAATGTTAAAATTTTAATAATTTGATGTTTTTATTATGTGAAATTTAATGTGCCTATTTATAAATGTGTTAGAATCTGTTTAAAAACTTTATATAGCAAAATTTTTTGTGTTCAACTGTAATCATAATTTTATCGAAAAAATATAAATAAATTTTAATATTTTGCACATCAAATTTAACCAACAAATTGGATTGTATCGATAAATTTTATCTGCAGAACGAATCGCATTTTCTTTAATTTGCTTTAAATAAAATATTAAGAAAGAATATTTATTTCATTGTGAAATAATAATCATTAAACAGACACTTGTAAACATCAATATATAATATAAAATTATAAGAAAATTTCTATAAAAATTGAAAATCAAAAAGTTTATTAATAAAAGAAGTTATTTTTATTATACAGTTTTGTAAGATTTGCATTTTATTGATGTAAAAAAGAGTAAAAATTAAAAACTTTTTAATCGACTTAAAATAAAGAACATAATTAATTTGACGGTCACTTTGTATAAATAAAACGATATTTTTTGTAAATATTTTGTTATCATCTTTATGTAAATAACACGAATTTATTGAAAAAAAGATTAGTTTGAGAAAATTTAAATTATAATTTGATTAGAATCAGATTCTAATGAAAACAATTCTAACGTAATATATTAAAAACGTAGCATTAAGTATTGATTGACATTACGCATTAAATTTTTTAAATAATATTCATGAGAAATTCAAACTTCAAAAAATTATTTAGAAAAATAACTATAATTAAGAAAAATTTTTTATCTCGTATGAATTTAGGATTTGTGTTTAAATTAAAGAAGGTTTTCGTTTATCCTTCGTTTAATTAAATATTCCGGGAATTTCTATAATTGCACATGTTATTTATTTATGATATTTGAATTCTGAGATTATCTCATTCAATTATTAAATATTATATTTTGGCTTAATTCTTTAAAATGTACATTGATTTTATTTATCATTAAAGTAACAATTAGAATTATTTAATTTCGTTATTTAAATTAGTGTACCATATTTGAATAGTTTTAAATGTTTTTATTACAGATGCAAGGTAAATATTTGTTCAAATACTCGTAAATAAAATTTAGATCTATACTAAACTTAGAATGTGAAAATTGTACGTGTATTGTAATGTTTGCTCGGAACAAAAATAAAAATCTGAAATGTTTCGTCAGGCAATTTTATAAATGATAAAAAATGTTTATAGACATTTATTTGAATTTAAAATTATACGATATTAAGTTTTTTAGCCAACAAAATTATTCTGGACATTACTGTTGGTCAAGAAAATTAAAAAATACGAATGAAATTGGAAATTCTGGTGTGCATGATATATTCTGTACAAGTGTACGAGCCGTGTCTGACTATAGCATATCCTTTTTCTACTGGTTACATAAAGATAAGTTCAACATTAGCTTATCATTTTTTTGTTCCAACAGTTTCCTCAAGTAAAGAGATTTGATTTTGCTTTATATTTATGGTCTTTCGTTATTTCAAGTAAAGCTAAGAATAAAAAATAAATCGATAAAAATCGTCGTCTTTGTGGTTCTGGGCTTCCTCATTTTATCGTTAGTTTACGAATGTATTTATTCTCGATTAAGACATAAATTGACGTTTGTGTGGTGACGATGTAGTTTTCTGAAATTAAATACCAAATATTGAGCCTTGCATTAAATTTTATTAAGTTTCAAATTTAATAGTATCTATTGTAATGTAAATCGATAATATTTGTAAAATTACTTTCAACGGTATCGGACAGGCGTTTTCCGTTAAAATTTACTATTTCAAAACGTAAAATAAAATAGAGCATTTTGAAATTTTTAATGATAAAATGAGCGAGTGTTGCGGAACAAAAGATCATAAAAATATCATTAAATATTTAATAAAATAATTTTTTCCACTGGAAGGTATCCGAAAGGTATCCGAAAGGCATCTGAAAAGCATCTGAAAGGCATCGCTTCCACCGAATAAATATTCAATAAGAATTTAGAAGAAGAAAATGTACGAAGTAATTAATGCGAGTAGACGGACGCACGTATACGCACGTGTGCCAACTTAGTTATTATAAAATTAGTAACAAACGGAACATCAGGTTTTCCTCGAAAAAATGAATATGCAAATTTAACGTTATTGCATATAGTGTGCAATGTTGAGCCGCTCGGAACATTTAAATATTCTAAGCTGAAAAAGTTGGAAGCGCTAATTAAAAGTAAAGTAACGAGAATGTCTGAGCAGACACGACTAATTTCGTCCTCTAATATTCCAAGTCTTTAAAACATTTATTTATGGCTATTTGAAGCTGTGCAAATGGAGTGGTTATTGTAAAGCATTTCAGTCGGATATTTGTATTTGCCTCGTAAAAAGTAATTTTTTCTCCAGCGGCCATTTCGAGAAATAAGGTAATTCCCAGTTACAAATTTTCGCGCTAACATTTAGAAATAAACATCGATCGATCTTAGGTCTCGTTCGTTCTTGAAACCTTAAAAAAAAAAAAAACAGTTATTTTCAAGCATTTTCTCCCACTTGGAATATGATGTGTTCGCTCATCAGCCGTTGTTAATTTATGCGTGTGGATGCGCGGACGTGTAAGTGTTCCATAATATGGCTCTTTCATTGACACGTTATAACAATACGTATGACTAACGTAACTTTGCGCCTGTGTTGTGAATATGCGATTGTTTCGCAAAATACCGCAGGGGTTCCTCGAATACTTTTCTCTCCGTGCACTTATTGGCAGTAGACTGCGATGCGTTTTCGTAGCCCGTCTTTTCCAGCGATCCAAAAGTTCGGCGCCGAAAATATTTCTAGAAGGAACAATTACGCTAACGCAGCATCTTACGGCTGTACGCAGTGTTTCGTGGTTCACTCAAAAGCTCCCGGTCTGTTTAGAAGTAAATTTCAATACCTCGTCGCTATTATACCACGTCTAGTATTACCCTTTTCTTTATTTACAGTTTTAAGTGTTTTCCGATTTTTTCGTTTGTATTTTTATCCAACTCGTGCAACATCAGGGACTTTTGAAAATTTGGAAAAAGTTCTCGCATTAGCATATCCTTATTAATAGGTATTTAAAAAATAGAATTAGCATATTTAGAAAAAGCCTTTGTAAGCTGCATTTTACCAGGATTTTGATAATAAATTGAGCTACTAAGGATATGATTAGCGTTTTATTTTCCCGTTGACGGAATAAATTATAGCTGTTTTGGTAATTTTATTACGCATTTATGACAAATTTGCACGTACAAAACGTATCAATCACCATACTTGTTATAATAGACACTGCAACCTGCAAAAAGCATTGCAATGTGTGTCTCGGATGATGTGTAAAATAATAAAAAAATTATCGGATAATTAGTAAACCCGCAGGGATTCATTTTTTATTAAGGAAATTAAAATATTTAATTATAAACTCGGCGGCTAATGTAATGCTTGTGCTTTATTGCCGCCGATACATTTTTGAAGCGATCTATGCTCTAATAATTTGCAAACGATTAAAAATAGTTTTAAGCGTAGAATAAGACAATATAGAATTTTAATATTTGACTTTTTCCATTTCGCTCGCAATGATACTTTCTAGCAATTATATTGGTTTACAAAAAATTTACCTCTATACATAATACTGAAGTTAAGACAAGAATATTAAAGAGTTCATAAAAATATTTATGAATATTAGCAACATAACACTTTTAATTAATAGTCGTCGTTCGAGTAAAAAAGAATAAATGTAATTATGGCTCCGTGCGTCTACTTTACTCCAAGTACCAACAATATTCACAAAGAAATTTGACTGCAAATTAATTTATTTGCAAACAATTTATTTTTAAGCTTAATTTAGTTTAATTTGATTATTATTTGTTAATTTAAAAGCATTAATATAAAAATGTTCACGATGTTACATGTTGTATTTAATTTTTTTTTTATGTAACAAAAATTAAATATTTTTTATGATAAATAAATTTAGGTTAATTAAAGTACTGTTATTAAGTATAGGGCTGATACTTCTGAAAACGTTTATTTTTATCGAAAGACTTATCGTTGATATGTTTATCGATAAAAATCTTACCAACATAATCGAACGTAATTAATAAAATAATACACTGACCCGTAAAATTGTCGATAATAACAGGAGCTTAACCTCATTTATGTTCTACATGATTTAAATTCTACTATTATTTTCGAAATTATTCTCAAATTTCTGCTTATTTATGAGAAAATTATAATTGCAGAATTTCTTACAATTATATTTATTAGAACTTTTACACCCTGAAGCTAATACGTTTAATTTACTAATAAAACATAATTTTAAACGGTTAATAAGTTATTTGTTCCCCCCCCTTTTTTTTTTAATGGCTCGTATCGGCATCTCTTCGTAAAATAAAGCGTTTCAAACAGATTCGATCTAATTTGACTTTGTCGCCTTCTTATAATTGTTAAAATAAACTCTTTTCGTTTTGAGTATAAATTAAATTTTCCAAAAATCTGTACAACGGTAATTAGCCTTGCTTATTTTAAATTCATTTAAGACGCATCGACGCCTCCGAACGAAGTCCTCAAATTTAACAATTGCCAGTTCAAGATCGAAACCTGCAATGATATCGTAAATCGAATTTTTTCCCCAAATGGAAATAAATGTGTTCGTGTGCTTCTGAAGTCTATTGTAACGCGAGTGAAATAGGTTAAAATTATAATCAATTCAGGTTTTGCTTGAAATATCGCAGAGATGAAGAATATTCCTAGATCTGCCAGTGATATCTGCCATATTAATCTTGAAGGATCTATTATTTCAAAAGTTGGCTGCATCGAAAACTTTTAAATAAAGGCATATAAATTATTTTTCTCACATTGTGAGCTGCGAAAAAACTCGTTGCAGGTACGGCAGTTTTTAGAAAAGCGTTTATAATCAATCGATTTAACTTACAGCTCTCGAGAAAATTATTCCCGCTTTTTCACTTGAACGTCGAGACGAAGAATTGCTCGGTTGCAAATATTCTCGGAATGACCTTTCGCACACACAATGTGCGCCCGGGATTTTTCTTATCTTCGATATTGTTCGACTACTCTTATTTGAATGTTGCGTTCTGTAAAAAAGAAAGCGCGGCTCGATCGCATACGTCATGCATTGTGAAAGTAGATCATTTTTTAAAACTCAAATTAATTAAAAAATTTCCCGGCTTAGGTTGCTTTCGTAATTACGATTCAAGGATGAAAATTTCGAGCTGCTCGAAACTTTTTAATCGAGACAATTTTGACGTTAACGCGTCGCCGCGTGGAGTAATCAATAACTCGAGTGTGTAAATTCACGTTTCAACTACGCAGGCTTGCGTAACCTTGTCAAATTTCTTTTTCACCTGCGTTTCATTATTTATTTACGCGCGCAGTTGTTTCAAAACATCGCGCCGCGCTCATTGATAATTCCGAAGAGCCGCTCGAGTTTATCGGCGGCGGATCGCTCGGAAAAGCGCGAATCGCAATTTCGCGAAGCTGCAAAGGAGCAAAGTCTCAAAGTCGGTTCGCTTCTCGTTTGCGCTCGCGTGCGAGTCGATCGGCCACAATGTCGATAAAAATAGCCGTCGGCGTGTTGTTGTCGCTCGCCCCTTCGCAGCGTAAAAACGTTATGTCTGTGAGTCTTAATACGCAGAAATCAGTCTCTGCAATCGAGTCTCCGTTAGAAAGTCAAAAAGGCCTCGAGACACCGTAAACGCCGCCGCCGCTCGAGGATACCAATACGAATGTGTCAATTGAGCGCGTGCGCGCGCGCGAGCCTCGGACTCGCGCCTAGTTTCAGCTAATCGGCCGCGATGATCCGCTCGCAGGCCGCCCACGCATCGCGAGCGCCCGGGGATTTCTAGAGGATCCGTCGACCGGCAAGAGTGAAAGTGGAACACGTGGAATCTCCGAGGCGCAAAAGATGCGGCCGAGATATTGCGGTAAGGTCTCGCGCGCCGAGGGCGAAATGCGGCTAATAGTGCGCTCGGCGCGACTGACGGCGTCGGCGCACTGGCGCTTCCAATCTGAGACGGCGATCGCCAGTCCTGAGATTATCCAGAGGACGTCACGCCGCGGACCGCTAAGCTCCGCCGAGTGTAAAAACGGAAACGTTGCCGCGGTCAGGCTGTCGAGGCCAGGAGGCGCCGCTTCCTCGCAGCCGAACGCAAAATCAATCCTCCGGCTTAAGCTCGACACTTGGCGTCCACGCGACAATGGCTCCGAGAGCGAACATTAAGTTTCTAATCCTCCAAATGGCTTATTTAGGCTTTTAAAGAGTCTTATCTCCACCGGTGACTGTCTATAATAACGGCTCGCTTATAATCCTGAGAACATTTCGTTTCGGAGCCCGGATTCGCGCATTTTTTCATAAATTAACGTTCTTCTTTTCCAGGACAATGCCCGCCATTAATTATTGTAATGATTCCGCGAGAGACGTATCATTAATAAAAATTCTTCGCATAATTTAAGTTTCCTTTCGAAATGCTGGCTTAATTAAATACAAAGAGCGATACTCTAAACGCAAAAGAGGGAGTAAGCAAGCCCCGTTCCGCTTAATCATTTTCGCTGCATAAACAACTTAACCGTCGCTTCGTTTTTACGAGGTTTTATTTTAGCCTTTTTATTAGAAACGCATTCGCACCAAGAGAGTGCAAAGAGAGTCGCTTATAAAATGCCGCTCGACGCCAATTTCCAGTCGCGCTCTCGCGTCACTCCTGTAGCTTTGTAATCGAGCGATTATAATTGTGGAAGTGTTGACGCACTAGATTAGAGGAATAGCGTTGCGACAAGCCCGATCCGCCTCTTTCCTTATTCGCTGAGATTCGGAAAGCTGGGCGGCTCTCAGAAACTGAAACAGCGATCGAAAAACGGATCGAATAAAAGAGATTAGCTTAATCGAGCAGTAAAGCGTGGCGGTCACGCGGTCACGCGGTAACGCGGCACGAGGTCTTTCGCAAGTTTCCCGATCGCGTCTGTCGCGCTCGGCTGTAGCGGCGATCGACGGGCACCGCGTTGCACTCGCCGACTACCCGTGCACGCGTGCACGAGTGCGCATTCCTTCGCCCCTCGATCGAGCTTATTTTCTCGCGAATATGAAAACCGATATTCCTCTCCTTGAACCCCAGCCGTAAAAAGTGTCGCTTTCGTCAGTACGTTGCCGTATTACTTCGTATAAAGTCATTACGACAACAAGCGCAACAAGCGAACAGTTGCGTGGCTCTGAATACATTAAGCGAATAATGAGAGATGAGTTAATCCAAAGCCGATTGTAGTCGGATAAGAGTAGAGGATCGGAAAAGAGTGTGCGAGCGCGTCAAAGCTTTTTTACGCATTATGTCTCGCGACTGTCATTAGCGGCGATCCGACGGTCCTGCTCATTGTCTCGCAGATTTCAATAAAGGCGCACAAAGAAATAGCTGAGCTAAGATATTAATAATAATATTAATAACCTGTTTCTAGGTAAACCGCGCGATAAACGTGGGTTATTGTCTGCCCGATTTTTATCTGGAAAATTTAACAATCCCGCAATCGATGTGTTCTCCGGCACCGCGTAATTTATGCAAAACGCTCATTGGACGCACTTATTGAGCAAAAAGACCGTTCGCAGTTAGCAAGTGTAAGCTTAATCGGAGGCAGGCAAATATTCCGCTGTGCGTTGCGAGAGAGTTCAGGAGGTTGAAAAGGCCGTCAGGTGACGCAAGAGGACGTCCGAGACGAGTGTAAAATCTGTCGTAACGGAAGCTCGATCGAAAATTTTGCTGGCCAGGCTATTTGGAGAACGAAGTCGAGTCAGCTTATTATTGCCTTGCGATGGAGAAATGATCGACGATTATCATTGTTCACGATGACACTTGTGCGCGCGCGCGCGCGCGCGACTGTAAATCGCGATGGAATGTTGCTTAAGCGGCAGATTAATGTCGCGACAACCGGATTATTTACGCGAGAGCCGCCATCATAGGAGTTTGATTGATTTCATTATGGGAGACAAGCCAATTAGTAGCGGAAAAGTAGGCTGGAAATTTCTTCGAGATCGATCGAGAGAAGCGGTCGTCCGTCTCTCTTTGGGAATATCCTTTTGTAGTGAAAATACGTCCTCGACGTGCGAAACGCAAGGAACTATTGGACCGGCGCTCGCGAGCGCAGCGCGACTCCGATAACTCGGACGCCTTTATCCGAAAGTTCAGCGACTCTTGAGGTGTGTAAGGCCTTTTAAGGACAGCGAGTCCCTTTCTTTTTTTCATTTATTTTCCTACGTGTGGTTCTTGCACCGGTTCCCATCCAAGGCTGCCATCTTTTAATCGCGCCTCGTTTCGTTGTTGCACTCTGCCTCTCTTTCTTTCATCCACCCATTTATTTTTCTGTCCACTGTGTCCTGTGGAAGCTTCACCGAGTGCGGCCGATCTAGAGATCGCAAACTCGGTTCCGCTGGTGCCTCGCGCACCGCTCACCTTATTCCGCTCGTCTTTTTCATTCCTATCGGATTCTTCTTTATTTTTCGTTTTTTAGTTGGTACCGCTCGTTTGCATATGCTCCTGCAACTTATTTTTAGCGCGAATGTGGATCGATGGAACAAAGGAAGTGCGTTAAGAAGACGATCCGTATCGACGTTTCACATTTTTCAATCGTTTAAGCAGAAGCACGCGGCCTAACGTTTTCAAACTTAATTTAAACTCATTTATTATTTATAAATAGTTTCGATAACGGGACAAGATTGTCAAAACTTTCTTAAACTGTTTTTATACTTTTTTAATAGAACGTTAAATGTTTCTATCTAATATTTAAAATTACTCGAAAGTACTTGTTCCACAATTATTATTCTTTAAAGTGTTGTCAAATTTAACAATAAAAATAACAAACATCGTGTATTAATGCGTAAGGTAACTTTGTTAAAAAAAAACTAAGCGTAATGATTAATACCCGATGTCGCTTTTCATAGATAAATCTTATTTATAAAAACCAAATTTTGTGACAAAATTACGTATACACATTTTGGAAAAAGATTGCATTATATTCCATAAATATAAGTATGTTTAAATCATTGCAATATTTCAAGATTACATTAGTGAATTATAGTCCACGTGGAATCATTGCCTTGTTAAATTATTCGAGTATAGTTGCTTAAGTTTTCCTTTTTTATGTAAAAAAATTGTACTCGAGTCTAATGATCGCGTAGAATTATATTAATTATTAACGCCTGGTCGAACAACCAATACAGTTGTCATTAAAGTGAAACAGACAAATTCATCGAATTTTAGTAATGATTTCATGGAATAGGGCAATTGTAAACAATATACACTTGGACAATACTTAAGCTGGTGATTTAATGTAGAAACAAAAAATACGTACCTCAAGATGAGTAAGTAGTTGATCGTTGACGGCAATAAAGATGGCTGTTTTTAAGACGTTATTTAGATTCAAAAGGAATTGGTTTGTGTTATTTATTGTTCTAGTTCCATTTAATTCCATTTCATTGTCGTTCTCGAGCGTCGCATAATCGTAAAAATATTACAGCAGAATATAAGTCCTCGAAGGAGCCTTGCCTGACAACGAAATTGTCAAAAAACAATGCTATGGACCACCCGGAAAAAGTAGTCGCGGATCCCCCAAACTATTAGATTAACCAAGGTGGAAGACGAAATTAGAGAGATGTGCCCAAAACAGATAGAAATTCCAAGAATTTTGTGTCGGCAGAGCCGGAGACGTCGAACAATTCAATTAGAGCTCTTAAATCTCTTCATTAAGGAGGAGGTCGTTTCACAAGGAAAACAATTTCAATATAAAACTCGCGAACGCGAGCAAAATAGTTTTATACGTTTGAGGACAGTGTTTGGGTTTTTATCGAGGGCGTTATGCAAGAGTTCGCGGCTGGAGTGCATCAGTGTTGAGCGAGATGGCGTACTTACGACCGCAAATTACTTTTCTGACGTAATAATCGCTCCCAGACGCCCGTAAAAATGGAGCAGGAAACCGAGAGGTGCGGACTTTCTAAGGATGCCCGTCGTCCTCCCGTCGTACTCGCGGACGACAAAGAGCCACCAAGGGAAGAAGCGACATTGTCATTCCAAAACTCCTCGAACGCGCATCCCGGACTGTAAATTAGGTTTCTCCTCCGCGATAGCGCATGTTTTCCTCCCGTTTTCACACATTTTACTCCGCCTTTGGATTTTACGCGCGTATTTCTATAAGCTCTTTAAAACTGGAGAAATAATGTGGCTTTATAATGTTCTTAATGCTTCGTCTAAGCCGTAAAATCGTGTGTTTACAAATATATGAAAACGCGAATCGCTTTATTACGCCGATACGCACTCGCGCAAAAACTGCAAATTTAATTAATCTCTGTTCGAATAATAATTTCTATTTTCGCTGCAACAAGTTATTTGCGCGCGCGCGCGCACCCGAGATTGAAATCGAAATCCGAAACGCGGAAGTGCTTATTATGGTCTTGTGTGTTTTCGGAGTTGTATGCAAAACTCGTATAGAGGCGCGCAAATAAAATTGCGCGCCTGGCAATTGAAGTGCATCAATTTTTACTCGCACGCGGCTCGACTCGTTGCCGGGGAAGAAACACTCGATAAAGCCGCCGCGGCGAAGCCGTTTTTTGCGGAAGCGGATATTGAAAAATTGAATAAAAAGTCTGGCCGGAAGAGCTGGAATTCGCGGAGCGCAGTTTTCCCGGGACACGCTGAGTTTCAGGTGCATCGGAGAGTCGGACGGCCGGCGCTCGAGTTAAGGTCGCGTCCAAGCGCGTGATTCCTTGGTCTAATTAAGATATTTGGCGAGGATCGCGAGCCAGGGACGGGGGAGGGGAGGGGCAGCCGTCGTCGGGAGGAAAAAGGCCAGTGGCTACGCCCCGTTCGTCGTCGCTCGCCGAGCGCACGCTCACTTTCTATTGCCTAATCGTGCCAAGAAATTGCCAAGGAGTGCGTTAAGCGCCGCGACGCCCGCGATTAATTTATGCGTCCGACTGACAAAGTGTGCGGGAAAGGTGAAACGTGCCGAGGGTTACGGCCGTGAATGCGGCTGGACGCAGTCGGAGATATTCGCGTTCTGCGACGCCGACGCCGACCCCCTCGCTCAGTTTTATTGGCGTAAATTGCCTATCGATTACAACATTTGCCCTTGCGAACGACTCGCGATCTGCCGCTTCCAAGGGCTACTTTGAGCTTCGATTGAATCTCCCGGACGTTTTTTCCGCGAACAATTTATACTCCCCCTTAGCTGAATCACAGCAAAGCGCAAAGACACTTTTAGGCTTGTTTTTTATTACTATCAACTTATTCCTCTTGTTTATGCCATTTCGCACAAGTTGATAATGCAATTCACGAAGAAATTCGCAACTCTTCCCGCCAATTTCATCATTTATCGCCATACTTTATATGGAATACGAGCAAACTAGACTTTAATTTTGAAACTCAATTAACATTCCAATTTACAATGCCGAAAACTGCACGAGTTAGACAAATCGAGAACAATAATTTAATTTGCAGGTTTCTAAATTTCACTTTTTCATCGCACAACAATGGTTTTTCGCCTGTTGTATCTGTTGTCGTTAGGTTGATAACTATGGATGAAACACTGTCAGCCATCGGTAAGTGTAGAGTTCAGGATTTATAATAAATTGCTACTCTCTTGAACACCGAATGTCGATTGATCGGCATAGTTCGTTTAGGAAAAGCAAAAATCTTCAGCCAAAGTATATTATTTATTTTGAAAAAATAGTTTACATCTATAGGTAATCATTTAGATTCTATTTCCCCTCACGTCTCTGTAGAGGTCGTCGTTGATTCCATAATAACGAGGGGAGTCGTTACAGTCAACCTGGTTCGTTAAACAAAACAATACATGCAAACGTTATATTATAATTTACTTGAGATTGAAAAGATAAAATCTGCAAAAAGATAACCTTGAACCACCAATCACAGACGCGAGTCGTTTGACTGAATACAGTTCCGTTCGGGCAGAGGAAGCTGAACATCCTTCCTCCCGGTAAGCACCAATGCCAAACCTTCGGATCAAATATTTTTTAATTGAATTTGAGGCGTCGATCGTGTATTTTCAAGCGAGAGAACCTTACCTGACATCTAGCATCGGGATCGGCGTAGTAGCCAGGTAATCTGCCTCTGCAGGTAAACGGCAATCCAAACGGTACAGAGCTGTAGATCGGGTAGTCTACTCCGGGCGTATATCCATCGACTTGCTAAATATTTAAAAAATAGGCTAATCATTCTAATGCCAAAATGTGGAATGACGAATCGCTTATCGACTGTAAATCGCAAGCATAAGATATCGTTTTTTTCGAAATGTAGAGTCACTCGCTTTGAATAGTTAAAATAAAACAAAATGTAGCACTGCGATACGCAATATAAATATATTTTATAGTTTTTCAGTTTGGAATTAAGTTCCTAAAATAACAAAAGTATGTTGTGCAGATCAATCGTCCATCATATTACAATTAACGTTTGTCTTTTTTATTTTTACAATAAAAACAATTTATTTTTCGAAAATTAAAATTATGATTTTGCCTCGTTTAAAAATCCACTAATTATTATTAAACTAGAATATTAAAAATGCTAATTTTTCTGATAAAATATTTATATATTTAAATAAAATAATAAAATTAATCGATCAAAGTTCATCTTACAATATAATAAGAAATTTTAAAGAATTCTAAATTCTAAATGTATCGGAAAATCGCTATACACGTTCATACACGAATCAAGATAAAAATAATGAATAACAAATGTTAATAAATAAGATTTTATATCTTTCAACAAATATGAATCTGTATAAAATAAATAAAGTTAATCTTTTCCAATAGCTATTAAGATATATTTAAAACGAAATTCAAATAATCTTATTAATTTTATATTAACTATTATTAATAAATTTTTTCTTTGATAGAATTTACTCGATAGAGATTTTTGTAATAATAAATTTTAATGGTTATATATGTTTATATTATATAGCTAGCACTATATTTAAAGAAGAATACGGAGATTAAAAAATTTTATTTAGACGAGATTGGAAAAACTGTTAATCGGATAAAAGATAATGCAGAGAGAAGAAAAGGAAATAAAACATTTAATTGCAGCCACTTGTAGGAAGAACGAAATATTATGAAATGAGATTTTTATTATCTATTTAATTTAATGACTTATTTATATCAATAAATTTTTGTTACAAAACTTGAATATTTAAATGCTTCAAAATACGCCTATAAAAAATAGATAATAACAATAATAACAAAGCATTATTTTATTTTTCAGTGTCATATACGTGAGAGAGAGAGAGAGAGAGAGAGAGAGACAGACAGACAGACAGATAATAAAATTAACTGATACTTTTAAAATTGTTAGAAAAATAAATAACGAAAATATTAGGAATTATGAAAAATTAAACATACTTACCATATTTCCTAAAATTTTATAGGTCATTTATAAATTTTCTTTATCAAATTTTTTTCAATTTTCAAATTAAAATTATTTATGAAACATTTTAATTGTTTAAATGCGATATCATTAATCTTTTACTCATAAATTATTATGTAAAATTTCAACTTTGTTACTCTAAAATTGTAGAACTAACTTCTTCGTAGAATCTTCTATATTCGTGTTACATAATTTCCGTTTGCGATTTTAAGAATATTTGACAGTTGTGACGATTTTCACGGTCAGTGTTTAATGTATTATATTTTTTTATTTACATTTTGAATAAAATTAAAATTGGGGTAAAGAATTAGTAAAACTCCTTTTAGAAATTACTAATATTTTTGAGGCTAGTTTTAAAAATAGAATGCAATAAAAATTTCATAACAATTTGAATTATAATATAAATTTATATTATTTAATAACATCTTTCTATATTACTCATTTTTATCTCAATACTTGAAGAGACTTTGTAAATTAAGTATTATTATTTTTCTAAAAATTATTATAATTATTTTGCTAGTTTTCAGAAACTGTAATTTTAAAAAATAATTAATAAGAATGCAAGTTTTACTTTACGAATCAATAGTTTTTTATTCGATTGATCGATTATTTTTTCTTTCGAGTAACGGAATTCTTTGTTGTTTTTGAAAAAATTAATATAAATTTCAGTTTTCGGAATATTAACTGTACTTATGATTTCTATATATTCTAAAAAATTCTTTCCCGTTTTAATATAACTGTACTTAAATGAACTCGTGTTTTTAACGTACGTAATATAGTACTTGGTTTTAACTAAGTACTAAGTGCACCGATAAATTATTAGGAATAATAAAAATTTTTAAGTAATTTCCAGATTATTATTTAATCTTATTTCATGATCCAATTCTTATTGTAATGGATAACGCAGTATTCGACACGTTGTAAGCAATAAAGGTCTGTTGGAGTAAATATTATATCTATCGATAAAAAATATGAATTAATGTGGAACCAAAAAATAATTTTTTCCGTTACTAATCCATTAATAGTTTCTACTGCATTTATTACATTTGAATTAGTAAACATCGAAATATTTATTGCGTATCAGGATTCATTGAATATTTGGAACTTTTGATTAATATTGATCTCTGCGAAACATTTGTACTTGACGGTGATTTTGTTTTATTTATACTTTTTTGCGTAATGCATATTTAAAAATATAATGTATGATAAGACTTGTGTAATAACATTAGTCACATAAATTATCTTAAATTTGCGGAAATTTACATTAGAACAAGAAATGAAATGGAAGACTTATTTTTACATTTCCTTCTCTTTCTAAAATGAATAATTAGCTATTATTTCTACTTTTCACTTATAAAACAACAGTCCCATTTGTTTTAATAATAATTTTATTTGCACGAACTAAATTTATATAAGTTCTTGAGAAAAAGAAACTAAGGATCGGCAACAAAGTATTTTTATGAATATTTAAAAAAAAATATAAGAAGGAATAAAAAATCTTATTTGCAGTTTAATCCTTGCGAATAATTTTTTAAAAATAGTATAAAATACAACGTTATAATGGCAACTGCTTATTTATATGTTCCGCGTAAATTAAAAATTATGAGACCTTTTTTGCGATAAAATTTTAATTTGATTCATTAGAAAGTGAATTCACGATCGAAGCAGACAAAAAGAAAGTTTAAAATAATTTGAAACAGAAGCTCAAATCTCAAGTCTTATTATTTATCAGCTCGAGGCTTATAACGGACTGCAGTAAACTCTTATAACTAGTTATTCATCTTGATAATATTACGACATACCGATTAAAACGTTGTTCAGGTCATCTACACGCGTTGTAATAACGTATGACCGGAAGAAAGATACTTTGCGTAAAAAGTCTGAGTCATCAATGCCTTTGTTGTTGAAATTTTTTTTATAAACAAGGGGGATAGCAGTTGAGGTAAAATCTTGATTCAAACGGATGGCTTTTATTTCGAGTTATGGGGAGAGGGCCTTTAAGCCTCTATTTGACCTCGAAGGACTGAAAAATTTACACGAAAAACGCTTTTCCTCGAGGCGGCAACGAAAAAAATTATTTTTTGTTAGACCGCAGGAGAGAATGGCGAATAAATGCTTAAGTAGAGGCTCGCAAACAAAAAGTCAATTTTATAAAGTTTCCAGGCGATTCAGGATTCGTGCGCGAACAATGGAAGGATATGGGATATGCATTTGGCGTTTATCTCAATCTGCGTTTCAATTAAAAGCCGCTGACGATTACTTTTGATCGGCGCATTCGTTTGACGTTTGTCTGATCGCGACCACAGAGAGGGAGATTGTAACACCAGACGGCTTCTTTATTTCGACGATGTCAATCAATTTTCACGGCCGTGACTTCCGGTGAAAATGAATGGCCGTCGCGCGCGCCCTCCCTCAGCGATAGGATGCTGCAACCTTCACACCCGGTGGATTTAATTATTTTGGCTCTCGTACGTTGGAGTTGCTCGGTTCTTCCTTCCTCCCTTCCTTCCTTCATTCTTTCTCTATTTTAACGTGCAACTGAAAATTGCTAGTCCAGCAATTTTGAGCCACCGAACCTCGAGGGAGGCGTCGAACAAAAGCGCCACTCGCGCTGTCCTACGCATGGCTCGTCATTCCGTTCAAAGTTCCTTTTTGTTCGCCATTGCGCAACCAACGATCGAGAGATTACAGCATTGCGTTCGCTCTTCAGCTAATGATGTAACGCTCAAAATATTGTTTCTGACTCCACCGGAATAACGTCACCGCGATATGCGAAGAAAGAAAAATGCAAACTAGGGCTCTGGCCACTGATTTATAAATTTATTCTATTTACGTCGAGTACAATGGTTGCAAAAATTTAGTTCAATCGCAACGGGCTCCTCCACTTGGATTTTACCGACCGCAATTATTTTAGAAAACAGTCGATCGCGCAAAAAATAGCGCACGAGGAACTTTCGAGCAAACGTGTTTCTCGTAAGGCGTTTGTGTAAATTTTTTTGATACGGGGAACCGGCAGCTGTTGTGCAAAGCGGAGTGATTTCTTTGCGCATCGCAAAAAGGCTTTTCAAAAAATGACTCTGGCATTCTTTTATCAAATAAAACATGATAATTCAAACGTTGTTATCGGCAATTAAAATTGATTCGAAGATTCGCAAAGCATCATTTGCGGTCCTTTCACGTTTAGACTCTTTAACGCTTATTCTAATTTTAAATCGAAGCTCCCCGATTTATCCGAATATACATTTGCATTGCAGAGCAGCTGCTGCCGCGAAAGTTTTTTAGAATTTTCCTAAAGGCCCAAGAGACTCGGCTGGTGCGTATAAATTAAGCAATAAATCTGTCCGATTTGCTTGATTAAGCGATGCTTTGGCGGATGCGATCTGCATCTCGATATCGACGCACCTATGCTACTTTAGCTACTCGCGTACACGTGTGCGAATAAACTAAGCTCACGGTGCGAAATTATGCGCTTTTGGTATTTAAATCTTATCCATTCGACGCGAACAATAAATCTAACCTTACATCTGTACTGGCTGCTCAAGGGGTAAGTTTTCTTCTACCGGAAGTTTTGCTTTTGATTTTGACGGGTGGCGTCTTGTCGAAAACCGAAGAATAGAAAATAGAAGTTAAGGAGGAACGACGCGAGGCTGCGTCAAAAAACTTTTAACCGATGCCATCTCTCGAAATGAAATGTCGAACGAACCTCGGGGAGAATTTCACGCGAGCCAAATTTCATTTTTCCAACAGTCGCGTTAGTCGAGGCAACGTTTCGAAGAAAATCCCCAGCGAGTCGTCGGAGTCGAATACATTTTATGGATTACGCATTTAGTGCGGCAGAGCGAAATACTGTTACGACGCAAGATTTCTCACATTATTTTGAAAGGCGCAGGTTCACCATCGCTCTTCGCGCGAATCGATCAGAATGATTTTATAAAAATAAAACGAAGCCACTCGGTGATCAGGAAAACCAATTTATTGGGGTGTAAAACGAATTCCGTCCTATTTCGATATTCAGAATGAGCAAATAATGCATAAGTTTTGAAATGTGGAAAAGGTTGTTTTGAAAAGCTTCGCGTTCTTATTTGCTGCTTGTTATTTCGGTGGACGGAATAATCGAGTGATCCACCTAATGATCTAACACAATGATTCTAGAAGCGCCTAAATCCCACAAAATCTACTCAACGAACGTGGAAATGCTATGCGAAAGATGATCTCGTGCAGCCAACAACTGAATTACCCAGGACGCGTGAAAAATTAATTAATTAATTAGTTGGAGCGTGAACCGAATGGAAATATGAGAAAAGCGCTCAAATCCTGTTCACTTGTCATTGTTACGCGATAAGTCGTGTGAAGTTACGATGTGTTGAAAATAATACACCTGACGAAGCCGCTACCCCATAAAGAGAGATCCGCGAGTTTCGTAAAGCAATCCACTCATTGATTCATCATTCGTGTAATCAGTGATTGCATAAGCCGTTCTCTAATTTTTTCACGCTGGGAAAGAATTTTAACAATTGGTTTTGCATTTTATTCCGCTGGTTCGTTTGGCAATGTTAATTTGTTTTTCACCTCCGGTCAATCTAGATTAATTCTATCCATTCTTCTCCTCGATTGGCTGTCGTCGGTAGTTGTGTTAAAAGTAAAATCATAAAATTATAGTAAAATAGTGTTACCTACCGCCGTTGTTCGATACAGAAGCAATAGGCCGATAATCAGAACAATGCTGATCGCGTAAAACCTGGAAATCATCTGTAAGTTGGATAAAACATTTTCAGTTACTACATCGATCTTAAATACATCTGAAATGAAATCTTTAAAAGATATTATTCAAAAATTAAGCAAATTTTTTCGACAATTGTATCACACACGCGCATACGTGTGCGCGCGCGCGCGCGTGTGTATAACTTTCTTAACACGAGAATCGTCTAATATTTTTTGAAATACCGAGAAATAGAAAAATTTATCTTAACGGCTCTCAGAAGCAAAGAGCAATCACCGCATTATATAAAATTACTAATTTTGAGTGCATAAATCGAATACTTTAAATATAGAGCAGAGAGCAGTCCGATGAATAACGAATGGCGATAGATTAAAAATCGATATTTTCTTGACGTATAAGTATTATTTTACGCAGTCGTGTACAAGTAATTTATACATCAGGTTCGATAAAAGATATTTGGTTAGTTTTTGCTTTAAAAATGTAACGATGAATGTTAAGTGACGCTCGGTTGGATTCTAGTAAAATTTCAATAGTAATATTATGGATGCGAAATCGAGTGACGACTCGAAGTCGCACCGCAGTTAGTGTTACGATAAAAAAATTCTCAAAACCATCGTCCGAGTTTGGAAAACGTTGACAATAACAACAAACTTTAAGAATTCGCGAGCGTTAATTTTCACTCTTTATTCGTGGTTGGAAAGAAAGAAATTGGACCCGAACGCGAGTAGAGAAACAATCGGCCAAATCTCCAACGTAAAGATATTGCATTAGCTGCGTTGATAAATTTCAAATTGCCAATGCTCGTTTACGTCGCCGCTATTGTGTTTCACAGTGAAATCTCAATTTGGTAATACGTCGAGGGCGCGTTGCTAAAGAGGACTGCAGTGTTTTTAGGTTGGAACCACCGCAGATTACCGAGAGATAAGGAGCCCCGAGTTTGTCCATAACATCGAGCCGTGGTTCGGTTAGCGAAGCGAAATGGAAATTAGCGCGAGAATCGGTTCCGAAAAGCTCAGGACGCACCTTGGTTTCGGTTCGAGGAAGACTCCAAGCGCCTTGATCAGCCAGTGTCTTTGCTGATGCTAATCGCATTCATTTATCAGCGAGGAGGTACGAGCACCTGTGCGCCCACCGACCAATCGATGGAAGAGGCGGCCACTGCACTGCGGAGGCACGCGCGCGTCACTAGATCGACTCGGAAACCGCGCCACCGATGAAAACTGATTTGAGGATCGTGCGCGAGGTGGTGTCGATTATATATACACGGCGTCGGAGATGGACTCTCGGAGCTCTGAGAGCCCCCCTTTCTTGGGGCTCCCACGCGCACCACCTCCCTACCCATCCTCACCCGGGAAACTGGGATCCCTCTCACTCTCTTTCGTCCTCCTTTGTCCGCGGACAGCCACCGAGGGCCTCCTGGTGCAGGGTGGGGATCTCGGAGGCACCCCGAGGACTCCGACGCCGACACCCGGCGCCCGTCTCATCGGGCTGCTCTTTCGCAATCGATTTCGCGTTACGCGCGTTCCTTAATGATGCACGCGGCTGGCGCAACAGTAATAGAGTGCAACACGGGCCTGCAATAAAGATCGAGCGTCCGGATTAGGCGCCGACGCCTCATCTGGATTTCG
Source organism: Platyscapa corneri (assembly GCA_018907185.1). Classification (NCBI taxonomy): domain Eukaryota; kingdom Metazoa; phylum Arthropoda; class Insecta; order Hymenoptera; family Agaonidae; genus Platyscapa; species Platyscapa corneri. The sequence continues at coordinate 3,703,738 of JACCHW010000018.1, read as the reverse complement.
AGCGCGTTGGCAGACGCGTTGACCAAGAGGATCGCCGCTGCACCGCTGCTGGGCTATCGGCGATCTTCGCTTGCCTCACGCTCGCATTCGCTCGGAGCGATAAATTTCGAGCTAAAGTCAACAGCGATTGTTTCCCGACAGACGCTCGTCAAACTTTATCACCTGCGCACTTTTTAACGCACCGATTACTCCGAGGATTAATGACTGCATTCGGTTTTAACGGCTGGCGAATGCTGTTCCCTCCGCATTAATCACTTGCACTCCTTTCGTAATGTCTCGGCAATTAAAATTAGAATATTCCAAGTGTCCAAACATTTAAATCAGTTTAAAAGGCGCGCGCGAGACACGTTCGTTATTGAGCAAATTAAAAGATGTGCATCTTCACTCTTTGGCGTGGACATCTAATTTATCGAACGACCATTCGGGCTTTTATTATATAAGTGCCGTGATGGGACTGCGTACGATTTTTCGCGCGTCGATTGAGAAAAACTGTTTATTACATTTGTTCCGAAGGTGCGGACGTTAAATAAAAAATCCGATATCCAACTGAGCTTCGCAATAAATTAAGAGAAATCTACGATTTATTCTAAAGTTTTCATTTAATTTAAAAACACTTACAAATATTTATTCCAACTCTTGATAATATTTTTGTTTGATTGTATTTTTTTATAATGTATATTTCATCAATGATAATACCCCCAAGTCACCGATAGACGGCAGAAAGTTATTTGACTTTTTAAAAGTAGTTTTTAATACCTCGCAATATATAGAAATATTCTAAATTTACTGCAATTGGAAAAAATGATAAAAAATGGAATGTTACTTTTCGAAGAAGTGAATTTTTTTCCGGATTACCTAACAAATTTTTTAATATTAAACGTTGAAAATTATAACTATATGTCAAAGTGATTATAACTGGGCTAAGGCTATTATTTACCGTGAGATAATTTATAAATATTCAGTGGTCGATAATGTTAATAGTTATATTAGGCCAATTTTTGCTCATCGTAACAAACGCAATATATATTTGTTCGACATCACATACAAAAATTATTTGCTTAAATTTTATATGCAATATAGAATTCCACTTAAAAATACATTATATTGTTAAGTATTTTGTTAAAAAATAATAACCTTAAACCGTTTTTCACAATAAGTGATTTTTATCTGTTTTACAATCTCTTTTAAAGAAAAGACAGTAGCTGTTTCAAATCAATAGATACAAATAGCGATATAAATGTTTATTAAATTATTCATAATTCCAAGGTTAAAAGTATACCACAATTTTTATATTTTTAGATAAATAACATTACAAATGAAATTTTATATTTAAAAGTTGTAATTTAAAAAAATATACACACGCATACACGCACGCATATGTACATATAATTTTACTATAATTTAACGTTATATTACTTCAGATTTAGCGCAAAATGCAAAATGAGCGATGTTTTATGATTACGTAAGGGAAGATGCATTCGTTATCTAATAATGTATAACGCGGAATAACCCAATTGATAAGTACATAATAATACACTTAACACGTACAATTATTTTTGCAAAATTACAACGCGTTACATTTGCTTTTAAATAGCGATAATGTGTAGACTTTTCGCGTGGGATAAGTAACTATTCTTTAATGACTCGAAATTAACTGGATAGTTATCTAAATTTTGAACACGTACTTGTTGTTGCTTTGGTAAAGAGCATCGTTTCGACTAGACACACTATTACCACTAAAATTGAGACGTGAATGGAAATTGTTAAAATTTATTCACAATTTCAGTAATTAACTCAGAATCGTCTTATTTCGAATTTAAAAGCATGTATAGCTTTTAGTATTTTCCAATACATATGAATTTTTACGGTAAAAGAACTTTGGAAAATTGTTCCTACAAGCTTATTATCTTATAATTTTGCAATTTACATTTATTGGGTCGCACTTGAGCAAAGCCTCATTGCACTGCCATGTGCATGTGCGAACGTGCAAATACTGGTTTTTATCTTATACAAATTAAAACGGGGGAGCTACTTGAAACTGTAATGCATATTTAGCTGGGGAGGTGTGGAGGGAACAATTAAACGGAATTTGCCCATATTTTAAAAGAAACATCATTGTTGCGATAAGTCGAGAAGCAGGATTTATTTTCTGTTTAGTTTGTTGGTTGTTGTTGTTGTTGTTGTTGGTTGTTGTTGTTGTTGGTTGTTGTTGTTGTTGTAAATACAAGGAATTCGATTTGTTCGAGCGAATTTCCTCGTTGGATTTCATCAGATCGGGCCGCTTATCTCACCTTCTCACCTCTCGCAACGAGACGTTGATTTACCTATGGCAGCCCTTTGTTTTTCTCCGCTCGTAACCTATGGAATTGGCTACCGCGTATCAAAAGCTTAACGGGCAGATAATGTATGCATACCTTCGGCCATCCTCACCTCGTCTCTCGCCTCTCGGAAAAAAGCGAGTAGCCGGGAGGTGTTACAACTCTAATGCGTACGATGCATTGCGTTCCTCATCGCGCGATCAGATACTTTTTTCTACGCGTCTCTGGGGCTTCTTCCGAAATAATTTTCGCTCCTTATCAAGAGTTGCGCATCCAAGGTAAGAGCCGCTCTACCATGTATGATTAGACTGTCAGAACTTCATTAAAGTCTAAACAAACGAGAAATATAATGAAAATGGTGGTCGATTCGTTACAATGAATGTACGCCGCGCCGTTTATCTTAACTCTCGATCGCATCGCTAAGTCTTCTTCTTTTTTTCAGCGATGGACGATCCAAGTAAGAATATACCATTCCGAATCGCGTTTAATAATAATACTAATCGCGGACAATATCTAATGCAAACGCTTTATTATCTCACACACACGTACGTAATGAACTTTACGAGTGCTCGATTGCGAGGCGAGACAAGAAATCCGAGTAGCGGGTAGTCCCTCCCCCCCTTCGGGTTACACCACTTCTGTGATTCAATTTTCTACGCGGCTACGTCGAGACCGAAACCCAAGGTTTAAAGTATTGGCGCCCTTGAATTTTTGATCGTCGAGTTTTGCATCGAATCGGGTAATTATCCCTCGTCACAACCGCGATATCTAACTATGACGGTATCGGTAAGCTGACCTTATCCTTAGGCATAATAATGGCGTCTTCGAAGATCCTTGTCTTAGATGGTCGGAAGTTATCAAGAAGCGATTATAATAATTTATCTATTGTTGTATAATAATTCATAATGTTCACACCAAAGTATCTAATTAAAGTTTGCACGTGAGTAAACAGATTTTATTATTCTATTCGCTATTTCGAGGTTACCTGAGATGTTATTAATATTACGTATGAAAATTAATTTATTAGAATAAAAACGGAAATAAAATGCAAATAAATCTGTTAAAATAAAAGAAATAAAAAAGAAAATTAAATAATGCTTAATTTACTAAATGTGTGCAAAATGTTTATAAAACAAAAACTCATGCAACTGGTAATTCATATGCATTTACGTTTGAGTGAAAAATGTTATTGTTATCGCAATTATCAAATTAATATCGAATCGAATGAACAATCCTTGCAAAAATTAGAAAATTATCGTTCTCATTTAGTTATTCACGTATTCCTAAGATTTTACAAGTCAACATTCAATATTACATATTTACTATATTTCGTTATTGCTATCATCGATATGAAGTTTTTAAATATTTTACGATTTGGAAAAAATATCAAGCTTTACTCTAATAATGTTGCGATACTAGAATCATTAGAATAAATTTGAAGAAATCAGCGAGGAAACAAGCACTATTGTAAAGCAAAGCATTCGTGTCAAGCAGTCACTTATCCTTTGTTTGTTACTTCCGGTCAAAATAGCGTATTCTTATTACGACGAATAAATTACGATTTTTGTATTTTTCAGTTTACCGTTAGAGAGTAATATACCAAAGAAAGTAATATTTCCTGGGGACCCTTTTTACATCAAATGCTGAACGGGATTCTTCTATTTTTGTCTTTTAGGAACAACAATTACAAGAATGTAAGAAATAAATAGGAAAAGAAAAAATTAGTAGAAATGGCGCACGAGAGAGAGAGAGAGAGAGAGAAGACTCTTGACGATGAATATGTAATACTAGTGTAATTATATTCATTTCAAGTTCGTATATAATTTTTTAACGTCTTTCTGTACACTAATGTCCGATGTTTGTTGTTTTCCTTATATACTATTACTCGATACGTTAGCTTAATGAAAAAGTATGTAGTGCCCTACGGTTATGTTACATTTTATTTATTTTTCGCTTCTGCGCACATAATTATATATTATTATATGCTGTGTTTGGTTTGAAATCATGCAGACTTATCATTTTATATCGACAATGTAATTTTAAGTTATTACTTCTATTTGTAAAACAATTCTCGCTTACTTTAAGTCACATACATACATACATACACACATATGATTTTTTTATATTAATTCATAAATGTTATAACACATGATTTATTGTTCAGTTACCTAATCAACTAACTCTTTAATTTTTGTTATAGTACATTATCTATTTAAAACAGATTCTTTACCCGATTTAAAAAGTTTTTTTAGTCAAATTCACGACTAAATTTTTCTATACCAAGTGCTTCAGTTGACCTTGCAATCGTAAAAAACCCAAAGCTTGTATCCTGTAATAAAACGAATCAGTTTTGAATTAATAGGGACGAGTAATGCTGTATAAAACGAAGGGGAACCAAAGACATGCTGTTAATGTAACTAAATGAACATTTTGGAACAAGTAACGCTTATCGAGTCATTGAATTTCATAAATGAAAACTTTCGTACCCGAACCAAAAAATCTACTTCGGTAATTTACTATAAACAATCATCCAATTTAAAAATAAATTCATAATTCGAAAATAATTTACATAATGTTTAACTACTCTTATTTTATTTAGTAATTATTTGTAAACCAGAATCTATTACAAATAGGTTTAAATACATTTTGCTATTATTTATCAACTTTTTATTTTTCATTTTTCGTAAAACTGTGCACATTTAATGTAGGTCTTTTCGAAAAAAATTTCGACGCAAAGTGCACCAAGGATACAGATATTTAATTTGGCTTTTTATGCTTGTTGTGACAATAAGAATTATAAAAATAAATGTGAAAAAATGACTTCGTTACCTCGACAAAATTTAGTTTGCGCATATTCTTGTTAATGAGGAGGCAATCATGAATTTATAAGAATTGAACATCTTGTAATGTGGCGCAGAATATTTGTATAATTGTTTTTCTAAAGTTTGTATTGTAAATTGTGTTTATAAAATATTTAAAAAGCTTCTTTGTAATTACTTTGCCTTTGGCGCGTTGTTAATTTTTGTATTTATTCATCGAGTTTCTCACCGACGTTCCTACAAAATTATCAGTTAATTGTCACATTTACAATTGCAAACCAAAAACATTTTATGGCAATTGTAAGGTTAAAATGTTTATACATTCTCGATTGCGGCTCGCAATCTCACCGAATGTAATATTAACATTCGTTCGCTGTAGTTGGTTTAAAAAGTAAAAGCAACTGAAAAATGCCAATTAACGAGCTGAATTTCTTCACTTGCTCCCCCTTGTCAATGGACGCCGTTCTCATTTGTAACGGCGCACTTGTGCTCCGACTAGCGCCAAAACAATTATAATGACCGGAAGCGGCTCGGCCCGAATCAGTTGCTACTTGGTATGCGTGCCTTCCCTTCCTCCGGCGGTCCGTCGCCTCGTCGCCGAGGTCCGTTACGTCGAGCGTCCTCTCGCGTTACCAGGGGAGCGAGCACTGGGAGTCGAGGTGTCGGGAGGCGGTGACCGGAAGTGATCTTGTGCGCATCGTCCCCCGTGCCATTATTATTGCAACGCACATGCGCGTCTCCTGACGGTGACGTTCATTCGTGCACCAGCGTACGCGGCCAACAGTCGAGACTCGCATCCATCACTACAAGTTGAAACTCGATGACACCTGTACGTAAAATAATCGTGCGCGGTGATCGTTATTTCGATCACGCGCCTGAGATTTCGGCAAAACTGCGCGACAGAAGGTCACCGGTTGCAGGAGTTACTTACGGTACACGCTGCTTGTTATTAGATGGCGCTGCGTGCAATTAAGTTTTCTTTATTCACAAGGCACAGGTTTTGCACTTTGTAATCCTCTCGGAAGACAGCGTTTTACATTGTACTGCTAATCAAGACCATCCGCGCATCGCGTTCGTAATCGTTGTCCTAGCTATCGTAGTGTCAGTCGATAATTTTATTACCAAACCTGGGCTTATCGACATCCTCGCCTAGTGAGACCGTTATGAGCATTAAATTTTTAAGCTTGCATTTGAAAATCCCTTTTACGTCTCTGCAAGGCACAAAAACACAAAAGCTGTCGCCAGGTTTAAGTAGGGGCTTTTTGGAATTCATTGCCGGAGCGTGTTTGCAATTACGTCGCTCCTCTGATAGTCGTGTCTGGTCTCGTTCGACTCCTTACATAACCTCTCTGCTGACCGAACCGGACAATGCCCTCGAGCTCGTTCGAAAAGGAAGACTCCCCGAAATGACGATGACCCGTCCGCAGTCCGGGGACGGGGAGCAGTTGAAGTCGCGGTTGGCGCAGAACGAAGAAAAATTGATATCGCGCGCGGCCAATTTCCGCTCGCCCCACCCCCGGGGCGGCCCCTTCTGAAAATCGACCGACCGCGCGAACTTACGCTTCACGTAAGCGCGCGGCGGCCTCCCGCGGCCTTTATCAGCGGCACGGGCCCCAAGCACCGCCAAGCGTCCCACATTTCCTCTCAGTGCGCGCTCGGGACGCATTCCAGCAAGTGTGTCGCCGTCGTCGTCGGCTCGCGCTGCCTGGCTGCCTTCTCCGAGGACAGGAACGCCGGTGTCCGCGGCTCGTTTTTCGGACCTGCGTTTTGCGGAGCTCGTTGATCGTTGACGTTGCCTCGTTTTCGTTAGACTGTTTATTTTTGCTTTTGCCTCGACGTCGCCGTAGCCGTCGCCGTCCTCGCCGCCGTACTCATGAACGGATAATTCTTTCAGGTTTGACCTTATTTTTTATTTCTCTTTTACTTTTCGTCGCGTCTTGCAATTTCGATTTTTACCGAGTTGACTCGTTCGTCGCTCACCGAGTCCTTCTGCAGTTTCGTCGTTCTCAACGTCTTACACACTCACTCTATCGTGCATTTGGCAGGTTTTCATTTTGTTTATTTTCAGTGCCAACCCTTTTTTCTTCTTTATTTTTATTATTTAACTAATTTAAACGTCTATCCATTCTCAATCTGTCAGAATGCTATTCTGTTTTTTGAGAGTCAGTTGTGACTGGCATGAAACGTAATAGAACTAGTCGTACCCGACACTCTATTCGATCTTTTTTTTGTATTCGTTAATTATGTAATTTTACGAGCACTTGCAAATTAACTTAATTGATTCGGATTTAAACTAAGTAAGTACTTTTAACGCAATCGAACATTAAGATCTGTTAAGCGCGGAGTAGGCATTAGGAGAATTTTAGTTGCAACAACGAGGAGGGATTGAAAATATGTACAATGTTGCAAAAAATAATTTAAGGAATGTACGCGAAGAAAAACTGAATCCTTCTTTATTGAACAATACATTTTTTTGCAATCATCGAATGTAGAAAATACCGAGAGTTATAATGCCAGAAAGCGTTTTTGCCTTGGAATCTAAAAAATCTGGAAGCGGAATCAGAGTAAAACAAGTCACACTAATCATCGTTACGTAATGCGCGATCGTGTAAAAATACGGATTATTACGATAATGCTACTTTCATGACAAGTATGAAGTAGAGACGGAATTTTTATTAGCAAGCACCGAATAACAAACATTTATTAAATAAGTCAATAGAATCTTGAAAAAGCTTCTTGAATCACAGCGTCTAGTAAGTTAGTTGACTTCTGTTTATACGAGATACGCGTTGCTTAGCCTTAGATAAATTTGTTTCTTAATTTCACTTGATTTATAATTTACTAGATGTTTTCTAAACGCGGTAGAAACTAGTCGTTAAGGTTATTATTTGACTTTTAGTTCGTAGCCATAAACAAATTCACGATTCCAGATTTTTCTGAAATTTTTATTTCACCTTTTGAAGATGAAAAGGATTATTTTGCTATCTATGTCATAAGCGTGTATATATATATATATAGATTTGTACATTAATGTAACAAAATATCAATGCAGCAAAAGTCGATTTCGTTTCGGTAATTGGTACAACGATAATTGTGGTTTCGTATTATCCCTCCACCAAAGAAGCACAAGTTTCCTCGACTAATTCCAAATCCCGGAAGCAGCGATTCTAAAAAATACCTGCCGAGTTACAGTGACGCGTGGAAACCTTCTTATTCCGCGTTTAAAAATAAACGGTACAGTAGCGGTTGAAATTGCGATTGTCTTTTTATTTATACCGCGTTATTCGGTGCCCAAGATCACTGCGCGGTGTAGAGGCACTTGTGAAATTGAAAATGCCGCCTCGGCGCACCGAATTCCAGATTCGCCAAAGCACAAACAGTTTTATTACGCGCGCGTTTCTCGTGGTTAGTTTAAAGCGGATTTAACGTGAACGGCGCCTGAATCGGCGGCGCGCGCCTTTACGTCGCTGATAAAATCTTCATTTGGCATCGCAGGACAAACGATATGAAGTTCGTACGAAACTCGTGCGGCGGAAGCCCCAAACGGGCAAATGCTCGGCTCTGCAAAATAGTTTTCGAATGACCGACATTCGTCGCGCTGGTCATCTTCGCTCCCAAGTGCAACGCCGCCTTTGCCGTCGCCGCGGCCAACCCAGTTACCGATCGGAGAAAAAGCGATAATATAATCCGGGAGACCTCATTTGAAATAAGTAATAAGCAAAGCCGATCCCGATCGAGTCCGGCCGGAGCCTCGCAGCCGCGCAGGCAAATCTCGCTCTTGAAATTCCTCGGGCCGCGGTGCTCGGGTAACCACTTTTATCATCGCTCGCGCGTAAACTACAAGCTTAGCATCGTCCTCGTCATTATCTCTTACTCGGGGAGCTCGGCTTCGTTTCTCCTACTGTTGGATCCTAAGATTGCCGCCGCTTTCATCGAGTCCTCGGCGGAGAGTCATTGCACCTGCCGAGCGACCGGCTAATCTCCGCTCTCTCCGCTCCCCACCAGCACCAGCACCAGGCTCGGATGAGTTAGAGGGGGTGGACCAAGTATGCGCGGGATTGATGCCGTTGGGGAATGTCACTGCTCGGGCAGTCGAGGTAATTCGACGAGGCTCGATTAAATTTCTGCACCGGCTAGATAAGACGGGAGGCGCACGCGTGCGTGGCGCCAACTCGCGCGAGTCACGCACCGGGACACGCGCATCTGCCTCCTGAGCCCAGAACCGTTCGACGGACGCGGTTTCGCCGGGCCGCCGAGAGCCAAATTCAACAATTTGCACGCGAGCAGGAAATCGCGTCGAGCCGCATCGCTGCCTGTAATCGATGTGCAAATTTTATCGTCGATTGTCTCGCGAGATTAGCTAATCAGGCGCTCCTGATTCATCCCGAGCTGCCCCCTCCTTCCCCCTCGAAAATTGTGAAATTCGATCGCGGGTGGCAAAGTCAACACGGTCATCGATCGACTGAACGAGGCGGGGGGAATACCGTTGACGGATTCGATCGTCACTCGGCGAATTCGCGCCAATAACGCGCGCAGGAACCGACTCGAGCCGGTTCGTATACTTATTTATCCACTGCTTATCTGACGCTGGCCACGGCTTTAAATCAGTTTAACTTTCCTCTGTTTTCCTTCCAAATATAGCCGCCTCTCGCGTACACGAGCACAACCGCGTTCGACTACCTTTTGAGCGATTTATCAGTCCAGTGCTCGCGGCTTATTTTCAAACAAAGCTTTTGAATATCTGCTGCACCGAGTTTGACCTTTTGCTCGACGAAAATTTTCAAAATCGATCGCTGGTAGACTTAGCACTTTGATGCAAATGCAGTATTTCTTCTGTCTGAGGCCTTTCCCAGTATTCGGTACTCAATTCGTGGATAAACGAAGCCAAAACTTGTCCGTTAGATGAGTAAATTATTGTCCAACTCGAATCAATAATTTATTTGGCATTCGAATGTTAACGAGCGATATGCGTGTGAAATGCATCGAACAAAAGTTATCCCTTGTAAATAAATTTTAATTGCATTTCCCTAAGTGAACATACTCTTAAATTAGGAAAATCCTAACTCCACTATTTATATAAAAACTGTCTTCTGTTATTATTTCAATAATCATAAGTTCAAACATTTTGCAAGTTTATTTTTATTTCATCACGACGTCGAAATGTGCTTATTTAGGCCATTGTTTTATTTTTTTGTTCGAAATTTGTTTGTTTAAACGATTATATATCGTCTCAAACTCTCTAAGATAATTATGTTTCTTTAAAAAAAATAATACTCTTAACGATAATATTTTTATCAAATTATTTGATTATTTAACGTGAAACAATTCACATAAGTCAAAATGAAGAACGAATATAAATTTATAAAATAATTTATGAAATGGTGTCTTTACAGATACAGACTGTAACGCATTAAGTTACGGACTTACAATTTATTGGATATATTATATTAATTTTAATTTATTGATTATTTATAATTTAGTATAAGTTTACTATTTCTATAATCTAATCTTGAAAATTTTAATAAAAATTACCACGGGAATATAAACTAAATAAACATAATCGTATGCAAAGTTATAATTTCTCACGGTAAATTAACGATTTTTTAAAAATGAATAATCACACGTGCGTATTTAAGTAAAGTTTCATACGATGTTTAATTATTCAATAATTGCGAATTCAGATAAAATACAAATTCCAAAAGATATATAAATTTGCAGTTGATGCAGAAAATAATTAGAAGCCTTGAATAAAATGACTTTTTGGTTTAATTGCATCCGTTATGAGATAAGTCAAAGTAAATTGCCGTAAAAATTAAGCGGCTCTAATAAATTATATTGTGCGAATTCAATATTTCATTGTTTTGAAGAAAAGTAAAGTTGAAAGTTATGCAGTTCGGCTAGATTTTTTAAAATTACAAAAGCAATTCGTGGAGATTTTATAAAAAACGGAACGCACGCACTGAGATTTCTCTTTTATTTAATAAACGTGTACCTGGGAAATTACAATTTTTATTTAAAAAAATCAAAATAAATCACTGTCCTTGTGTATTTATAACGTGGATGAAGTAAAGACCGTTTGGTCCTTCATCGTTTCATTTCACGCGACGACTTCACCGTTTATAACATAAATAATGTAAATTGAAGTTTCAATAAGTTGACTTTTGAATTGTAGCTGCTGCTGGATTAGTTGGGGAAAAACAAATTCATCAACTTATTTATGTAAATGCAAAGGAACAATATGCCGAATAGTCGCTGAAGAAACAAAGATATTTTTGCCTAAAAATATTATTAGCGTCACTGACAAATGGCGACTGGCAATCGCCGAGTTTTTTCAAGAATGTGTCAAATTCTTTCCGCTGGAATAAAAAAAACTGGGATCTCGTTGTCTAATCCCCATGCATCGATCGACTCGCAGTGACTCCGGAAACGAGGAAGTACACTTTAAAAAAATACAAGATCAGGCGATACGAACTCCGCGACGTTAAAAATTTTCGACGGTTCTTATTTAATGTAGGTGCTCTTGGTGTGCGAACGCGCAAGTATGGGTATGCACGAGTCTACCCTCTAAACGGCGGATGCTCACGCATCGTTAAAGTCCATTCGTGACGCGAGTGGCACAACGGTTTCCGTTGTCGGTTAGGTCCTCCATCTACTGTAAGCTCCAGCCTCGTGCGCGCGTGTGGGCGCAATTTGACACGTGCACACGCACGCACCCACGACACCGGAGAACGGACACATGCGCACCAACACAAATTAAATAAACAAACGCTTGCGCTTGGAAAATCAGCGACTCGTCCGATCGCTGCTGCAAATATTTGCGGAAAGACAGTTCCCTTCATTCTACGATCTTTCAAGTTTCAATTCGGCCATCACTACGTCGCACCTTAAGCGTTAGCAACGATTTAACAAAATTTCTAACATCTTGCACGCGTTTTTTATATGAAATTATCGAGCACGTATGCACTTGTTCAATTTGACAAGGTGAGTTGTTCAAACGATCTGTTACTAATGCAAGATATTTGCGTTAAGAAAAATTTCGATAAAAATCAATTCTAACGTTTAATAGTTTATCCTCCAATCTATTCTTCGTTAAATGGACGAGCAATTTTTACAACTTAGCCAAATAAAATTTAAATTAAAAATAACGGAAAAGAGTTAAATTGGTATAGTTAGTGTGGCTACAAACAGAATAACAATTATTTTATTTGCAAATGTTCAGTATTTAGTAGTTTCGGTAAAAAATTATCTGCTAATTATAGCTAAATGTTTTTACGTGGCAAATTTACAATTTCAAAAAAATATTTGAAACTGGAAGTTTATGTATGACAGAAGTGGGCGTGATAAACTTATTTAAAATTCAATTTGTGATTGTGAACTCGTTGTAAAAAACAATTGAATAAGTTTATTTAAAAGTTTTCCTTCGTTTTAGTCATTTATTCGATTAATTTTCAGTCCCTGAACCGACATAACATAAATTAAGATATGTTTGCAGAAAAGTTTCTGTTAGCATCTTTGGCTCTAATACAATTTGTCAACTGTCTTCTCGGGAATATCAATAAATATGCGCTTGACACGTACGCAATTATTTGCGAAGAAAATAAGAAAGTGGCTCGTAAAGCTAAAAATTTTTATACGAGCTTAATAAATTATAAAATCGCGCGCCAAATTCTACATTCGTAATAAGAATTGTCATTAAATCAGGTTCGATTCGGTGCTTTTGTTCTACGACTCCCTTAGATTATTTTCTCGTTCGACGACACTACGATTATTAATTGGATCAGCGCGCGTTGAGAGGCAAAGTTATGGCAACAGGCCTAACGAGCAATTGTCTTCAAAAATAATCGACTATGTTCGTGATGAAAACAGTAGCATATTTGTTGATAAAGCGCCTGCGTAAATAGACGTTGAACTCTCTCGTAACATTTTGAATGCGAACTCGGCGCTTTTCCGCCATAACAGCACCGGCCGCAATTAGCCCAACAGTTTTAGCCGCGAAAATAGCCCGATTGACTTAACAATTATAGATTTCGATAAAAGTCGCGTGGAGCTTGAAAGGAGCGATTGGCTCCGTAAAATTTGTTGCGCTTTAATCGGAGAATCGCTCGAGAAAAAAGCAATTACAGCGGTTTATTTATAAACACGTCGGAGGAGGTGTATTTAAGGAAGGTTTTCAACGTCCATCCGCGCGGGATCGTAAATTAAGAATTGCACTCCAAGAGGCCAGGCGCAACCACTCGCGGACAGTTGATATTTTTTTGGCCGCTGATGAATTATTAAAAGCTCCGTTTGGCTGCATCTCCGCGGACCGCAGCGGCGACGACTCCTCCGGTCTTGGCTGGTGCCGGTGCACCAGGTCTCAGCTGCCAGAGTATAAATTAGATCGTCGAACAATGGTCGGCAAAAGTGAGGTCGTACGCTGGTTGAGCACAGCCCGCTCGTTTCCCCCCGCCCGCGCTCTTTTTACCTATTTCCTTTTTATTTATTCGATTTTTTCGCAGCCGTTATTTTCCTTGCTCGGTGAGTTTGTTTCTTAATTTGCTCGAGGCTCTGCCAGGGCTCTCCGATTAAGCGACTACCATGGAAGTGATTGTCTTTCGGACAATCGACCGACGTCGAGAGCTTGAAAGGGGCTCGAAAAAATTCGACTGCCGTGGTAATGCGCATTCCCTTCCCCCAACCCCCTTGAATTTTCGATTTTTTTTAATACCCGTGTATTCCGCTGAACGTCGTTCACATTCTAATTGCAGATTCGCGGGAGCTCTGAGAAAGAATTCGAGTAACGGCGTCGCTTCAAAAATCTTCCACGTTCCTTTTGCGAATCGTCGATCGTGGCTCCCTCGAAATATCGTTTTAGCTGTCAATCGTGCGTTCGCAGATCGGAATACCGATCGACGCTCACGGGCGCGTAGAGAGTCGCTTTATTTACGCGTGACGATCGGAAGGGGAATTTCGTGCAATTGCAAGCAAGTAAGCGACGTTTGATGCAGAGCTTTGTAGCTTGCAGCTTGCAGAGCGTGCATTTTAGAAAAATTAGCCATTTAAAAGTCCATTAGCTCGCGAGTGCGTTTCGAAACGGACAAAGCAAAATTTAGAAAATTTTCTCGATTAAAGGAGACGTAACGGAAGTCTCGCAAGACCGTAATAACGAGCTGTAAGCGTCGGTAATTTCGATTTTGCTCATTGGTTTACCGTTAGTCTTGTATTTGAACTTAAACTCGCAATTTGTCGAGATTTATCAGGAGGATGAAAATTAATTTATTTTAGATAAATATAAAGTCTGTCGCGAGCGATTAACAATCCGGAGCGTGAACGTAACGCACATTTATCTTCACCGTTGGCCGCCCGAGTAATCGCTGCTGTAAAATAAAGCGAATTACGTTCGATCGCGGCTCGTCCGGTGTGAGCTAACGTTTTTATTTCGTCACTTATTGTAGCCGAATGTAATTGCGGCAGGTGTAGCCGCAACCGCAGCTCGCCGCGTAGGCTAATTACACAGGCGAAAAGTTTAATTATCCCGATGAAATTTAAAATTTTCCACGTCCGTTCGGGACTCGCCCTGCGCGAGTCCGTCCATCGCCCGGATTCGCTCGCCATTAAACTAGGCACAATTATGAATAAGCATTAGCCGGTAATCGTCAATTCATTACAGAGCGAATTATCGCGCGTATTATTGGAGTGGGTAGGGCTAACGTAACAGAGCCTCCTAATTATTCGATTAAAACTGATCGCGGAAGCGACGTTGCGATCGCTTGATTAAAACCAAGCACTTATTTACTCGATCGCGCATTTTTTATTTATGTGGAGCAACGAGGAGGCGCAATTGCCTCGGTAATCGTCGAGGCCGAGAGCCGCGCACAATAGCCAATTTTTGATAAGCATCTTCGATAAATACGCAGAAACGGGGCTAATAATAATAGTTGCGTAATTCAGCAACGTAAAAGGGGAGAGAAGCAGTGGCAATCCCTGAAACTCGTGTGAAAGTGTTGCTGGGAGATAAAAAAAGTCCGAGAGCACGCACCTGTGACGCTCAAGCTGAATACATTAATGAATCCCCCGTTCCCTACCTGTGGCTATCGGTCACCTGACTCACTTCCTGTTGCTCCGAGTACCCCTTGAATATTTAAGTACTTCATCTGCCGCCTCTTTCCTATCTGGACTAGCACAAATCCAGAAAAGGTATTCTCCTCGCGTACCTCACGAATCCGACTGCAGCGCGTATCCCTTTTATCTTCGCGTGAATCTCTTCTGCGTTTGCTTTAACCGTATGGAAATGGATTCATGTAGATCATGGTCAGGAAAATAAATTTTTTTCAATTCTTAGGAGAATATCTTCATCGCGGAATATTACCTGTGCTAATTAGCGGGGGCTACGCTCGTTTTTCGAAATTTTTTCGAACTTCTCCAGTCTGTTCTTTCATCGTCCATTATTTACGAATATAAACATAAATAGAAATATTTTAAGGTTGCGACTCGTATATTGTACCGCTGCTTGCTGTAATTAATTCGCGCAACGATCGCTGATTTAACAATTTCTGCAGCGAATTATTAAATGCGCGCGCGTTCGTTTCTTTTGCACGGCTAATAAAGGCAGAGCATGAAAGTGAAAATCAGAGGTAAAAAATATTTTTAAATAAGCACAGATGTACGTTCCATAATTACGATTACGCGAGTAAGCGAATGTTAATTTCGAATATTGTACGAAGATTTGAAATTGTAAAACGAATTTGTGCACCGACTGCTTTAATAATCGCAAACAGAATCCGAATTTATCTTCGGGTAGTCGTTTCCCCGTTTATTACACGAGACTATGCGAGTGGTATTACGTAGAAAGCTGTCAAGGTGCTTCGAACCTTATCGGAGACTGACGAAGAGATCTAGGAAGAGGATCGGACGATTTTCGGACAATCGTTATTTACCGAGGACAAATGGACAATTGGCATCGGTCTAAATCGGTAAACGCGGCGACGAAATAAAAAATGCTCGAGCAGACTCGCACGCCAAGAGACATTTAAATAAAAATAGAACAGTAGTGGAGTTTCAACGTTCGCCAGGCGACGCGGTTCATTGCCACCTTGTTCGACTGTTTTTGGCTCTTGTTGGCTCTTGGAGGGTGTAGAGTCCGGCGCATAAATAAGAACTAAAACGGATCAGTCAGGTGCAAGGTGCAGCACGTGCTGCTGCCCGACAGCTGTTTTCCGGTTTAAGGCGAGACGTTGAGAAACTTTTTTCTCTTTGTCCTTTTCTAATTTCGCGGTTCGATGCACTCGGTGGTAGTAGTAACGACCTTAGTCTAAACAACGCCGAGTCGGAAAAAAATCTAGAAATTTGCAAAACTCCAATCGCGGCTTTATTGTTATTTATTTGCGCTTCCGGTGCGAGTCATCGGTGAATAATAATCGCGCGATTAGCTCCTGACGAGTTCTCAAATCGAGCGCTTCCAACGTCAAATAATCTACTTAACAACGTGGGATCCGGAATAAGATTTGCGCGCGCAAGACGCCCGGCTCCAATTTAAAAATATAATTAAGCTGCTGCATATGTTTAAGGCGATAAACTTCGACGAAACACATTTATTTTCCCTCGTAAAAAAGGCTGAATAACAATCTGGTTAACTTGCATTCGCCTATCTACGCGTTTCCCCCCCCCCCCTCCTAGGCGGACTTACAAAATGTAATTGAATTACAATTAAGCCGCGTTATTTAGATTAGATTCTTTCCGCAAGATAAGTATGCTCGGCCAAAGGAAGTGTA
This sequence comes from Platyscapa corneri, assembly GCA_018907185.1. NCBI lineage: Eukaryota > Metazoa > Arthropoda > Insecta > Hymenoptera > Agaonidae > Platyscapa > Platyscapa corneri. The sequence goes on along the minus strand of JACCHW010000018.1, from coordinate 3,686,851 downwards.
TAATATTTCTTTTCGTGATATTAAAATTTTAAAATAGGCAGGAATACGTTTTTTCAATCTGTAACCTAAATTCGGGAGCGCTCGTAGACTGAGGAAACTCGGGATCGGTCAGACTTTTATTACGCGTATAAAAATAACGAATCTACCGCATATAATTGCCGCGTGTAAAAATAAGGAAAGAACTCAACAACGTTCTTGTTTCGTACACCGAAATACGTTAGTGCCGATCAGGCCTTTGGCAAATACAATTCTGAAACGTCGCGAATCGAAATTGTTCGTTCCGCAGGCGTCGCAGTTTGTCAAACAATTTTGCGCAATCGGGAGCGCCTACAATCTTATAGCCTAGCAGTAAATTTGAACAGCTAAACGGAATTCATCCTTGGCGTTTGTCGGTGGAAAAGCATCAAATGCGAGGCGAATCGCTTTTATCTTGATAATGTCAAGGAGCGTTTGCTCGTTAACAAACGCTTTTCGAAGACCCGCGCAATTTATTCTCTCTCCCTCGTTAAAGTGCAAATTAATTTTGTGTCTTATTCTGCGTCGACAACAAAGTCGGCTCTTTAGTTAGGGGCAAAAAGCACCAGCAATCTAAATCGTACGTCTGGCAGATCAAGTTCGTCGGGCGCAATGGAGATTTAAAAGAAAAATTCACAATCCCAGGACTGACTCCGATATCATTAGTTAGCTCATTAACGCATTTAACGGCAATTTCGGTATCGATAAGCAAACACTCCGGCAAATTTAAGACGAGCAAAAGCAGGCTTCAAATTTTAATCGAAAATCGCCAACAATTGCTTTATTTATTCAGCGCCTGTGCCTTTCCCGTCGCGTTGCCGTCGCGGCAGAGATTAGAATAAGCGGTTCTTGGAAGTCAAAAGTGCAGCCTCCAGCCGCTTATTTAAGTAATTGCATTCCCAATATTCTCCAAGGTTCGAGCGAGGTATAACAAATGCGCGTAATGGCACACGCGGCTGTAAAAAAGCTTCCATTTGTTCCGACCTTAATTAAAAACTGCTACCAACTAGCGAGCAGCGGCCGAGTGCCGGCGACTCCCTCGACGATCCGCACTTCTGGAAAAGGCACAATGGCGAGTCCGAAAATCGTAATATCGCCTTTGCGTTACGTAAGAAGGAGCGCCGACAGTTACGGCGCGGAAGGGCGACGTGGGGGGAGGGGGAGGAAACCATGGTAGCTCCCGGGTCTGACGGCTGCACACAATAGCAGTCGACGGGGTAGATCTTGGGCGTATCGCCTATTCATTAAAGACACATGTCAGCCGCAAGAGACAAAACGCCCAAGGCGCGCCCGAGGAATCAATCGTCCCTTCCCCCCCCCCCCAGCTCTGCCCGTGCTGCGGATGCCAATTGCGCCCATCGAAGGAAATTACGGAACGCGAGGATAACGAGGTGCTCGAATTTCAGGCTTCATGGAGGAGACGGCGAGGGCCTCAGCTGCCGACGAGGACTCGGACACCCCCGTGGAGGCGCCGGTCGAGGGCGGGGCGGCCTCGTACTTGCCGGAAACAGGAAATCGGTCCGGCGACGGCGACGGCGGTGGCGGTGGCGGTGGCGGCGGCGGCTGCCTCCGTTGCCCGCTTCCATTGCTTGTCGACGAGGCACAAGATCCCAAACGGGCAGTCGGCCGCGACGCGCCGGACATACCGAACGTCGTCGAGTACCACTTGAAGGTGAAACCTGAGCGAGTGGCTCAAGACCAAGTAGCCGATAGCCCCGCTGCTGCTGCTGCTGCTGCTGCTGCCTGCTGCTGCTGCTGCTGCCAACAGCGTCGCCTCGAACGTGAGTATCGGAATCCCGGCTTCGGCTTTGTTCGCGCACTCGTGCGTGGCTCCGGGCCCGGGGGAGGAGGGACGGCCCCATGAGTAACTCCGCTCGCGGCTCATTAATGCCGAGTATTATGCTCGGCTCGTGCATCTTTATTTATGGCGAGTTTTCGTGTCAGCAAGCCAAACGTATTTATGACGCTCGCCACATCTTTTTATTATCGCCTTGCGACCGCATGGGCTTGGGCGGCGTGACGTAATGTCGCCGAGAGCCACTTATTCTTGGTTTCTCTTCACCGATCCCCGTGGTACTCGCGATTAAAAACATCCAGGATTTATCGAGTCACAGCGCGCCCGTATTGATTTCGTCTCCCGTTTCTCCTACTTTTTGCGGAAAGCCTTTATCTTACGAATTTTCGTTTCTCCAGCTGCGAGATGCACCACGATAATCGCGATCTCTGTTGTCGCGTTAAGACCAACTGCCTTTATTTGCTCGCCGAGTATTTTTCGTCGCTCATCCTACGATAGCTTTTTTCCACAACTGTGTTATTGCGTGCGTATTTACCGAAGAGTTTTGTCCGCGAGTTGCGAGCCGTTTGTTGCTCAATATGATTCCTGATTTAGCAATTGCGCCGCCAAGAGTTGCTGCGGGTAAGCGACGAGAAACATTTGCACCTGAGCGAATACTTATTTTGATCGATGTAAGCAGTCGCTGAATATATGTATGTATAAATGCACATTTAGCTGAATTTTCAATTTTTACCGCAGACAAGTGTTTAGCTCTTTAATTTACGAGTCGCGGTGTTCGTTTCCACGCGGTTGTAGACTGAAAATGTTTATTCTCTCGAGATATCGTATTATAATCTCGGCATCGATAAATCGATAATAAATCCAGTGCACATATTCTTTAAAAACCGAAAAACTCTATTTACGGATAAATCGGCTGTATATATGTATATATATAAGTGTATTTAAGATTTTTAGTGGAAAATCAATACTCCGCTCGTGCGCTGGAATAATACATTTTTCAGGACGAACGAGGGGTTAAAAAACCAAAGCGAAAAAAAATTAGTTATCCGAAATCGCGGAGTTGCGAGCAAAGTAAAAAAAGAGATTTTGGTCGATTGGCTGTGTGACGTTTCGCTTAGCTTTGATTTGTTGGCTAAAATTCAATTTATATTTCCGTGTGTTGTACAAAGACTTCATTTGAAATAACAAACTATCCTGTATGTTCTTCTGTATTATGGGCACTTGTACGCTTTATGGCCTCTTTCAATTTTATCTTTCTCCTTCTACTAGCGTGAAATCTCGTGCTCGTGGCACGTTCTTCGCGCGTTTTATGGTCTTGGGATGGAGGTGACACTTGGGAATTATTTTCCACTGACAGCTCGCACGTTTTTATAACGGTTTACAATTGGCGTTTTAGTGCGACTCATTTGGAATTTATAATAATTCTCCCAATTAATTGAACGTTTGCGGTTGGATTGCTATTTGCTCCTATTTACGTAATCTACGGCAATGGCCCTTTCCACCTTTCCAACGAGCGACCGTAAATTAAACAATTATCGGGGTGAAAATGCGTGTAATTCGACCTCGACCTTTTTCTCGATTTATCAACGCGAGAGAGCAATAATTTCCTTTTCGCCACCTGTTTGCGTTTGAGCTTAAAAGGCTTTTCCAAAATGAGACTGGAGGCTCTCAAAGCTGAAGTTGTTAGTCAAGTTTCAAACTATTTTTGCTTCGAATAAGTAAAAGTTCGGTAACTTTCGGTGACATTTCATCGAAAAAAGCTACAATGCTACGAAGAGTAATAATAATTTGAAGCTATTATTCGAACAAAGATGATTGCAATTTATTAAACTTGAGTGTTTGCCAACTTCAAATTGTATAAAAATGAATTTATGTTCGTAAGGGAAAAGTTGCACTTGCGTATGAAATTTTTCCATACATTTTAACGACTGCTCTCGATAAAAAACTTCACGGACATTGGGGACAAAACAATGTAACGGTATTATCGATCTAAGGATTTTGTAATTCCGGATTGTCCGCTTACTCGAATAATTCTTTCAAAGTATTTATGCAATAATATTGTTCTACAAACTCATTTCTTATTCGAAATCAGTTGTATGTAAAACTGTTGATCCGGGTTGATCTTACATCGCGCGAATCTTGCTGCATTTCGTATGCTCTTGTATAAAATGATATTTTTAGATTCGCATAAATTGTACGTAGAAAAGCTTTTAATTAGGGATTTGTTGTATTGCAAATGCGACGAAAAATGTGCATCATTTGTTTCCTCGCGTATTCTGTGATAATAATTTTATCAAAATTATGGAACTTATTGAAGAAAATGTCTCCGAGTTACAATCGCGTTTATCCATAACTTTACCTTCTTTACGCGAATGCATTAATTGATGCAAATAACTTATCGAGTAAAATATTTTTAAACCGATTTTGTTTCTTAATTATAATCGAATAAATTGACTTATAATTTCGAAACTGTGCGCGGAAAAGTCGCGTATAATCTTCAAAGGAAGTATTTTAAAGTTATTTTATTAGGCTTAAAATTAATAGAAGAGTGTAATTATTTGTTGCAATTGTTTCGCGGGCTGATTTTCACATATTTTATTGCGCATAAACTAGAAGATGATATTGTATTTTCCTTAAAATACAAATTCGAACTCAATTTGAGTAGATAACGGGAGAATATAAAGCGCATCTTACGTCTATAATTATTTCCATGCTGGGAATACGAATTAGAGTCACTCGTAATGGTTTTTCAGGACATTTTATTATTTTTCGAAAATTTTATTTTAATTGGCTTAAAATTAAATTTTAGTTGCAATAAAATTACGAATCTTCGTTGACTGCTCGTAATATCGTAAAAGTATCGAACGATCCTAATTATTGAAAAATATCAATACGAGGTTAATATCAATAACGTAATAATAATAAAATAATAATAATAACACATACGTTCATAAGCGTTTCTAATTGTTTTTGATGGTCGCGAACTTTTTAAGCGCATTAAATTGGTTTTAAATGCAAATTTCTAAAGCATTCTAATGCTCTAAAACGTAGATTAATAAACCGCGGATTAAAGCGAAGCAATCGTAGTTAACTAATCGAGTTAGATTACAAATTTTTACCGATCGGCACTGCCATTATAAAAAACTGTTTCGTTTCTCAACAGAGTGACAGATCGTACGGTTCAACAGCAGTTATCGAGCCAGTAACGTTTACTCGTAACGATTTCAAATATAAAATGAATGACAGGTCAGTGACCCAGAACACACCGCAACTCATAAGCTTTGCTAAAATGAGCAAACTAGAATCAGAGGAGAAACACAGGGAAGATTAGCATTAGTAGGAGAAAGAAGTGGAGTCGTAAAAAATTTCACAAATGGCGTAACATCGCAGGTAAAAATGGAAGCCTAATGTTTATTCAAGTGTCATACCCAATCTGCTGATTAAAGAACTTCTGATAAGAATCCGTATTGAGTTGAAGAGTCGAAAACTAATATAAATTATGACTTGACGATTTTCGTGTTTATCGATCAAATTCAGACATTGAACTGCGAGAGTAAATTTCATTTTGAAATCTTGAAACTCGTCGCAAATTCCCTCTGAGCAGAAAAGACTGCTTAAACGTACTGCAGATTTTCTTTATCAGTAGTAGTGAGTTTGATCTCAAATTCATTCGCATACTAATTCTCAAAAATTAAGATTCGAACAGCGAGTCTCTTGTAAACAAATACTCGCGAGATAATTTTTTGGAAAACTTTCACGATTGCGATAAAGATTTTATCGAAAATTATCAATTTAAGTTAGCAGTGTCCACCATTAGTTTGGTGCCTCTTAAATTGTATTTGCAATTAGTGCCACTTTCCAAGTTAACTTCTTCAAGATAATTACAAATGAGTATTCCACAGCCGACTTTCTAAGAAAAACTAGCAAACGCCAAACGCTGAGAAAGGAAGAGCCGGCAAATTTTAGAATTTTTTAAAACTTTGCATTTTAAAAGCTACAAATAGACAAAGGTGCATTTAAAGTGCACCGATGATGAACGAGTGTCGGTGCCGCGCGATCGCCTTCAACGCTCGTTTCGCATTCTCAATGCGATTTTGTCATTCGATGCAATCTCGCGCGTTTTTATGACAGTTGGCAATCTGAAAAGTGGAAAGACGTTTCGAGTTGACGTGTGAGTAAAGCGTTAAATGCGACTGCGACGCTCCAGCGAAAAGAAAAACGAAACAAAAAATGAATTTTCTGGCCTTTAACTTTAATTTAACCCAAATTTAAACGCTAAAGTCACGTCCTTACGTAAGGTAATGAAGCCGCACAAGTGCGAGCGGTTACTCGGTTATTTTTTCAACTCGAGATAAAGAGGGTCAAATAAGCTGAAAATAAACGCAAAAAACGCTCGTCTCGGGCCTCTTCTCTCCTCCTCCAGCGCGAAATTTCAATTTCAATTTCGCGTCTTTAAATATCCGTTGCTAATTTTGCATTTCAGTTGGTAACGGCGGGCCAAGAGATGAAGAAGGACCACCCGGTGCAGACTCTGAGCGAGGGCCAGCGCAAGGAGTTGGCCTCCCGACTCTCCAAGCTCTCCGTCGACAACAACGTCTTCGAGGGCTCGAGCGACCTTCCCCAGGTCTTCCAGGTGAAGTACCTCGGTTCCCACGACGCCCGGGGGCTCTGGGGCATCAAGCACACCCGCAAGCCCGTCGACAACATGGTCGCCTCGGCCAAGTCCCTGCCCGCCGGCACCATCCTGCCCTTCATCAAGCTCGTCATAAGCGAGGACGGGGTCGGACTCTTGCCCCTGGGGAAGCGCCGCGGCGCCACGGACTCCGTCACCAGGATCTACCCGATCGAGAGCATCTCCTACGGGGTGCAGGACCTCGTCTACACGAGGGTTTTCTCGATGATCGTCGTGAGGGAGACCGAAGACTTTCGCAGGATGTCGCCCTTCGAGTGCCACGGCTTCGTCTGCGAGTCGAAGCACCACGCGCGCCAGATGACCTACGCCCTGGCGGCCGCATTCCAGCTCTACTCCCAGTACGTTAAGCAGCGCAACGACGACCCGGTCGTCAACAGCTGGGCCAAGGGCTTCGCCATCGAACTCAACAACCCCAACGAAGTCGAAACGGATTACACTCTCAATCCGGACGATTGAGCCACGTTGCGCGGCCGAGCGGATAAAAGCGCGCCAATCCTCGAATTAGGCTCCTTGTACGCAAATTGTTCGAATGTTGTGCATTGTAAATAAAAAGTGGCGGTATTTTTCGGTCCAGAGGATTGCGTGGCGAAATGCGATACGCGGCCGAAACTGATTGGGACGAAGAAACACCATTTTAACGAGACACTGGGCCCAACTCTCTTTCCAACTTCACCGGGCCAGAAATACTGCGCACGTGGCTATTTTAAACTATATATTATCGAAGAGCAGCTATTCCGTAACTGCAGACTACGAGAGTTGTTTCGAAAACTACAACTACACCTACTTCAATTAAGCTATTATTGCGTTTACGTTTTAAACTGTACACGGAATACACGACAAAATGTTGACGGCGATTGAGATCTTCGTCGCCCGGTTCGGGTGTAGCTGCTGCAGCATTTAGATCGCACAGCGATATTCTCCAGAACTGCAATTCGTAATTTTAATTATCGAAGCGGCCGCCGAATAATTAAGGGGGCAACTATTTTCAAAGGCTATCAATTATTTAATCGCGAGTGCTTTTTGGATTATTAAACATTTTATCATTAATTTAATTTTAATTCTTGAAAATTACTTTTAATCCGCGAATGAGGAAACGCGTGTTACACGATGAATCGTTGAATACGGAAAACAGGGTATTTTTAGATGTTTTATTACGAGTTTGCACGACTATCAACTATTACAATAATTACTTCAATTTGGTTTATTATTAATTTATGTCGTAAGTGCATTTACATTAGATTATACATAAATAATGCCTAAGATTTTGTAAATATCACCATAAAGATGTAAGATTTATCGAATACAATTTATCCAAACTTAATATCAGAGAGATATATTATTAAATTATAAATACTAAATAGTACTTGTAAATAGGCATTTAGGGGTAGAATTTTTATAAGTTTCCAATTTTTTATTATCCATAAGCAGTCTGTGTGCAATTGTATAAAGTCTATTAAAAAGTTTGTGTTTACAACTATTTTAACCGTTAGCACGAGTTCAGTGCATAGACAGTTAGTGCGTTCGATCACACAAGCAAGACAAATGCAAAAAGAAATTTACGTACATTTATAGATATCGGGTAACTACACTTGCGCGCATGCGCCCAGTCACACTACACTACGCTATACTACACGTGCACGCACATTATGTTTAAAAGCGCGCAAAACTGGAATTCTTCATTGTTTTACAACGCCAATGAGTTAATTTAACTTTTTTCTTTTAACTTCGCGTGAAAATAAATTTATACTGATTAATTGTGGACTATACTTACGATTTCTTTATATTCGTTAAAAACGTCGAAAAGTATATTTTCTATGAAATAGTACATAAGGAATGTAATGCAATTTAATTTATGTGGTAATGTATTATTAATATCATTGTTTTGATAAAACACAAGTTACTTCTGATAGATTTCATTGCAACTGTTATTGTCTTTTTTCTCTAGGATAGAATAAAAATAAAAAAAAAAAACAAGTGAAAATAAGAGTAGACAAAGTAAAGTAAATAATATCGGAATAAAAGTTCAAATGATAAACAAATAAGCAATATTAAAAGAAAACACGTAGTATTGATAGTTAAAAAATAATTTAAGATTTTCTTTAAAAAATATATCACGAGTCAAATTAGTAAACTCTCATTTTTTAAATGAAACCGAAGTGCAAGTACTATAATATATTTCTATTGTTCTTTTTGCGTAGAATAATGTCTTGTTTGCTGTGAATTATTTAAAAATTCATGGATTATTAATTATTTACAATTTTTACGGTAGTAGAGTTCCATTGATTAAAAATTCCAAAGTATTAAAAACAAATGTCGATCGTTTTAAAAATTACATTGTACCAAAATTAAGAAGAACAATATTGTTGTTCGCTTGAATGATGCAATCGTGAAGGTAACTTTGCTATTCAAAATTTTTTCATGTTTTAAAGTTGATCAACTTATTATAAAATTGGCGTGCAATGAAGGTGTTTATTAATAATTTGATGGCGTATAATATTATAAGTACAAAAATAAGTATATTTAGCGGCGAATTCAATGTAATGTAAAGGCATTGCATTTGAATTTGTGTGAAGTGTTGCAAAATTTAACGGAAATGATTTGTCTTTCATTAAAGCAACAAAGAAAGTTTTGTAATTTGCCACTAGCGTTATTTGCAAATTAGCGTTATTCGCGTATCGAAACGAGCATTAAATTAAACGCTATGCTATATTTTAGGACATTTAAAATAGCATTAAAATTAATAACACATCGGCTGCATAAGCGTAAAAATGAAATATTTAAAATTTCAAAGCAATTATTTCGCAACGAATTTTCTTTATTTTCAAGTAAACTTGTTTTGCATCACTAGAATCTCACTAAAAACATATCGATATGCGAACAATCAACGTTTCGTTAGATGCTATGCCGCACTGGGAAAAAGAAAAGTCATGTTAAAATAATTGTCGCACGTTACAAAAGAATGGAGGTTGTGCAGTTGAGTCAGTTAATTAAAGACGATCGTCGAGGGGATAGAATACGGAAAGGAGAGGCAACGGGATAAGCGCACTTATATTTTGTCTAGCGTTTTGTATTGTCGTACAGGAAAAGCGAAACAGCCTTGAGAAGTGTTTTCTCAGCTGTGAAAAGATGGCTAGCTATCCAAAGATACCGACTAGAAAGTGACAAGTGATTTTCAGCTTGCTGCGATTCCTTTTTACTTGTGATTTTTCATTTTTTTATTTTCTCTCTCTCTCTCTCTCTCTTTCTCTCTCTCTGTCTCATTTATAACGAAAATATTTTCCGATGTAATCTTGTAAATAGTAAAGAAGATTCTGCGTCGATATTGTTACGAAAGAGAAACTTGCGTGCTCTTCTGTACCATTAAATTGTAAATATTTTAGAGGTTAACTTATGCATATATACATATGCGTATACACGCATGCATATGTATACGCATGTGTATATGTGCCGACCGGGAAGCAACAAATTTTCGATCACTGGGTGCTCGGGAAATATTAATTTTTGGTCGAAGCTTTCAAGGAGGCGGGTGTCCTTAAAATTTTATTTCGTTTTGTAATTTCCTCTACACTTTAGAAAAGCCGCACTATGATTTATATAATATTTTGTAATTTTTAATCCCATAAGCAGACCACCTATATCAACACATATCATTAATTTAAGTTTAGCATTTTTGCTCGCGTAGTCACGTCTGGCTTTTGTTCTCGTTTTATTTTCTAATATGGATTGCATAGCAATTGTATCCAGGCATGGGACAATCGTGTAACTTTGCTCCATAATAATTGGCGTTTGATCTCTGTGTAGTGCTTATGCTTTTTGCCTTTCATTCTGTTGTTTTGCTTTCGATTTTTATAAATAATGCGGCATCTAATTGTAAGATAGGCTTAAGAGCGATAAAATTCATTTGTTTAAAATCCAATATTTCGGTATCAGTCTACGTTTTATCTACAAGTTTTTAAAACTTAATCGTTTCAACCGTCAAATGTGAAATAGTTAATTCTAATAATTTTATATCCTATTTGTAGAATTAAGGAACAACTTTGTAAAAGTTTCTTTAAATAAATTGTTTTTGTTATATTTGTATTAAATTGTTTGTTATTTTGATTAACTTGCGAAGCTTGCATAGAGAGCAACGTAAGTTGTAAGTTGTGAGCGACTTTAATAATATAACCTATTATTTACCTTAAAAAGTATACATTATTCAGTTATGCCAACAAAATGTAAGGCAAACTGGTCTTCGATAAAGTACAATATCGTTAAGTACGAGCAGTTACAGTGTGTTTGAAAACGCTAAATGTAACATTGTATGTATTGTATAAAACAAATTTGTAAATTATCAACTAAAAATCATTACGGTTGTTTTGTTTATACTAAATAAATCAATCTCTGAAAAATATACTTTTCATTTGACAATTTCATTCTAAACAAAGTTGATCCGTCGAAAACGAATAGCTAATGGAGGCTGTATAAATTTTTATTTAAAGAAATAGGGTATTTTAAATATATAATATTTGTACGATGATGCATAAAGTAGAATTTATAATTAAAAATAGATTACAAAGATGAAATGACTTTTATGAATCACTCAAATATTTGAAACGTAATCTATTTAATTTGCAATATTAGAAATGCAACATCTCAGAATTATATAAAATTTATAATTTATACATTATATTCGACAGATTAATTTTCAACACTGCTTCTGTTCAAATATTATAAAGCCTTGGTAAGTTTATCCAAAGAATAACTATTTTATGAAATCAACGCTATTCGTTACACGGACGAGTAATTCTTTATAGCTTTCAGGATATTTGGTCCTTTTCTTAGCAGAAGTTTTGGTACCGTTTAATCCGTCCGTTTCATGGTTAAAATTTTACTCGCTGACTTCTCCCCGATGGCTTTTATCATTAAAATAAATATTCTTTTTCTAAGAAACAAAAAAGGCAATCAAACAACGTTTATAACGAAAAAATAAGCAAAATTAAGTTTTTGTATAATTTAATTAATACACGTTTAAAGTTATTTTATTTTTAATTAATAGCAGCAGGAATGTATGTGCATAATATTTTGAAATTGTAAAAACTGCGCCAATATGTTTTTGTAAGTGTAACGTATATGCAATACTTTAAATGTACATAAAATTAATTCGGTTCAGAAAGTAAGTACATTTTATAAAAGTATGCCGAGATTTTTTGAACTAAGCTAATGAAAATTCGATATGAAAAGTAAAACCGTAAAGATAAGTGTGAAAGAAACCAGAAATGATCTTATTAAATATTAAATTTGCAGCGGTTTACGTTAACAGTTCCCACCAAAAACAAAAATAATAATAGAAGATTAAAGCGACAACTAACGATTATAAATTTTTACACGCTTTTTACGGTTTTCTTTCACAAGGATTGTAATGTTAAAAAACAAATACCGTTTAATTTTGATACAATAAAATCAATTATTCGTCAAGTTTTCTATCCTGGAAAGAGTTTGCATTGCGTGCGAGAATTTGAAAATGTACGTGACAATGACTTGTATACGTTTAAAATGTTATTATTGATTTATCTTTAGTAAGATGTTCTTTACAAGTACCTCAACTTTCTCATTATTTCGACGTCGGTGTAAATAATTTTCATTCGACGAGCCTTCGATCGTCCGCGTTACGAGCAACAGATTGATTAAACGACCAAAGTGTACAACTTTACAATTATCGACGCAAAAAGACAGTCGAAGATAAAAGGAACGATTCGCGTGCGAACGACGCCAAAGGGATAAAAAATTCGAGTCTCCGTCACACCTATTGACATTTGTCCATTTGGATATTAGTGTCTGCCTCTTTTGCCTTGGATTGGTCTGGGTAATTCGTGTACCTCGACGTTGGGCTTAATGGTCGGCTTGATAACGACTGGCTTTTCCGGACTCGACGTCGACTCCGTGTCCTTGTCGAAATCCTCGGTGGACTCCTCGACTTTTCCCAGCTCCTCGTTCAACTCGTAATACTTGGTCGAGTCCTCGCACGGTATCGAGCTTTCGGTGCGCGTACAGACGAATGTGGCCTGGGAAAAATGAATCAGCAACAGTTTATTTAAACATTGCAGATATTATAGATAAGACCGAGCCGACGCAGGACGCAAGATTTATTATTTTTGGAGTACGCGAATTAATTGTCTAGTTAAACGCGATTATGTACATTCAATTAAAACGAACATTAATTGGCAATAAGTTTTGCCCACGATGGATGGCTCCTCATTCCTCTGCTGGCTTTTATTATTCTAGAAAGTTAATTAATATCTCGAATACGAATATTTCATTGCAAACGCTATTAGCTATCGGAACGGAAAAGGAAATATCTTTGTTCCCATATAAGTGTTTTTAATTTGAAATTCTGCACCGTCTCTCTCTCTCTCTATAGTATATTGCGCATAATTTATAAAAACTGCACCGTTGAATGCTTTCGAAGATTTCGGAACAACTTTGTAAATAATCGCGCAGATTATTTAACGCAATCCGGGCTACTCGATCTCAATGAAACTAAGACAAGTTGTGCCCTTATGGAATTCATTTCAAATCGAGGCTTTTGGAAATTATTAATGATAACTATTATGTGAAAGAGAAAACAAAAATATCTGAAAATTATGGTTACCTGATTGAAAACTGTTTCTCCAGGGCAAATGAAGCTAAAGCGTATCGTGTTCCGGGCTTGCGGGAGGCAAATGTGAAAAATCTGACAGTCGTTGTCGATGTCTGCGTAATAACCATAAATTCGATTCTCGCACGAAAAATTATCCACAATGTTTTCTCTGATGGATGTGGCATTGTGAGGCAGATCCAGAGCAAACTTCATCTGCATTTGGTAAAAACATACAATTAATTACATTTTGATATTTAATCGTCGAAATTAATCCGAGGCAGGGAAAATAAAAAATTACATCTACGTTCGGCTTTATATTTTACAGACGCGTGAAATCTCGGACACGCGTAGCAGAGTTACGTTGCGAAATTTTCGGGACTTTAAATTGTATCATTTATTCATCGGCAATTATAAGCTTTATTCAAAGACGAGAAAAAAAAATTCATTGAAATTTCGTATTCCACCTTTTTATCAACATTATTTAACAGTGATTTATATAAAAGCAGTGTTTGTCTATAATAACGCAAGCAATTGCAATTTTCACAAATCTAGAATGAATTTACCTAGAATAATGATGAATATTGACACGCTTCGAGTAAAACGCTGCAATGGCATATAACGCTAATAATTTACTGTAATAAAACGTCAACTTAACAAAATAATTTTTCTGACATTTCGAGTCATCGCGAAAGGTGCGCACCATTAAAAAGCAGCTTCTTTTACAAAAACATCCTAAAGCGTTTGCATATTTCAAAGACTGCGTATAAATACGGTTTTATCGGAAAATCATAGAATTCGAATGACACGTTATTTAGAAAGCATACAATTTACACATCGTGATGAATTGAAAATCGAATACAATGATATTGTGAGAAGGTCGTACTGCTTTTCAAAATTTATCTTTCAGAAATATAAGCAAAAACGAGGTTGAAATTACGAATTCACGAAAGCTATTTTTAGCCAGAATTTCCAACTGACCGATTTTTAAAGGTGAAGAGATGTTTATGTTTAAAAAAAAGAAACAAGCTTTTTAATCCGCAACCGATTACGATCAATAGAAGAACTATTTATCAACCGAGCTGTTAGTTTTAAAAATCGATGTTTTCAAGTTTGCGCTTGCGATTGTCCTTTTCAACGCAATGTGCTTTAGCAGACGTTCGTTTGCAGCTGGAGATTTTCAAAGCAATTGCTCAGTGTCGAGGAATTACATTTCGCGACTCCCGCAGGAATATTCGTTGTTGGAGGTTGGCGAGGTTCCCGTCAAGCCCGCCTACACGTGACTACTCGGAGCTGCCGCAAAGTGAATAACCAATGGGCACCGGTCAAGTTCGCCCACGAATTAAGTTTCATCGCGGCAACATCACTTTCACTTATCCACGAGAGAGTTGGACTCGGTGCGCTACCTTGAGGCTGGGCGCGGGTCGTCGGCTCTTGACCTGGGCACCCGCTGCAGCGATCACGAGCGCGACGAGGGCGAACGCGGTTCTGGACATGGCGCCCGACATGGTTCTTCTACTCGGGACAGTCGACTCCTTCTGAAAATGGACGAAGCTCGGCCGGTAGTCGCGTCGGGCTCCTGGGCTCGTCGTGGCGGAGACTGCGGAGACTACATCAGCGCACCAGGGTGTTATATAGCGTACTCACGTAAAGATCTTGTGAATATTGTATGAATGGGCGATTCCGCGTAGCCGGGGGGTGGGGATCAGTAATTCCGTCACGTTTGGTCTGTCAATGACCATCCGCAAGAGGCAGCCGCTATCAGCCTCGCGAAGGTCCCCATGCAAATGGGCCCGCGACGAGATTTAGCCGCAGCGAATTCCGAAATTCACCGAACGACGCCGGCCGCATAATATGACCTACGTGACGCGCCATCACCGAGGAAAGCGGCACCTACCTACCGAAATATCTTTCTATCTTGATTGCGCGAACGAGGCGCTTGACTTTCTGGACCGCGACCATCGCGAATATTCGCCGACTCTGGCGCAAATATCTTCAAGCGAGCTCGGAATAATAAACACGCGCTTTGCAACAAAAGTTGTCGCCACCCGAGCGTAAACTCGGAAAGTTCTTAAGAAAATTCATCAGTTTTCCGCCAAAACAGCAGAATTTACTCTCGCGTTCATCTGGCGAATATCAGAGCAGATCATCGAGGGAATATGAAAAAGTGGTTATAGTCGAGGCTCGGGAGTCTGCAAAATTCTTAAAACTCCCGTCTCGCATTTGCAATTCTGGATGTAAGCGCAATGAAAACATATGATATTACAGTGAATAATGTTTCGGGGAGTTAATAAATTATCCTTCCGTATTAAGATTCGTGACACCGAGGATGCAAAATCCATATGAGTCTGCGCGTTTAAGTAAACGCGGACTGATGTAAAATGCACACATTCGCATTTTGAATTTCAAAAGTAAAAAGCCATCAATCCTGGAGACGTAACATTAATCTAACCTCGGATGCAGTTGAAAATATTGCACCGTAAAAGTCGTTTCCTCCTTTATTAGAATCCAATATGAATTATTGCGGGAATTCGGGAAGTCGCGTGCAATTTCACTTTCTACGAATTATTTTCCTTCTTGCGATTTCCTTCGCGGATATCAAGAATGATAATTAATGCATTTAATTATTGGAAACTGACGATGTCGCTGCATCGAATGCATAATTTATTTTATGCACCATAAAGTAAAAAAGTAATTTTTGAGTTTGATGTCGACAAGGTTGTGTTTTTGTCGCGATTAAATAACCGATTCAACCTTAACGCGTTAATGAAAATTAACTTTAAAGACGCTTTCGCATTGCTTGCAAAAATGCAATTTTTATCAAAATAGTAGCTTGGCAACTTCCATCCGCTTTGAAAGAAAATAAGAAAATACGAAAGGAAAGGAAGAAGTAGCAGAAGTAGAAGGACGAGTGCGTTAAATTTGTTGGAGACGGGGAAAATTTATTCAGGGAGGAACCCGAGGGCATATCAAGAGTCCGTTCTCCGAACAGTGGAAGTTTCCCGGTGGAGAGGAAAAACTGCGCAGGTCCCTCCAAGGTGACATGTTAATCGCTCGCCGCAAATCATCGATGACAGGCGAGAGTGAATTCGCGAATTGTGTACTAAATAAACAAATCGCCGACGCCGCTTTCAGGGGAGCTTTTCAAGTTTTCGCAGCGACGACGACGGGATAACGCGGCGCAGTCGTAGGCGACGCATGCGCTCCGAGTGTTCGCGGCATCTTAAGTACCGAATTCCAGCAGCGGAGAAAAGCAGTTTTAAATTCATATTGGCGGCGAAAATGGCATTTGAAAGAGGAGCGACGCTCGCGGATTAGCGCGGAGTTGTCGAAAGCACTGCCTCGATTCACGAGTGCGCCGATTTTAGCGGTGAATCCAAGGCACGTGCCTGGATTACACGCGACTCCTACGTGAGTAAAGCGTACGATTTTACGATTTTTACGAGACTGAAAACGCTATATAATTAGCATATTACAAAAGCAAATTGACTCGTAAAAAGTGTGCAAAATGCAAGAAATGGGCGAGTAACGAGTCGCTTCGATCTTTGAAGCTACGTTTTAGAGATCGGATCGCGCGCACCAGTTGCTCGCTATTGCATCAGCGCTGCGACCGGAAATTTACGCAGCTGCGCTTGTCGGCGTAACAAACTGCTTTTGGCAACGAGCACAACTTGACGGGTGGTTCAATTATTTGGGCAGTCCGCTTGTTTCGATTCGCCTCATCGGGGGACACGCAGATCATTTCAGTGCATTTAAATATCGGTCCGAGCTTCGCTGGGTGCACTTTTACTTTCCCAGTGCCGAGGTACGTGTCTCGGTAATCATTTATCAGCCCCGATCGCCGCGATACAGCAACTCGAGCTAAATAATGCTCGGGATGACGAGGCGGCGGGTTCGCCTCTAATAATATTACTTTATCGCTAGTCGAGTTAATTTTGTAAAAATTTAAATGCATCAACGGCGGATCGCTGATACGTGCAAGCGGCGCCGTTTGTCGGAGCACAATGGGAGACAATGAAATCTCGTACTCTTGTTTATGAATTGATCAGATTCCAGTTGGTGCGGTACGTAACAAAGTACGCAAGGAGATTACGTTGAGATTGGCTGAGGCAGCACATGGAGGTCAGAGCGCGGCGACATATCGCGACGTATCGTCGTGAAAGCTGTTTTGGATTCAATTGTTTCGGTATTGTAATTACAAAATCTGGGCCTTTTTTACAGGTCGTTGTTTGCTATGAATATTAATAAATAAAAATAAAACTCGGCTTGAAACTCGCTCGACTCAGCGACTCCTTATTGACGGTTGTTATTTTTTCGATGACGATAATTACGCGCCGAAGATTTGCGAGGTATATCCGTTTGAAATATATGTGCCACTGCTCACCTCTACAGCTGTTGGATTTGTTCCTCCAAATAACCCAAGTAATGGCCAACTTGATTTTTTCAATATAGATACGTTCAAGTAGCTCGTCTAACTGTATTTTTCGAGGTCATTCTCATGTGCAGATTATACAATTAAAGTTATAATCTTACGATTTAGTGCACCAGATTTAACGACTTGTCCTTTTATTTAAATATTCGTTGGGCGAGCGAACGCAATCAATTTTGTTTATAAACGAGTGCTTTTAAGAATAGTCTAATTTTGTATTATTACAACTATTCGTTAAAATTTACGGAATATCCAGATTAACAGCAGTTACTCTCGTACGCATAATTTATTCTGGTAATAAATTGCTTGAGAAAATTAGAGAGAAATTTACCGCATAATAACGCTTTACCTTTTTTATTAAAAAACAGCAGTGATCAAATTCGGTGAACGTATGTGTAATAAGCAATTGTAATAAGTATATATTTTATAGAGAATATTTGAAATTTATCCGTAACTTCTTAACTTGTATGGAAATGTATTTTTTAAATCAAACTATTGATACAGTGTAATCAGCTTTAGCAATGAATCTAAAATACTATTTCGAATGTCCATGGACCTCTTAATTGATACTTAGAAAATTATATTAATATATTTTAAGAATTTGTTTAGAATAATTCAAGAAATCTTATTAACATAATCTAAAAATAAAATTTTTTGCATCAAAGGATTAAATTTTTTAAGGATAATTAAATTGCAGTTGTGTTTCGCATTGATTTTAACGAAGCTAGTCACGTTTTATACTTATGACTAACTCTATTTGAATGTCTTACCACAATTGTTTAAAAGTCTATATAAATGTAAAATAATTTAATTATATAAATATCAATTTTTTCCCTAGGGGTATGTACATATAAATAAATATGTATTAGACATATAACGGAAAACAATATTTATAACGCATGTATTATATTTAGTTATACTTAATCTTAAAGTAAATATTCTTAGAAAAATGTACATGCTGTAATATTAAAAACTGTGATTATATGTATTAATAAAGCTATGAGAAATGCAAATGTATATGTAAATTTGTATTATTTATCATATTTTGTTATGTACGGACAGCTTGAATATAATTATCTTATTGGTTTTAAAACTTTTAAAAGTTTTATTTAATTTTCTTTGAAAAATAACAAATGTAACTTAATAAGTAAAATTAGTTCCATTGTAGAATTAAAATTCAATTATTTTTACGTACTTTATCTACCACAAATAATTTTATCTACCACAGAAAATCATTGAAACGTGTTTTATTTAATATTTAAAAGTTTAGTTATATGTAATAGTTAATAATTCTCAAAACTACTGTCATAGAAGTTGACCAATCATGATATTGGAATGTATTTCTTGATTAGTATATGTAAAGACAGTTATGTGGTTAATTAATTCGAACAACGATTTTTTACAGCAACATATTTGGAAAGTCATCTAAAATTAGTTTGCATGGCATAGCGCATTTAGAAAATTTATTTTCAGTAGCAAAGGTTGGTAACCTTTAAATTATATGCAATCAATTTAGAATGATTTTATTCGTGCGTATGAAATATAACCATTATAATATAATCGGTATGCCTATATTAATACGTATTTAGATGGTGATAGTAAGTATTGATATTAAATTGAGTTTTTGTTAAAAAATTTACAGACTAATATGAGCTTAAGTATACTTGAAAACTCTAACAAGGACGAGAAGCACATCAAGTTCATGGCTAAAACAGCGAATGCAGTTGTAGAAAAAGTATGGTATATAGCAGAATGATGGTTCAAGGAGAACTTTTGAATAAAGGTAAAAGTATTTAATGTACTTGCAGAAAATGTGTTATTTTATGGTGCAAAAATAGGGGGGGTGGAATGAAAGAAAATAGCTGCTAAAAAACTGAAAAGGTTCAGAAAAAATATAAAAATTGTATATTAGGAGAAAAACCAAAGCAGCAAAAAGAACAACAAGTATGAAAACAAAATACAAAATAGCGAAGACGCGGAAATTATCCAGGAATGAGTGCAAAGGGGGAGAGAAAATTAAAGAATTACAGGCTAAATTATTGGCATAACATTGGTTGGTCGAACCACGTGTGAAGAGAAAAAATAGAAAAAAGAGACATAAATTTGTAAGAAATAGAAGTGATAAAAACAGATCAACAACAAATTTGGATTAATAAATTAGAAACCTCATAAATTAAATATAACAGAGCAGAAAATGTACAAGAAAATAATATGGATATGCAAAGAAGGAAGGAGAAAAAGTAAGCATGGGATGAAATTATTAGCGAGTTAACAAGACTAGTTAGCAGAAGAGGAAAGAGCGTACATATTATGCAATAAATAAAAAGAAAAAAAAACAGCAGAGTCAAAGAGAGGCATCAAAGTGAACTAACAATAGGAACGAAGAAGAAAGAAGAAAAGAATAAACGAATAAATAAAATATATAATATCGAGTAATATGAATGTATATGTAAAAAGCAATTTAAATGTAAGAGTTGTACAGAAATGTAAATAACAATGTACGAATTGTTCGCGAATAAAAAATGATAATAATAATACTTAAAAACAATTTTAATACTTAAAAAAAAATTTTATTTGTGTATCATTAAAATAGAGATCAGTAGCACGGATTTTTTTCTTAAAATCAGCATTATTTAGTTCAATATTTTATTCCTTAATTGCTTAGAAATCTAATTCGTATTTTCAATTTTTTAATGCCGCAGTTTTTTATATTGTAAAGTAATTCATTGAGTCGATTATATGGCATTTTGTAGTTTCCGCAACATTTTCACATTCAAGTGAAACAAAACATTAAAATAATAATAAGAATGATAATAATAAACTATAGTCACATTAACAGTGTATGCATAGGTAAAAATTATCATTTGAGTAATGCAAAAACGGCAAGTTTAAAAATTTCAATCTGGAATCACGTGAAATACTTTTACATCAAGTGAGGATTTCTTTAGTTGTTATTATTTTCTAAAACAACGATTTTTATTCTACCCTATTGCAAATATTTGTAACTTCATTTCTCAGAATACATAAATTTGCGTCTTTTTCGTATTTTTTTCAGGATTTTAATTTTGCATCTATTCCGAACCAATAATATAACCAATATTACAAAATTGCATAACAGGAAATCTGGAGTTGTTTTTTTATTTCTAATACGGTGGAAACTTATATTTTAAATTTCGTTCATGATGCTTGTGATTAAACCTTATGTTTATGATATGTTTCTGCATCTAGTCTATTATTCACATTTGGCAATTATTAAAAGTTTAGTTTTTATTTTTTCCTCTAAACGCATTTGCTTTTTCTTATCGTAGATAATTATATTCTTTGCCATTATTCATATGTTTTAAATAATGGATAAATTAGTTGACGTAATTATCAGTTTTCAAAGAAATAATTTCAATGCATCTTTTTGATATCTTTGAATGAATTTCAGAACTAAAGTGATAAAGCGTGTCATGCTTTTTTAATCCATCCTAGAACTTAAAAACTTACATTAATTACTCATCCGTAAAGTTCTGTTATTAATATATTATCATAATATTATCAACAGTTCATTAAGATTCACGAATATAACTTATGCCTAGTAATCTAAGTTAGTTTGATTTTTGAATTAATAAAATGTTGATATGATGTTGAATAATTCCTGTTTTATTATTCATCTGGTGTGGCTCGTAGCAGAATATTTCATTTTGTTTAGAATTATAATATTTATTTCTTTTGAATTATATAGTAATAAAAAAAATCCCACTCATGTACTAAACTTCCGAAGAATCTGGTTCTATGAATATTTTTGTTGCACGTTTCTAAAATATTCAGTACTAAGACTTATTTCGTAACCTTTTTCTCGCAAAATTTAGAAAATTCAACACTTGCAATTAAATTTTAATAGCAATGCAATAGAATATTTTAATTTAAAATTAGTCACTATCACCTTATTTGCTTAGGGAAAGTTATAGCACCTTTAAAGTTTTCTCAATTTAACAACAGCCATTTATACATTCGTCTATCACATAAGAAGAATTCATCAAATCGTTATTTCACTAGAGAAACATTATGCTCCCCATTATTTTTTATCCGATGCAATAATGAACAGTCATTAATATGTATATCAACGATTTTTTTTCACCATAATTATTAAGAAATTTTTACGAATAAATAATTCAATAGCACTAATTATAAGTATACCATTGCTTTGTTCTCGTATTTATTAAAGAAGTCTATTCGTGATTCTACGTTAATGAATTCTAGAATAAAATAAATCACAGTTAATTAAACTTATCTTTTCGTATATTCGGAATTTTACAGCACAATTATATTTACGTGTTTATGTACAATATTTTGCAGCATATTAATAACAACAATGCATTTCCCGACATCCGATCAGGGCACTCGTGTTCTTATTTGCTTTTTCAGAGTACCTAATATTAGGTTGTTTTAGTTTGGGTGCTGCTTGTTTGCAAGTGTATTATCATCGATACTCCTTGCAGGCGAAAGCGTCTATCATCAATTAATAAATTAAAAGTGCTAAAAACTGTTAATTTATGTTTATTTTCCCAATTCATGTAAGTAATAATTGAAGTGAAGCTTAAAAGTTTTACCTCGACTTACCTTCCTTAAGTAATTTATGGATAAATAAACTATAGCCAGAACTGAGTTCGAGCGAAAGTTACGACTGAAATTCCTCGCGGTGACCTCTGGCTAATACTTCCTAAATACTTTTTACGAATCGCGTTTTCCAATAGCAGCAGTGATCTATCTAGGTTGCAGACATCGATCGCGTGGATCACACACGCGTGCGTGTGCGCGCGCACGAACACATTAGCCCCGGTGAGACTAAGATGCATCTAATTTTCACCTTCGCAGGACGTCACCATTGTTCTCTCTCTCTTCTCTGTTCTCCCCAGATTCCTTCGACACTCGATCCTCTCAAAAATTTATGTATTCATTGAAGCGATCGTGAAAATACGTACGCAGTGAATAACCAACGAGCGCCAGGACGAATCTTCATTAAAATACCAATTCTTTTCCATCCGCATGCCGAATCCAGGCTATTGACTCGTAAAATCTTTATTTCGCATTACACAATTCCGAGGATCACTTATTATTTATCACTGATAAAAATGCTTTTCCCCCTGAAAATAATTCCCTTCGAGTTTATCGCTTTGACGCACCTGCCAATTTGGATGGGCCTCAAATATTAATGGCGCACGAAGCGCATTATTGTATTTGGTATCCTATAAATTTCACCTCCACGGCTGATGTTATTTTTATTGTAAATTATTAGGACCCGCGCGCGCCATCATTGGTATCGAAATATTTTATATTTACATTTTCCAGTTCTGATTAATTATCCGCACATAAATACAAGTGCATTATTGCATATTATTACACCGAATAATATATACATTCTCTTTAACTTTGAATGGAAATAATAATTAACGGAGTCTCAGTGTCGTATCGAAATAATTATTTCATTGTCATTAAATATGCAAACTTCAAAACTTATATTCAAAAATAAAGCGGCAATTACGTGCAAAGTATTTTTTAATCTCAATTTATTGGAGGTTTTTTGGAGAAGCGCTTTTCAGTATTTTCAATTTAAACACCTACAATTTTCTTATAGATGGTATGTTCAGCGACTGCATAAGGCGATGGATTAATAATAACTAAAAATCCGTACTTTGTATGATAAACGCAAAATAAACGTTGAATATAAAACAGTAAAATTTAAAGTTAGTTAACTCTGAGAAATTACTTGTTATTCTTGTGCACGCATAAAAATTTTTTTTTTACAATGTTTAAATAATTCGATTCTTTATAACTTGTGGTAATAAGACGTACAAAACGTTGTAAATTAGTTATAAAATAAAGTCTATCGTGATTCACGGGCAGCCTAAACAATTTATAAAATTAATTAACTTAATAAATTTCCATATAAACCTTCTTTTAATATTTAAGATTGAAGACTATACGAGCTTTAGGCTTATAAAACGTCCCTAAATAATTAAAAATAGCTTTTATAATTTTTGAAATAAAGGATAAATCATCTTCTTTTGTGTGCTTTTACAAATAAAATTAATTTTATATCGATAAATTTTAGATGAATATATAATTATGAGATATGAAAATTAATTGCAAATTGTAAATAGAATTTCGCTTACCAAATTTATAACTAAACATAATTTTCGTAAGTATTGTGAAAATTTTGATGTAGTACTATTGTAAAATACATTTCAGTACCTTTATGAAAACGTTCTGCTCTATAAGAATAATTTTTTATCAAATAGTAATCTAACGAAATAATGGTAAAATCTTTACCGTTGTAATATGTTAATCCATATTATGCAAAGTTATGATGATTGGAATACGAATCTTCGAGTGCCAATGTTTCGAATATGATTTGTATCGTTTAGTGTGCGTGGAAAGGTACGTTTATTGCATTTGGGCGACAATACAGTTTTTACACACTGTCCTCGTTTTATCACAAGATTTTGGAATAGAGGAAATATAAATTAATGAGTAATGGAGTGGAATAAATGTAATCGATTGGAAATGTTAATTTTTATGTCGTAAGTGACTTTTAATCTATAATTCAAATAAATACAATCACTACAATAAATTACTAAATAAATTATGCAAAGTAATAAATAAATATTTATAAAACTTTTTGATTCAATTTTTATGGCATTTGCGACAAAATTTTTGTAATTTCCATTGCATCATGAGTGATTGTTACAGTAATTTCGCAGTTATCGAACAAATGCCTGTGCATTAGCAGATTGTGTGTCGGCGGTGCACGTCGTCGAAATTGAAGCGATTCTCGCAATTGCATAATTGAATTACATCGGTATTGGAGTGCAGCAGCATCTCGGCGGATGTGGAGGCTGCCGAGGTTGAGAACCGCTCCAAAGATTGGGAATCTATTATTTCTTGTAGCTAAATACGAACCATTTGCAAAGGATATAGGGGATCACAAACACATGCACATGTATGTATTTATAAGATTATTTGCGACAGTTTTCAGTTAAACGACAGTTTAGAAAAATATTCGTGTTTCGCTTTGACAGAGTAAGTGTTTGACGGTCAATCGGGGGTTTATTAACGCAACTCTGAGCTTTTTCTAGGCGAGCGTTCGCTGATTCGCCGCGGCCGCCTGCCGTTGCTCCTGGAATAATGCGCTCGGACGTTTTCCAGACACCAGAGCTCGACTTCCTTCCTACGAAGGAAGGAGTCCCGATTTTTTGCTCGCTACCGGTGCTGGGAGTGGACGAGCAACAACTGCAGGGGAGCCGCTTGCGATCGCTCAGTTTCACGGGGGGGGGGGGAGAGTACGGATGGTGAAAATCGAAAGTCAAAAGCCGAACATTTTTTGCGCTTCCCGATTGCGCGGAGAAGAATAAGAAATTGATGAGAAAATAAGATTAAGTGGTGGCCGGTCGCGTGAACGGTCACGGAATACTAAGAAAAGCACGCGATCCGCGGGCAGAGGGTCAGTGCTCCGGCACGTAGGCGCTGTACGCGAGCTCCTGGGGCGCCTCGTCCGAGGACCTGCCCCAGATTCCGTGGTCGTCGTCGTGGTCGTAGTGGTGCTGGTGCTGGGCGTGCTCGTAGTAGATGACCTTGGACGGGCGGTGGCTCTTCTTGATGTCGAGCCAGAAGCGCGCGGCGTTCATGACCAAGCTCAGGATCGCTATCACGAAGAACTTGACCTGGAAGTGGGTGGAGAGGAGCTGCAGCAGCAGTCCGAGTTTCGATTTCAGCAGCATCCCGATCAGGAGGAGCTTCTGCAGGTGCTTCTTCTTCTTCTTGCCGAACTTCTTTTTGCGCGCCTCCTCTGTAACACGCGGACCAGCGTCCGATCGATTAAAATACGCTCCTTTTGTTCTAACATCCTCGTCATCGATCGACCGAATTCGACGGTAACGAGGCCAACCGCTTCGTTCGTTCGACTGCGATTCATTAGAACAGTGAGATTAGTAAACAGTAGAATTTCGTGCATCCGCACAGCGACGATCTGTGACCGTCTCCCAAGTCATAGATTGACCCTGTGATCCGTCGCTTTTAGTACGTAAATAAAGACGGTGCTTGTGCCGATTAGTGCATCGCATTTATTCAGCGAAGACCGACGTTTTGTCGCTCTTGGAATAAATCGACAACAGTCTTAAGTTTCACGAACATCTGTTATCATTTAATTTATTCTAGCATTAAAAGAACAAAAACTCTTTAAGATGGGTAACAATTTGCGACTCATTGGCTTGTGCAGCGGCAGAACAGAAAATGTGCTGATTATATAGTGTGAACACTACCATTATATTACTGTTGATTCAATATGGGTAATATTAATATTATAATTGCAATCTAATGTTATGCATTTAGATACCGAGTGTCGGCTATACGTTACGCTTGAAGCTTCCTGGAAGGCGTAACTTGTGCTACGCTTCGACTCTTACATGGAAACAGGAACCCATAAGCGTATAAAATGCTAATTTTTTAACAAAATATTTCTGCTTAAAATTTGCTAACCTCGATACATCGCTCGGTATGATTCGATTTTACTTGAAATGTAAACAGCATTTATCCAAGTAAATGCTTGAGTGCGATCGAAGGATTTTTCTGAGCCAAATTTAATTAATTCGATAATTTTCCTGTAATATTTTAGTTTACCCCGACGTTTAAAAGTATTTGTTTCATCTCCTAATAAAAGTCAGTTTTAACTCGAAGAATATATCCTAGCAATTGTTGTCATTGTTATGAAATTAATTTCAATTTTCCATCTTTGCAACATAATTAAAAATATTTGAAACGTGTGCAAACTCACATTGCAATTAGGCTGTATTAAGTAACGCAACACTCGGTAAAACTTTAGTCAAATTTTTTTCAAATTTTTCAACTCAACATGCACCTTAAAATCGATTCGTGAAAATAATGACATGCTTTTCACGTACCTAAAAATAATCAAAAACATCTAAAAAACAATTTTATCGTAAATAATCATCAAGCAATAAAAAGCCATAACTTTGATTGAATATTAAAAAAGTGAACTTCGTTAAAAATTAAAGTTTTTAACTTAAAAATCTTTAAAAAAATGACGAGCACTAAAAACATGCGATAGATTGTTAAATAAATATGTAGAAAAACAAATGGATCATTAAGTATCCTTGTTCACTATTTCCGTGGTTTTCTAGTTTAATATAATAACGAAAAATAAACATCATTTATTTGTTTTCGCATCAGCACTTTGTTTAAAATTAAATTATTAGGAGAAAAAAATTTATAAAACGTAGCAACGATGGCAATAAAAAACATTTACGTTGGAGCTTATATATTTAATAAATTTCAGACTTCGGATTATTTCGAGAATTTCGGTAAATTCAAAATTGTCGAATAAATTAAAATAAATTAAACTCAAGTGTGTGCGTTCATAAAATTAAATATGTCAAATCATTGGGTAACTTTCGATGCTTAAATCTCATTCACCAGGAATGTATTTAAATGTCTTCGTTTTCGTAAAGCTGAATGGAAGTCTTTAATACCGGCCGAAGACTATTTCGTCTTCCGTTAGATATTTTTCCTTAATGTTCCTAATGTTCGTCTTCTCGATAGCCGATCTCAACGCTACAAGATTCTTATTTGTTTCCTTAATCCGCTATTCTTCGATTCGGTACTTTAAATTCTTGGCATAAATACTAATGGAAAGGCGAGGCTTTTTTTTTTAAATCAATAAGATTTTTTTTAAATCGTCAAAAAGCAATTTTTCAACTCTACTAATCTCAAATGTAATCAATTATCGCGACTCTAATAAAGATTGCACAAACAGACGGTGCAAGATCTTTAATTGTAATAAGCGATCATTAGTTTGTTATTTGATAAAAACCTGTTTGCGTTGCTTATTTGTTATTCGAGCGATCGGAAAATATAAACCAAGACAACTAAATTAAAAAGTTCGTCAGAGATCAGTCGACGATTTGGGAAAATTTAAGTGGTAGTAAACGCACGTTTACTGTTCCAAGGATGAGGCTTTATCGTAAAATGTGTCACGGTGGTTCTGGAATTGATCCAACAAAGCTGTAAATGGATGTGAATCCCGCGGAGTTATCCGCAGTTGTGTTCTAAAAATTGCCGAAAAATTTGACCGGGTCCTATTTTAGTGGAAAGGAGTCGAATTCGACGAGGCGGACACGTCGGAAAGGTTCGCCGAAATTCGTCGCGAGGCGAAACTCGCGAAAACGACCTGCAAGCCAATGGAGTGTAAGTAGGGTAGCGAGGCGCTAGTTTTATAAAGCCGAGCAATCGCTTTATTT
Organism: Platyscapa corneri; assembly: GCA_018907185.1. Lineage (NCBI taxonomy): Eukaryota > Metazoa > Arthropoda > Insecta > Hymenoptera > Agaonidae > Platyscapa > Platyscapa corneri. The sequence continues at coordinate 3,659,005 of JACCHW010000018.1, read as the reverse complement.
TATAAACGAGCCACGATTTAAAACGATCGCCGTTAATCGTGCGTTGTTTTCTCTTTCTCATCTCGCCGCGACAGCTCACTTTCGAATGTGAAAACACCGAAATAAAGAGTGCACTTGTAAAAAATGAAAATGGTCGCGCGTCCCTCCAGGCGGCCTCGCGTAAACGAGTCCAAACGCGGCGCGTGCGTGTGCGTGCGCGGAAAAGTTCGGAAGGGGCAGTCGCGTCGCTCGGCAAACGAGGAGAACGGGGAGACCGGGGAGGGCGGTAAATTATCTTCTTCTCGCCGAGCAGATGCTCGCCTCGTGATCCTCCGGCCAGCGCTGCTCCTCGCGCTGACCTTGAAATCTATTTTTCCACTTGGTCATCGAGGTAGTTTTACTCTCGCGGAGCCGCGTCGAATCGCCTCTTCCGACACGCACTGCGCATTAACCATTGCGCACGAGCGCGACTCCCATTTGAATTTAACACAGAGAGGGGGATGCCCATTGTTCTCGCGCCGCCGTGGATTTCAGGGCGATTTGTCCGGGCGAAACCAATAGCTCGAATAATGTGATAATTGCTCGGCTCCGACGGCTGCTTCTCAAATCGGAAAATTATAGGCTGTTTTTTTTTTATTAATCGCCGGCGTCTAATATCACGGGAGAGGCTGGAATTATGATTAGAATTGAGTACAGTTCGTTGATTTCTACCAACTTCATTTATTTTAATTGCTCGGAAACGTTTCTCTTTAAAATAATACCTTTATGCTTATAAGGCCGTTCACCGACGAGGATATCCCATACAATTAGCGGCGAATCATAATTCCGAGTATCTTTTGATCTAACCTTCTTTTTCTAACCTTCGGCTCCAACTTACATTCTCAGATCTCGAATCTGGAGTTTAAAATCGGTGCGAATTCTGAGACTCGCGACTCTCCCTGCAATTCGTCTCGACTTAAACTCGGCGTATTATCTATCGGTCGGGCGGTCGCCAAGCCAAACTCCAATATTACCGGAGATAGAGGAACTAAGAAGGAAATCGGTCATTTTAACCGATTGATCGAGGTCAAGAAGGTCCGTGTAACGATTTGAAATTTAAAAAGTCCCGAGCGTCGATTAAATTCGAACATTTTCTATTAAATACAATACAGATTTTCAATCGACAATTAACTTTAACCGTTCGATACTCGTGTTCTCAAAGTCATTTCTGCTTTGTTTTTTCAAGTGAAAGTACAAGCTGTGATTCTGACACTTTGATAATTCAATCGCGACGTGTTTACGTACCGTGAAAAGAGACAAAATAATATCTATAAAACTATAAAATGACTTTGAACGGAGAGTGTTGAAAAGTTTGTACACGCTGGTCGCGCGTTCGAAGGGGTGACATTTGCTCGCGAACGCGCAAAGCTTCTCGGAGGGGCAGAACGAGAGAGATAAAAATTGAAGGAAGCCTCCAACAGCCAGCACAAGTTTATTCCGCGACAGAACGACCAAAGGTTCGAGGTTTCGCAAAGTCGGCGAAGCAGCGATTGCTTTGCGCCAAGTTCGAACGAAGCGCTAGGATAGTGCACTGAAATTTCACGCTCAGTGCGACGCGCCGCTTAAAATATGCGTTAATTTCATTCCGCGGAAACGAATTACTCGGTAAACGCATAATGCGTAAAAGCCGATTTTCTTGAAATTCAAGTTTTTTTTCCGCTATTGAGACTGGAAAGCATTAGCATTCGCCATTTGCGGGTGTTTTCTTTTCAACGGGGAGCAGAGCCGCACTAATCTCCGCCGCCTCGACTCCAGTACTCTTACGTCCCGAGCGCGCGTCTGCTCGCCAACACAGCTATTAGTGGCCACTCGCACGCGAGCCAGAAAAAACGCGCGCCTCCACACACAGGCGCATTCGCCACGTCGGTGGGACACGCGGGGGACAAAGCTGCCGGACACTACGCGCGTTTTTTCGTTTTTAATTTACGTGCAAATTGCGCTTTAATAAAGCGCAGCGGAGGCGACTCGCGCGCTCCTTCGAGAGAAAAAGCTCCGTCCGTACGCCGAGTGTAGTACGGCTCCCCGTCTACGTACAAATCGCAGTCATCAATTCGAGAACGATGCGTCGGGGCGAGATCGACCGTTAGCTGCGTTTTATCGTGACGTCATAAGCTGAAACGTACACGATGACCGGTGACATAAAAACACGATTCGAATTGGTGGTAGGCGGATGGCACTCGTTTCACGATCGCGCTAAATTCGACTCGTTGCACGAGTTTTTTCCGTTACTGATTTGCCTTGGTAACGATGTCATGCGCGAATATTGGATCTCGGCTCGACTCGTTGCACATGGAGAAATACACTGAAGCCCTGCCTTACATAAATACACGCGCTACATTGTATTTTATTCCACTATCGTCGCTCTTATTGTTGCGTAAACATAATCGAGTCAGAGACATTTGTCCCTCGATGCTTGGCCACTCGATGTTTGTTCTATCGTCAAAAATCCAAGCGAGCGACTCTTTTTTATTCGACAGGGTTTACTTTCGTTTTTAAAAAACGAAGTGGTCGCGAAAACTGAAAAGCTGCCAGCGTGTTCTTTACGCGCGAGTCGAGACAGGAAAATGCGAGGAAAATAAAGGATGCGGGCTAAATGCGCCGCTCCGAGAGCGAAATCATCGTCCGCGTCGACGTTGAACGAGACGGTAAACGACGTTTTCGGTAGCTCTCGAGGATGAGAAAGGGAGAGGCCGCTCGTCGGAATAAATGCTTGATAACAACTTCATTGCGCACAAATAGCGTTGCAAAGGAATGTAAGCCGACTGGCGCTCAGCTAAGCATCCGCAAGCGTGGAAGACGTTTAGCGTCTTTCTCGCAGCTAACTCGAGAGGAATTGCAGAGGAGCGATCCAGAATGGCACATTGATACGATGGATAATGGAGGAGCGCCTGGAATAATAGAAAAGTATCAATGTGGGTTAATGCGAGTGTCTGAAACACAGCTGAGACAGTTAAGTGCTGGTCGCCAACATTAAGCAACAATTGAGCTTAGAATAACGAGCGAGTGGTCGGTTGCGTGCAAATATCGCGTCCAAGTGCGAGGATGTTGCCGAGAAAACGCGTAATTGGCACCGAAGCCAGGACTCGTAAAGCTAACGGAAACATCCTCTCGCGACGAGAGACACGCGCCCCGCTGACTTTGAATGAGAAAAAGAAAAGGAAGGAAGCTTACCAACGTTGCCGTCCTCCTGGTCCTCGTCCTGGTCCCCGGCGTCCTCGTCCTCGGAGCCGAATACGGCTTGCAAGCCATCGGCCAGCAGACTGCCGGTCTCCTCGATGACCTTGCTCATCGGCACTTGGCTGTCCCTACCGGTGATCCGCGTCTCGATCCTGTCGATCTCCTTGGCCATCCTCTTGCGCGCGCAGGCGACGCTGTTGGGCTCGAAGACGCAGTTGAGGATGCCATTGTTGTCGAGCTCCTGCTGCTGCTGCTGCTGCTGCTGCTGCTGCTGCTGTTCCTCGGCGAAAGCACCTCGCGCCGCGACCAGGAACAGTCCGAGGAGCGTGCACACGGTCAACCTCATGGTCGGTGATACTTCCTTGTACTTCCTGTGGCTGATTACCAGTCTGCTCGATCTCGCGCGGTCTTCTGTCGAGAGGAGACGCACTTCGAGACGCTTTGCCCCCTTTCTCTCCTTTTTTTACTCTCCTCCGCGCGCCTCTCGTCTGTCGGTCGAGGTGGTTGTAGAGCTCGCGTGTCCGAGACGCTGCACATATATGAGGGCCCCCGGCTCGTGGCCCGCGGCCAATCCGCAGCCTTCCCCACCCGGGGATGCGTCGTGGGCCCACTTGGCCTCTTCTTTTTTTCTACCTCCGGCGGTGGCCCTGTGACGGTACGCCCGTTTCACTGCCAGATTTATCGGCGCTGTCGATACTGTCTGGAGCGCGTGAAAGTAGGGAGACACAGCCGGAGAGTAGCGCTGCTCTTGTTCTGGGGTCCCATATGAAACGGGCCCAACCTGAGCGGCAGCGGCGGCTCTGTACGTCCGATGCATCCCGTGCACGGGAGATCATTCTCGCCCGATTGGCCCCGGCGCACTTTGACCCTCGCAACTCGCAAAGTGGCAATCCCCGCGGGATTCGGCTAATGCGATTCCTAATGGCTAATGGCTGTTGCGCCCACTGGCAAAAAGCCCCATTTGTCGGCTAAACTCGTAAATTTTCGTATCCTCGGCAGTCTAATGCGATTCGGTCCCGTTCAACGTATTCGAATTATTTCCATCGGCGAGAAAAATTTTTCGGGATACTCTCGTGCATAATTTGATGATCGGTGCCGATAACTGTATTGGTTTTTACAACGACGGATAAACTAACAATACCTCGTCCTGTGCCTTATTTTGTTAATATTTGTTGCGCGTATTTTTTATAGGACGCTACTATTTAGCGGAGCGAACGCTTAAGTAGTACGCATAGAAATATTAATAAATCGAGGGCGTAAGCGTTTAGATTTATTGGTCAATTACGTCAACATAAACTTAAAAGTAAGTGTTTTTTTATGTTATTCATTGAAGACTGATGTAAATCTGTCAAGCATTTTAAAACAAAGATAAATTTTAAATCAACCTAATTTGGAATTTTTTCTAGATGCGCTTCGCGAGTAAAACTCGAATAGATTTTTCAAACCCGTAGCACACGTGGATCGATCATTTGGTATAAAACGTTGTAAATGTACTAACTTGACGACATGTGATATTTGAATTAATCAATCAGCGCTATAAAACTGTCGTTACTCTGCCAGAAAAGTAAGATGTTATTAAATAAAATAATGCAAGAAAAATGAACAATTATGTAAATTGATAAAATAAAATATTATAGAAAGTTGCATTAGAATACTGCTTCTTATATAGATTTTACATTTTAGAAATATTTTATCGATACGAGGAGTAAATAATTTTAATCCGCAAAAATTATCCAAGTTATTATACTTATACAATGAATATTTATTGAAGAAATTGCGGTTAATTGAAAGGAGCTATTCAAAGAAATAACTCATTATCTTAAATTTCAATTTTATTGGGCAATTTATTTTAAACGTAAAGCTTTTTCATTAAAATCTTAACTATTAAAGTGATTATTTCTGAAAAATGAAAGCAGCCAACAAACTTATTGTCGTAGGTCTTGTAATTGCTGTTATTTGTTTAAGGAAAAATGCGTGTTAAATAAATAAAGTGTCGTACCGAACTTCGTTAAAACGAAAATATAGCAACGTATCAGTACGATTTGGTGACGTCACATAACTGTACGTATATTTTTTGTATATTTTATTCATTTGGAAAATATTTTCCATTTTTTCGTGACTACGACGTAAAAGAGTTTGTTGTTAGCACATCTACTGTGAGAGCTAAATTTTTTTGCACAGTTTGATTCATCATCATTATTGTCTGCTATTAACGCAAACACGTTAATATTTACACAATATTTTATTTGACTTGGTATAATTAAAGTTATTCGAAGACAATTAAAGTAAAGGAGACAGTATAATTGATTTTACTATCTTAAAAAATTGGGCATTTATTTTTAGCCAAAGTATCAGTTTTGTTCGAATGAATTATTTTAGGTTAATCATAGGCACGCATAAAATGGTATTATCTTTACGCGTCAAAATGTAAAAAGTAAAAAGGTTATTTAACCACTTTTTTCAGTATTACGTTTGATTATACGTCGCGATATATTTCAAATAATTCTGTAGAAAATCAGATGAGTAAATGCACCGCTAAAAAATACAATATTAATAATTGATTTTTCGATTCAATAACATTGGCAGCTTTAAATGGTTCTGGTACTTGTGAAAATGCTTAATACTTTGCAATTAATTGCAATGTAGTATTCAAAAAGTATCTTAATTTAATACTCGAGTTTAATACTTGAGTTAGTATAGGTGTTTTATTAAAGCACTATTCGGTTTAATTGAATAATTGAAATTAGCACTACGTAATTGAATAATATTGAAATTGCTTTTATATTATTACAGGCAACGAGGCAGATTATTTATAATTGTCCTTTTAAGCGTAAGCAGGTAAGTATTAAGACAATTCTGTTGTTTTATAGTAGGCGTACATAAAATTAAGTAGTTCTTCGTTTTATTTTTATTCCATTTTACAGTTGTAGGCATCTAGATTAATGTGGAAATGCGGTAAAAAATGTGAGCGCGTGGCCGGATTACAAGAATTTTAACAGAATTGTGAAAAAAGTACAAACTTGCATCTTAATCATTGCTGGATTACTTATCATAATTACGGATTGGAATGCTTAGAAAAACACGCATTGTGCTATTGAAATAAATTGTAAATGAAGTTTTTTCGGAACCATTATCGAGTTCCATTTTATGTGATTCGGTTGGTAAGTGTGATATTGTCGCATACGAATTTTAATCCTAATTAAAGGCATTGATTAATATTTTTTATGCATAAATGTTTGTAAAGAATGTACAAATGATTATTGAGAATAAAAGGTTAACCTAATTTAAAAATTATCCGACTTATTCTAAAATGCTAATAGAACCTATAAATGAAGCCGCTTCTAATGAATTTTATACTTTCACTTGGTGAATACTTATTCAGATAAAATGTCACATTGAATAAATTATCGAGAATTATAGGCTTATTTGAGTAAAGTTTGTCCCACTTTCGAACTCTGGAGGAGCATTTATGGGGTTGTCCGAATACTTTTGGGCCGTTACTTCGTATACACTTATGCGTGTATTATTGTTCCTTTTTCATTCGGAACGTCTTTATCTCGATCGATATTTACGGAATTACGGCGAAAGAATTTAATCTCGTACTAATTCTCATGGAGTCACGCAACAAACATTGCTTTGAAATTTTTAAATTAAAGAAAAAAGCACATCTACAGAATTCTGATTTATTGCTTCTAGGAGTATTGAAGGTTATTTAAATTATATTTATCGAACTTTTACCGAAGTCACATTAAAAATACAATCATAATCATTAATATATATATATATATAATCACGAGTAAACATTAATAACTATTGGGTACACTTCCTCACATCGAAGTTTAATTAAATTTATTAAAGCTACTTGGATATTATGAATTAAGATATAAAGATTTTCAAATCAAAAATAAAAAAAACTTATACGTAGTCATATTTAAATACGATTCGTGAAATAATTAAGGTTATAAACATAGTATATCATTTTTATACAATACTAAAACAGTATCATTTGAATGTTGTTTAAAAAATTAATTTTATTCAGTTTTATAGCGACACGAGTTTTTTTTCGTACGCATAAAAAGGCAACTGTATAAAAGAGAAAAAATAAATGTATGTAAAAGAAACTCATTACCTGGTTTCTCATAGCATCTGGGTAGCAAGAAAGACTCTCTGTGTACATGTGCGCGTGCGGGCAGAAGCTGCGTCTTTTATTACTTCTATTATTCATTGCAAATTGAGTATACTCAAAACGTTAGTATAGACAAGATTGGATTGTAAGTGTGATTTTTCATATTTAAATTTTTTTTTAATTTCATGACATTTCACTATATATTTGAGTTATAAACTTTTAGAGAAATAGCCGTCTACACAAGTCGTTATTAAACAATAATTATGTCAACTTTACTTATTTTAAATGTACCTATCCGGAGACAAATTTATTCGAACAAACCATAAAAAACTTAAAAGAAAATCTAAGTTGCTAGATAATGAAAAGTAGCGATGTACATCGATTGATTTTATAACTTTATTGCTGATAGTCAAAGTTCTATTTAAAAACAGTTTTAGTTGAATTTCTTAAATCGAATTAGAATATTAGATAATTTTGCTTAGATAGTAAAAGAAAGACAATTTTCGTATCAAGATGGCCTACTTTGTGTGAATTTACAGTGAAAATTAGTTTGAGATTGTGATATTTGAAAGTTAGCATTGGATTTTATGGTTAAACATTATTAGATTTTATAGTTCCACAGCTTATTTATTTATTCATCATTTGCCAATAATGAAAAATAATAAATTATCAAAATAATAATTGAAAGTGTTTAACGAAGGAGGGTGATTGCAACCATCAATTTTCATACCAGTATTTTTAAATGAAAATTTTTTATTTTATCGAATTGTATAAAAATTTCAAAGTCTTTTATAAAAATTTGGTATAAATATAAATCTCTATGCGTCAACATTAAAATTAATTTTTTAACGGTTATTTTATCTTGATGATCCCGAGCTCGGGAAGAGTATGTTGCGCGTTTAATATGTATATGTACACGTATACGAGCGCGCGTGTGTAAAGTAAACGATGTAAAAATAAATAATTTGTTAAACGCAAAGAATTGGTAACGATTAAAAGTAACGATTTTCTGATAATAAACTATTTTATTGTAATGAAAAGAGTATTAGTTGTTTTTAATAGCACAGTTATTTATTAAACCAACTGAAGTAGTGTTTTTTGTGCGGGATTTTGTCGGTAGTGGCGTTAAGAGCCTCGTCAGCACCGGCTCCTCGATCCGCAACTAGTGTTATATTCGGCTGGTGACCGAATTCGTTTGATACGTATTTGACGTTTGTGACCACGCCTTCTTTGAATTTCGCGTTGTACTCCCCGTCCTTTCTGCCATTGCGGAATCCATCTTCCCATTGTCCGTGAGAGGGAAACGTGTAGTTAAATCGGTAGAATAAATCGTTGGCCATTTTTTCGAGAGCTTCGAGGCTCGCCAATTTGTCGCTTTCATTTTCTCTTGAAAAGTCGCTGGCGAAGACTTTTTTACCGGCATCCACCATATCCCGAATAATTTCACTGGTCGCATTGTAGAACGGTGGGCTCAACTCCTTTCCTAATCGATTCGAGCGTCCGAATAACTTCTTCTCCTTGGCAAGAAATTCATTATTGCCGTTGGCTGCAATTAAATTAAAGAATACACTTAAGAATTTATTTGAATGATCGTAATTGTATCGGTCGTCCAATCAAGTTGCATTGCACGCGGAAAATACGCTTGCACAATAACACCAAATAATGCACATTTTCTCACGACTTTGAGGCATTTAATGGAACTTATAATTGCCGATTTTCAGTAATTATTTTTCTTTTCCAGATCACGTTTATTAAGTTGAGTGAGTTAGAAATTATAAGTAATGTGGGCTTCGCCTATTTTGCAAGTGTCATGATGTTACATTTCACGATTAAACATTATTAAACTTTATAAGCAAATATTAGGAAATCATTTTGCACTAATTCTGCTATTATAAGTTTATTCGAAAAGTCGGCTTCGAGCAACAAACACTTACTGAAAAAATTACAAGACCGATGATTTTTAATAAACAAATTAAATAACACTGTTATCATTAATTGACATTTAGTTAATTATATAAGATAAACGTACTTAAAAATGACTTAATAGTAGGCAATAATCGTAAATTACTTTAAACTAATTAAAGCGAAAAGTTATTTTGATATTCAATGACTCGAGGAATGTACATTTAATTGCTTTGAATACACATTGCATCTGCACATAAGTGTACATTTTCGTTAACTTTGTGTTTACTGTTAATTATTTCAGTTTCTCCCGAACCTAATAAAGTTTTATTGTGTAAATCATTAAATTAATATTACCTGTTTCAATGCGCCCAGATTTTTTATTTAAAATTTGTATCATTTCCTTCGCTGCGAGATCCAATTTATTCTCCAAGTTAATTTCGATATTTTTCGGTATAACGGTTGTTGTTTCTGCTTTCACAAAAGAAGATGTTTCTTGTAATTCCAATTCAGGAATTTCATGTCCGAGGGAAGACTTTAGAAGAGCTTCCACAAGTGCCTTCGCTTCTTCCGGATTGTCTTTGAAAATTTCCTCCACATCTTCCGCTTCCCAATTCGAAAATAATATTTGTACATTTATTAAATATGATTTCAAAAGTAAATTAAATATTTCGTCTTTCAAAATAAACTTTAACTTTACATGGATACATACAATTAATAATTTTTCGATGTCGCATTTTCGTTATAATGAAGTCGCCATCTTTATCAGTTGCATATGCTGTTTCATGGTAAATACCATCGGCAGTTACAAATCCATATTCCCCAGTAATTAGTCCATCATCATCTATTGGTATAATTCAACTATTTGTGTTTAACAAGTTTCAGAAAGTATTTAGCAACTTTTAATGATCTATCGTGTAAATGCATACTTCGCTATAAAAATATTCTCGAAATAATTTGCATTTACTTTGAGGGTTTCGAGTAATAATAATCAATGCTAAACTATGTGTGTATAGTAATTTTTCAAGCAATCAATTTATTCTTTTACTCACCAAATATTGCATATAAAATTATTAGTACGTGGTAATTATAGAATTTTAATCGTTTTACCAAATGAAAATCAAACTTCGTTATTTTATAAAAATATGTTTCAACTTTGACAAATAATGAACAATAATGCCACTAGACGGCGTAACGTTTAATTATAATTTTTTCAAATTCTCAAGGTCGATTATATGATGAAAATTAATCTTAAGAAGATTAATCAATACTATTTATTAACTGATTAAATAAAGCTTACTAACATTTCAAATTAATTGTATAAATACGATTGACGCGAAAAATTAGTTAATAAAATTAGTTAATAAAATAATGATGAAAGATGCAATAGGCATTATCAATTAATAAAATAAAGAGCGATTGCTCGAGTGATTGTTTCCAGAGAAATAATTTTAATTTTAGATATTGATTTAAATATTACATTCAAGACTTTACAGAATCATTCTTCAGATTGAAATATGTGATTTAAATGCATTAATTTTAATTTAACGCAGAAAAATAGAACGTGTCAGTTCATTTCATAGTTAAGGACGTTTGGACAAAGGGTATAAACTTTCGTCTTTTATATTCGCGCACAATACGAAAATTTCTTTTTCCTTGCTGAAGCGAACTTTCGTTCTTCAAATAATACCAAGACATATTTTCAACTAATTGTAACTTGAAAATAATTATCCGTTACAATTGTACAGAGTAAAAAACTCTTTCAATATCTGAAAGTAAAGCTTCGTTATGACGGAATCGAGAAATTAACCAAGCATGGAAAAGTATATAAAAACGCCTGCGTTTTAAACGAATTTAAAATATTTTGAGAAATTTAAAAAAATCAACTACCAAAAGGATTTACCGCGTATACGAGAACACTAAAAAACAAAGTTATTGGAATAAGAAAACGCAGTTTGATATCTCGCGTGGACTGATACAGAAATGTTTATTGGTATTATTGTCGTTACTGCTACGGTTTATAGCGTAAGTTTTTAAAAAAGTGTTAAATTTCTTTTACAAATTTGTTGAAAGTAATGTTTTTCCAGAGATAATAGAGTCGGCCAACTTGTATTCGCTCGAGCCTCGACTACAACAACAATTTTACTATTTTACGAAAGAGTACGACAGCTGCAAGGGACTTGACACGTACCAATTTCACTCAAGATCGAAGCCTCTCGTAGAAAATTGTGCAGTCGCAGTCTCGTTCGGGCTCAGACGCTGCCGCAATTGTGCACACAGAGTAAACACTATTTTACCTTTTGCACAAGTGGCAAACTCAGTTAATTAACACCTTTTCCTACTCGGTTGCCTACACTTTTTAGAGGAATGCCGAGGTAATGTATCGACTCTTATGACTGCGGCGGGCAAATTTTTGAGCAAACAGAACTTCCTCGCTGCTTTTCTTTCCAAATGTTTAATACTTAAAAGCGAAAGTGTTGATTTTTTCAAGCCTCGATAGAAATCTTTATCGAAATTATTTTAACTCCAAACGTTGAAAAAAGCCCGACGCAATGATTCAGCGATTAGCTGGTGTGATTATCCGAATTCGATAGCAGTCGACTCGATAAATAATAAATGCAAAAATAAGAACAGGCGTCGCAGTTAAATTCAGTTTGCGAAAAGTTTCCGTTCTGAATTGTCGGCTTTAGGGAATCTATTAAATATTAAAAATATCTTTCTCCGACAAAGTCTTCGCCGTTCAACACTGCTTTCATTAAAAACCGAAATTGTGTACGAATTGCGAACAAAAGTCAGTAGGTGGCCGCGTGTTCTAAAAATCTTATCGTTGTATACGAGGTTCGAGAATTCGGCGAACGATAAATCAATGGTTTAAGGCGCAGCAGAATGCTTTTAACGCTCTTACCTTTCTTCTCGGATCGATGCTGAAAGTCCGCGATGTTAAAGGTAAATTCGTAAGGTCTTACGGGTCTTATTTCGTTTTCCGTCAAGTTTTGGGCGTCGGTGAGAAGTTGAGCGGCGGCCACGAGGAGGCACCAAAGGTACGCAGGTTTCGCGCGACGCATCTGGACAAACAAGCGGATCTGGAAAATGGAGGCGGTGAGAATGAAAACGGAAAACTCACCGCGAAAGGCAAATTTGCCACTGAGACAAGTTTTTCGAGAGCGATTTCGAAGAGCAGCGCGACGGACTTAGTGCTTTCACGTGCAAGTTGCACAGTGATGTAAGTCTAGAGAGGCGGCCGTCTTATTCCATAATGGTTGATATAAGCGAAACCTCCCTCCGCTGGTCATTGCTTTCACGTATATTCGCTAGATCCAATCTATTGTTTGGTAGGTCTATCGATGGGCTCGCAACTCTTCGCGACTCTTCGCGACTCTTCGCGACGTCGCACCTTTGCGAAAATCATGCTTTCGCAGTTCGTCTCTAAGCGGTTCAGCCGAAGATCCTGGTCTTGGCAGCCACTCGCCTCCTGTTAAAACTATCGAAGCTCTTATTATTTTAAACAGCAGCGAATTAAAATCATTTTTTCTACCCGCGATTCCATTGCATTTTACGATATTGCCATTATAGTTTTCTCTTCGCTCTTTTATACGCGTTAATCCTTTAAAATTGATTTTACCTAAATAAAAGATTTCATTTAGAGCGTATTCCTACTGCTCGTGAATGTAGATTGTACGTGTGAATCGGTAGTTCGTTACGATGATCCTCCAATTAGTATTGGACTAAACTAGTTCGCACGAAACAAAGAGATAATAATGCATTCGTTTAATACGAAATTCCTCTTATCCTGCAATTAATTGAAAATCCTCAATGGTACTTGATCCGATAGATTAAATACGTACTTCATACGCTTTAATTTACTTTTTTTATATTAGGCTAAGGAGTTATAGAGGGTATTCTATTTTTACATACTACAATGCGCAGTGGACACAGACCATCGAAAGATAACTTATTTCACTTAAGGAACTAAATTTTTACCCAAGATTTCCAAATGCACATTATAATAAAGATCTTGTAACTGATTTTCCTTCTATTAGAATTTATTATCTTATATTTTAAATTCATCGAAGCGTGCGTTTTCTTTAAATTTAAACCATGCGATTAAAAGCTATCATTATTAAAAATCAATAAATTACATAAGATTCTGGATTTAAATTATATTTTAAAATAAGAAGTATATATTGTTGCTAACTTATTTAGCTCCTTATGAGTTGAAAAGGAGATTTTTTATGCTTTCAATGTTCTCCAAAATATTTATGATTCTGCATAAATGATAAGTTTCGTTTAATTAACGTAGATATCGACTTTTGACTCCGTTAATATTAATATTGAAATAAAAATCATTTTTCGATCAAATCTATTTATGTAAATAAACGAACAATTAACGCACACGTATAAATTGCACACGAGAGCTGAGAAATATTTATTCGTATCCCTATAATCTACAAGAATATTTAAGTCTCATTCTTAACTTCAAAATTATTTAAAATATTTACAGGCATTCCAAGTTTTTATTTAAATATCAATAAAGATGTAAGTAAAGTCTGAGTATTGATATTGACGTATTAATACGGTTCTTTTCCAAATATATTAATAGATTAACAATAATCGAAATTCTGAAAAGAGTTTTTTTTGAAACTATTGAAACTATATAAATATATATACTATTGAATTGAAAAGTAAAGTAATTCGAAATCTTTTAAGTAATTTCATAAGACGCCGTTTTCATTTTCAAAATGACAGCTACGGGCGGAGCGACTATCGGCATCGACACATCGAAAGATTTTTAATTTACTATCGAGAAAATGCTCGTTTCTTGCAAGATCATACGAATATTTGTGTGATGAAAAAAAAAAAATTAATCCGGAGTTTGCTGAAAGTAGTCGTGATAAAGTTTTAAAAAATGGCATGTTTTTTTTCACATTTCCTCTTGTGGTCGGTGAAATGTCGTTTTTTAGATTATTCATTACTGTAATGATTAAATAAAAAGCTACAAAGAGCGTTTTTACTTTTGCGTGAAATTTACTTATCAAATTAATAAATTCAAAAGGTAGACATCCATAACTTTAGTTGATTTAACATCAACTTGTTGGCAAAAGAATTAAATCGTGATTCCAAATAGATTAGTTATTGTAAAAAACCAGCACAGGAATTTCACTGTTACGAATAATAATAGTAATAAATTGTAAACTAAATATCGATACATGGTAACGGCAGAAGTTTTTTAGATGAGATAGTTGACAGATGGATGCCACGGATAACGCGGAAGGAAAGAGTCAAAGTATAAAATTGACATTTTGGAAGCACAAATAATATGCGAGCACATTTTCATTAAAATATAAATACACGTTGTCGATCGATAGAGAAAAAAAAGGTTATAGCTTCGTGTACAAAAGGCGTACGTACCGATTACTGAGTTATTAGCTCGATTACAGCGGCTACACGAGTCATTCAACTAGTTTCATGAGATATTTTCAAAGGGGAACATTTCGCGTTCAAAGTATTCGCTCGGAATACCGGCGAATCGAAAAATTGCAACGCGTAAGAATTTCAGTCGTAACGTTAACGAGAGTAATTAACGAGCAAAGGTCGCGCTTGCTTTGGCTCGCAGTTGATCAATTGCAACTGATTCGAGGTCGCATAGCGCGGATTCAGGCGAAACCGAAATTTCGCCAATTCATCAGCATCGAGTCGGCTTTGAAATCGGCCACGTTTAAGGAGCGCGAGCGAGTTGTTGGAGGTAAGCAGATATCCGTCCGAGCGGTGACAGACCCTCGGGAAAGCTTAGCTCCGAGTGAAACAAAAGGCGCCTCTGCAAATAAGTCGGTAAATCTCAGCGATTGCGGGATCCTCGGATCGAGTTGTAATATCCCGGCCGTGCACTTTCTTCGAGCGGCAAACGATGGGAATTTATCTCGCGCGAGCTCCGGCGCGCCAAACCACGTAGGCGCCCGTATACCGGCGTTGACCTCTCGGTGCTCTCGCCGCGGTGTCGCATCTCCGCGAGTTCACGCGCGGAGCCGAGCGTGAGCCGAGAGAGGCTGGGCCCCAATAAGTGCAGTCACGTACGAGCGGCCTCCTCGTCTCGCGAGGGCCCGACGCGCACCTTAATGTCAACAAAGTGCAGCGCGACCTCGAGATCCGAGATACGCGCCGAAGCCGGTGCGCGACTTGTCGGCTGAGCAACTGATCCGCGAGCGATAGCCCGCGAACGGGGCCTTACTCTTATTAAAAGCGGCCGGAGAAGAGCCGCGAGCGCTCGTGATCGGCGGTTGCGTCAGCTTCTGGAAATCTGTTCTCCCGCGAGCCGTTCCTCGCCGAGAGGCCCAGGTGTGAAGCGCATCTGATATAGGATGAAATGCCGGATAAGCGATAAGAGGGCAGGGATCGGTTGCTCGATGCCGCAACCGGCTCCCAGTGCTTTTAATGCCTCGACGAATGCTTTAAATCTGGGACGGTAAAAGGATAAACGGCTTCCTCTCTGCGGCTAATCATAATCAATTAATGATTCGCGTCGAACCGTTTATTGTCCCCTACGCAGCCGACGAAGTATTAACGATTTCATTGTCAGCATTTGTTGCACACAGCAAACATCATGTTGTGTGTGTTTCCAATCGGCCGATTATTGCGCCTGGATGAGACGGGAGCAGACGCGCGTTTAATTGTCATTCCCATTGCGCGCAATTGCGTACATCTCGAGGCGCGGTTTGGAGGCAACGACATTCCCCGACTGGAGCATCGAGTACCGGATAATAGGAAATCGCGCGGGCAATTGGCGGTCGATCGAATTTGTTCCAGGCAACGTTTGCGGATTATTGCGCAAACAATACAAAAATTATTGCACGCGCTCGTCAAATTGTTCGTGAAAAAGTCGAATGGTTTTGTTTACTCGCTCCTCGCAGATTCCAGAATTCTCCGCAAGGCGTAAATAAACGTAATGTATTTTAGTTTACCGGCTGTTAAGTTAAAGAATTATTGGTAATTGCATTCTCTGATGTTTCGAACTTGACTTTAATCGTTTATAGGTTTAAAACGAGACACTGCATATATTTTATACCTCTTTATACACACATTGCCCATACGTGCAATAATAATAACAACAACAACAATAATAATAATAAGCAAGCAATTGAGTCATTGGTGTGTGGTAGAATGATTATTCGCAAGAGTATTGTTCTCTAAAATTTACGCGCGTTTTTCACGCCGGAGTTTGTTTCTTAAGGCTACGAGTAATTACATTGTATCCGTAGAGAATAATAATTGTTTACGGAAGCACATCGAGGCTCGTGGGTTTAATAAATACTTTTTGCGTTGCAGTGTTGCAGGGGCTCCGGTGGGATCAGAGGCATCGGACTTCTCGTCCTCGTGTCGAAAAGTGTCCTGCGATATTCCTGCACGAGTCCAGGCGCTTCTGTTGCTTTAACGATGCGCGTATTAAAAAAGCCGGCAATTGCATTTATCCGCGACGAGTCGCAGGGAAGACATGTGCTAAATTTAATGCAAGTCACATTGTCCGCGTCCCGAGTATTTTCTTAAGCGCATCAGAAAGTTTTTATCCAATTGGCGAACTGCATCTGCAAGTAATTAAGTCGCTCTGTTCTGCTTTTAACGATATGTATTATGCGGTTTACTAAACGGACATCAATTTGCTTTGTATGCTGCTGCGAATTCATTGGTTTCATTCGGTTTCCGAATACTAAAATTCGAAACCGGGAGGAGGCGGGTTTCTGGCGCGCACGCAAAATGCATAAAATTACAAATAATGCACAATATTTACCTTTTTACGGTATTCCTAGCCTTGGTGACCGTAGGGCGTGCGACGCACCAAAGTCCTAGTTTTTTTAGCTTTCGCTCGATTGCAAAATCCGCAAGTGCGTTTCACGAGGTTTTATTAAAACCGCGTTTTATGAATTGCAAAGTTACGAAACTGCATTCGGCAAATCAACAAAGAAGTTCTTTCCGCATTTCGGCAATAAAAAAGCGCGGCGAAAGATAAAGAAAACGCTTTATTCTTAATTGAATTCTGCTACGCGCCTGAGTTATTAATTGCACGTTTGATTTGACGAGACTTTATTGCCAAGTGTACCGTTTGATTCTCATCGAAACATTCTATATAAATAATCTTCGGGGACGATAATTCAATCGCTGGGATCAGCGACGACAGAAAACATTATCCAAGAAAGGGATCGCATTTTCCGAACACTTCGCTGTTAGAGTTACTTAAGCCGTATTTATGTCGACGAGGTTAGCGCTGTTGCGCCGCGAGTATGGTAAACAATCCGCATGTGTGCGCGGGTCGTTTCGCAGAAGCCGGCGGAGGAGGGGATCGGCGACAAGTGGCGGATAATTTCGACAGCCGCTGGGGCAAATCTCGATCGGTCGCGAGTCGACGTGTGCGTGCGCTCGTCATAAAAGGTCGTTAAAATTCAGGACGCGGAGCAGCGGCTCTCGGATAGGACAGATCGGACGCATAAACCTAGGAGGATCGTAATTTCCGACACCGAGACACAGCAGCGACACTTTCGAATGCGTCGGCGCTCTCACGTGCCTCGCGCATCCATCCGCAGAATTCCTGTACGTAAATGAAGCCGAGAGCCTTGTGCGCTACTCCAGTCCCAGTCGCGAATAACAATGGCACACGTGGGCGGGGGTTTTGTCAGGCGCTTCAGAGCTGCGTGCCTGCGTTTTGGCCGCGAGCCCTCGCCGCTTGCCATTGGCGCTCCTCCCGCTAGAGGGGGGCAGGGCAGGAGGGAAATCTTCAGCCGAGATCCATTTCGATTTCATCAGTGAACCGTTGATTTGGACGAGGAGGAAAAGCGAGAGAAGCCCTTGTCCGCCGGTATCTGGACCGAAATGCCGTTAGGAGCTGGGCTTAAGTAGGACATGCACCGGCTAGCTATAAAACGTCCGATGACTTTGCAGCAAGTGTTTAATCGGAGACGCTAGAAACCGATCGCTACCGATTCATGACGATTGTTTAAAAAGCCTCTGGTCGATTATCGCCCATTGCCGCGGCGGCGCCCGTCGACGAGTTTCGGAGTCGCGGTTATTAGCATTAGCTGCCAGTCATGGAGCGGCTCTCGGCCGAGCGAAAACTCGTCACTCGCTCGCAGCTGCGAGTCCTTCTTCAGTGTTGGTCGGCGTTCCTCTTAAGAAAGTTATTCGGCGTCGAGGCTGCGTCACGTCTCCTCCTATGCCTAGGAAATTGATTTCCTTGTACTTTCGATAAAAATTCGAGATTATTTATCGAGAATGAAGCGAACGGTATAACTTTACGATTGTCTCGGAGCTCAACTTTTCGGTCCTCGACGCTCTTTCGCTCGACTTCCGCTTAACTTTAATTAAACGGACTTCTTGAAAAAATGCGAACGAAAGTGCTGAAAGTACGACTAGTTTTCATTAGCATTCATAACGCGCAGACCTTTAGCACCAATACTATCAATAGTTTATTACGCCGTCGCTGCTGAACTTTGGATCTATCGATTTTTAGGGATTTTTTATTCCAGCTCGTTCCGTATTCATGATTACCGTTTGTTCTCTCTTTCTTTTTTATTTTGTCTGGTACATCGCGCGGATTGTTGTTTATGGGAGGCGAGCGTTTCGAGACTACGTTATCGCACATAATGCAACATCGTAAAATACTTGGAAAGAAAAGTTTAATACTTGCCGAGCGGGAAAGTCGAGAGCGGAATACGGTTGAAGTTCGCCATAAATATAGGCAACCTAACCCATCTTTCCAAACACCGATTTTTGACCGAAAGTGACTTCGAACAAAGTATCGAGATATCTAATCTCCGCGTACATAAGCATAGCTGTTTCATTGTAAAACTTACAATTTCATTCTTATTTTCAAAATGTTAAATACCTTAGATACCTTTCGCGAAAATCCCAAGTCACAAATATTTATTGCGCCAAAATTCTAAATCATCGGTATCGGCTGATAGAAAATTTTTGAGAAATTTCTAATTACCGTTAAAGTAGTTCCAAGTATAATATATAATATAAGAATAAGAAAAACTGAATTTTATGTCTCAGTTTCATTTATTCTTCACAAAGTTGTCGATTTATCGTGCAGTTAAATACGAGAATTTTTATTATTTGGAATGATCGTCTACATCTACGTCTATATCTAATTACAGGTTTGCATGAATTATGAAAATATATTTCAACTAAAAATATTTTTTGTAAATTATAATACTTAAAAAATAGCAACAATTATGATCGTTATAACGGAGAATTATGAATAAAATAAATTGCTGAAGGAACTATTTAATAAATTAGTGAAACTATCTTCACCGTTTTTAGCTTTCATTCTCAATAGCTGCAATAAATTCTACGTCAAATTTAAAATAAATTATCTTTAAGTACGAAAAAGTCTTGCTAACCTCATATTTATAAATTATTTTTAAATTTTACACCTGAAATTAAAAAAGAAACAAAAGGAATTTATTATAATTAAAATTTCATCTTTCTTTTATTATAATTCTCACAATAAAATGCTTTCATTTTTAACTTTATTTAAAATATTTAAGAAATAATTTAAATTGAACTAAAATACTACGGTATTTCTTTTAATTATGTATGCAATTCATTTTATTAATTATATAGTCGTTAAGATAATTTATTTATTTTACTTATTTTCTAATAAATGCTTATTTTGTATTTG
The DNA here is from genome assembly GCA_018907185.1 of Platyscapa corneri. Lineage (NCBI taxonomy): Eukaryota > Metazoa > Arthropoda > Insecta > Hymenoptera > Agaonidae > Platyscapa > Platyscapa corneri. The sequence goes on along the minus strand of JACCHW010000018.1, from coordinate 3,639,113 downwards.
TATAATGATTTAAAGCGTTTTATTGATTTTGAAATTTATCATTATCAAAATTCCTAAATATTATATAGTTTTTAATGTATAAATATTGTTTAACATTGAATTATTTAAAAGTTTCGAATTCATCTTCATTAATAGATAGATAAAATTGTTTTCATTTATTACAGATATCTATGTATTTATTTCTACTTTATCGACGAATGGTTTCAACAATATTATCGATTGAAAATAAGTATTATTGTACAACCTTTCAGTTTTAAAAATTTTTCAGAGATTAACAAAAATTTATATTTAAAAAATATTTTTAAACTTGAATAGGTAATAAATTAAAGTAAATTAAAAATAGTTCTTAAAATTCGGCTTGGATAATAGAGTTTTTTGAGAATTTATGTACGTAAGAGATGTAGAATAAAAGATGTAAATATATAAATAAAATTAGAAACTGCAGTCTCCATGAAATGAAAATTTCGTAAACATTACACAATGATTAAAATACTACTATTTATATTTGTATAACTTTAGGCCATTACAATTATAACTATATAATTAGTAGTTTTAAAGGTAAGACACATTTATATTTTTTAATTTATTCTATTAATACAATTAACAATTAACATTTAATTTTCTTTTAATTGAAGTTAGGTAAAATGAACACTTATAATTAAGAATTATGTGTTTTTATTTTTTAAGTATTTAATTAATTTTTTAATTAATTTAAATTTTTTATTTTAATACATCGATAGATGTATATCAATATATATATATATGAAAGATTGTAAATTCAAAATAAAAGGTTAAAATGGAAATATAGTAAGTTTATTCCTTTTATTTTATATTCTTGTTCTCATATAATAAGGGAATAGTATCATTTTTGAAACTTTTATTTTTAATTTATTGCGTTGAAAAAAGTTATATTTTATTGATAGACCAATTTATATAATTTTATTACATAAATAATTAAATATAAACTTAAAGCTATTTCGTTGTTTACATTACAATGCGTTTTAAAATAATGCATAAGAAATATTACATTAATTAATTTAAATTACATAAAAAAATTTATATTTCATAATGCAGTTTAACTCTTTTTAAAAATAAAAATAGTTTTTCTTATGTAATTTAATTTTTTTAATTTACATTCATTTTATGTAAATATTTAATATAAAAATAACAATTCGTAAAATTAAATAACAATTGAATAAATTTTTATAACAATATTTTCTTAAATACCATCTATTTATTTTAGTAGAAAATGGATCAATAAAAAATTAGCAAAATATAACATTTCAGTCTTTTAAATTCGTTTAACATATTTTCTGGAATTCTTATATTGATTTATAATAATGTTAAATAAATTATTTTTGTTTTCCCCTAAAATTTTATTATTATACTTAAATAAGGAAAAGTTTTAAAACACTTGATGAAATTAATAGGATTAATTTTTATCAAAAATAAATAATTTAACCTATAACTGATAGCTTTTAATAAGATTAGAAAATTCTAGAATTATAAATAAATAAATAAATAAATAAATAAATAAATAAATAAATTTGGGCCTGTATATAAGCTATAATATATATATATATTAGATTTCTTTTATCCAGAATCATCAATGTGTGTAAGTATAATTAAATAAATATGTATATATATGAAAATCTTATTATTTTAAATCCATTTATGAGAATCGAACAAAAAAATAATTTTATATGAATTTTATAATATAATAATTTTTTAACGTATACAGTTTGTATTGTACAATATTATTTTAAATTATATAGTATGATCAAAGTATAGAAATCTTTGTCTGCCTAGAAAATGTATTCCAACAAAAATTAAATAAATTTTAATGAATATTAATACTTTTGAGTAGAAAGAAAATTCGCCAAGTTTTACGGTTGATTTAAATACAGTCTGTATTGCTACTTCATTAGTTGATGAGTATAATTTTTTCAACCAAGCCATGAAGTATCACCTAGCCATCCTGGTTTACTGTCTTCTGGATCTTCGTAAGGAATGTAGTAATGTTGATGGTGTTCTTTTGGTGGCGAATGTATGAAAACAACTTTTTCACGAGTACCACTCAGAAGTACAGTTCTTAAAAACAACACCAATAATGCAATTTTTGAAACTAGAATGCTTTTCAACAATGACATTTTTATAGATGCTATTGCCACCGGTAGTTGCAAGAGCTGAAAATGTAATATGAAAATATATTTAATTAAAACGATTAGAATTTATATAATAAAACAGAATTTTATTGGAAATATATACACATGTAAAATTATATTGGTTTTATTAACGTTTTTAATTGTATTACTATATTAGTTCATCAATTAACACAAGAATGATAGTTTCAAATGCAACATGTTATTTCTACGAAATCTAATTAAATATTATTTGTTTATATGTTTATATAAATTGTTTTTAAATTAAAATGGTCTGCGTTTTCCCTTTGATCTATAATTAAACTGCATGTTACACACACACACAACTTAATTCATGTCATTTAATTATCGTTTATGGTAGCGTGAAGTATTACTGTGTCTGCTTACGTTTTACACGCTTTCTACTTTTTCTAATTAATTTTGATCCGAAAAGTTTTTCTTGATACTTTAAATTGGAGTTTTAGATTATATACATTCAGATATCAAATTTTGAATTTTTTCTATGATTTTTCTATGAATGTATTTATAAATTATTGATTAAAAGTTACTATTTTTTTAAATGTCTAATTTCAACAAATTAATAAACAAGGTGAATTTTGTAAATTAATTAATTATAATTTGTATATAATATTGAAAAATTCGTGTAATTAATTTGAAATCTATTAAGGGTTTTTCTCTATTTTTCAATCCATTTCATCCATCGTCAGTTATTTTTCTCTATACAATAACTTTATAAATTTAATTTTTCTAACTGGATTTCACATATATTTCAAATTTATAATTATACCTATTAGTTCATGAAGCTTTCATTTTTTAAATTTAAATTATAAAAAACTCTTTCTAGTCCTTAGAACATTCTTTGTATTTATATATATATTTATTTATTTTTATCTATTCGCGATTATATTTTTGCATTATCAACTGTAAGGATAAAATAAAATTTTAAAATAATTTTATATTTAACAAATTAAAGTTTCTTATTTTCCTATCATTCACATTGATTTTACTCTTTTCTAAAAATATAAGCATAGTTTTAAACATATATTCTATTTTTTCATAAAACTCTAAATGGCTTAGATTAAATTTGATTAAATTTAAAAATTTAGAATTACGAAAATTATATCTAACTTATCAGAATTATTTAAAATTATTTATATAAAAAAAACAAGCACTCAATAATTAAGGTTAAAAAATAAACTTTAAAACATGAAAAATTACGTATTATCATTTTTTGCGACTTACGGTGAATAATAAAAATTTAAATGTCTAAAGAAATAAAATGATCTAAATTAGTACACTTTATTGGTTAGTAAACTTAAGTTTATTTAAGTAGAAAATAATAGTACCTGCATTCCTACAGGTATCATCATCATAAATGTTCCAATTCTCTGTAAAATATTTGGCTTTTCTTCGTGGTGTTTGTGTTTCGATTCCATAGTATTTTCTACAATTGAATTCAAAAGCAGCTAATATATATATAATTGCATTTATATTCATATAATTCATATTACGATCTTAGATAAATTCAGTAATAAAGTTAATAAAAATTGCATATAGGGTAAATATAAATGCAGGAATAGAAGTTGACCAGAGAAAAGTTAAAAATATTTAGATATTGTTAGGTATTTTTGTTAATTTTAAGAAATACATATTTTTCGAAGAAAAAATTATTCTTAAGAGAAAAAGCAAATTTGATCTAGAAGTTTGATGCAAGAGGTTAGTGAAAGGTCTATTTGAAGCGAAAAAAAGAAAACAAAGTTTATTTACAAGAAAATTCAGTCAATGTTTTAAAATTCAACTTAAGCTATAAAATTGATTGTGCCATGTGAAACAGTTTCTTTCCAATCCTATAAAAAACAACCAAAAGATAACTTTTCGAAAGTTGTACACGTTAAGAATAACTTGAATTTTTGCAATAAAAAACCTATCGTTGATGATATGTTCATTATTACGATATAATTAATTCACCGTAAAATTGATGTTCGAAGAAAAAAATTTTCATTTTTTTATCGACTGTAATTCTTATTAGTTTAAGTTGGGTGGAAAAATTAGAATGTATGTATTGAAATAATTAAAAAATTGATCTTTGAATTAGAAATATATTTTTAATTCATTCGACGATTCGGTGATAAAAAGTGATGCTTTTGTTTTAAGTATCGGAAAACGTTGACTTGGAATAAATTGAAAATTTCATTATTCTATGTTTACATTTTTAATCTAATAAAATCCATTCTGCTTATCTCCCCTTTAACCTAAATTCGAATACAAATCTCGAATCGCTAAGGGATCATATTCAGAGCGACACGAGTTTAAAACTCAGCTTCGTATACCGATCGAGAGTATCGCGAGCATTGTTTGTTCGCGTGGAATTAATGTGGTTTTAACACGTATGAGCGAGAAAAAGTATCGATAGAGATAATCGTAAACAAGCGATCGCAACCGAGCGTGAACTGTAAAACCATTACCTTGCTTTTTACGATGAGTAACATTTGCGGTGAGCTCGCGACTACTGCAATCGACCTTAAGCGCGTCCTTCGGCTCGAGACTTGGACTCGAGCTTGAGGGCGGATGGCCGAGGACCAAGTCCGAACCATTTTGTTTACTTCCGAGGTCAGCGTTGCAGGGCAGTGCCTCGGAACCGCGCCAAAACCGCGCCAGCCAGACGACGAGACAGCACAACACAAATCTAGTACCAGCATTCATAATTCCCGGATCTGAGTCGATGCGCGTCCTTGTTGACCTTTATCTCTTTATCTCTTTGTCTCGCAACCGTGCCGGGCTACAACCGAATAGCAACGGCCAACATCGCGAACTCGAAAGCTGCTTCGCGTTGTTTGCGAGGCCGCGGTGTTTCCGGAGAGACGAGCGCTCGCGATAATCGGAAATCCTCGGTCAGTCAGACGGACATGCGTCGAGAAGAGCGGCGTGCGCAGCACGAGGAACAGGACTGCGCCACTTGGACCGGTGGCTGCGCTCCAGGATCAGCGGAGCGCGAAGACGCGAGCGAGATTCTCATTTTTCCGGTAAAGCGGTCCACTCCCACTCCGTTTGCGATTCTGGTAACTGGGTCTCTCACATCGCGAGCGACTTTATAGAGCTCCCGATGCCGATGGCGGTTCTTTCACATGCCGACGTGGGATCGCTGCACTTTTGCCCAGCTCTCCGTACCTAATTATCTTGCGTAAGCGTCACTGCGAAGAAAAAGATTCCGGGAAGCAGTCGGAGGCGTGACAGAGTGCAGATTCGCGTTCGCGGATCCCAGGCTCTTCGAGTTATGCGCTCGATTTTCGCGAGATCTGGTACGGATGCGCGCGCGCCATATCTGGGGACTGGCGGATGACCAGCAATTTGTCTGCTTGCTGGTTTTCGTTCGTTTCGTCCGCACGTGTGTTATTCCGAGGCTGAAATTGATTAATACGGGATTATACGAGAAGTGCTATGGGAAAGAGCTGGATTGGCAATCGCAATGCCTAATTATAACAATTTTCGTTCCCCTTGCAATTTCGTTGCAGAGTGAATGAAGTTGTCGCTGCGTTTATGGTAGTAATCTCGAAACGGTAGAGGGAAGTGTAATTAATAAAGCAATAAATTATTTTCAAAATTATTTTTACTAGACTCTTTTATAAAAACGGTACATTTATATTTTCCCATAAATACAGCACAGAATCTTGACTGTCTACTTTCGTTAGTTAAATTCCGCTTCCTACACTAGAGATAACAATGTTGTAAATCATGAATTATGCTAATTTATAAATATATTGCTTAATTGAAAATTGTCGTTTAAATTACGGATCGTGTACTAAGTTGTTAAACAAGCACCTGCAGTTAATGCAATTAAATAATTAAAAGAATTTTTTTCTATTTTTCATATGAACTAACACACTTATTTACAATAAATATTAGAATGTCTATTATAATGAAAAATTTTTGTTTAACAACGTAATTATTACTTATTAATTATAACCGACATTAGACGTATTATTTTTCGTTGAAGAACACTTTAGCCAATGTCAGAGCATTTAGAATCAATTAGCAATTACGTGCAAATAAATACTTAGAAAATATCGAATTTTAAATCTATTTGCTAATGATAATTTATTTACTTAAAGGCATAATTTAGAGTATAACTTTACAAGCAACATATTCACGTAGTATTATTAAGAATAATCATTACTTTGGTTGACTGACTATAAACTACTAAACTATCAGTAATATACGCTTTTATATATAACAAAAGTTTGAATAAAATTTATGAATTTAAAGAGGTTCTTCTCGTTTTTAAGTGTACAACTTCAAAGCATTATTTACCGTAAACCTACGAGTGACAAAGCTTTTTATTTCAAAGAATTATCGAAACATACAGATTTTTACATCGTACAACGTCACGCATCTATTGAAAATTGTTCTTAAATTATTTTCTATTAAAGTTTTTATACGTATTAAAAAGAAAAAGAATCTTTAATGACATTTTTTTTATTTAAATAGTTTAAAAGTATAATTTTTATAAATCAATAATATGTTTTCGAATCAAAACTGTCGTGCAAGTTTTCACAAAATTTTCAGAGAACATATCTAGTGTAAAATAAAAAACTAGCATCATAATATTTTTTTACAATATTACAATATTTTAGGTGAGAAGCTTAGGTTGGCAATTATTTCCTTTCAGAATCATTTATTGTTTGACATTGTACATTCTGCCGATTTTCCTTTGTAAAAACCTTCTTTACGGATACTGATTTATTACATTAAAATATTCAATAATTCTTGCCCGTCTACTGAACATTTTAAACGCAACGACAACAACTTCGAAAGTTAATTTAAAGAAGCTAAGGCTTAAGAAGTTAATTTAACATAAAGTCTGTACTGCGAAGTGTAGCTTAGAAAATGCACACCATTATATGGGCTATTTCATATGCAAGGTATCATTTGTTCGAGATAACCGTAAAAATATTCAGTATACACAAGAGACCCCCAGCCATATTTGCGCTATCATAAACTGTTCATTCATCGCTATTGCATTACGCACGGTAATTGTATGGAAAGTTTATTATTGCATTGTATTAAAGCAATTATATGCAAGCATCTAAGCTCTACATTTACGATAAATATTAATAGCTTTATTGGAATAAAAAATATCTATGCGTACGTAGGCTAGAATGGTGGAGCAACCGATGTTTTAACGTCTTCAACACACGTGTCCATGGCTCGGCTAGTAAAATTTAGTTTCATTGAGATTTTCGATATCTTGTTTATAATATACAGTTATAATTAACATTTTGAAAAGTTATGGCTGCGATATGACTATTTTCTTCAATAGCGATTCATTTTACAATTCTTATTCGCACATTTATTCTTCGAAAGCAGTTGCTTCGATGCTTGCAATCATTGCAATAACTGCGTTAAAATTAACTTCGTAAAAATTTAATTAAAAAATTACAATTAAATCAAGACAAAGTATTTTAATTGCAATACGAGTTGCTTTTGAATCTCGACAGTTTACAAACGAATAATTATTACGGGTAAAACTTAAAAATTACGAGTTCGCACGTGTGCCGCTAATTTGTAAAAAAACCTTTTATTTATTGTGAAAAGTTTGAAATACTTTATTTTAAAATTTTCGTGTAAAATTATCAATCGCTGATTGTGGCAAAATTTTGAAACTAAAAGTTTTAGATTTTGAAGCACAAATTCACGGGTATAACAAAGAGTTACACCAGTTTCCACGCTGATGACGTATCGAAGGAACTTAATGCACTCCGATTTTTTAAAGCAACGAATAGCTTTTACCTTATAGAGGAAATTTTTTATGAAAAGAAAACCGTTAGCTGTTTGATTGAATAAAGTAGATCGTGTATATGAAAGAAAAAGAAAAGTGTAGGTTGACGTCGGGACGTAACACTAACTGTTTTTTGTAAAGTATATATCTGCTGACTCATAAACCTCAATATTCTGGTCCATTTTGTTAAATAAATTTTCGAATACAGACATACAGACGATGGGCGGAGTCGCATGGAAATCGAAATCGTTAATCGACGATCGCGTTTTCTACATTATTTTTCCTAATTAATCTTCCACTCAATTTACATAAGAGCCAAGAGCGATCTTACAGTCGAATTAGCATAAGCGCACGAATTGAGTCGCTGCTGCGGCGAAATTAATAGCTAAGACAGGAGACGCGCCCTGTCGACTCGGAAAAGTCATACGAACGCCAACGAAAGTAGGCTGGGCCGTCGCGCAAAGAGTGACATTCGAATCGGCATCGAATATCGCGAGTTTCGCGTTGACGATTCGCGTCTTGTAAAAGTGTCTCGGAACGCCAGCAGGAGCTTTCCACATCGCGTACCTGCGCCCCTGATCATCCTTTGTAATAGTAATTTTCGTGAGTGCTGCCAGGGCCGGTTTCCCAGCCACTGTAGGTCTGGCCGTGGCCGTCGCCGTAGGGCCCGCCACTGTGCAGGTGCAGATGGATGGGCTGCTGCTGTGGATTCCAGGAGCTGGACGAGTGCCCGTGAACGCCGGCGAAGAATTTACCGAAAAGTGTGCTCAGCTTGAGGACGAGCAGCGCCACACCTGCGGATCGAAACGGAACCAGCATGAGATGCGAGATGTGATAGTCGCGCTTGGCTACTAGTCTAATTGATAGGTTACGCATTGTTTTTAATGTCAGAGAAATTTTTTTATTCCGTCCAGCCTCGCGTCCGAAGACTTTTTCCGACCTCTCACCGGCTGAATCTTGCAATGAATCTCGTTTTTGAAACCATACGGTCGAATGCGTGAAAACACGTGTCTAATTTGCTGGCTATGTGAAATTTACCATTAAAACACAATATAGGCTGTAAGATTAAATTGCCTTGTAAGAAAAAACCGTGACTGTGAAAGTATTTTATTTCAAATACACAAGCTTATAATTTCTTTTTTTAAATAGTAATTACAGATTTAAGCTGAAGGTTATCTCTTAATTTTAATATCTCGCAAGTGTGTAAACGTTTTAGGTTTATCAAGCATATTTTCCGAATATCTTTGATCTTTGAAAATGTAAATTAAATTTTTAGTCTATTTTTAGTGTTTCTAAAATTCAAACATTGATTTTACTTTGAGTTCGAATAAAATTTTAATTACATCTTATTACTCCTATTACGATTTGATAACATTTCATAATTTGATAAGTTACAATTAAGTTTATTTGCAATAAAATTTTACAAATATTTTTAAAAGCTCGCGTTTACTGTGATTAAATTTTTATTTATATTAAATTAAACAATTAATTGCTTTTGTAATGTTAACTGGTGCATAATTTTAAGCCTGTCGATTAGATACTGTGCGATAAGATTGTAATAAAAACATGTGTATTACTTTTCTTTAATTATTCGAGAAAAGCATTCGTTTATGGAAAAATGTTTTTTCAATTGACTACTTTAATAAAATTATCCATTTAACTCAAAATAAAAATTTTGTTATTTAAATTATAATTGAGACTTAAATAGCGAATAATTTTACTTCCAATTTTATTATTAATTGCAATATTTTAAAAATATATTACAATGTATTAAAGTTTAAAAAAGTAGTTATGACAAGATTGTTAGTAGAATTGTTTAGTGAAAAATTTATTAATTTTCATATTTAATAATTATCAGTGTTATTCATATGAATCTAATTACTAAAGTACTACAAATATAAAAAATAAAAATTACAAATACGTTTAAAATAAAGGAGATAGTTTAGATTTAATACTATATTGCCAATTGCGAAAACTTACACGAGAATTAATTTTTCCATCTACCTTTACAAGTTCCGAGGATTCGGAAATAAGGTTTAACCGCAAATTAAAGCAAAAATAGACTTAGTATTAGAAATTTAAAGTTGCGAACGAAAGTGATCGCTTTGGGAATTACGAATGCGCAGCTAAGTTTTTACTGACTTTACAGGAAGGAAGTAAAGTAGGTTCGGCTCGCAAGAGATTAGAAAAAAGGCAATCGAAGTAATGTATTCTTACGACTAATTCTTATTCAGATTATTCGAATGCTAATTATTTAATTTTCGTCCCCAAAGGCAAGTTATAAACTAACCACGAGCTAAAATTTTTCAGCACTACCAACTGCCGGTTCATTATTCATGCATTTGAATACGACATTAAAAGCGTTTTGCTCAAAGTATTCGCGCGAGGAAAAAGCCAGCAAGTAGAAAATTCGAGGATTTACTCGGTGGTGGTGCGAGGGACAAAAAGTAAGCCGTTCACGTTCTTCTTTATTATGCAAAGAATGCCTGTGTCCATAGAAATGGAGAGGTGCTAACATATTCCGTTAATCATTTCATTTCTGTCTCTTTCTTTTTAAACGAGGCCCGAGCACCGCAAAGCGCGAGCTAAAATTTGCTTTACTCACCAACCATCAAGCCCTTCAACGAAATTACAGTCAAAACTGCCAGCATCGTCATCATTACCCCCATTTTGTATATCATCGGCATCATCATGAACTGGATTCGCTTATGGCCGAAGGTTCTTCCCTCCACCTCCTTGTTCTCTGCAACAGATCAAGGAAATTGGTAAACGCCCAAACGAGCTCTTCACATTGTCCCCGAGGTCGTCGCGTGGATTTTGGAAATTGCGAGTCACTCCTTATGCGCAAATTTCAAATTTGCATCTTGAAATTATCAAAACAAACACGTATCGTTGAAAATGTGGCGTCGCGCTTGATTGCTTTGTAAGTAAGCTAACACAGTGATACCAATTAACATAAAATCTTGAGCGCAAATCGTAAACGTCTGCCGAGCAGCCGCTACTTGTTTACCTACCGATTAACCTTTTCTCTTGCCGCTACGATTCCGATTCAAATGTTACCAAAGGTTTACCTTTCAACGTTCACTGTTACTCCGAAGAATCATCTTCTTACCGGAATACAGCGTTCGAATTAGAAAACACAATTTTATCGTACAAACGATGCCGAGTATCGTACAGTATCTGCTAATAAAATGCAATGGTTCTCGCGAACCCATTACTAGTGGTCAACCCTTGAATATATAATGTGCAGAAAGTAAGTGCCGTTAGCAATTATAGCCGCTATTTTTGCGAAATGAAATAGAAAACCCGGATAGTTTTGGTTATCGAAAAACCATAGACGCACGCATGCATTTCGAGAAACGTAAAAACAGGCCGCGCCGACTTTAATCAGCATTTTTTATTAAATGCTCGTTCGACTCGTACAGTCGCTCCAACAGCTTTTCAAGTACAATTTATTTTTACTCGCGAATACAAATTCCAATGTAATTAATTCCGATTTGATTAAGCAGCAAATACTCGGCTGTACGGGCAGAGTTACAGTGCTTAAATGCTGTGCACGCATACACGAAACAACTCGATCTCGCGCAATTATTGCAAACAACGTTTGAAATTATTTATCGGAAACTCGCAGCGACTGGCGAGGATTTGCAAGTCGAAGAGAGTTTTCGTTTGTTTATCCGCGCGGGATTGGCCGAGCGGGAATATATTTTCCCGAGTCGTTAAATAAAAACGGTATCGTCGCGCGTAACTGTTTAAGCCGTTCTTAATTCATAATAATTAAGGTGCGCGCGGAGAAAATTGGAACAGACTCAGAGAGCCTGTTAAAGCCAACGCCGTTGACGTCCATTGGGGGCTGCGGGGGAGGACTTTGGAGCCGGAAGGAAGGTACGCGCGCGAAATTAAGACCGGATCGGGCCCCATTTAAGCTCAGCCGACGTAACGGCCCAACGAGGCTGGCCCCGATACTTCAGCCTGGCGCCGCAGATCGGGAGAGCCATTGTGCCATCCGGGAGATACCTCGGGCGCAAAAACCGCAGGCCTCGGAGCTGCTCGAGCGAGCCCGGCATTTCGATTGCACGCACGAGGCTCGAGCTTGCGGTTCTTCGTAACTTATTACTCGCACGCCCGCGCGACTCGCATTGTTTGTACGTGCCTGTTTTGACTTTCTCCTCGTATGCGTTGGCTGCTTTTGGCAATTGGCGGTCGCTCGCTCCACTAACTCCGCTGGGGACGCGCGGCACTGCGAGTCAGCGTGTAACCGAGACAGATGCTAATGAGACACCCGCCGCTCGTTCAATTACAGAACACATCAGTTCTCGCTAATTGCCCCGAGGAACTGCTTTCGCGCGTCATTTCAATTTTAGCCGCACGGCTCGCCCCACATCCTAGCTAGCGCCGCGCTTCCATTGCAGATAAATCGCGTTCAATGCCGCGTTGTGGCTGTTTCGTCGAGGCGAAAATCAACTTGGTTTAGTGTCGCGACGCGCGATTCGAGCCGAGCGCTAATGTCGTTCCCGCTGTTTAAACATATATCTCGGTGCACGGATTCCATTGGCGCGACTGTACGTTCGAGCAACAAATCCGAACCTAAAGACGTATCGATGCATTTCAGCAACATTCGTAAAAGTCAACCGACGAGTTCGCGGTGATTTGCTTAAGAGCGGACGAGTCGCGATTCAGTCGTAATTAGACGCGCAGTTTCGGGCTCCTCGCGAGCTCCGAACAAAAGGAAACCAAATGCAGGCACCGTAATTGTTTTGAGGAAGACACAAAGAGCCAGTCGGCCAAACGATACGACTTTCCAAATTCAATTAAATCAAAGACGCCAAAGTCGAAATGTAGGGCATCGCAGTCAAAATCAGCGTCATCCTCGCCGAAAACCCGTTCCCCAACAGACCGAGAATCGCCTCGAGGCCGGTTTGAATAAAAACGAAAATAAACGAAAAATAAGCCGGAGAGATAAATGTGAAGGAGGTACCTCCTCGTTGAGCGCCGAGGTCGTGATTAAGGGCCGGCTGATGCTCTGCATCGACGTCGACTCGCCTCGAAACCCTCGGGGCCGGTTGCTTTCCAGTCACGACTCCTGCATTCGCCAGAAGCGCAGTCAGCGACAGCAGCAGCAGCAGCAGCAGCAGCGGCAGCGGCACCGATCGCTCCCTCCGGGCCATCACGACTGTCCGCTGGACACCCTCCGGTCCTCTCGATTCCTCTCTGGCTCTGAGCGTCGTTCCTCGCGACCGGCGTGCGTCCGTTTCGCGCGGCGGTTCAATTTGAACTTGTGCCTTTGGCTGGCTGCGGTCTCGGTTTGCTGCCGCCGCGGCGGCGCGCGTCTCTTCCGATTCGTATGCGCGAGGAGGAGCGTCGCTCGAAAGTGCGGGCGCGTGTGCCGTGTGTGCGAGTTGCGGCACGTCCGCGGCTTTTTCGAAACCCAGTTGGCCTCTCCGAGTCCTGTTCAGGATCTGGGCCTTGAAATTCAGGCGCTTCCTGCTTGCGGCTTTGGGCGACGCGGACGTGCGCTCGAGGCGCTGCAACCGCGGCACCACCGGTCGCTGCTCTTTGCCAACCGCATCGCAACGACCAGATTTTTATTCGCGCATTGAGATGCAGATTGATACGAGGCGCGCGGTCTCGTGTCGAGTTGTGTCGAGTTCAATTTCAGGCGGTTGGCTCAAGGCATCGCTTAAGTTCGTGCACTAATGTAAGGGTTCGATTTAGCGACCAATTCGTAATTCTTCCCAAGCTATTCTACAATGTTCGTGCACATTGGCTTGCGTTCTAATTGTACCTATAAGCCCCGTACCTGCGCGAATACGTAAATATTCTCAACGTTAGAAACGGATGGCGCTTTGTAAACTAATTCGTTTATCAAATTAGTAATTGTTTTAACTCTCATAAATGCAATTGTTATCGTTTCGTATTTTCGTATTAGTGAACGATTTTTTATTTCTTTACTATCATTTTGTATTATGTGTGTGTGTGTGTGTGCGTCTGTATCTCGTAATGTAACTCTTGAGAAACATCGGAAAGTACCTACATAATTTAAGGTATACTCTGGTTTATAATAACACATACATGAGTATGGCAAGATTTATCATACTATTTCAGCTGACGAAGATACAAGTTTTTATTTCAAATTTTGAAACGTATTAAAACGTATTTATGGCGAGTGGTATCTCATGGTAAAGAATACGAGACGCCGCAGCATGAGAATTAACTTTTAAGTTGAAAATAAAGATGTGGAGATAATTAAAATTATAAATGCTGCCACCAATGATATTATAATATAGAATAAACTATGAAGTGTGAACTACGTGTAAAAGAATAATCACGTTGTTAAAAGCTTAACCGCATCTTTATGCCATGCCGAGTATATTATTAGTAAAAGCTTATGAATACGTAAAAAAGTTTTAAAAAATGATTATCGTCTTGAAATGTTCCTACACCAGTTTGTCCCCGATTTAAAATATTAGGCTCTCGAAGCTTATTGTCGACAACATTTACACAAACTCAGCAAAATAATACAGCTATATTACTACTGTGTGTTAAATATTCACTAGTAATTATTTTCTGTTATTGTCGAACGCCAGTTTCAGCGAAACTTCTTCTGCAATATAAAAAATGTCTCTTTCGGAATGTCTGTTTTTCTTTGCAGCAAAGACTTGGAAATGTTAAAAAAAAAATTCTAAATTTTCAAATTTTATGCAAGGATTTTAAGCCTTCGTACCACTTTGTACATTTCTTATAATTCTCTACCTTAAATCAGTAAAAATTATTTAAATAATTCTTTGAATTAAAACATTTGCTCGTATGGGATGTTTTAAGTGGATATGCTAATAACGAAGAAAAATGTCGCTTTTTATTCAAAAGTCAGTTGTTGTCGAGGAAATCAGTAAAAATACATATTATTTTATGTGTTGCAGTTAGCTCTTGTATATTTTGCTCGTTGAAGTAGGAAGGAGGTGCGTGTAGGACCAACAAATTTTTGAAAATTAATAGTTTATCTTAATAATCATCAGAAACACTTGTAATTTAAAATACTTTTTGAATTTGTTTTATATTTTTCGAAATTACATCGGCGATACGAACTATTTTCGAGCATGAATTTATAAAATTACGATTGAAATTGACAACGCAAATTTTTTTTGTTGAATTATAATTATTTTTTTAAATTTTGACAGCACATTTATAAAGAGATTTCCTATGAAAATTCATTGGTCATCGGTAATCTTTTATTTTGAGGCAGTATTTTATGGCTGACCTACTTTTGCTGAAATATCAGTTACTGTTTGGAATTTTTTTTGAATATCAAATTAGTTATATGTACAGAAACCCATTCCATAACAATAACCGGTATTATATGTTTGCGATCATTGGACATTCGGTCGCTTCGCGTTAAGCACCTTCATTTTCCGATTAGGCATCTCGTTCTAATTTCACTTCCTTTTTTTTAATGTGCACTATTTTTGTCAATACATTTTTATAATTACAATACAAATATTTAATTAGTGATTTGTCTGATTTATTTTAAAAGTTATGAACGAGATAATAATAATAAGATAATAGTATTGGCGTCTTAAAATTTATCAATAATATACAATTAATATATACAGTTTATAAGAAGAAATTTATAGAATATAAAATAAATACATTTTGCTTATCAGAGAGCTACGAATGCTAAGATATTTTTTACATTTTAATGCAATATTTCTGTAAATTAAAAAAATATAATATTTGGATAATCGCATTGAAATTATTTGAAAAACATATATTTTACCAAAATAAAAACTCAATGATTGTTACTGTTGTATAGATGTAATATTACAAAGCGTACAAACTAATTTAAAAAAATATGGTGTATTACTAAAATAAAATAAAAAAATTAGACATTAATAAAATAAAAATAAATACATACGATTAAGATCTAAAAATTTTGAAATTTTAATTTCAAATTTTAGTTAATTGGGTCGAATTATACATCAAGTTACTTTGATCCATCTAATTTATAATATTATTATTAAAATATTTTTGGTTTAATTAAAACTGAATTTTTACTGGTAATATGTTCGATTAAGGTAAATAATTTGTTTTAAAAAGTTTAAATTCACGTTACATCTCATATGATCGAAATTTTAATGATGAAAATTATTTTGTGTGTTGATGCTCTTGATTTTAACACCATTTAAAGTATTTTTTTTTGCACATAAATCCATCATAATTTTAAATTTATAATGTAAAATTATTATATAACCTAAATTATTCTTTGATGATTAATTCATATTTTTATAAAGTAACCTTGAATTAAATTCTATTGTTATATCTTTAACCATTAAATTTAATAAAATCAATTACATTTATAATTTGTCAGTTTTATTATGTTTATTCTTTGTATTTTAATATTGAAAATATAAGAATTATGAATAAAATTGAAGTATTTTTTAACATAAGTTTTTTTTTAATAAAATTTTGTATATGTTAACGTTTTAATAAAATCTGGGTAAAACAGTAAACTGTAGGGCTTGATAAGCGAGTAAAACAGATCGAATGTACTAAGTAAACTTTCTTTTTCGTTGTTGGTAAGAAATAAAATTTGGTTCATCGAAACTTCTTTTTCCGGTAAATTTAATTATTTATTCTTAAAAGAATATTTTGATATAATAATTATATATTCATATTAATATAACAGATATAAATGTTATTAATCATTTTATTAATAGTTATAACAATAATTTTTTTTAATAATTTTTATTATTAAATTTACAAAAAAATATGAGCACTTGAATTTATATTTAACGATATTCTTAAATAAAAGATATCACGGAAAAGTAATTAAATTGATAAACCAATTTGTTCGATTTTTTCTTAATTTTACTATTTAAATATTCCATGACAAAAAGCAAAATTCGAAGGTAAATTAAAAATAATAAACAAGAATCAAAGATATTTATCTTTATTATACTTATTACATAGCTTATTCCAAAAAAAGTCTAAAAAATTATAAATTTAGAGATTTGTATAATAAATATATAATAATAATTTTTAACGATGACGTACCATTGACCTAATTGCTTGTTGTAAAAAACTTTAATATGTGTACAAAAATTATTATCAATTTTCAAAATTCATTTTAAATATATAATGATAATGAATATTTTAATTTATTAAAAAAATGTGTAGTTATTTTAATGTCGTAACATAAATGTTATAGTTATAATATACATTTAATAACCGAGTCATGGTTAATTGCCAACAAAGCAATTTACAATTCATTTTAGTATTTTAAACATTTAATATCCTTTTTTTACTTAAAAAATGATAAAAGAATCCTTTTATGAATAACAAAAGTTAAATAGTTAATATTATGTGAATATTAATCTTTTATTCGGAAGTTATTAATGTTTAAAATATTCCTTATGGTCATATTTAAAAATCAGTCTTTAATTAGGAAAATAGAATTAATAAACTATATTTATTACACATTTATTGATTGAAATGATTAAAAATAATGAATTAGTTAAGTTTGAATAGATATTTTTATATATTTAATTTTTGCAACCCGATTAGTACTTTAAATAAATCACGATTGTTCTAAATAGGAGAATAAAAATACAGTATATAAAAAGACATGTTTTTAAATAAATTAGTTTTACTGAATATACATGTTTATTAGTACTTATTAATATTTTCAATAATCAAAATATTGCACTTCAAAAAATTCTAAAAAATGATCACATTTTTCATAAATCATAATAATAATAATAATAAGTTGAGCTTTAAATTTAAACGTAAAATTATTTTAATATCATATTTCACTGTTATCAAATGATTTCATGGAAATGTGTTAATTTGCGAATGTATTTTTTAAGGTTTTTAATTTATTTTCGTGTAAAATTTAAGATTAAATTTTATGGTTAATGTTCGCATCGATGAATGATAAGATGCGCAAGTAAAGAGTAATTATACGTTTCTGCTCAAATAGATTTGGTAATTATTATCATTACAATCCTTTGTGTTGTTATTACCCTAAAAATGAGTCCGTAATCTATTATATATTTTATTACATAGTAATTGAAAACTTATTTTAAATTTTTATTCCAAAATTAGGTATATTATATTACTTTAAGATTAAATTATTGTCGACATTATTATCCTTATTGCTTTTAAGATATATTGTATTTTCCATTAAATTAATCTAATAATTTACAATAATATTTATATCTGTTATTAAAAACAATGTTTATATCAAATAAGTCAATTTTATTTTCTGTTTTAGAATTATTACGATTCACTTCATTCAGATAAATTTATCGCCATCCTTGAAATAGTAATTTATGAAAACTACGTAAACACCAAAGTTCTTTGATATTTATAATTTAGAACAAAACATTTGAAAAATAAAAATTAATCTATACGAATACTTATTTCTGATATATTGTATGGTTTCGTTTTACACCACGAAAGTATAACTTTATTTTTAAACTTTGAGACGTTGCGTTTTTCTGTATTACATTAATTGAATATAATTTTCAAATTATAGCTCAAAAATTTCTTTCTTAGTAAATAATAGGAATTGAATTGCTTAAAAATGTTCAGCAGTTGTGTTTGTTAATAGAGAGATTATTTGAAATGCCGTGGAAAACAGTAAACAACTTCTTCTAAATTGAAAAGTAACGAGAAACCTAATTTACAATAGATATTAAATGTAGATCTATTAAGAGTTTATCAACCTAATTGTACCTTAGATAAAGGTAGAAACAGAAAGAGAACAAGAAATTACGTTATTTATCAACTGGAAAATAAAGTTTTTCGAAGTATCAACTTATTATTTATTTCAAAATGTAAGACTCGGCTTTTCTGCATTACGAGTGGTGCAAAAGTTGTGAAAAAGCATAGAAATGACGCAGAGATTGCTATTTAGGTTGAAAGTCGTTAAATTCAATGTCGATTATTTTCCCGATGGTTTGAAAGCGCAAAATATTGCAATAAACTTTTGAACTATCGGTCTTTCAAATTTTGAGATGAAAAAGGAGAAGAAAAAATTGGGCGCAAAACAAAGAGAAATGATTTCAGCAGCTCATCTTTGGTCATCGGCCTCAACAGCACTTTATCCGGCCCTGACCCTAAGTTGGAGTACAGAAAGTCCGTAAAGAAAGAGCGAATGTTAGGTACAGGTTTGCTGCATCGCCTTAGCATAGTGAATGTACATGCAATGAGTGAGAATATACGTGTGGAAGAGAGGGAGTTAAAATACGGGCTGTTACCTTGGCCATCTTGAAAAATAAAACGTGTGCAGAGGCGGCGTAGATTTCTCGGCTCGTCTCCTTCTCTCTCTCCGTCTCCCTCTACCACTCCCTCTCTATGATTCTCAGCGTTACACGAGACTCAAGGTCTAAAAATTCAACCCTTAAAAAAGTTACCTTTGCGATAGTGCATTAACTCGAAGTGCAGCAACTCGCTGCGCCATTGCTCGTGCTCGAGAAGAGTCTGGCAACAACCGCGATATCTCGTGAATGCTAGTGTTACTAAACATTAATCTTGCTCCTACAGAGGCTTTTACAATACACTGGAACAATAATGTTTTATAATTTAAGGCACGAGAACGCACCAGCAGTTTTCGTCTTGTATTTAGAATAAAGAAGTTTTCTGCACGTAAACAGGATAAAATATTACTCCATTACTTTTCTACACGTACGCGTGCGTGCGAGTGTGCGTGGTGTTGAAGGTAGCATATCTTGTTTGTTCTTGTTAATTATTTTTTATCCTTTATTCAAGTTAACGCAACATTAATGTAGGCGAACATTTCAGTTGCTATTTATTATAGTAAAAACTGCGTATAAATTTCACGATAATCTTTTCTCGTTATTCGTTATAAAACTACACGACAATTTACTTGATTATTTATGATAATTCAAAAAAGTAAGATATTCAAAAATGAAAACTATTGGTATCAGCTCGACAAAGAAAGTGACAAAGCTTGACGCGTATAACTGGAAAATACGCAGTAACAATGTTATCGTGATTAATATTTTAAAATAGTTCAGGTGTTATTATTTATTACGATCGCTTTATAATTATGTTTAAAACTCGATGAGATTAAGAAATTAAGATCGAAAATTATCAAATCAACAACGCAGTCGTGATTTATTCCAAAACATTTAAAAAAAAAACGAGGTTGCTGAAACACTTTTAATTCGCCAGATAATAATCGAAGTCTTTTCAAGGTTTTTTAAAAATCTTTTATCCCGAAAAAACGAATTTAATATCTTAATTTTACGATTCAAGATAAATAATTAACATTCGCACAAGTTTTAATTTGAGATAAGACTAAATTAAAAGGAATTTACACGCTCTCTTCGTTAATGCATTTTATGCAATGCATTTTAATGTTCACGCAGAGTCGAAAGCTCGAATTAAATTAAAAATCACGAATATGCGCGTCATTAGAAAAGTTTGAAAGTACAAGCGTTTCCTTTGTTTGTAAAGCGCAGCTCTGTACTAATGATGGGCTTGTTATATTCTCGAGTCAGGCTGTAATAGCAACCCCAAGGATCCCAGAACTCGCTTAAGAAAAATGTGGATGCCTTGGCACAACTCATCTAAGAACAAGTCCAACGCGGGGTGTATGCGTGCGACTTGTCCGGTCGGTTCTTACGATGGTATGGGTATATGTACACATGGGGATCTACGGTCAGTCTGTAGGATATAGAAAACCACTGACTGCTGGGTAGAACGCGACATTCGCTTCGCGACCGTGATCATGAAAGTACTCGTCTCTCGTCGATCTTTTTTACTTAGGCTAGACATTTGTTTAGCCCTTTGTGCTTGTTTAACGCTATTCGGTTTTCGAGGATGCAGTGCGCGTGTAGTTGCCCCAGATAACAGTGGTACGAGAGTTGAGGAAGTGCACGAAGATTTGGCGAAATCCTCTCTAGTAGAAGCCAGCCACATTAACGATGAGTTGCAGACTGACGAAGTAGACCATGCGATTAACGAGAAAAGACTTCGGCGGATCACCGAAAATCTTGGTAAGTTTGACAAAGTCAATGAAGATGCAATCGAGAGAGGCGATGAGCTTACTCGCAATGCAGAGACGGATGAAAATATTCGAGACTACGAGCCGGTGGAGAAAAATTTCAAGGGCTCGCAGCAGAAGCAGATACTGAAAGAGCAGAAACAACCGAAAAGATTAATAAAACGGCCAATTGTGAGACTAAAAAGGAGCACTCGGAATGTTAACGAGGGAAGCGTTCAAGTCGCCGAAGCTTCCGGTAAATCCGTAGAAAATAAACAATCGGAAGCAATCGAATACTCGATGCAACGTGAAAAGGTCGATGTTGAAGGAATAAGAAGATTAGACGTTGATGTTGAAGAGGAAGATAAAAAAGACAAGGAATTAGTAGAAATTAATTTTAAAAAAAATATTCTGAAACATGTAGACAACAATGCGGAAAGCATCCCTAAGCACGCTGAAGATTCTAGTAAATCAGTAGAAAATAAAATATCAGAGTCTAGTGTCAATGTAGAAGGAAATCTAGGAGATAGCGTTGATGGGATAAGAAGATTAGATGTTAATGCTGAACAAGAGGATGATGTAGGAAACCATGAATTATTAAAAGTTAACGCGAGAAGTAAAAGTTCTGAAGGTATCGACAAGTCTCCAGAAATTAATCCTTATGAAAATGTTGACGGTGCATCTATAACTAGTAATATTCAATCAAGAGCTGAAAATTCCAAGGAACCTGCAGCTGCAGAAAATTCAAGCGTTAAAAATATAAAACGTGTATCCGATTTCGTACATCATTCGTCAGTAATTTCAGAGGCAGACTTAGAACATAAGTCAATCGATGAAATTCAACCGAGTCAAAAGGAAGAAGAAAGGGCAGAGAACAATATTAAAGCTGCATCTAATCGTGGCGAAGCTTTCCCAAAATTAGAGTTTTTGAAAGCTCAAGCGTTAGAATTACAAATTAAAATTCGTAATAATACATTTTTACAACATTTAAAAGAACAAATGACTGAAATACTTCCAGGTTTACCGAAATTTACGGAAAACCAATTTCTCGACATATTGAAAACAATTTTATCTAAAAAGGATAAATATCAACCTATTAATTCTGTTGATTATAAAGAAAACGAATTAAGTGATAAACAAGCAGAAATTATAAATTGTGCACAGCAATTAGTAACACAAAAAGAAAGGAAATCGTTCTTTGAGAATATGTTTCGATGTATTCGCGGATTAAATGTTATGAATTGCATGCGCATTTTCATTTATCCGATTATTGTCGAGAATATGCCTGAGGCTCTAATTCAAAATTTACCCATTGAAATAAATATAGCAGATATACTGCAAGGTAATCGCGATAAACCAAAATCAGCTAGACAAGTGCCCATTATTAGTTTTTATTCTAATCCAGTAGATCCAGATGCAATTATTTTTGATATTTTGATGGAAGGACTATTGAAATTTCCACCAAATGAAAATTTACCTTCGTACATTAATGCAAAAAATGAAAGTTTATCTAAATATTTAACCTGTAATAGACTGCATCTGTTACAAATGACTGAGAAATTTTTACCAGAAAATGTAAGGCAAGGATATTCTGATGAAATGTTATCGTGTGTAACTCGGTTTGAATATTTTAGTTGTATGAAATATTTCTCTTGGCCTGCAATAAAACAGTACTATACTGCTTTACCGCAATTTCCTCTAAGTGATGCCTATTTATCATCATTAATTTATCCAAATTATCCACTTATCACATTCCCTGGATTCGAAAATGGATTTGGTCATCTTCCAGAAGTGATTGAATCAGGCGCAGCGCGAGTTAAACCAGAAACAATTTTCATGCACATTTTTAAGAAGACTTTAAAGGAATACTCAAGACTCGCAACTCCACCGACGCCAATTCAATTGAATTTAATTGCAAAGAGTTCATCCATGACTCAAGAGCAAATAGCATCTATACATCTCGCAGAACAACTCCTTCCCATAAATCTAAGGGCAGAATACGTTTCAAAAACAATTCAGTGCATTAACCAGTTTGATTATTATAGCTGCATGAGATATGCCACATGGCCAATCGTAAGACAGTTTAATCCGACACTTCCAACTTTTCCAAATTTTCAAGATATCATAACTAATTTCCAAGAGATACCCCAGTTTTCGAATTTTTTCAATTATCTATCACAATTTCAACTTCCACAATTTCAAATTCCTCAGTTTCAGCTACCAGATATTTCAACGTTTGCTCTTCCAGATTTTTCTACATTTTTCCCTTTCGGGCAACAAATTCCTACCGCACCTCCGGCAGTTGAAGTCCCAAACGGTGATACTACTGATACACCTTCGGGAGACGGTAAAAAAAATAATACTGCATTAGAAACGAAAATTTATAAAATTTTGAAAAATCTAAGAGATTCACTGGGAGCGACGCCATTATCACCTCCAACGTACACCAACAGAAAAGTGTTCTTGTTTCCACTTATGACGGAAGATCAGTCCAAAATATTTGCATTGGCTGAAGGAATTCTGCCACCTATTGCACGCGAACCATTAATTACGAGTATATATTTTTGCTTGTACGAAAAGAACGAATTCGCCACGTGTTCAAGAACTATTATTTGGCCATTTATTAGAAGTTATGTCAAAGGAGTTCCAGAATTTCCTATAGAAGATAACAATTTTTTACTCGAACATAAAATAGATATAAATATCCCTACTATGGGAAGTGGGGATAATTTTTTTATCATGAGAGAAATAGAAAAATACTTCTTTGAAGGCCGCGAAGATGCCATGAGTTATATTATCAGACTGCTACAGATGAACAAAGCAGATTCACTGAACATGCAGAAAATATTGGAAATTTTACGCTCTATTCAATTTAACGCACCAGAATTCTTGAACGTGCAAACAATCCAATATCCAAGAGATCCAGAGTTTTCAACCCTCCTTACGGAATGCCAAGAAAATATTGTTCATGCGGTAGAAAGTATAATACCCGAGCACCTGCAGCTGAAATTTTACAATGATATGCTTGACTGTTCTAAAAAGCATAAATTTTACATTTGCTCACGAAACATAATTTTCCCGTCTATATACCAATACTTTCAGAAGGCTTTGTCTGTTCCTTATTACAATATAAGTCCAGAGAGAAAAAACTTCTCGAAAGTTAGTAATTCGGAAACAAACAGAATACATCCAGTACGAATCGAAACAAAAGTGAATACTGAAAAACAAGGAGAAAACATTGTCACCAATACTGATAGAAAATTTATGCCGATTTTCCCGTCGAATCCTGAGTTGGTAGTGTTTAGCATGTTGCGTAAAGCACAAATATCTGCAGTACCTCTGCCAGAATTTCCAAAAGAGTCCATTGCTAACACAGAGGAATTCAAACAAGCTTTTAGCGTCAGACAAGCACACATTCTTACAGTTGCTGAAGGCATTTTACCCGTAGAGTATCGTAAAGGATTGTTGGAAGAAATGTATAAATGTAATAAAAGAGATTCTTTTCTGAATTGCACACGTGATATAGTATTTCCAGCAATGTACAAGGCCTATCCTGATTTTCCAGCTTTTCCAGATTTTGAGAAAGATCTTAGTCAATCAAATATGATGACAATAATAGAAAATCTAAATAAACCATCTTCATCTCCAAGATCGTATGATTTGAAAAGAACACTTCCGTATATTGAAGTTTTATACAAATTTATGCCCGAAGATAGAAGCGACGTACTACGAACGTTGATCGATAAACTACCAGATTCATTGTATTACGAGCTTTACCTAAAAATGACTCAGTGCACGCAATTCTCAGATATTATTTCGTGTGGCCATGATATTATTTATCCAACATTGAAGCAATACTATAACTCCCCAGACTTTAAGCTGGAAAAATATTATCCGATAAATATACAACCTCCTTTTTACCCTTCAATGGCAAATCAAGGTTCCTCGTTTGATTATGAAATTATTTGCGAGAATATGGGCTATATTTGTACTTTGAAAGCTCTTCAATTACACTCTGATGATGGAATATTCAGCATAAATCTATCACCAGTTAATTATGAGAATTATATTCCTTTTGGAAAACTAGCAGACGGCAGCCGCATCTACAAAAACATTCAGGACATTTGGAATTCCAGAAACACTCCGTCAGTAGGTGAACGTTTTGCCCACTTAAATGAAAAGTTGATGCTTCACTTGCTCGCCTTTAATTAAAGATTCTGATGAAATAAATTAATTTAATTCTAAAAAAAAGTTTAATGTATAGCAAGATTAAATATTTTTTTATAATAATATAAAACTTTTTTACTAATGATTTCGTACAAAAAGCGAGTGAAAAGTGAAACATCTTCTTTGTCCCAAAAAGAAATTTCATTTGATTATGAAATAATTAATGAAGACTTTTATTTTCTAGGAGCAGATAAAAGCAGCATTTCCGAAATCGCAAGCCATTCAACAGCAACTTATTTAAATTTATCAAACAAATTGTTTTATCCTTTTGAAAATGAAAAACAAAAATCTAGTGCTTTAAATTTAAAAAAATCTGATATCAGCATTTCGATAAGAAATAAACGTAATGTTGACGATCTTCTTGATTCCTATCCAGATGTTGTTCCAAATAGTAAAAAAAATTCTGTTCCAAGAAGAATTCCACCAAAATCGACGTTCCCGAATATAACAGAAACAGAGTTACTTCAAATTCTTGAAGAAATTTTAAAGTTCAAAAATGAACGAAGTTCACCAAATAAAAATATTACTTCAGCTGATGATTTCGCAGATTTTTTGAACGATACTGAAAGGACTTTGATTACAACGAACCAGCATCAAATTTTAAAACTTGTCCAACGCCTAAATTCGGAAACAGCAAAAGCAGGTTTCATGTCACGAGTTATTCAATGTATTCGAAGCTTAAGTTTTCTTCGTTGCATAGGAATATTTGTATGGCCAATGATCTCTAGTAATCTACCGTCTTTACCATTTATTTCTTCTCGCAACAGCAGAGCTTTAGCCGAAGAATTACAAATTAAAGATATTTTTGGAGTAACAGCCTTTGAGTTGGAAAGTGAGCTTATCGATCGTAAAAACGAAATTGAATCAAATTTTCTTCAGTGGTATAAGGCTTTGACTGAAGAAAAATTTGAAACGAACGCAGGACCCTTAAAAGTAAAGGGCGATGGAAATGGAGAATTATCAATAACTTTTTTCAATTTTCGCGAGGGAAGATCGACGAAACTTAAAGATCATAAAAATTTACCAAGCATTTTAACTATAATCAGCGAAATGGTCAAGGAAGGTGTCGATACAAAGCTAAATAAAAGTAAAAGTAAAAAAAGAAATTTGAGAAAAGGTAAGAGAGGCCATAGTCTAGTCGAAGAGTCAAACTTTGAAAAGGACTTCAAAAATTTGAATCAACAAGAAAATTTTAAAAGACCAATAACAGACGATGAAATAATTAATATTTTGTTAGAAAAATTACGGACAACTGTGACAAATTTGGAAGACGAAGATATGAAACACTATTTTTATTTAGAGGATGCGTACAGAGCATTTCAAATACTTTTTGGACCGAAAGATATAGACAGCATAGTTAATCAATTAGATTCTTTTGGTACCGATTATTCGTCAAATCATTTCGAAAAGAACTATGAAGAATTGAAGTCAATCGACGAGTTGAAATTAATATCACTCGAAGCTCAGAAGAAGAATTTAGTAGAAAAATTAAACGTACCGTTGCCAAAGAGTCGAGCGATATACGGCTTTGAGATCGACAATCTAGAATCAAGAAGTCCTGGGAAAAAATCAATATCCACAGAAAAGTTATCCAATTTACAAACATACATTGCGGATTACGTGAAAAAGTACTTGAGTAAGAGAAAATCGCAGATAGACTTTGCTATGCAGCTGCCAAGACTGAACGACAGCATCGCGAGCAGGAAGCTAACAAATTTGAATGACATTGGCAGAGGTTTGAAGACAAAAATGAAACAAATGATGCCGACTGCAGGTTTGGCCATATCATTTCTTGTACAATTAATGTTAGCACATGCCAAAGCTGCAGCTTCGGTGGCTGGATTATTGAGTAACATGGCACTAGGTTCTGCAATGTTCGGATTGGTTCGGGACATGATATTCGGCTCGAACAATCATCCGAAGATCAAATACGTTTACGACAATGAAAAGTATAGCCCGGGCATCAGTTGGCCACAGGCTCCTTCGGATTCATCTATTGGTTATCCGCCGATAAACAAGATTCCTGGGCTACCCGCGCACTTTAACGAGCCCATCTATTAGATAAAACAATGCTTCATCGTGTTCGTTAATAATTTATCGGAGATTTATCGATTAACCCGACTATGCCTGTGATCTATCACCTTTTCCAATTTTTGAAACGTCAAATTTTTAAAGGTTATCCTCGAATCTTTTATTGGTCAATAACATAAACTTGCTAATTAATGTCTGATATACTGTAAATTATAATAAAATTGAGGGAATTGAGACTGATTCATGTTGTGACGGTATTCTAATTATGCACAAAAATACAGGAATTATGTTATAAGATTGTAGCGATAACATTAAATTTTTCTATCATATCATTCAATACTACGGCAATACTAAATTCGCCATGCAATTAAATAATTGTTCCATCTCGTGTAACAATATATTACAGTATGGTGTTGGGTAACATTTAGAATATTGAACGCATAACTTCCAAGTAAAGTTATTTGTGCTTTACTCTATAAATCCAGTAGATCGTTAAGCACATGAAACTATAGTGTTTAAGTTAATCGTTGATTATTTGCTAATAATCAATTGCATTTGATAAACGTTTTCAAATGACAAAAGAACTGTAAAATTTTTTGAACGATTGCATTGCCTATTTTCATCGTGTGTGGAATCCGTTACTATACGTCTAACTTTCTGCAATAAAAAATTAATTTTCTTTTTTAAGGTTAGTTAATCGTAACGTACGTTTAAGTGTATCGATATTACAACTATTGCAGTTGTAAATATATATGTATGTAATCACTTATTCATATGTTCATTTAATAAATTTCAATACAATTATCTGTTTGAGTATTTCAATTTTATTTTCAGTGTTACTCATGATAAATGAACTAAATACGAATCAATTTTATTACCTAAAAATTAAAAGTGCTATTAAACTAATTAAATATTAAGTGAAATAACTAATCATTTATTTGCCCAACGTTAATATTTACTTAACATAGATTAAGAATAAATTTAGTAAAAAAATTATTGGTTGTCGACTGATTTATCTACTTTAATTATTTCTGTTAAATATAAAATAATTTCACTTAATAATAGCATTTAAAAGCATTATTAAGTTTTTTATATACTTATTATATTGAAAATGGTTTAAAAAATATTAAGATTTTATTTTATCATTATTTTTACAGATTAACTGATCGATAATATTTTATTATTAATATTAATACTTTATTACTCATTATATTGCTGGGAGAATAATTTGCAAGAATAAAAATCATTACGAGTGCATCGTTGTTTTATGTTGCGAGTGAATTACCATATCCGTATAATCACATCCGCTGTTTCTGTTCATCCTGTCTATCACGTTGATCTTTAAATTTTTCAAGCTTTTGAAATAAAATCTTAAAGCTACATTCTCACTATATTTGAGAATAATCTTCAATTACCGTTTGCAATTTGTGTAATATTGCTAAGTTATAATGAACATCAAGTGAAAAATTTTATTATTTTATTCTATTTTATTTTTGTTATTATTTTAGACATTTAACATTCCAGTTTATACACTTATATACTCTTTTTCGGATTAAAATATTTCTTATTTTAAACGTAGTTTATTTGAGATATTATTACTTAAAGGAAACTTCATTAATAATTAGTACGTAATTGTAAAATGCGGTAATAGTTTATTCTTAAAAACTTGAAAAAATAAAGCTTTTTTAAAACTAAACAATTTTTTATAATTAATGGTGTAATAAATCAACGCTATTAAAAATGTTATTTAAAAATTTTAAATATTAACTTATTAAAAAAACACTTTCATATTTTCATCGTAAATTTTTAATTTTTTTCAAACGGATATTTGTGTATAAATAATTTTAATTTTATTTGTGTTTAAATAAATAAAATTCTTAGATTATTATAAATCACTATATTCTTTTTAGATTTTTGAGATTTTTATATCATCTTGATTGTTAAATATGACAACATTTTTCTTTTACTGCATTGACCACATAATTGTAATCTTTTAATTGTATGATTAAGTATTTTTTTTTAATAAATAATTAAAAAATTTAGAAATCAAACGATAATAGTAACTAACAATTATTGAATCTTTAAATATAAATTTAATAGAAAATCATAAAAAATGTAAAAAATATTCATTTTTATTTAATATATTAATGAGACTAAAGACAGTCTATAATATATTATAAACTTAGTAATTACATGTTATATTATATTATTAAATTCTGTTAAATTAATGCCTAGATTTCTACGATATATATAGATATGAAAATAAGTGTTTGTGTAAGGTATCTTTGAACAAGTTTTATTCTTAAATAATTCTTCTAATAAAAATTCTTAATAGAGATTAGCACAGATCGGGAATCATTATAATTCTGCAGCAAACTAATGATAATCCATGAAATTCCTTCTATTTTGAGCAAAAGCTTTTTGCAATGTTTTTATAATTTAAAACTCTGTTGGTAACATTTCATACGCATTATCTCGCGTAAAATAAATAAAACTTCTTATCCATTCGAAATATAAGAGGAAATATTATTAGAAAAAATAGAAAGATTTACTAAATTATTGAAAAGCGATGTGCAAAATGTCATAACGGTAATAGAAAACATATGCTTCTAAAGGTGATACGAGTGTTTACAAAATATCCTTTTTATTTCAATGTGAATTTTCTAATCAGTTATGAGTAGTAACAAGTTAATACTCTTAAAACAATGATTGTTGTGCGATGCAGTTTATCGATCGTTGATCGGCAATCGTTTCCGACCTTATCAGGGGCCAATGTTGCTCTCGAATCAGGTGGAATAGTTTAAAGCTGCACGCAGAGGATAAGCCAGAACTAAATTTGTTGCCGAGTTCCAGATTAATCGCAACGTCAAAGCCGCTTTTCATGCTCGTCGTCGGTTGCACTTCCGATATTCGAGAACAACCAAAAGCGTAAACCTGCAGTGCCATCTACGCCGGTGGAGAGTTGCAGTCGAGCACTGCAGGTACGACGGCGATTACCACCAATAAGCAGCTCTCGGGTGACCGGCAGGTGGAAACGTGGAAACGAATCGGGGGATGCGGGAGACCGCGAGATGTCGCGATCGGTGCTGGCGGCTCCGCGCGGCTATTCCTCGCACTTTCGCCCGAGCAGCGTCCGCGCCCGTGTTTTCCGTCGCCAGACGTCGTTTCCCGAGAGCCGGCGACTGCTCTCTCCTGCCCCCTCCTCTTATCTATGGATGCGGCTCGAGCGAAAGAGACGAAAGAGCGCGGGGGGAGGGCCGAAATATGGGACGACTAGCTGGACGAAAGCGGCGAGGAGGCGAGATACCCACCGGAGCTCTGCGTTGTCGCTGACAGCCAAAGCCTTTCTCTTTTGCCGTTGGCTTTTCGCGGCGGTTTGTGTTAAACTTCAGTTTCAGTGCTGGTGTCGGTCCGAGAGCAGCCCGGAATATGTTCTTAGCTCGGCCCTGCGCTCTGCGTGTTCCCGATCGCCGCTTCCACGACCGCTGCTGACTTGTTGTTGTTTTTTGTTTTGGTTTCCTTTTCCGAGAGAGAGAGAGAGAGAGAGAGAGAAAGAGAGAAAGAGAGAAAGAGAGAGAGAGGGGGTGCGTGTGGAGTATGTGCTCCTAGAGCGCGATTCAAACCAGGTTAGTTTGACGTTTCTTCATCTACTTGCACTCTAATTACTGCTCGTGTTATTTCTTATGCTCTAAATAATATTTGCACTTGGGGGGGGGGGGGGCAGATCGTTCGCGCTGTTCAATTAAACCGAAAAAGGAAGTGGTTGACGCGTTAATAGACGATGATCGAGCCGCGTTATTGATTAGTTAATACAAGCTTGCAGGCTGAAGAATAAACAGTCGAAACAAAATGAAAATTACATCTCCATTCGAATCGTTTCTTCCTCATTATCCTCTCGACTAAACGGCCGAGTAAATTATGGGATTTACGGCTGCAAAGAACGTCGGCTCCTCCGAACGTGTCATGTGCGTTGCGTTTGTGCTCGACACAACCTTTGCTTGATTAACACCGGTTTGTTGTGCTGTGAATTATTAGCGGTCAGCAATTGAAATAATAGCGAAGGGTGCGACGAGTGGAGTTTTGAGCAAAATTAGCGACGAATAAGAGCGGCGTTTGTCGTTGTGAGCAATAAAGTACAGTTCGTGTGAAGTAGGGAATGGGGAAAGCGTCGGCAACGAGTACGAGGCTTACGGGTTAAATTCGCCTCTATTAAGTACAGTTATTAATTGGGAAGGATTTTTTAAAAGGAAAGTGTGCTAATGTTACGGCTGTGTGCGCGAAACCCAAACAAGAGCAGGTGATGAGATTCTAAGCTCGTTAAATCGCGTGCAAAATTATAATTATCAGGGTTTTTAATGGGAGGGGAAATAATGCAAATCGAATACGAAGCCTCTGCTATTGTTCGTCTGCATTGGTTTCCAAAGAGTAGCGATATAAATATGCATCTCGAGGCTGCAGTATTTTTAATGCGCGCCGCGATGAGTTCCACCCCGCGTTGTTTGTGGTCGAGGAGCAACGCGTGCCACGCCATGTCCAATTACGCGTTGCAAGAGTGCATTATGCGTGGGGAGTTCAACGAGCGCGTAGACGATGATGGCTCATTGTGCGTAGCAGTGGTTCGCTCCTTCCTCAGTTTCGACACTAAAATTCTCAGACTTCCTCGTACTCGTAACTTTCGTGCAACCAGTATTTTTTTAATAATAAATTACGCCACCTCGTCGGCTCGCTACCATTCTTTCAAAATAATTGCGAGGATTACCGAGCAGATTTACGTCGGGGCATCGCCGTTTCCGAATAACTGTTCGTCTATTATTCTTCGGCGATTCGTATCGTCATTTTGCTCGCCAAATCGAGTCGACGTTTTAGCTGAAAATCGTTGCTTTCTACATCCGCGTGTTCATTTCATATTTCGGCTCGTTTCACCTTGAAACAAATTTCTCGCACGTACAATTTTTAATTAATTTACCGTTTATTCTTCGCTTCGGCGCTAAACTCACCAACGAGTCTCAAGAGGATAATTATTGTAAAGTGTTTTTAATAAATTTCAAGATGACATCAACTATTCCGAAGCACTAATACCTGCGACATTAAAGTAATACTCGGTGGTGGTAATAATGGACTAATGCAATAGCTACAATTTACCGTGTTTCGTAAATTTTTTTAAAATACCTTGCCAAGTTTAACATACGAGCTACATTACGTTTACCCGTATTCTAGTTGTTTTTGTCATTTTAAACTTATTACTAAATATCTGCATGATGTTAACACGGAAAACAACGAACTTTTTTTGTAACTTATCGAATTATGACAATTTATGTTCGATTTCTGTATATTTTATTCCGGTATTAGTTGAATTTTGTGACTTCCTGTTTATACTTCATGACTAAACTTTTTATTAGAGTTAAAACAAAAATGTATGTGCGGGCACGAGTAAAAACACTATTTCATTCCGTTGATTAATTTCCATTCGTGTCATTTATTAAAATATTCGAATAATTAAATTGCAGTATAAATTACATTTAGTTTTACCAAAATATCTTTATGGTCGTTTTACTTTAAACAATAGAAATTTTATATTCATCTCCGAGTAACCGGGATGCATTATTTTTTACTTAATAGCACTCAAAGACGAATATTTTTGGATTATTTTTGTACGAAGACTTGAATAAGTTATCGATTACTGTAACATAATTACAAACAATTAACTGTACTGTAAACGAATATGATTGGAATTTTAGAGAAATTTCTTGTTTTTTTGACGATGGCACGTCGAATTATAAAGTAGAATAGCGAACAAATCATTTTACCGAATGCCAGAAAAATGTGAAATTGATTTAAATCGCGTACTTTATTCTGTAAATATTGTCAGTTAAAATAGTTTCGATGTAAATGAAGTATTTGATTGTTCTTTTGAAAATATTATTGCAAAACAATATGGACGTTACTACTTACTTTCATTACTTTTCATGTATTAATATTAAACGCTTGTAATAAAATAAGAATACAAATTATTCCAAATTTTGAATTCTCTAGCGAATAGTATTTTATTGGATTTAAGATTTATTTATTTTCGACAAAACACAGAACATAAACAAAAGTAATAAATTAAGCTGGTTGTGGCCTAAAACATTTGCTCACTTCAATAAGTTTATGCGCTGCATAATTTTTGCATTTAACACACGAATTATTCTATTTCTTTCCAATAATGTTTAAATAAAATATCTATCCAAATAATTTATTAATCCTGCCATGAAAGTCTAGGGTGTAAAGTATAAACTTCTTTCTCGATGTGAAAATTTTAATATTAAGCTATACTTACAGTTTATGCAGTCTCCTTAGAAAGTTTGGTATTTGAATATTTTCTATTTTTTATTAATCACTATCCTATGCTTAAATGTTTGAATGCTTACGAGTGATACTCGGCATAGAGTCGTATCATTATTATTGCATCGCTCACAAAAATAATATGCCGAAATTTTTATCGTAGTTGTATCAAATAAAACCTCGCAATCGAAATTTCAGCCCGAACCAATAGATAATTCTATATTGAAGATTGAAAGTTCGATAATGTTTACAAGATTTTCCTCTCACTTTATTACTAAATACCGTTTCAAAACTGTTTTTCACACATTAGTTTTTAATTTATTGTTGCCTTAAATATTGACGGAATACACAAACTATGCAATACTAATTTATAATGTAGTCTATATTTTAGTGAAATTGGTTACTATTATTTAACATTTCTCGTTTCTCCGATATTAAGAGTGGATGTGATTAGAAAATACACAGGAGATTCCACTTGATATCGGAAAAGTTTACCAAACGTCGAGATTTTCCACGAGTTTAATTCCATTCGTTAAAAAAAACCATTTCATCGCTTGATCTTTAAATTTACAATTTACAGTTTTCGTTTTGATGATCGAAGTGAAAGTGTTAATTATTGTGTCGTAGTGCGTAAAAAACTTCGTTCGCCTCTAATGAAAATGTTGGTGAAATATTAATCACATAATGGGAACATAAGGGTGATAAAATTTGATTTTAAAGCGCAAAACAGACAATAGTCCGAATTAACAATGCAGATATAAGTTGATATCTTTGTGATATTTCATGCAGAGCTTGTAAGATAAGCATAGAGAGTCTGTGCGAACTAGATTACGTCACGTTATACGCCTTTCCCGGATGTCGGAATTATTCGCATGTATGCACTTTATTAAAATAGGCAAAGGACTGTATTCGTCGCGCAAACACATATCCCGCAGCGAATCAGGGATACGCTTTTGCGCTTTTATTTTGTCGAAGAATTCATTTTGATCGAATGTAAATGTAACGCTGATACCTTTTACGCGGTGAGAAGTCGTGACATTTTCTCAACCTACCGAAGGTGATAATATACTTTTTCCAAGGTTGCCAATGTGCGACAAAATACCAACAATCGGGCGCCATTGAATTGACTTTCTCTAAAATTTTACTAGCTTTGTTGCACAGATACACGTTTGAAAGTCGTAAAAACTCTTCCTTTTCTCATGACAGTCAAATTAAAATTAGACTCGTTGAAGCAAACTCACCTTCTTTCCATTTTCGAATGAAAATAATTGTTTTTCTCATGGATGGTCTTTTTTAATAATCGTTTTTTGCAATTAGAAAATGTTAAAGAAGTGGGCTTTCCCGCGAGACGCAGCCAGTGTCTATACTTTATCACGAGAGTATCTCGTGGACGTATACTTCGTGCTTGTCCGCACGTATAAAGTCGTAGATAATTAAATTTTAACTATAATATTAATTTAGAAGCAACACGATTCATTAAAAATATTTAAATACAAATACAAATAAATGCATTGATTATAGATTGCAAACATTAAAAAATTTCTCGAGTAACTGTAATGTATTAATTAACCCGACTATTTATTTACTGTCAAGTCTGTAACGGCGTTGGCTCATTTAGAAATATTTCGAGCCAATATTTTGAAAATTAATTAGTGATTTTCTAAAAATGCAACGCAATATTTAAATGAGGTATTCAACTCTGTAATTTAAAATATAAATTTTCCTCGTAAACTCCAACCTATAATTACAATAAATATATATAATAAACGCGTAAAAACATTTTCTCATTTTCACAGCACTTTTAAAAATCAGATGAAATATTTATAATTAAAGATCTGGGCAAACACAAATTATCGATTCTTTTATTTATCAAATATTGAAATATCGTCCGTCGTTAAATATTACGAGATGCAATAATACTGTGTCATATCGACTCGTGTTGCAAGTTTATTTTCACAGAAGGAAACGTTTTAAAAGTCGCAACCATTTTACTTGAGTTAAATTAAATAAATTATGTATATGTAAGATATTGAATTATGTAGTTAATTATTACATTGAGCTTTGATATTTCCCATTCGGTATTTACGAGACACGTTAATTGCCCTAAATTTGCAGCGCTCGGCTAATGTAGTTTTTTGCATTGAAGAGGCAATAAATTTCACCGTCTAATAACTTAATTAGGGTAAAAATTGGTAAAAAGTACAAACTAGTGTCGAACTCAATGAGAAAACGAGGATGATGTTGCTTATGTCAGGTTAACTGCTAAACCCATTTCGGAGAGATTAACGCTCAAGATTTAGCGAACGAATCAATTTAGATCCGAGACTTGGCTTTATTGGTGGATGCATTTAGTTGAACGGGGAATTATCCTATATTATTTTTGATACATAAGCTCGGGTTCTCAGGCACGTCCCATTCTATTATTAAGCCCACATGACTATCATTGCGCAAGCGAATTTTGAAAGACCGCGAGCCCGTAAGGTATAGCGAGAGCACGTAAAAAGTTAAACTTGGCAGCAAACGAGCTTCTGCGCAATCGAAACACAGGAGATTGAGTTTCCGCGGTTTTGCAAAAAATTGGTCGGTCCTTCCTGAATGGCGGCGGCACGTCACTCGGTGATCGCGCACGGCTATTCCGGACAACATCGAGGCTCGCACAAGTTGACGAATCTGGTGCATTACGTCGGCATCGCGGTTGAGCGACACTGCGCGAGTGCCGGGCTTTCCTCGCTTTTCCGGACGTCTGGCAAATGGCATTTCCCCTCGAGGGGTGTAGTCGAAAACTCGCGCATCGACTCTCTCTCGATTGGCTTTCCTCGCTCGGGCTCGGCCGAGGAAAGCGAGAGGCTCGGCGACCTGGACTATCTCCCGAGACCACCTGCATGCTAATATACTCCGGCTTATCAGTTTGCTTCGCCCGTTAACTTGGATTCGCTTTCGCTTGGAGATAAATTTCCATTATCTATTTATCGACCCACATCTTATTGTTGGCGAGCCTCGGCTGGTCACTCGGATCTTGGCTTTTACGTCTTTAATAAGCGCCACGAGCCAAACGAATTTATGAAACTCGAGAGTTCGACTCGAGACGCTTTTACTTTCGATGCTTTCGACGATATGACCCGCAACGATATTTCACTATGCAATGAATTGCCGCGCTTCGACTTCGCATTGTGTGGATAACCAAGTATAAATCTAATTTTGAAAAGGATTTTTAGCTTAACGGCCATTACTTTCGCAACGACACGACACCCAATTTATTCTCGTGCAAGCGCTTGTCAGTTGTGTTCTCTTTTGTATATTTTAA
This sequence comes from Platyscapa corneri, assembly GCA_018907185.1. Lineage (NCBI taxonomy): Eukaryota > Metazoa > Arthropoda > Insecta > Hymenoptera > Agaonidae > Platyscapa > Platyscapa corneri. The sequence goes on along the minus strand of JACCHW010000018.1, from coordinate 3,602,280 downwards.
CAATTAAAAAACATCGAAAGAAATTGCTTTTGTTTGTTGGTTCTATTTTTGTATTACACGTTCCCTAGAAAGTTTGTTAGATGCATCCCTAAAAACATTATGTTTTTCAGAGTAACGAACGAGTCTTGAACTTGTTATGCTAACATAAATTTCTACTTCTATCATTTTAAACGGTTTTTTGTATTATACTTCTTCGGCGTGTGTTCTGATGAGTTAATTATTATATGCAAATTGGTAAAGTGCCAACAAAAAGTGCAGATTACCGGCGTACTTTTGTCTAAATGCCAATTAGATGAAGCCATACGTATAGGCGCGGTTACGTATGTAGATTGTTATTCGTGCATCGACGAGTTTGCTCAACTTGAAATCGGTTCGAGTTACCTTTTTCGTGTAGCTTAAGAGCCATTACACGTTAAAAATTTTCTATTCCCATTAAAAACTCTGAAGTAAATAACTTTCACAATGATAACGAAAACTTTGTTTCTAAAGCATTAGTTAAAGTTTTTATTAGTACTATTTTCAAAAAAAATTTCGTATCATAATCCGTATTATGTAGTGTTATTACAATGTTATTAAATTGTTCATATTCCGTAATTATTCTTCAAATATTGAATTAAAATTTTATTCTTTCTCATCGAACGATGTTTAAACCGTATTACTTTTAGTCTATAATTTCGTAACGTAAACAGATTATAATGAAAATAAAATCAAGTGATTATAAAAATAATGCAAGTTAATAATTGCTCGTTTTATACAGTACGCTTTTAAAATAAAGATTTTAGTTACATTCTACAATAACTGATATGTTTCAGTAAATTGACGGACGTTAAATCGAATTGTTTTACACGCTTCACAATATTAATTTAATTCATTTAATAATTTCACTACCAAACAGGGCGTTGAAATTCAGATAGAGAAATTAAAAATTTTCAAGTTTAATAATTGTATGTATCTAATATTTTATACTAACTTTCGGGGTTTCAAAAATTTTAGCTGTGTAAGTGAAGATGCACGTTAAAATGAAAATATATTATAAAATTGATTGATTTAAGGGAAGTGCCATTGCGTGGAAAAATAGAAATAAAAAAGATATAATATTAGAAATTCAAAAGCTGATAATTTAGTAATCGGATTTACAAAAGTCAGACACTAATTGTATTAGGTTGAGAAATAATAAAATGATACGGTATATGTCTATGAACAATAGAAATACGCTTGTAGTCTTTTTAATATAAAGTAGCACGTCATAAAAGTTATACACCCGCAAAGACTATTATTCGAGAAAAATGAGAATCTCTCGTAGTTATCAAATATTAAAAATAAATTTATATTTTTCTCAATGATATCGATATTTCTTAGGAGGTTCGATTATAATTTTACGAATATTATCAACGAATTCGACTAAAAACGATCTGTCCGGTCAAACGAAATAATTAGTACAGTCAAAATGAAAACGAGTGCAATATACGAAGTACCAATTTGCATAATAATTATTATTATTAGAGTAAAGAAAAAATTTTTATTTGTAAAAAGCGAACTAATGCAATGGTAAAAAGTACTAATACGAGACGCGTAACACGAATTTTATAGATGAGACGGAAAGATCGGATTACTTTCCAGGAGGCCGTCACCGCTTTAGAAATGTGTTGAAAGCCAAGCGTTAAAACGCATGTAAAAATAAACAGTTAGGTCTTCCTATAATGATAAAGTTCAGGCATTAATACGTAAGCACATCCTCCCATTGCCGTAGTGGAAGCCTCAATTTCTCACCGCCCGTGAAGGATTGATTGTTTACAATCGACAAAGAAAAAGCCCGCCGCCTCGTATAAACTGGAAAAAGAGCAAATAGTCGGGAACGAGAATAATAAGAAAAGCGCAAACACGACGCACTGGGTCTCGCATCCTATAATAATCGAGTGCTGCCTCCGCCGTAAATATAGACGTCGAGCGGCGATCGAAATTCCGCGATCGACGCGAGATGAGGTACGACCGCGAGGCCTTCACTGGGTCACGCACCGTTGACAATGAGCTAGAAAAGCAGCCAGGAGCCTCCCACGCGGCTGATACAACTGGAATTGGCTGTGGGTTGCTCTCGCGAGATAAGCTTGTAAATCGCAAGGACATCCGCCGCGATAATTATGGGCTGGAGGTGCGAATAAATTACTCGAACGATCAAAAGGCCGAGGACGGAAAAGGTGGAGCAGATCCTAGAGAAAAACTAGTTGAAATTGAAATGGAATAGACTCTTGTATTTCAGGGAGGCTGACACGGAGCTTTCCTCGCAGTTTGCTCATTTGCAATTAAATTATTGACGTTTTTGACGAGACTCCGGCATTCGAGATGAATTTTGTTTGCTCGCTCAATGCTCGCGTTGGAGACGTGTAATTTACTTTGTTATTCGAGTGCGCGTCATCAATTTTGCAAACTTTTGCAAGGCTGGTTTGCTTGTCAGTTTAACATCATGGACGATCGAGATGATTGTAAAAAAGATTAGATTTTTACGCGGGAATTTAGTAGCAATATTGCTGTTAATTAATTAATTTCGCGAAACGTTTCTTACGTAGCTGCTTTGCTTCTCCGTAAAAGACAGCAGTTAACAATGTTTGGTTACACATCGATAATTTAAATTTGAAAGCTTCACATTTGAAATCGGATGTGAAAATCATTTTATCGATTTAAGTTTTACATTCTCCACTTTTAACGCTCGAAATTTGTCAGGCGCGAATGTCTCACAATAAGGATGATTTAGCGCTTCGTTTAAAATATTCATGAACAGCACCAACTTGAATATTTCAGAGACATTTTTCATCGCCGATCCTAATGTGCGTAACCAAAATTGTTAATACACGCGAGAAAAAGGGCTAAAATTTTTTCTCGTTTGACGTTTCCGCTTCCACTTGAACAGAGTGTTGAGAAGGCAAAAGAAAATACATAATCCGTAATAAAAGTAAAGAGACGTAAATTTGATGTCATTCGTGTCAATAACATGGACTAGTGCTCGAAAAGGAAACTTGCATCGAGCGTTCATATTGAAATGTAGCATAATTTATAACACAAGTTCACAGCTACAAGAAATGGACACAGATATTGATTTTATTTGTATCGGATAACAAATGAAATAGGCTCGCTTGTACACTCGACAATGTCTATGTTTTTATAACGTTTATCAATTATACACACACTTCGAATGTAGATGTCTTTAAAAAAATGCATTCAACGCTATTTATAGTGCGTGGTCGAGGCTTTTATGCTTATAAAAACAAAAGCAATTATAGAACTCGTTTTTGCAGCAGGAACATGTTGCTCTTAACGTTACTTTTGGCCGGTATTCTTTCGGCACTCGGAGGCTACATTCCACCAGGTCCAAAGTTCACGTGCCCAAAGGAAATCGCATACATACATCCGTGCGTGTGTGTTCGTAGCAGCGATCAAGGACTCTACATAGAATGCGAGAACACGAATTTGGCAACCTTGAGTATCGCTTTTCTCAATCTGGGAAACGAAAGGCTACCCATTGAAGAGCTCAAAATATACAAATGTAACATAGGTACGTTGAAGATTATCTATCTCATTATTACGAATCGAAAATGCGCAGCTCTCGTTTACTCTTATTAAATTTACGGCTTATATCGAGTTTCTTTCGTCACACGATTAGTTAATCACTCAACTATATTTGGAAACTTACGAGTTTTACTAGCGGAGATATTCTCTGCGTTGCGAATGCAGAATTCATTTTATTGAAATAAAGAAGGAAATTGAAAAATGTCAAAAACAATTTTATCACGTGCAATTCTCTCTCTGCTTTAAATAGCTTTCTTCGAGTATTCAAATTTTTATTTCACCACAGAGAAATACTTATTTCGCTGCGTAATTTATGAGTTTGTAAAATAAATCAATTTCTAAACCATTAGATCGATCGTAACCCAATCCTCAAAATAACCAACTACTTTTTTAGCGTCACTTTTTATTTTCAGCGCGATTTTACGGACCAGCACTCTATCCACTGAACGTGCGAATCCTCAAGTTTATAGACACTCCGTTGAAATTTATAGAAGAGCACAGCTTTCTAGGTGTAAATCGCACACTGCAAGAACTTCACGTAATCGGGAGCACACTAGAGAAGTTCCCCAAGGAAGCGCTACAGATTTTAGGAAACCTGACAGTACTAAGTATTAGGGATCATAAAATAAATGAATTGCAGAGCAACATTTTTGTAGAAAGTCTAGCTGCGAGCAAAATTGAGCGGCTCGAAATAAGCAACGGTAATGTATAACATTTTCCTATTTTCCTACCTGAAAAAGATGAAAAAGATCTCTTGGAGAAAGAGAAAGTTTTTAAATAAGCGCTTTTGTTATGGAACGAATCGGTTTTAATGTTGCAGGTACGCTTAGTTCATTGCCAGTCGAGACCCTGGGACCCCTGAAAAAACTCAAAGTACTTGATTTGCATGGAAATCAGCTGAAGGACCTAAAAAAAAATCAATTTAAGGGATTGCGAGACGTCGAAGTCCTGGATTTGTCTCATAATTTAATCGATAAGCTCGACACGTCCTATCTCGGAGACCTCACTAAAATGGGATGGTGCAATTTATCTCATAATGCAATTTCAGACCTTAAAAGGTCTGCCTTTTTTATTCTAATAACTATATAACTTAACTAATGATATAATGAGATTTTCTGGAGCGAGACAACGCTCCCTTCTTCGGGTACAATTTTTAAACAAATAACATTGATTTTGCAGAGGCACGTTTGCCAGAAATTCCTTATTGAAAGTACTGAATTTAAACAACAACAAAATACGAAAACTCGACTCCAATACTTTTCGAGGAATGCGTTTAATGAGACGACTGCAGCTGAGCAACAATCGGATATTTGACGTCGGCCGCGGAACTTTCGGGACCATGACTAGAATCGGTACAATTCACTTGGCGAGAAATATGATAAAGAAGATCGACTATCAGATGTTCTACCAACTGCAATACGCCGAAGTATGGCTTTCTCATACGTAAAATACGTTTGTTAAATTGCGCGAGTAACAACGATTGCTTGTGCTTTGCATTGCTTTTGCAGGACATAGACGTGTCGGAGAACCAAGTGACGATTATTGAAAAATTGGCGTTCAAGGACTTGTATTCGGCGACGGTCAATCTCTCGCACAACGCGATCACTAAAATCGAAAGTGGCGCTTTTGAAAACTGTGCCAATATTTTAGTACTAGACCTCAGCCACAATAAGTTGGAAAACATCTCAAAAACTGCTTTTGACAGCGCTACCTACGCCACGGAGCTGCAGCTAAGCTTCAATTATTTGACTGCGCTAAATCAGGTAAGGTCCTTTTTTCCATTCCGGAATCTGTTCGACTTAATTATTTAACATTTAGGTCGGCCTATCGTTACAGCATCTAAAACTAAGCTGTTTTACATTTCAACCGCGTCCCACTTTTTACCCGTTGTAATTATTTTAATAATGAGTTAGATGTTCTATTTACGATCCAGTAATTCTCAATGAATTAGGGCCTGCGATAATAACAATATAATTATTGCATAACTTAATTCGATAAATCGTACAATTACAGTATAAATATGCGATTATAAATCATTTTTATTAACAGGTGCCTTTGCAAAACATGACTGGATTAAAAGTTCTCAACGTTTCTCACAACAACATCCGAACGATTCCACGCCAGACGTTCCCCAAGCTTTATGAACTCCACACGATTGATTTATCTTACAATAATCTATCGGATATTTATAACGCCATATTTCAAACATTATTCAGCTTGCGAAACTTGAATTTATCGCACAATTCACTGGATAAAATAAAGCCGTCGACATTTGGGCCTTTGCCAACGCTTCTGGATTTAGATTTGAGTTACAATCAATTAACCGACATTGCTCACGGAAGTTTAACGAGATTATCGAGTTGCAGGTAAGTATTCAAACTTTTAGCTTTTCAAGTTATTATTATAAAAAACACCTACAAGTCAGTCTATTTGCAGCTCTATCTTCATTATATAACCTTATCTGGCAAGTTTAGCTTTATTATATTAGACGGATGTGAAATTTGTTTGAAAATCTATACATAAATTAAACTTATACGTTATGAAATGTTGAAGACGTTTTTTACCGAACAAATTATGAAGAATTAACTTCAAAAATAGTAAAAACTTCTAAAAAAAGTACCTAAAATAAGTGTTGCGGAAAAATTTTATTTTTAACAATTAGTTTCTTGTATTTCTTTTGTTTAAATTAAATAGATACGGATAAAATTTTACAGATTACTATAATAGATATATTTATAAAAATTTATTAATAAACGCATTTGTTTTTGAGTAATTTACCGATATCGGAATTGCCCTTTATTCTTCGAATAAATATTTGATTTTTTTCGTAGAGATATTAACGAGAAGCCATTTAAACAACTGTAACTTTTTCACATAGCTTTTAGGATTTAGAAATCTAATGTATCGTAACTATTCGTACATTTCAGAACGTTGACTGTGAAACACAATCAACTGTCAAAAATGTTCCTGATACCAATATCTTTAGGACACCTGGACATTTCGGAAAATCTGTTCGAAGAAATTCCAATCACTGATGTTTGGCCCTCGATGAACGCTCTGTTGTCCATTGATTTGTCGAATAATCGCTTGGGTGACAACCTCCGCCAGGGGAGCTTCGAACACTTACTCACGTTGAGGATTTTGAATCTCCAAGCTAATAACATAACCAAACCTCCCTGGGAGGCTCTTAGCTCTCTGACTAGCCTACAGTACATTTATTTGCAGGTGAGCCACCGCTCACAACGAAAGTCTCTATCACTTGTTCTGCGAGTGAACCTGAATAATTCATAGATCGGTTTATTTTCGCAGGACAATAACTTGACGGAACTGCAAAAAGCGGCTTTTGGAAGATTGCCGATTGTGTTCGAGTTGAATCTCGCCGGTAATCAGATCCGCAATATAACCGAGCGTGCGTTCGAAGGCCTCTTGCAGCTATTGACGCTGAACTTGACGAACAACGATATAGATTACATTCCAAATGGAGCCTTCAGGGGTCTCGTGTCTCTGAGGAATTTGGATCTTTCTCATAATCGACTCGAAAGACTGGACAATAAGACGAATGGACTGTTGGACGACTGCTTGTCGCTCGAAAAGCTCGATTTGAGTCACAACAAAATAGCGCACGTCACGAGTAAAACCTTGCCACACGATCCCTGGATCCCGTACAAAATAAGGGAAGTTGATTTATCGTACAACAGTATACCTTATTTAAATTTCGATTTTACGCTGGGAACGCGAAAAGTTGTTTCTATGAATCTCAGCCACAACAAAATTAACGACATTCGAAGATGTGAGTAAATTTTAGTAACTCCTTAATTTCTGAATCATAACTTTATTCGCGATCGATTTTCTTTGAATGTATCGAAACCAAACGGACAATGCATTCGAATAATATTGAGGTTTGTTTGTTGCAGATGTTATTGGCAATTTGACGGCTTTAAAAACCTTAGATTTGTCATACAACGAATTATCCGATTTCTCGGACGAAGGTGTTTTCTCACCGCCGGAAAATTTAACGAACCTGATTATCAGCCACAACCGTTTCAATCATCTTCCTTGGAATAGAATTCTTTCTATGCCACATCTGCAACTTCTGGATCTAGAGTATAATGATTTTAGTAACGTCGATGAAAATATAATGAAAATTTTAAACAACAAAACCAGAGTCAAATACGCAGGTAAATAAAGCTTAATAGTGCATTACTAATCGTCTAGTAATACTCTAAACGGATTTTTCCTTATTTTAACACTTGAATGAAATATTAGTCTTAATTTTGTACAAAATATGATTTTAGAAATATAATTTTTAGGTAAAATTTAGATTAAACATAATTTATTTTTAACGATAAGGATATTGTCGTATATTAATTAATATTATTTATATCGTTAATTATCCATAAATTATGTTTGTTTAATTTTATACGATAAAAGTTAACTTCAAGATACGACGCTGATTTTAAGGATGAAACAAAATGCTATAGTACTATTTAAACAATACTAAGTACAATTTTAGTAGCTAACAATTTAGCACATACTTGTAATACACTCCTGAGTAAGAAAACTTCAAAGTATTAGCATAAACAATAGGAGAAATATCAACATTTAATTAAAATATCGTGTAATTGCTTTAACCGATACAAGATGTTCGGTACGTGTACATGTATTTTTTTTTAATTTTGCCTGTATTGCAATACATCCACGTTTGCCGAGGACAATAACTTTACTTTGAACCAGTTCTACGCATAAAATCTGCAATTTCAATTAGGAGCAGCTTAATTTTATAACAATAAGAATCGAAATCCGCGCATTAAGATCTGCTGTCGTTATTTGCTTCATTGTTTCGTAAAACGTATGCTCGAGGCAGTTACTCCAAGTCGGCCGACTCGGAGGATTAGGTAACAACAATGCAATATCGGCGATTATTTAAAAATTTTCACTCAGGCAACCCATTGCACTGCGACTGCTACGTGCGGCCCCTAAGGAGATGGCTCAACACTTTTATCGAGATTCCGCCGGACTGGAAGAGACTCGAGTGCACGAGTCCCAGTTACGTCGCCGACATGCATCTCTCGGAAGTTTCGGAAGTGCTGATGAGCTGCAGCGACAAGGACATCTCGCGAGACCCCAAATACGACATATCGCCTGACGTCAAGTATCGGGATCTGGAATTGTAAGGACTATAAACGATGCATTTTCCATTTTCCTCTAACGCGTTATTTAAGAAATTGCCCGACAACTGCGAAACGCCGCTTGTTGCCCAATTTAAATTTCCAACCTCTCGGCTCTCTTTCAGCGACAGCGACGAGAACACGTGGAAGGTGTCGTGGTACGTGGTGACGCGCGAGGACACCGGGGACTTCTACATGGTGGTGCGCGAGCCGGGCGGCAGCAAGAACGTTTTGGAAAAGGACATCGTTTACAAGGAGAGATCGTTCAAGATAAGAGATCTGCCCGATCCGAATGCAAAATATGAACTCTGCGTTCTTGCGCGCGACTCCGTGGGAAATGTGAAGCACTTCCGAAGCTCCCAGTGCAGAATGTTGGATAAGCAAGCTTTCGGCTCAAGCAGCGAACAATTGACTATTAACGTCGCGCTCGCTCTTGCCTCCATTGTCTTTGCGAGCCTCTGGTAAAAATGTCAAAATCATTGTAATCTAGCAGTCGCGGCTTGAGTGCTTCCTTCATGGGAGGAAGGCACAAGCAGGATTTTTATACACCGCCGCTTTTAATGTATCACCGAGGGCTGCGTCCGCGTCGGTGATGCATCGACGCCCGACCCAATATTGGCTGTAACTAATAGTAATGATCGCGAACTGATAATTATATGCAGCGCTTGCGATGCGAATGGCGCTGAGCGTTATTTAATTACTCTAAAGAGATTACGTCTATTTTGTAAATAAACATCAATTGAACGCGATATTCGTGTTCTCTTGTATCTTGTTGGTTTTATATTTCTAATAAAATTTATAAATTCTTTAATGCTCCTCCGTCATTTAATGCCAGTGGGTTTTAGAAAATAAGCGAAGCAAGTCTTGCCGCATTATCTTTATTCTGCTTTTACTGCGCTTTTACCGCGCTAAAACTCCCGTGCAATTAAAAATAGTGCAATATTTATCTTTTGCAATAATTGCCTCGCCGTATAAACTCAAGAGCCGATGCGCGCACTAAAAATCGCTTAAAGCTAACGAAGGTTGATTGATTAATGTAACGCGGTTACTCCTGCAACTTTCTCTCTCTCTCTCTCTCTCTCTCATTAGTGTTCAACAAGGCTTTCATTAAGCACGAAAGCTATTATTATACCTGGCATGTTGATAAAAGACAGTCTAGGCAGATTACGCAGAAGAGACTCCATTACGCATCCCACGAGCCTAAATTCAGGTAAGGCTGTTGTTGTTTTCGGGGTCAATAAACTACTCTGGAGCCTGTTCTTGCAAAAATTCCCAGGGAAGTCAGCCAATGCAGCGGCGCCCAAGGTGAGATTATTCCATTATTCCGCGCGGGTTTATAATTAAGAAAATCTCTGCCGAGGGAATGATTCTATAAATGAAGTTCACGCTTTTCATGAGAGCAAAATCTCTAGTTGACGCCTTATTTAACGTGATTACCTGTAAAAAAGGACGCTCCTAACCATATAATCCTCGTTTTCCGTCTGCATAAAATGACGAGCGGCTCGGGGAGAGTCTGCGACTCCGCGAGCGCCGATTTCAGTGCTCGATAAAGCAGCGCCTGGCAAAAAAAGGATGAAATAATCAATCGATCGCAAATTACATTTCTCCCGGGAGCAATTAAAAATGCGCCGCGGTGCGCTAATTTATACTGCGAGTGTGCGTGTTGGTCGCTTTCGCATAGCAATTTAACCACGGCACTGATTAAGCGAGTGAAGCACGAGTCTTTGGCTCGGTCGCACGTTTATCGTCGATTCGAGCTCGAGCGAAGGTATCGCTAATTCAGGGCAGAAGGGCGACCTTCGAGTGACCGGCGCACGGCGTAAGTGCACCGCCGCATTACAGCCACGCGAATAATCCGGCCGCAGCAGTTGGAGCCACAGCTGTCGGGAGGAGGCGCGAGCGCCCAAGTCTCCGGAGAAGGTTGGAGCTCGAGTGCACGACAGGTCGTTACAAAACATCTCCGGCACTTTCACTCGGGCCGGCGAGTGGCGCGCGAGCGCACCGATGCACGAACACAGAGCCGATGATAAATTATGCTCGCCCTGGAGCGCGATTCGGTCGGCGGTCGCGCGGGTCAAACGTCGATGGACTTTTCACGATCGCGCGTTCATTTCAATAGGCGGCTGTACGTATTTGGAGATCCGCTCGTCGCTCGTCGCTCGCCGCGTAAAAGTGAGTCACGGCTAAGAGTTGGCGTGACACTCGTTTACGGCTCCAAATAGGCTTCCATACCTCGGATGCGCCTACAAGCGCGAGCTTTTTTTGGATCGAGTCGAGGATCGAGAATCTGCCCACTGCTAATTTCTGACTCATAATTGGCTTCGGTTTTGTTTGCGTTCCGATGATTGTTTTACTTTTTTCGCTTGGATCTTGCTTGGATCGACCAATCGACGCTCGCAAGACCCGTCGCTGTTCTTTGTAATAAAACGATTTGCTTAAGCCGCATCCGGCTCTGCCTAATAAATCTAACGGACCAAGCAGAGCGGGAGTGTTTATTGCCAAAGATACGTTTCGACGGATCTTCTGTCGTTCGCGTCGCAATACAACGTGCAAAAATGCAAATAATTCTGCTGTTGCGCGATTAATTACAATTTTAATTCATCCGGTCCCCGAGTGACGAGGAGGACGCGCCTCTAGATTGCCTATTTTGCGCTCGCGTTTATTAAAGAGCTTATTGCAAATTTAGCCAGTAACACATTTCTTCTAAGAGCATCGACAAATTTTAAAATATGCCGAGTTAATGGGGTATTTCCTCGATATACGATTACATTAAGTCCATGCCAGACCTTGATTTCTTACTTTGTTGCTCGGTAATGGCTACTCCCTTAAGCGTGTATAATTTTCAATCCTGCTTAACCTGTCGTAGAGTTCGAAATTAACGGGTGGTTCAGGAGTAATTTAGACCGTAAACTTAAAGTATGATATTGCTGAGCTAAAATTTCTGAATTTCCTTTTTATCGCCGTAAATTTCCGTGCGTTGGTTTCTTCAACTTTGCGACACTTTTCTTCGCATTATTTCGCAAACTAATACTTTCGTGTAACTTTTGTTCGATCCTCCGTTTGTAAATATTCTTTCAACAACTCAAATGTACCCATCGCAAGCTAAGTGTATTAATTAGACTGTAAATTTCTTAAGTTGGACAAAAATCTGCTTGAAATGCTCGTACGCTTGTGTCGGCAAACCGATAAAAATTCGTGAAAAAAAATATATTTTAATAAAGTACGTGATTCAAATCTTCACTGGAGTTCACGAACGGAATATACAGAAGCTTATTAATCGAGTTGTTTAGAAATTTATCGAATGAGAATTTAAACGAGTTTGTAATTTTATAATTGTAGATTTAAATTGAAATTTATTTTGATTTAATGAAAGCTCTTTTATCAAAAAAATGCCCGCTAATTATTAATGATTCCGAATTAATAATGTCTTAGACAAATTTTCTAATATATTCATGGAAATTTAAATGTGGTGAGAATAAAAAAGATGTACATTTTTTCAGGTTACGTGTAAACGCACGATGAAACTAAAGATTAAAAATAAGAAATATGAAGTAGTCGTGTAAAATTACTCGAATTAGAATTTTCACGATATTAAAATCTTGTTTGCATGAAAATAAAGAACTTTTCTAAAATGCACGTACATAGAATTAAGTAGACAGAAATATATACAAATTACATTAAAATGTTTCAGAGAGCTTGTACGTTCCAATTATTGTAATTTTATTACTAACTGTAGTCTTGTCTAATTTACAATTAATGACAATTCTGTAATGAAGCAGTTCGTCCGCAGCGCTACCTTTTTACTATGAAAATTCTTTAAGCAATGCTGCTAAATTTATTATTTGATTCATTGCGCTATCAGTGCAGCTTAAACTCACTGCGCTGGTATTTATGTGAAATTTCAAATTAATCGAGTTACACGAAGTGCTTATGATTGGATTAATAAATTGGCAAAAATATATCCTGTGTGTCGAATATTCGCAGCTCTACCCGTTGGATTTTTAATTTACAAGCTAAGTTGTATCGCTGTAAAAACGCAGCTTATTATTCGCAGGGTTATGCAATTAAATTGCAGCACAAATAAGCGCTGGAGTAGCTCGTTGTTTTAATATCTGAAAATAGGTGGGGTGGGGGGGGGGGAGGAGAAATTTTGGTTCAGTAACCTGTGAAATGCAGATAGCAGCAATGTCAGATCCTGGAGGAGCATCAATGAGCGAAAGGAATGAAAGTATCGTATCTCGAATTAATATTTGATTACAAACGCTAACGAGTGCCCGAGGCGTATTTTTCCAGTCGACATATGACGACAGATTGCTCACATTCAAGGTCCCCGTTGCGGCATCGAGGTTCGAATAACAACAAAGTGGAGTCGTCGATCCAGATTTTCGTGAGTGTCGAGTCTCCGGAGTGGCGAGGCGCGGAGAAGTCGGAGGTGAAGAGGCACTGCGAGAGAGACGGGGAGGAAAAAAGAAACGGGCAAGTTCACGAGAGGACGCCCACACCACCGTCAGCAGTCTCTCCTCTCTCGGGGCTGGGTGTGTGTGGCTTTCTCATCCTTGTGTCTTTTGTTGGGCCCCATCGTTAAGGCCCCACTCACGTCGCGACGGTGTCGGCCCCTCTCTCTCTCACTCTGTCTACACGCTGCTACCTCGTCCGGAGTCGCGCTCACCTCGCTCGGCTAGTTCAGTGTCTCGCGTGACTCCGCACGAGAAGCAACCAGACTCTCGACGCATCCACACTCGCCTCCATATCTAGATCTGGGGCCCGTCGCGCGACCTTTTCCGCAGCCGTGCAGTCCTCCTCCGAATTCCAGAAAATTTTTAGAAGGGCACGAGAGGCGCAGATAGTGCGTGTCGCCGCGAGTGGCTCCGAGTCATGGGACTGTTGCGCGGCTGAGAAACGAGGATCGCAGCTCCACGCCCACGAGGGATCGGGATCGTTTTTCATCGACGACGACGCTTCGGCTGTCCCGGGGGACGAAACGCCGTCATGGGTGCCCTCGTCTGGGCGTCGTTCTTTCTCATCGTCGGTGCGACGCATGCGAATGGTAAGCTGTAACGAACTGGCGGCGGCGGCGGCGGCGGCAGCCACGCACCTATGCGCCCGAATTTCGTCGATCGGCTCGATTCGGTCGCTGCCGGTTTTACGACTCCCCAACACTGCTAGCCAATCCAACGTGCCACAACCGCACCGTTCGCGTTCACACCTACGCCTCGCGCTCCACGATGACTTCGCCCTTCCCACTTCGCTCCTTTCTCGTGAACCAGGGGCTGCCGATTTCCAATTTTATTCAAGACCCCTTGCCCTTCTCCGCCCCCCCCCCTCTCTCTCTCTCTCTTTCACGCGCAACACAACCAAACTCTTGCAATACGTATCCGTAACTTTCGATTTAGCTATTGGATTGGCGCCTAGCCGATTAGCAATACGATTTTTTCATTCCGGCCAACTCTATATTAGCAGGTTTTTATTTGTTCAACATTTTGCGACGACCGTAAGAGAGCAGATCAAAAAAGTTTTTGCCCTACGAACAAAATTTGAACGGCCGACTGATACTTGTGTCGAAACGATGAAAATCGAGAAAGAGAGAGAGCGAGAGAGAGAGAGGCAGAGCTGCAGTGCAGGGGAAACTTGTAGGCCTCTTGGAGAATTGCGCAAAACTTGGGAGTTGTGCAACTGAATATATTATTGGAGCGTAAAGGAGCCTATGCGTGGTTTATTTTAGCGGTGCAATTCGAAGGAGTGCAATTCATCGGGGCAAGGGGAACAAGACATTTAGCCTATACTTTGTGCTAGCTGGATCTTAATTCGAGCTCGAGCATGTGAGCTCACGAAAGGTGCAAAATTAAAAAGGCGGCAGGGAAAAAAGTTTTATAACTCGACGAACTATGCGCCTACCGGACGCATGCGCAATTTATTGCGCCGGGGGAATAATGCATGATTACGGCAAGAATGCTATAGTTGAAACAAAATTCATTATAAATATTTCTCTTAATCTAAAGCATAAATTAATCTCGTCGCGACTCTAGCTCGTAAGTTTAAGCTGACTTTAAGGCTTATCCTCGAGTATTTTCGATTTTAACATTTTACCAGAAAATTATACGTGCGCCGGAAAAAAAGGATCTCGTAAAATTTGTTAATTAGCAATGTCGTTCACAAGCCGAATGAAACTCTTTCGTTGATCCGAGTTATCGCGTCGTCTCAGCTAGAAGCGAGTTTCATCAGGTTTTCCGTTGACGGACGCGCACACTTGTAACAATTTCCATATTTAGATTAACTTAATTATTTTACGGAATGGAATTAATATAATTTTTATTTCCTCGCATCGAGCTGAATTTTATTTATTGGCTAACCCCTTTGAACGCGCTTGAAGTATGCTTTGACTTTTTGATTTATAAGCCGAAAGAATTTTAGAGGGCTAGAGTGAGGAGTGGTAAAGGAATGAAATCCTCTTAGATCTATGGAATTTAAAATACGTAGAGTAGTATACATCTGTTTTACTCGTAATCCTCGAACTTGCGCCAAAAGTATAGATTTTATATAATAAGCTGTGAAAATCACCTCGCTTCGCATTGCATGTGAAAATAAATTATTATAATATATCTGTACGAATAATAGTGTTAGTTTAGCAATACAAAGAGAGTATGCGAAATTTTTAGTCGAACAAATTAATATTTCACTCCGAGCAGCACTCCTTCAATTTAAATGTAGATTATAGCAATTATAAACGAAAAAATGTATTTTAGAGAGAACAGGCTTAGAGGTTTGTCGGGATTTGAGAACTGAAAATTTTAATCTTCTAGACGTTTGCATTCGCAATTATTATTTATAGGATTTGTATGAGTTTTCGTATCTGGCGTGCGGTTCGATTGGTAGCCAAATTGAGAGTTTCTGCTGCGCTTGGGCAAATGCCCTCGAATGCACGTCGAAAGTCGTTTTGAGACGTAAAAAGTCACGGCTAAACGTCAAGCCATCGCATTAATATTTCTGAATGCAGCACAATAGTCTTTGTTACGAGTGTTACGAGTGCAAGACTAGACGTTGTCTGGGCTAGTGACCGCATTTTCACTTATTGTTTCGTTGAGTATCAATTCGTCAAGTGTTATTTCTCCGGCGCGTTTGTTACCGCCGCGCGATTCGTTCCTGCGGTAACCTGAGTTCCGAGTTCAGCCGCTCCTAAATAACGCCAGCAACTGAAGTTTGCGCTTCTGCAGCCCGATAAAGAACAAATTTTATCCCCGGTTATTAAAGTAACGGCGAAATACTCGTGGAGAATAGTAATTTTCGCGTATCAGTTTTGGTGACACTAATTGACTGTGCCAGTGAAAAATGAAGCGATAAAGTTCGTAAATACCAACTATTTTTCAACTCCAAACAAATAATTCGTTGGAGTTTAAAATTTTCCATTCCAGCTCGTACCCATTTCATATTTATTTATAATTCATGGAAGATTTCAAATTTTTTACGCGAAGCTTATGCCCATTCACTGATTTAACATAATGATTGCCGATTTAACTGCTGTTTTAACCACTTGTTTAACTAATTAATTCTAATTAATAAGAAAGTAATTTTAAGCTTGGTAGTGGTGCAACGAATCGACCAGAATTATTTATTATATTGATGTATTCTTAACTTGGTACAATGTAGACGAATTTAAAGGGTACATTGTTCAAATGTCAATGATTTTATCGTTATGAAAAAGTGAATAGCTGTTGAATTTAAAATATTTGGTTTTTCGTACTTCATATAATTTAAATAGGCATTTTGAAAATTGTTTGCTGATACTAAGATAATTCACACTACGGTACTATTTTATCGAAAAAGTATTATTTATCGCAGTTCGATAATTTCTATTGAAACGCACTCGTGGGTATTGAAAAACTGCGATACTTATACAATATGTTTACGTTGTATAATACATCGTCTCGCCTGAACGTAACATTATTTATGGGTTACGCAATTTGGGCGAATAAAACAATACATTTTTTAAAAGTATTAAGAAAGCTACAAGTATTTCAAGCGATCGTTTTTATGATATTTGTAATGCAAATCCAAACGATCACAATATTATCCGAGTGTCTTCAGTAGCAAAAATAGCAAAAGTGCATTACGCAAACATATTGTATATTGATCATTGTATCACGTGTTTATTTGTTTTACTGCAATCGAATGAATTCTAATATATTATCATACGTCTTGATCGTTAAATCAATATTATCCGACTGCTTTCGCGTAACAAGTTATCGTGGAAAACTCTTTTTCTATCAATCACATCTCTGAGACGACCGGGAAACAAACTCGATTTTCCCGTGAATTATATGATAAACGAATAAAAAGTATGAAATTGATAGTCTTCTTCTTCGTGTTCGTGTCACGATATTGTTTTCGAAACTTTGAACGGACGGATTCACTCGCATCTTACTCGGAACAAAATCTGGTTTTTTAATAAAAATGTAAGACGATTATTGCGAATTGACGAAGAGCGAGGAGTAAAGCGACGTTTGCATTCAGTAATGCTATTTACGAATGTTAATAGGCATCGAGATAATTGTCCTGTTTGAACAACTAATGCTGTGACCTGGAAATTTCAGTGCTATTAATAAGTGCAAGGTGGAGCGTTGATAATTGAATAAGGACAGGCGGTAGATCGCAATTAATGGCAGCTGGGGCCTGAAAAGCGTCAAGTTTTGATTTAGAGAAGCGCTGCTGAAGCTCTGAAGAAGCGATGGATTCGTCGTCGAAGAGCGTCGCTTCGTAAGGTTCGAGTTATTATTATATTGGTCGCCAGCACTTATAAATATTGCACATATCAGTGCCAGGAGTGATTGCGAGGCGCGCAGAGTAAGATTTTGCATTCCTGCAGCGCTTGTAGACTCAAACACATGCGCGGCCAGAGTCGGGGAGACGTGCGAAGCCACGAGTCGAGGTATGTTGTTTGTTTTTAAAAAAAGTTATATTCTTAACGGATTCTGCAGGGGTGATATGCAAGAGCTCTCAGTTGCTCTCTGTTCCGGGGAATGCGCGAGTCGAAAATAGCGCTCTTTTCAGATTTACAAGGCGCGCGTTGTTTCTGCTCCCTTACATACCTTCTTTTTGCCATTGGCCTGACGAGTCGCCGATACGGTATTCGATGTTAGTGCCAAAGCCACCATCGGGACGCACTCGCTAATCGTTTATTTGGCTTGCGCGCACTGACACCGAGCGCCGAGAGTGCAATTACTCATAATTGCGCGCGCACTCGCGTTCCTGTTCCCGGTGTTTTGAAGCCCGGCGATGGCTATCGCAACACTAAATGGGCGCGATGTCGCTACTTTGCTCCACATTAATAAGTTCTTTTGACTGCGCAAAAGCTCGGCAGTGCGCAGCATTAACGAGTCCTGCTGTACGCGTCGCCTCGTCCTGCTCTCGCACACACCGGCCCTGTGTAAATACGCATTCTTCTCCGTCTGCCTCTCTAGTAATGAAGCGAGACGACGCGATTCTTGAGACGACCCTATTCTTGAAGTTACTTTGATACGAGTTTGAAGCCTATAATTTTATGTAGATCCCTGATTATACGATAAAGCGTTTAACTGTCGCACGCGCGTACGTAAAATTACACGTGTGTAACGTGTAAACATTCTGACAACGAAATTACAAGGGTAAAAGTGTTATTTAAATGTGCTTGAATTTATGGCGCAAAAGTTCGTGGTGTTGAGATCGATATCGCAGGCAAGTGTATCGAAATCTCCCCGACGGCTTTCTTAAAAAATTTTTTAATAAACTCGCGAGTTAATTCCTCGAGCGATTTCACAGAGTTTTAAAGCTTTTCCAGGGCCGATGCGACTCCAGATGGCTATTATTAACGAGTACAATCGCGCTAATAAATTACATTCGAACACTTCAGATGTGCGTAAAGTTACCACAAGACGTTTGAATTCAGCTGCGTTCTTTAAAAAGATTACGACGAAGTTTATCATCGCGATTTTGAGCTCAGGATCGACGAGATCGTCCTCACGCGTATAATCTAAACAACTTGTCACTTTCTGAATGCTTGATGCGATCAACCCGAACAATGAGAGTTTAATTGAATTCGCTTTTCAAGTATTTAAAAAATTTATGATTACCAGCTCGCCTGTCTCCTAACGGCATCCTTGCGCGAAAATTATCCGATTTCGGTTGTTGCTTTACCGCCAAATTATTAATTAAAAATGACATTCTATTACGTATCTTAAATCTTTTTAAAACAGCAGCTAATTAGAGCGGATACGATCTCAAATTGTAATTATTAAAAAGGAACGTCGATGTGACGCCTGCAGACTTATAGTAGAAAATAATATCTTTAATCGTGATACAAAGAAAGATAAAGCGTAAGCTTTGACTTACTTCACTCGGATAGTCCATTTTTTAATCGATTATATTTAGAGTACTTTTATACTTGTAGGTTTTATAGAAATTATTTTCCGTCATATTTCCGCCGCCTTCAACATATTAATTTTCCACTGTACGTTCTCATAAACGCATAACCTTGGCATGAACTCAGAGATCAACTTATTTAGTTTTGTAAATTGAATATTCTACTTCCACTTATTACATTATGATTTATTTTACCACAAAACGTATCTTTTGAAGATTATGAGTTTTTATGAAATTATTGGCTTGGAAGCATTATTTTTCGTAGAATCATTTACCAATTATAATTACAGCACTAACGTCGCATAATTGTTAGTTATTTTAAAGCATTGAAGGGTTGGTAAATTATATTGTTATATCGTTAATAATTCGTTTTCTAGTCAATTAACAAAACGAACAGTTTTAATGCTTTCATTCATTGCACATTTTTGGATTAATTCGATAGTTCTTGCGCGATAAGAAAGTATGTTATTCGCCCTTTACCCTTCAATTTTACGCAATTTTGGCCTCTCGATCCTGTTGTGCATTGGAAGTTGGATGAAATTATGTCACATTGCAGAATAATTCATGTTAAACGAATTGGTAATGTGGCACATCTAATGTAAATCGATTTAACAAAAATGTTTTATAGCCCTTAAAAATGTCTAAATTTAAAGTTAAGCTACGTGTTAGATCAATAATTTAAATAGCAGTGATACAAATTTTTTGCAACTGAATTTTTAACGAATAATGGAACTGGAATTCTAAGTTATAAAGTTTAGTAACTTTCCATTTTTCTCACATTTACTTTACTAATATTGAATGATAAATACATAAACGAGGACACGATTGTTCATTATTACGCGATAAAGTAATGTTTTTTTTTTGCGAGAAAGAGCGAGTACCAAACTTTGATTTTCAATTATCTATATGGTATTTGAAATTTTCTCTGAGAATTATTTATTTTTCGGAAATATTAAAATTTTTCGAACCAAAAATTTTAAAAACTTTCCAACGAGTAAATATACGTATGAATTAAGAGAAATTATTTATACGTAATCTATCAAAAATTTCATTATATCGAGGTACAAACATATCGTTATTTTATTCAATTAACATAATTAAGTGTACGTACAATTAAAATTTTTTACGTTCGAAATAATTAGCGTCGTGACCAAAGTTTTCTGCGGTTACGCTCTAATGAACGGATAAATGCACCGTGTGAATTTAAAAAAGACATAAGATAAAGTATAAAAATGCTTTCGTTATTTTAACTAATTTAGTTATGAGTTTCGTCGTATTTTCAAAGTTTATCGAATTTCATTTCAGTACTTGTATTTTGTTCGGATCTTAGATGAAAAAGGGTCTTGATAATTTGCAAATCAATTTAAAAAATATTAAAGGAAAGTCCATTTATTTTTTAAATTATTTTTATTATATATGAACATATATTAAAAATTATTTTAAACAAAAACTATTACACTTTTTTTATGAAATATTTAAATTCTGTATGAAAATTAATTTTGTTCAGGTATTATTTGTCCAAATGAAAACGTTATAAATTTCGAATTTCTTTCTTCCGCTCTTCTCGTTATTTCTGAAAATAATCACCAAACTTGTAAATAATTTGCGTTCGTAAGGTAAGAAAACATTCGTTTATCACTATCGCTCAAATAAATTAGAATCAAGTCTTGTGATTCAGATCGTTCAATTTCATTGGACTGTAATTTAAGTCAATCTGCTCGTCTTTTCAAAATAATGCACATTAATGGTGGTATTGTATGAATTTGCAACGAACTTATTATAAGGCATTTAAATATATATTAGATTTACAGGGAACCGTGATAGAGATAATTTTTTTCCTTTTAACAATGAACAATAGTGAAGTTCTTCATAATCCATCTCTAAATTGCGCGCGATGCAAATTATTACAGTTTATTTAAGTCTACAATGCGGCGGCGATTCGATCGACTTAATATTCCGGCAGAGAACAATCCGAAAAAATATAATGCATATTGAATTTAAAGAAATTGAAAGAGCAGGTTGGATGTGCCGATCGCATCGTTCGATTGGCAAAACGAACGCGAGCAACTTTAAAAATTAGCGCCCCGAGTAAACACCACATCTCAATTTCTCGAAAGCTTATTAAAAAGGGACGAGCATTAAGGTTGTTAGTTCTACGAATTACGCCTTCCATTCTCTTTCTTTTATGGGATGATTCTAGAAAAAGCATAAACACTCGGCGAGTGGTATGTACACGCGCAATTAAACGAGCTCACGTGTACACACGCACATAATACATAATTTCCTAGTGGCATCGAGATCGGCCCGACGCGTCGGGGGAACGCAAGCTCGCCGATTTAATTACGCTAAGTCGGCGAGACCCTGGCATGAAATAGATCGCATGCTTTTTAATATTCGTCCTGCCCCTCACACATCGCGTCTGCTCTTGAGCCTCGTATCGCGGCCCTCATCTGCGAGGAGGCCGGGGCTCGTCAGCTCTCCTTGTGCACGGACTCCTCGCGCTCAAACGGAATGCAGAAAATGCAAATTATGCGCGGCCGGGGGAGGAACCAAGAGCCAACGAATCGCTCCATTTATTTCGTAATGGCGGCCATTCGGAGTCTGTTAACGGGGAAGGAATGCGAGGAGCGGGGAGAGATGAAAAATAGAGGTGCCCCTCGCGATAAGTGGATCGCGAGGACCGCGTTTCGGGAGGCCAGATGTGGAAAAACGAGGCGCACATCGGGCGCACACCTGATGCCACGGGAATGACCTGCCGTTTTTATTCGACTCCGTTGCGGCTTCGACTCCAATTGCACTCTCATTTTTTAGGCCGTAAATTTTTTATTTTTTAATAATGCCAGCAGTTATTCCGTTAATTAGCGAAGGATTGCTGCGTTTTTGCCGATAAAGTAGTTACCTCCAATGCCGGCCGTCGAACCCCAAAATGCTTCCTTTTTGCGCAAATAAGATTTGTCCATTCGGCGCCGCATCTTCGTCCGCGGAACGCGCAACGCCGCAGCCCCGTATTGCCATTTTGGCAAACATATGCGAGTGAAGCGTCGCGACGCCTTGGTTCGTCGAATTTCAATACCGAAGTCTCGAATAATCGCTCGTACCGATAAAAACGCGTAAACACACGTGTTTTACCAAAAGTGGATACGGCGTCCGTCGGATTTATTCCCCTCCTCTGGAAATTCGCTCACCCAGCCGTCATTTAGTTACACGATACAATTTTCATTTCCAATCGAGGCTATTAATGTTGTGCGTTTTTTCCTTTTTTCCTTTTTTCGTTCCATGGAACCATTTATTGTAGCGAGAATGTCGATACGATACCCAATGAAATATATATAAAGGGACGAGGGATATTATTGTTGGCGCTGACTCGAAGCACGAGACCACGAGGCAAGAAAGTAAGTACCTGAAACACGAAGATTATTATTTCCGACGCTTCTAGGCAGAAGCTGCGTTCGATCTTAGAGTAATGTTTCCAACAATTTTCAACGTCTCGAATTTCTTACATTGATACGTAACGACGTTGGAGGTTATGATGTCTGTCGAGCAGTGATTAATTCGTAATAATAACGCGAGTCGCTCGCCCGCAATAATGATGCAATTAAGTTGTGGTAGTATACGACAATACGTTACTCGCCGACGCACGCCATCTTTTCCTCTGGGGCCTCGAATTTTCATCCATAAATCATGCGCTCGAGACAAAGTTTAGTATTGTACTTTTTGCAGAACAAGACTTTAAGCGTCTCACGAGCACCCAATTATTTATTAAGGATTACCGAGAAACAAGGTTACAATGCTAAGCGAAAGTATTCTTAGACAAAAATGTGAAGACCTTAACTCAAACCGCAGCAGAGCCGTAGCCTGCAGTACGGATATGGTATTTTGCATTTCGAGTTGTAGTTGCAGTCTTGACGCAAGCCAGACTCGGTGAGCAAGTGATGCACATGCTCGTAACCATTATATCGACTTTGCGTTAAACTTCCATTTGCATAATGATTTACTCCCATAAGTACACATTTGCCGACTGTAGGGTGGTGTTCCGAACACATATAATGCCCCCGCGAGCCCTAATTTTTTGCATTTCATTTAGACGAGCAAACACAATTATCCAAAATAATTGTTATTCGCGCTTTCGCTCAAGGACGCGCAGCGACGCTTTGTCGAGTATTTGGGATTGCAATTGAAAGAAAACGGAACAAGTTGCCGAAACGAAAGCTCGACGTCTTTTTCGCGGGACTTATCAATGGGAAACTGCAGGGCTCCGCGTCTAATCCTCGAAAGCGCTGAAAAAAGGCCTCCGCATAAAGTAATAGATATGGCGAGCCGAAGGGCTTGTAAATGCAATTTGCACCGAATGCAGAGAAAGACATCGGGACGAGACAAGAAGAAAATGCAGCCGCGTGGTAATAAGAATCTCAGTCGACACGTTCACTTTCTATACGCGCGCTCAACTTACCGATTGAGATCTAATTATACTGATCGATGCCGTACTCGCGCGATTGATGTTGCGTGGCACTTTGTAATTGAACGAAATCTAAGAGCCAAGAAGGAGGACTATTTTATACACGTGTTATACATAAAATTTATGGGCTATTCTTTTTCTTTTAAAATTACCAAGAGCTATTGAATTCCTTGGAGGCTTTATCGAGTTGAAATTTACTGCGTTAAATAAAAGCATTTATTAATTGTGTTTCCCTATAAATTCTCGGATTAAAAACTCGCAACAGTTCCAGAATATAAATAAAACCATTAAATATTTAAATTTATTGGTATATAATAATTACTGTTTGCGTTTGCAATGAAAAAGTTTTTAAGATATATGTACACACAGCTATGCATCACTCGTAAATGTACACTTATGAATGTAGATTTCAATTAAGGTTTCATTTTCATCTTTATAATTATACGATGATAATTGTTCTTAGTGCTACTGCAATTATGACGTATTTCAAGTGTGCGCTGATTTTTAATTTGACCCTGCGAGAACTATTGGTTGACGCTTTTATAAAACAAAGACTAAACCGTAAAATCATTATCTACGTGATTGTAAATTTATGCTGTATTACCATTTTCTCGCTCCTGAATCTGTGTTGCTGCTTTACTCCGACAGATTGGAGACACCGTCTCGTCTTTTTTCGAATTAAATTTATAGACCTAACAGTGTATTCTTGCTCAATGAGAATTTAAAAAAATTATAAGTTATATTCCTTTAAAGAATGGATAATTGATTATTCGCGCTATTCTTTGAACGAAATGTTATTTAGATTTTTATACGAATAAATGGCCTTTCTTGATAATGTCTTGTTAAGATAAGGATTTCATTACGGATAAATGATTAATTTTAAAGATAAATATTGAATGATTCTTTTAGTGCGATAATGTCTAGTCAAACTTATACCTCAAAAATTTAATTATTTTTTAAAATTTTGATTTAAAATTGCCAATTAATAATGGGTATTAATAATTCGCAATTATACCATTTATTATTACGGATAAAAACTCAAATTTAAGCGTATATTTTTATTTTATTGCAACAGAAGCAATTCATTGAGATTTATATCGGCAAATTATAACGGTAATTAATCTAGTGTACAAGATATTCATAGTGAAAGGATATTTTGTAAAATATTGGAAGTTAAATTACTGAAATACATCAAGTATTTTTTGAAAACTAAAAATTTATTTAATCGGTCCTCTTGTGTGATCAATATAGTTTTACTATTTTTAATGTTCATATATTGAAACAACTATATACTATTACAGCTCTTGCGAGAATTATATTATGTATTTATTATTTGTCTAATGGAAGAGACGATAGAATTTGAATTGTTTTTAGTCTTGTATTTAAAATTTTAGTCACTTTTAATCGCATAAAAGCAATAAAAGAAGCTTTGATTAAATTATTTAGATATTGTTATTGTCAATAAATCATATTAAACTTTGTATTGGTAATTTTTTTCCAGAATAACTCAAAATAATTTAACACTGTTTTATATTAAAGTAGACGATGAATTATTTAATATCTGAAGTTTCTATTTTAATCGAGTCCTTTTTCTATTCGAATGCTGTATACAGTATAAGATAATGTTTAATCATAACAAAATAACATTTTTACGAAATATTTAGCAGCATTTTACCAATTGACACAGACACAATAAGAACATATACCATAATTAAGAAGTATATTTTTATAACCTATTCATCGTACTTAATAGATCACCTTAGGTTTTATCGACGATATAAGTATAATGAAAAAACTCACATCAGTAGATGATTGTAATACTGCTTTTGGACTGATTTGTCGTTTACTTTTTGTTAGATCATAAAATTATTTCTAACGAAATCATTAAGATAAATAAAAGGAGCGAGGGCATAATTATCAATTTCAGTGTTAAAATGTAAAAATGTCCAATGAGTTATATTTATTATATTATTAAAAATTTATTTTTTATCAAAGAATTCTGCTGTAAACGCATTACAATTTATCAAGATAAGCATTATGTTATATCATTATTAATGATTTCATTATGAAAATTTTAAAATAATAATTCTAAGTAATAGATTTATTTTATAAATTGTCGAATACGCAGAAAGATCCTATATAAATAAATATTAATGACCCGTAATAAATCTTGCTTAAGTTTTTGTATAATAATTATAGATATTTAGTCGGCAAATCTGATCATTTATACGGGATTTACAGACAATTCGATCAGTATAAATTGACGAAGATTCTCTAATCTCCCTGTAAACTGGCGATAAAGTAGCCGAGATATTTATTAAAAATTTTTCGCTTTCCATTTATTTATGTAATACTACTGGTGCGAAGTTTTTGCAACATTAATCTTGAAATATAACAATAATAAAACGAGCATGGGTTTTTAGCGAACCATAATTTAACAGAATAATATTCTCGGCTAAGTGTACATTTAAAAAAACAAACGCGATGGCAGAAGCAAGTACTTTTATCGTTGGCAAAATTTTTTTCCACCAACCCAAAGACAAAAATCTTCGCAAGATTAGGAGTGAGGAGGCCTCGCGGATAAGGTGCGCTCTTATCCTTCCACGGTAAGGGCCGGCCATTATTAATAAGCGCAAAACAAAGCGATTTCAATTTTTAACGAGCGCATTAGGTATCTCTTAGTCGACTGAAGCAATTAAAGGAATTTGTCTATTAGCGCGGACTCGTGGCGAAGCCAATCATTATCCGCGGATCGGAACTCGGAATTCGAAATTCGAAAAAGGAAGAAGCGAGAACAATGTTTATCTCGAGCGAAGGGAAAACGCGGCTACAGGTAGGGATTCCCATTGGGAGTCCCCCGCTCTATCGCGAAACTCGCATCGAGATCTCGGCTCGCGGTTGATGCCCATTCCCGTTCCCGATTCCACGGTCCTTTTTTCAATCTGGGCCGCGCGATTTCCCATGCGAAAGCGAAAACGAAAACGGTTCGTGCGAATACGGAGAGCAGGGGGAGAGGGAGAAAAGGCGAGGCGTTGCGTGCCTTCGCAATTTCGAGATTATCGGCCCGTGTCCTTCTGATAAATGCCGCGATCTCGGCCGCGCGATTTTGATGGGCGTAGCAAAGGCATCATTGCGCGCTCGATTGCCATGCACGCACACGCACACGCGCGCCGCCTAGAATATCGCCGCGTAATTGTCAAGAAAATTGCTTTTCGTGAATTTCGTGGCTCGTGAGGCTCCCGAGGCCGATGCGTCGTTCGCACGAACTCGACGCAACAACTCCTGTGATTGCTCGCGCTCATTTTCGAGGCAAGGTTCCACCGCCACCGCGCGAAAACGTAAATCACATGTTTGGTTTTTGATGCGATTCGTCCTTTCATTGCTTGTAATCAAACGCTGCCTTCGCCGCGTCTCCCTCATCGACACCGCGTTTTGCTCCTTCGACATAAATTACTTGGCCAGCTCTCGGTGTCCCGCGCGTTGATGTAGTGTAATTTAAAAGCTGCCGTCATTCAAAGGGCATTGAAAGTTAATTAAAACTGGAAATTATGCGACGTCTGCTTAGCAGTGCGTCCTGGGCGTAAAAATCCAAGGGATTTACAGCTTCGATCTTTCAAATCTGGCGCTTATCATCGACGTTCTTCTCACCGCGAAAGTAAATTTGATTTCCAGTGGAATGTTCCAATGTGTGAAATCGTTGCAATAATTTCAACAGTAATCCTTATTGATTGTCCGTCGTAATTCCATGTTATTATCTCTGTATTAAATTATTCTTTTGCGAAACTTTTAAGATGTTTAATTATTGCTCTCCTGAGCATTTTCGCTTCCAGTTTGCATCAGCAATGCATTACTGGATGCAAGAAAATAAATAATAAATTTCAGCAATCAAATGCTAACTTCGCAATTAGAGGTTTGGCTCAATTTATTGAATTATAACGATAATTAAAAAGGCGAATGTGCAGATAACTTATTTGCCATTTCACGTCTAGTGACTGCTGCACAGTCGATTAATAGGCTACAGCACACTTTTACTATTTCCGTGGTACTTAAAATTTTTATTTATACAAATTTATGCCTTCCTGTTGATTTTTATTCGGCTTGCAGCAGGCAGTCATAGTTTCATATCTAGTCTAAGGGAAAAATACGGGCAGAGATGATACACTCGTAAATGCGCGTATTTGCTTGTCATTCATGCGTCGCTCGGTTCTCTCCGGCGTATCATCGCTTCGTCGGAAGTGCATAACTGTGCGAGTGTATTATTCGAAAGATAGGCCGAAGTTTGTACGCAATAAGCGTTAAACGCAAAAACCAATGAATGCACTATTCTTCATCATTGCTCGTGATTCCGTGGCTGCACTTACACTCGCACTGGAACGCCTCGATTGGTCAATCTTGTTAGCCCGAGGAGTGCGCGACGCTCTTTATTGCCAGGGATAAGACAGCGAAAATCTGCACGCACGGCGGCTCTGAAATATCGGAAACGTCATATAGATTTTTGCTTCACTCGAGACAATGTAGTCCTTGTACCAACACTTGCGATATAACAGCTTCAATTGTTTAAAGCGTTTAAGACTCCTTGTTTCGCGCACTCGTATTTTAGCGTTCGCAGCTTCAAGTTTATCGGTCATTTCCTCCCTTTCGGAAAAAAACTCACCTTTAATTTTCTCAGCGGATAAACGAGAGTTATAATACAGAAATATAGAAATTTTATCTGCTATTCGATATTTTTTAATTTTAATCGATCTCTCGTATGCGAAATTATACGCCCGTGATTGAGCCACTTGATTACAATCATGGAATTTAATAAAAGGTTTTTTAAGTCGTAATAACAATATTATATTAATAGTTGAAGGTTTTTATCGCTTAATATTATTAATGTAATAAGTACCTAACAGCTTGTGTGTGGTCATCACTCTTGTAAGTAGCGTATAAACATAAAATATCATTAAATACGTTTATTACGTGCATCAATAGTGTGCAAAGATATTACGTTTTATCATAACAGTCGCTAAAGATCAATTATTTTTATGAAAACTATTTTTTGCAATCTTACATAATCATGTTGAGTCGAAAGAAGAGGTGTATAATTTAAAAATAGGTACAATGATGCGCGCGCATGAGAACTTTAACGCGTCTTATTGTTAAGTAAACTGTAAACTGTAAACTGTAGGCTGTTATATTTTCCAAGCCATTAAGATTAATATGCAATCGATGTGCGCAGCTTACACAAATACCCGAGCGCGCGTAACTTTACATTAGCTTAAATAAGGATAAATTATTAAGCCTGGATTCTCCGGCGAGATTAAACTGTCCAATAAATGCTCAAATGTTCGCTTATTTAAGAACAGCTTGACAACCGAAATGACATCGAGTAAATTAATGCTTTTGAGCTAATACATAAATTGCACACCACGTCATTCCTGTTCCGGACGAAACTTGCCCCGGAAAATGCGACGGGCCGCTCCGACCACTTATAGAATCATTATATTTTCCGGACGTTGATCGACGCTACCGATCGAGTTGGCAGCCATTTATAAATACGCGAAAGAAAACTGTACGCCCGGTTTTAGGCTCTTGAGGCACGTGCGCGCGCATGCTTCTGCGCGTCCGAGTGCATTCCTTGACAAGCGATCAAAACATCCGTGAAACGGCCCTTCGTTAAAGTTCGCAAGCTTATATTTGTCTGCGCGCTAATTAATTAAAGCGAAATGATTTCCATCCCCGTCGAGTCGAATCGGTTGAAAAGCTACGAGACTCGGGGAACACGACTGTATCCTGGCCTTTATTTTGGGCCCAATTCGTCGGTGAATACTACGGGCGAAGAGCACAGTCGCTGTTAATGTCTGTATGATCACACATAGACCCTTAAATCTGGGAGTGGATACAGAATCTTAGAGCCGATTGCATTGAAGCAAAACAAAACGACCGGCTGGCTGAGAAAAACCGGTTGCCGGTTCTTTTCTATCCCCGTTCGAGCGTCCTGACGCCCAAAGAGTCGCCTTGTTCCTCTTTTCCTCTTTTCCTCTTTTCCTCTTCCCACTTGCATGATACGAGCCTGGAGATAGAAGACAATCGGATTCTCGGTTTTTCGTTGTAGCGTGATCGGGAGATCGTTTATTTCCTTACCGGACGAGTGCCGTTCCCTATTGTAGGAGCGGAAAACGTGCAACCCAACTATTGTCCCCTTTTGCCTATTTTTACTCCTCTCCTTTCATTAATACTGATTTTATATATTATGCAACTTGCACACTTAAGTCGTTATTGTTAATCGAGTGTAGTACTTTCTAAACTTTGATGCAATTCGTGTAAGTTGGAGACATTCTGTGCGTGCGTCATTTTTTATTTTTATCCGCTGCCACTGGATTTTCGTCGGGAAATTTTACCTTACTTATTCGCTTTCTGGTCCCAATAATTATAAGTTTCCTCCCTTTTTGCTCATTTTCCCTCTCTATTATTTCACGAGTCGCGAGATCGAGTTTTAATTTTAGGGGATGAAAAACGGTGGAGATCGCGATGCACGTGCCTTTTTGATTAGCCTTACATTAGCTGACTCGAACCAATCAATATAATAATATACGATAAATATATTGTACGTGGTTGAAATGAAACATTAGTTACTAACATCATGGAATACGTGTTTTAATATATTAATATTCATCGCGAAATTAATTGAGATCTGAAATCATTCTGTCGAAAAATCAAGCAGATGTTGATCGTATCGCATTTTCTGTAACAACGCATAGATTATCTACAGAGTATTTTGCAGATACGAAGATTACTAAACAACTTCATACGAGTTCTTTAATATACACCAAATTAAACACGGAATAATTTTTGAAATAGATGGGCGTTTTTTACAGGAATTGTGTTGTTACAACCTCGAAAGAAAAAACTTATTATTTCCCGGTTAATTCTATACTCGATTGGTATTTTGAAAATTAAACAGTTGTTCCAATTTTGATTAAAATGTGTTGCAACTTGACCAGATCGAGTGTTTTGTGCAAAATTAAAATGAAGAGACGCTTATAAGCAGGTCGTATTAGTGGAAAGTCTATTGCGGCAATTATTCGGGCGTAGTTGTATTATGGGAAGAAACAATTTTGGCGAATGGAGGAAAATTGACACAAATAATCATTAATAAGGTCATTTATACAATTTATAACGGATCTAAAATAGAAAAACAAAAAATGCTAAATTCAGGAGTATGATGAATGAAATGCCTCTGTGTGATCGTTGGTTCTTTTTTCACTTGTTCGTGATGAAACCGATACTTCTGTCGAGGCGGTAAAAAGAGAAGATCTATAAACTCGAAGATCCCGTTCGGACGTGAGCTGAATGATTTAGAAATTTCATGGAACTATAGATAAGAAACAAGATCCATTTAACAAGGAAATAAGCGATTTTCTTGCGGAATATGTAAGTGAATTCTACGATGGACTTATTTATAATCGGTATTTTTGTGCTAATAAACCATGTTCTGTGCTGATACGTCGATTACACGCCAAGGCAGTAAAAGTTTATGTCGTTTTACCAAAAATCGCTTAATTACGCTTGGAGGGGGTTGGAAACGTCAAATCGGAGGTCGAAATGGCTCCGAGAGCGGCGATCCAAGTTCGGTTCGGGAATGGAGTCGGTCGAGTCGTTAATAAGGTAAACAAGAAAAGTGGAGAATCGGTCGGGGGGATCACCAGGAACGGGGCCATTTCTCCGTATCGTTCTGAAACAAAGGTACAAAAGTGAGCGCGAGTGAGATAAAAAAAAAAAAAAGAAAAATCCAGCGAAGCGCGACCTTTGTTTTTCAGTTGGAGCTGCGAAAGTAATTAACGACCGACGGGCAAAAACACGATTACTTTGCGCGTATTTACGCTCAAAGGCGATGGGGCGATTAATCGATCGCGCGCTTTTCTCGGATCGTTGCTGCGCCTCGTGTCGTTAGTCGCACGGCTGACATGCGCTTAAAAGTGACATAAGACGTATACTGGTGTCGTCCCTATTTTGTCGTCAATTCTTGCGAACCGCGAATGTGCGGAAGAAAAAGAGAGAAGGAATCAATGATAGGCAGCGGCTCAGTGTGTAAGGACTGAAAAGCGGTAGTCGGGATTCGAAGTTGTCGCCCGACATGGCGATGCTCGGAATTCCTCGCTGCACTTACCCTCCTCTCAAACTAGTAGCGCGAAAGACTCGTTCTCTGTCCCTCTTTCCTCTGCTACTCCCTTGGAGCTCGTGACCTTTCTTGCTCCTCCAGACTCTTCCCCGTGTTTAATTCGCAATTCTGTCTTTATGTTTGCGGTCTTCTCCTCTGCCCCTATATGTTTATCATTCTTTTTCATCAATAGAATAAAGTCAATTTTATGTATAAATGGTAATTGATCAATTCAATCAATCTTCTTCGGCTCCACCT
The DNA here is from genome assembly GCA_018907185.1 of Platyscapa corneri. Lineage (NCBI taxonomy): Eukaryota > Metazoa > Arthropoda > Insecta > Hymenoptera > Agaonidae > Platyscapa > Platyscapa corneri. The sequence continues at coordinate 3,570,302 of JACCHW010000018.1, read as the reverse complement.
TTTATTCATAAAACGATGCCTATAAGTTTGTTATTACAAAAACTCATTACCAGCTGTATGCATAATTTATTGTTTTTTACTGTTGACTGTTTTTTTACACGGATATTAAGTAAGGAATCGCATTAAAACTTTATTGTAATATTAAAGCTGGATAGAAGTTCTTTTGTTACGGTGAATTCTCATTTTTCAAATTGAAATGCATTAAAAAAGGATTATATTATTTTATTTCAGACGTAATTCTTCGACGCTATTCATTTCCTTCTTTTTTCGGAATGAAAAAATATTCATTTTTTATTTTAAACTGGCCAGCTTGTGTCAAAAATAAGTTACACAAAGAATACGGAATAATTTCATGCTTAACCTAATAAATAATTATTTGCTTTATTAGTTAAACAGAATTGTAATTAAGAATATGAACAACTCGTATAAAGGAGGAGGTTAAGAATTTTTGCATCGTGTCTCCATTTTTTGCTCGCAACTTGAAGCGGATGATACGGCAAAGGACTGTTAAACGGTATCAGGTTTTTGCTTCACATTGTATTTAATAGATAATTTTATTCAACTGTTGGTGTAACGCACTATAACAAAAAATCATTTAAAGAGATAAGACCGTTGTGCGGATATATTTTTAATTTATAACCAGCACTAATCGAGCGCTTAGTCATTTTTATTTATAACAATTGTACAAGCATACGCTGTAATGGGGATTACAAGAATTTTATCGTACGCGTTTCTAATAAAATAACGCAGCTAATTGTTTTTATTTTTAGCGCGAAAATCTTCTTATTTTAAAAATGCTGCTGCCCCTTTAACGCAAGTGTGTGTGGTTGCATCGAAGGAACGGCTTGGAAATTGTAGAAGCTGCTATCCAATTTTGCAACATATTGCTCCGCAACAGAACCGAGACTGCGTTTGCGTAAAAAATAAAAAAATAGCTCAAATAGCTGGAGTATTGATGGAAAAGGCGTTTGACGAGTGTAGCATGCGATCGACTTATGAATAAAACGAAGGTTAATAAAAGCTTTGCTTCCGAAGCGATCCAAGATAGCATTAGAGTTTGAAGGTCTAAAAGGACGAGAAGCAGCACAGCTATTTTAATAATTCGTATACAAATATATCAAGCTACTCAATGTCAACGAAGACGCATTTTTCTTCTCTTTCAAAAGTACGTACTATAAATTTCTTTCTCTCGGGCACTCGAGCTTCTCCATTTGCTCGTCTCGCGCTGCCTCCGTTCGCTGGCTCTCGCCCTCAATTTCCATTTGGCATCATTTCTTTTTCATCCACTAATCTTCTTTCTTCTTAATTCCCTCGTCTATTCCTTGCCGATGCTCGGCATCCTTCTCCAGTCACTATTTCACCCTTATTCAGCATGGTTTCATTAACTTCCTCCTCGTCCTCTCTTTTCTCGCTCCGTTTTTACCCGAGCGTGTGTCTGCGTTTTTCTAACCGCTTCTCTCTGTCAAACTGGCGCAGCGTCCCGCTCGCCTTTCCAGCCGTGCGAGGGGATCGCGAAACGCACGCGACCGGGTGCGGCTCTGACCGTGCGACACGCGGCCGCCGATGCTTAGAGCTCCAAATATGGCGGACCAGTACACCGCCGACGAAGCTCCTCTGCTGGCAGCTGATCTCCGCGAATGCGCGAATCTGCACCGCGATTACGTCATACGCGATAAAAGACGAGACTTTTGCCGTTCCTCTGCGCCTCGATTATTTTTAAGGAAGCCAACTGTCCGAACTGCTTCTTGTCAATTATTGTTATCTGCGATAATGAAAACGAATTGGTTTGAAATTACGTTCGATTTTAAAAACCAATGATATCTTCCTGCATTTTACATATAAACGATAAATAACGTGGCGCAATGGCAGCTTACAATAGGAAACTGTAAAAACAACGAAAAACGTAAATAAATCTTGTGTAAACTTTTAATTGGGATTGCAGCGGAGTATACTTACAGTGATGGCATGAAAAAGATACTTCGTTGATCTTATCATTGTACGGGGATTGTAAATCATTATTTTCCATAACGTATAAAATGAATGCAGTTATTTCAAGTAATACATCGGATTCTTTTAAATGAATGCGTAATAAGAATTTAGAGCTTACAAAAAAATTCTCTTTGTACGCGATTTAAATACTAAATAATAAAGAAAATTCGGCTCTGGGTTGCGACATGCGAATTGACAGATTCCACGCATTTATCGTTTTTTATTACATCCCAATTGAAATTTTAATTTACCAGAAACTGTCTTTCGATAAATTACTTATGCATCCAGAATTAAAATTTCTTTTTAGATTGTGGATTTGTCACGGTATTAATGTAGGAGTGAATTTCACGCTCACCTGTCAAAAATTAAAAGTGTCGAATACGTTTCTTTCGTTACGAGTGATAATTGATTTTAAAAATTCTCTAAATTTTTCGCGTACTATTTTTGAATACGTTTACTCTACAAATACATCTTAGTGGATATCAACGTCAATTATTTTAAAAACAATATAGATATGAAAAATTTATCAATTCAATATTTCGGAACAAACGGCTGTAAGTGTTTCAACAACTAATGTGGAAATTTTTATTTTAACGAATAACGAGTTAAGCACTAGAGAGATTATAACGTACAAACTCAACTGTAATCGTCATACCATGTATGTGGAAATATATCACGATGGTTTTTCCGAGTCTGATTAGCAGAGTATTAATACAACAATTGGACAATTAAAAATTAAATAGAAGGCGATATGCGTTTTAGGAGTAAAAATACTCTCCGTGCTTTGATGATAGCAATTTGCGTAAATAATAATTCAAAGTTAATGATTTACGTAGAACAAATCTGCGTTGCGCTTAACGCACTTTTTCTCGACGCTAATATTTCAACGATAACGATTATAAAGCCATTTAAATAACGGCGACGCGAAAATAAGAATAAATGATTTTCATTAGATCACGTTTGAAATTGAAAGGGTATACTTTAGTAATAAACAATAAGCTAAACTGTCTTTATAAAAATTATAGCTTATAACATTGTTCGCCATCAGTATCAGCATCTGATTATAAATTAAAATAATAATGGTGGATTGGTCTTTAGTATTGGCGATACGTGATCGATTAGAGCCTCCAAAAGTTCAAAAAAACCGTTATCAATGTTGCGAGACGCTGATGCATATGCAGGTATTCCATTTTTCTCAGAGGGAGACGTTTACGCGCAGCGTAGATGGTTACGAGATGGCGAACCCATGTGAAGTAACAATTACACGCTGCACATGCGCGTTCTCCACGGCTGCACTCCCTTTCGATGTCGATGACGTGCAGTGTTATTACCTGTAATTACTTTCTCCGGGAGATCGATCGCTCGCATCTGTTTCCTCGGCGACTATTCATTTGTGCTCCACTCTCCGTGTTTCTTTCATTCTTCGCGTGTAATCTTACGGCACTTTGTGCATTGACAAACTGCCGCGGAACTTCTTAACCTCCAAATCTCAAATCTATATTTCTAGATTCTTATACTTTTATACCGGGGATTCGAAGAGAATCCTGTTCACTCGGACGCTAATGTATCTGCGTGAAATTTTAATTTGTCACTTGTCGCTAATAGCTATTCTCCTACACGTACATTCTTTAACTACTTTGTATAATTATTTGCGACTTATGTCCGCACACGCACGAGCGGATAATCGATTGCTCGGGTAAAAATAAACACAAATTTTGAGTTTTCAAGGCAGATCCTCCTGTTTATCGTATTCGCTTATCCAATGTTTAGTTACGCAAGCTAATCTTTGTACAGATACAGATCGTTGTATTTGGTATTGCGTTCGCTTGTAATTAATTATCTATCTGCTGCTCTTTCCCGATGATTTTCTACTACTACAATTATAACCTTATAATTCGCAGGCCATTTGTATCGAAACCGTTATTATTAATTGAAAAGCGCTAGCTTTCGGCATTATGCATTTTTTATTCGCAAGTAATATGTGAGCGTAGATAGATTTTATTATTTGAATTCTTTCACGGAAGCTCGCGTAACAGCTTTTCCACGTATAAAAAAGATAGTAAAGTAAGTTACGACTGTAAATGAGTACTAAGAAGAATGAGCAAGTCGGCATAATATTGAAAGTTAGCTAACGATTTCTAAGTAACTGTTAAACTCTTGTGGCTCTAAAATAATTAATAATTATCGAACGTTTCGAGCACTTCATGCGCCATACTCCTGCACAGAGTCTGTATAATATTAGCACGAGTCCGACGTTACCGAGTATTTATTAGCAGCGCGTATAAAAGTTATAGAATTTTCGATGTTTTACGAGGTACGGAGAAATCAGTTGGGAATAAAAGTCATTCGCGTCTGTAAATCATTTTCGCGCGAAAAATGGCATATACTGCATCCGATCTATCCAGATTCAAGTGGATTGAGTTGCGTTTCATTTTTTGTAAAATCCTGGAGAGGCTCGTAAAGAGAAGACGCGGAATCAAACAGCCGGGAAAAGTGAAATCACTGACAGGTGTGAAAGAACGAGAGCTTCCAAAGGAAGAACACTGGACATTAAATTGCAACCGTCATCGGTTCACGCTCGCAACTGGTTTTTTAGCCGCATATAAATTTATTGTACGCTTAGGAGTAGTGCACCGAGCCGAATGCAATTACAATTGCAGCGCTTAAGGCAAAACATTGGTTACACTGCGGCGATCACACATCCGACTCGAGGAGCCAGAGCCGCGCACAATAATGAAACGTGCCTCGGAAGCCCAACCACTGCTAATTGCCCCTCGTCGCGCGTCAGGCACAACAACGGTCAGGAGAAGCGGCTGCCACCGAATAAAGCCCTGCCGTCGCCTTGTCCCGGCCCTTGGCTCCCTCTCTCTCTCTCTCTCTCTCACTCCCACGCGGTCTTTGTCTTGTTCTTACTTCCTCGACACGGTCGCAGAATACATTTTCCGGAGGATACGCGCGCCAATCTGATTTCTAGGCTAATTGTTTCCTCGTGGTCGAGGGAGAAAGAGACACGTCAATTTGCCAACTGCGTTGGCGTACCGCACTTGCTTGGAAAAATGTCGTTTTCCGCGTGCGCCCGAGCCTCCATTACTTTAATTCCAAGGGCCCTCGGTTTGGTTGGCTGAATTGTAAATGCAATATTACGATTTGAAAGTAGCGTTTGCGCGAGATAAACGATAACTCGGGGACTGCTGATTTCGCTCTTGGAAAAGTGCAAAGGAAAATTGCAAATGTGACCTCTGCGGAATTGTTATTTATGCAAATGCCCGGATAAGACCGTTTTAAGGGGAATCTGAAAAATTCTTTTTCCATTCCACTCTATTTGCTTTTTGTTTTCCTCGAGTAAATACGAATGATTCCGAGAAAGAACTCCAACAAGTTTTTCATATCGATCGATAAAGATAAATAACGCTTGGTTGACGATAACGAATGTACGTTTAAACTTTTTTCGCGCTCAAGGTTTATCTCCATATAAGATATAAATTCACCATGTGTATAAATGCACATATGTGTACACACGCACACAAACACATACATTCGTATATAAATACGTGTCTATGCATGTTACAGAAACATGCTTCATTTTTTAAAAACTCGTTTGTGTATATTGTGCGTGTGTGTATACATCGTCAACTGCACATTCATGCTTTGTTTTTCGCCAACAGCAACAAAATGCAATTAAATACGATGTTTTAATATCAAAGCTACACCATAAACATTATTTACAGGTAAAGCTTTGCGCGCTATCACATGCTACCTAAGCCACATTTGAATTTGAAACCAATTTTTCATTTACGAAAGCATAAAGACATAATTTCAAAAATTAAAAAATGGATTGAATTTTCATTTTGATATAAGAAAGCAATCATAATTTATCATTTTCAAAAATAATTAAATCTATAAAACAATGATTTTAATACATTTGCTTAAATTTATTTATTGTTTCATTTTTCAGAATAAAACGAAATTAACTAGTAAAATTAAATGAACTCAAGACGTTAAGTTATAGGATCTGGAAAAATAATCTGTCTTAAAAAAATTTTACATTATTGTTAATAGTTATTATTTTAAAGATATTTTTTGTTATCTGATATTTAAAATAAAGATAAATAGGCATAACGTAAAAATTTTATTTTATTAATTCCTTTTTTTATTTATTATAATTAAAAATCTTTTTGTCTTAAAATTACAATGTCTGAAGTTATTATTTTCTTTCTTAAATTGATTTCTAGTAAAAATAACTGCTGAGAAACGAGTGCAATTAAGTAACTAGTTTTTTTAATATTAAAATTATATTTTCATTGAATTTATATTGTAGGGTTTTAAGTTTTGTTAAATTAATCATTTGTGTTGAATTTTATTGTTAAATATTTTATAGGAAAGGAATTTCTGAATTTTTATTAAAAAAATTTTCCGAATGTTTTCAATTATATTATAGTCATAATTAACACAAACATGTAATAGTTAATAACATTTAATATAATAATAAACAGTTAGTACCTTAAAAAGTACTTATTGAACTGATTAATATAAAATTATAAGAAGAAAAATAAAGAAATTATGACCAATTGAATTAATTAAAATTATAAAAAATGGTATTAATGTACTTTGCATCTATCTTAAAAAGTTTATTATAAATACCACGACAAATCGAATAAATTAATTTCATCTGTTTTAGCTTATTAATATTTTTAAATCACTGTAAAATAATCCAATAATCTAATTATCCAAAAAAAGTTGAGGAAAGTAAATTTGAAATGCTCGACACAAGTTGTCATTGAAACAAGTTTAAAAGAATATCCATGCAAACACGATTGTTATTTAATTTTTTTATTGATTATTATTTATTGTAAAGTTTTTAAAATAATTAAACAAATATTTCTATTTGTTTATTTACCTATTCGAAAAGCTAATAAAATTTTATACGATTTAAAATTCTTATCGCTCATATAAAATCCTCAATTTGATGCATATTTAAACAATATTCTTTTATAAGTGCTTAAACAAATAATTTTAATGTTGACTTTTATTTTTGTTGCAGGTGAGTTATCGAGAAATCAAACATTTGCGACACGAACACGTTTAAGGTATTCAAATTTATATTTGTACGGAATTTTTTCAACCATTGCGGATGTAATTGTAGTTTACATTTAGTCTTTAAAATTAATATTAAATACGAAAATGAAAACGTGTATCCTGAAATGGCTTTATATTTTCATTTTCGCAAAGTTGAAGAAATATTATTCTGGATGAAATAAGAATAATTTTGAGGATATAACACTTCAAAATCGCGTATAATTATCATAAATATATATAATTTGCTTATAATTTATTGACGTTTAAATCTATTTTTATAGCAGCGTAATGTTATGATATTATTAAAAAGACGCGGGGAGTAAATCCCGTGAAATAATTAAGTTTCACTCATACAGTATTAAATTACTCAATAATTGAGACACGTGTGTAATTGATAAACTATACTGATAAACGTATCTTTACTATTCGAAAATTGGGGTGAACTAACTTGTGAAGAGGAAAAACCCTAAGCGATCGAAGAGAAGAGACGAAGGTCCCGTGCATTTCGGGACAAAGAGTCTGCGGACGAGAGCATGTGACTATTCCCCCAAAACCCGGTTCGACGAGTCTTCCCGTAGAAAAGAAAGAACGCGACTGCATCTCCGAATTTCGTCTTACGGTACTCGTCGGTAAGCTGCCAGTCTTCGTGCAACTCGATGATTTTTCTCGAGCGAGGCCAGGGAATTTATTCGCCAGGTGCTGGTGATATTCACGTTTTTAACGGCATTCGATACTTTCTTCCAGATTTTTTCTCATTGGTAGAATAAAAGGAGTCGGAGTTTTTCTCGGCCGGTACTAATGTAAGAGAATAAGCGATGCTTAAGTTAATCATAGTTATTAAGTGCATTTTTTTCCGAAGGTGATTCTTAAAAATTCTTTGAAATTATCCGCAATTACGAAGACGGTGCGTAAAACTTTTTCTGTTATATTTATCCCCAGAGTAATCGTCTGGCAACACGAGGTTTGAATAACAATTTTCTTTTCCCTTTCAATTCGAACAAGATGTACCAAAGTTATTAAGTGCCGTCGATGTACAGTACTTTTTTCCTTTTCAAAATTCAGGCGGATGGCAACTTACGAGGAGTCGATTTATTGTTATTGCGATTATTTTTATTTCCTTTCGCTTTCGTGTAAAACGAAGTGCTTTGCTACATAGAAGCTTGTACTTGCCAAGACTACGATAAAAAATTTAAGGATTTGCGCAGCGATGAAGCATTTTAATTTTTAATTTACGTACGTTGGACGGCGAAATTATGATTCGTTGCTTATTAGCCTTGAATACATTTTGTACACTAAAGGAAAATGTTCGATCGATGCTTTAATAGAAATAATGTTGCTTGTCATTAGGCGCGCGAGAACGAGCCGAGCCAAAGCACCAGGATGCTCGTATTGTTTATTTATAAATTTATCAACTTATCCTCGTGCAGGCATATCGGGCGTAGATTTCATCAATGCAACTTTTTATTCGGTGGAATTATTTTCTTTCTCCTTGCGTTTAGTCCCGCGGGACAACGCGAACGATAAACGAGCAACGAGAAATAAGAAAATCGTTTCTCAAAAGTATCAGCAGCCCGCGCTCTCTACCTTATCGAGCGAGGCTATTACATTTTAAGAGAGAGAGCCGTTTGTAAGGCAACAGCCTTTACTCCCAAACTGGCGATGAAGTATTAGCACGAAATTTGCCGACCGCAAAAAACGACGAATACGGCTTTTTTGTCGTAATGGACAACCAACCGATCGTTTCTTGTCCCGAAAGCAAAAAATGAGGCGCATGCCAAAAAGATCATTATGTCACTGACAAAATGAAGCGCTTCGGGTGAGCGCGTAACGGTGCCTCGAGTGGTAGTCGGGATTGCGATTGCATTTCAATTACCCCACGCTTGCGATGCGTTTGCAACCGTTAACTCGCAATCTTCCTCATCTGTTCCTCGCATGAATATAAGTAATAACCTTCGCTTATTAATTGTCGGCGAGCGATCGGTACTACTGTCGTCGCCGCGAATGCACGAGGACGTCAGCAGCTGCAGTCCTGCAATGGCGGGAAAAAATAAATCGGTTGGCCGTCTCACGCTCTCGGCGCAATCCATTAGTGAATTGTGCGGAAGGTACGTGCGATCGGCCGATCATTTTTCTGGCCGACACATGCGTCACCTCAGTCGAATACGGAGGTTAATGATCGACGGAAGGACGGCCTTTGGGTGAGGGCAACTATGTATTGATTTTCGTGTCAATTTTCTATCTTCTCCTCTCTGTCTTCTTCAAAGAAAGTAGTCAAAATACATAATCCTTGTAATGTACGAGAGGTTTAATCGAGAGATACTTTTGCCTATATTTTACGTTGCCTCGGATGGATAAATATTACATTGGCATCTTGAGAAAAAATGCTCTTTTGCACAACGTCTTTCTGCGGTGCAACAGATGACTGAATTTTTTTCATCGTCAACATCGAGCAATTGATAAATTTTTTGCATCTAAATTTCTATCTCTTTTTTCTAGATTCTTATTTGAAATTTGCTTATTCCATAATTTCACGAAGACAAGCCACCTTAGCTCTTATATTAATTTTTAAATCTTTAATCAAAATTTCGAATTGCAAATTATATTGAAAGTCGAACGATTCCCATTGATTATTGAATCTACAGATTTGATAATAAAAAAATTAATTTGGACGAATCAATGACCGGAAATTAAAGTCATATTAACGGATGTCTTAATGAAAAATTAAAAAATTGGTTTTACCAAATTACTTCAACATATTGTTACGTATACATTTAATAAATAGAATATCATATTACTTAAATTAACTAATGTATCTAAAATTTTAAGGTATTTGAAAATTTTTCTTCGAACAGTGAAACAAATGAATTTTAATTATAATAAAGTGAGTATAGAGTCATAAACAAATATTTTCAACTCATCGTGTACATCAAACGTTTCTTAATTATTTTAGACATTGAAATTGAATTTAAATTGAATTAAACTATAGCTATTTTAATCTAAAATACCAAGAAGTAAATTTATTTCTATCAAAATAAACTCTTTTGAGCAAAGTTGGTTTTAAAAAAAATTTGAATATGAAAAGCAAGCTTTTATGAATATATATTAGTCTTAAATGTGTTTATCATCTATTAGTACATATTAGCGTTGGCGTCGTCAAATACAAATGATATTAAATTTACCACGTAAGCGTTAACAGTAATTGATAAGAAGATTAAGCTATTAAAATTTACATATGCAAATAACACAATATATTAAAATCGTAATTGAAACCGCGAATGTTTTTAATAACTTCATGTTTTACCTCGTTTTCAATATTCTCTAATTATACGTATTAGTACGACAAAACAACAGTAATGGACACTCTATTTTTATTCCTTTATACGATTCATCTTGTGTCGTGGAAAATTTTTAATGTTTTCTCTCTGGGTTTGTTGTGCGATACAACACCATCTTACAATGAATATAATTGTAATATTATTAAGACACGCTAACGGATATTCGAAAGACGGTTTCCAACTTTCCGGCATACCTTTAGCAAGTATTTTAAATAAAGACAAAGTGCATTTAAATTGGTGTGTGAAAAATTTTTTGCTCGCATGCAGGGCGAAAGTTTGTGCAGCAGGCCGATTCAAATGATGCATTCAGTCCTAGCTACTTACGTGCACACGAACCCAAGACGTGGGCGCATGGATAGACTTTTGCGAGTCGTGATCGAGGCGCGATGACAGGCGGCGGCGTTGATGCCCTTTGTTTGGGGCTCTGGAATACCAACTAAGTTGGATGAACGGCACCTTGAATACCTGGCGGTAGCGGGCGGCGTCTTCTCGGACTTCATTGGAGGATGAACTCGATGTTCTCGAGCGGCCTCCACAGTCGTCACATCCGGGAGAGCCATACGAGTGCACATTCTACGAGTTGAGCTCGTCTAAGTGCTCAGGGCGGGCCGCTTGTTTACACAGGTTCATCCGACACGTGATCCCATATTTTCGAAACGCCTCGCGCTGTTCCGAAGATTCCGAGGATTTTTACAAGTCTATGCATCCGAATACAGAAATGGAAGTGACTTTATTCCGGTTTCCGAAGATGCGTCGAGCATAACATTTCCTCCCCTCCGATCCTAAACACACTTTTTATACTTTTAAGTGCGTTTTTACTGCATCCAGCCAGTGATACGTACTAGTGGGACTGGCTGGCCCGGCGCAGTAAAGCGTACGAAACAAAATTAACAGCCTTAAACATAAGAGTGGTATGCAAACAAATTAAACTTTCTTGAAGAATGCATTCGCTTGTTTATTTCTTAAAAACAATCGCGCGTATTTGTTTAAAATGGGGAACAATTTGTTATCGTAAAAACAACGCTGTACATTCTAAACAGTATTTTCTACTGCAGACCAATTAAAATTGAACCTCAAGGAACATTGACATTCGATCATTTGAATTCTACGAAGTACAATACAGAATCTCGGTTCAGGAAGAATTATCTCGAATCCTTTAATTATTGAGAAAGGGGTATAAAAATAAGTCCAAGGCGTAGGGTTAGATCGGAGAGTAAAAAAATCTCTAAGCACAAGAAAAAGCAAAAGAAGTAGATGCAGAAAACAAAGAATAAGAAGAATAAGGAAGGAGAACAAGAAGAAGAAGAAGCAGAAGACGAATAAGGAAAAGAAAAGAAGGAAAAAGACGACGATCCAGTATCAACAAGACCCATAAAGCACTGCAAACCGTACCGAAACCATTATCGTGTAAGCGAAAACGGAATCTGAAATGAAAAGGGCAGCATTTCAATGTCGCGGACGGTAAAACGACGCCGTACAAAGTGCACACGAAAAGAAAGACGGACGGGATATGGTTAAACGAGGAAATGCAAAAACTTTGACCGTTGCTCTCTATTTATTTATTTCTATTATAACCTTTCAAAATGGTAAATCTGGCTGCTTCTGAGGCTTATTAATCAAGCTTAAAGATATTATTAAGCATCTACGAGAAAATTAAAGACATCGGAGATCTTTGATTTTGTAAGTACGAAAGCCTCCGCTTAATATTTCATCGGATATTGATACAGTACATTTATATCATCGCGCAAGGAATTTTTCAAAGCGAACGAACGAAAATTTCCGTCACTTATCCGGGGCGTAAGAATAGTCGGACAAAGACGGTATTGTGTCATCAACTTCCACCGCGTAATATTTGTAATACGAAATAAAACTGTATCCAAAAGTCGAATAGTGAGACTTTGAGTATCAGAAGAAAGGCAGATTCTACTCTTAAATCACATACTATTCAAATCATTTTATCATAAATTCATGTATTGTTAAAATAAAGTTTTACTATCGCGCATCTCACAAATATTCTCTCTTTTATCAATCACAGAACGAGCTTTTTTGATCTCAAGCGCATATATCTTATATGTTATTAAAAAATCCGTGTTGAATGCAGTCGTCGTAGGAATAGTAAAGAGAATTTTAACGTTTTAAAAAAATTTTATCCGAATCTACGAAGCTAAACTGGTTTTGGTTTATCGTTCGATTTTAAGGGCTACGCACATTTCAAAATAAAGGCATCTGTTACAGAACGCGTCCGACGCAATTTCTATTTAATCCTATGAAATTAATCGTTTTGTTTGATTAAATAAAATTGAAGCTAATTAAATGGGTATAATTATACCGGAGTGCGTTTACTGAAATTTATAGACATTTAAAATCGTCTTAATACCTCGTTCTTTTTGCTAAAATCAAATGAAATTTTCAGAGAATTTAAAAATAAATCCTGCAATATTTATTATGCAATGAAACCGATAATATATTACTATTAATTTTGTTGAAATTATTTTTAAAAACTTGTTAAATTAATGTATGTGGCGAGCTAATAAAAATAAATTAAAGTACGAAACGTTTGCGTTAAATATTATCGTTAGTTAAAATAATATTATTATTAATCTTTCAAATGTTGCTGGTTTAAAAAATTTAAAATGGTTTTTTATCGTAATGCACGAAGTGGTAAATCTTTTTGATGAATTTTGTCGTAGTAACGATATTTATTATAATCGACATTATCAATTTACAGTGACTCACTATTGTTAACCACCCCGAGAGAAATGAATAATATTATGTATGAAAATCGGAGGAGATCGGGAAAAATACGCACAAAAAACGTATTTATTAGTAAGAAATGTAGTGACGCATTTGCAAACTTCTTACCGGGGATATCCGCGATTTTTCCGATCGATGTCTTTCACTCTAGACTCGTGCGCTGAGATTGATCGAGTTGCGAGTCGCTGATGTACAGTCATTAGTTTCAAATTAATTTTTATATTAAGTAATCACGATTAAATGCCTTTATGACATTTATCTCGAAAAGAAGTAGTATTCCTTGGGATTGCGCAAAAAAATGATTTAGCCAACATTGTACGAGCAAGTATCAATCATTGATTGTATATCTGAAGTGTAATAAATAGCAGTTTGCTGTGCTCTTCTTATAGCATTTGTAAAATATGTTATCGATCGTTCTCTCAGATCATTTTAAGCTAATATTATACTCTAGTTTTATAATATGCACCACAGTTGTGCTTTCGTTATACTCCTCGATGAAATTATTGCCGAATCATTAGCATAACGTACAATAAAACATCTGCTATATTTCCGACGCAAGGCCAGTTTTTTTCGCTGACGCACAGCATGGAGGAAGTTACTTTTGCGAGCCGCAAATATAAGGAATTTGCTCGATAGAATATTGAAATTTCAAATTATATAGAATGCGAATATACATTACGAGGCTTTATAAACAGAATACGAAAGAGAACGTCAGTTGACAAAAACTTTATTTTATTTTATAGGAAGCTTGCTAAGACTAACCGGTGTCTCCTCCATCAACGTCGACCAGTTCTTTTTGTTTATGTTATGCATTATGTGCCAGGATAGCCCCTGCCCCTTCATATAAAATACCCAGGATACAAACGATTATCGATTAACTCGTTGACGTTAATTTTGAAATTTTTAACACAAGTGCACTTTTTAAGTATGAATTATAGAAATCACCGTACGATTTATTTATTTATCTATCACAGTCGACATTATTGGTAACATTCGGACTGGAGATAATTAAATCGCTTAGCCCACGAGTGCCTCATTCTTTCACACTATAAATCTATTTGTTTAACGATTCAACACACATTATCGCGTTTAACGACGCAATTGCGCTTGGATTCACATTATTTAAAATGATCGCAGCTTCGCTCGAGCCTAAGGAGCAGTTTTAAATTTTTGAAGGTTATGAAGAACCATTGTTGGTTTCTCGTGTGCGGTAAGAAGCGCGACGCGTATAATTTTATATTTAAAGGCGTCTGCATTAAAAGTCAGTGCGAGGTGAGGAACGAGGAACAACGAGGCGTCTAGTGCGGTACGTAATGTAAACGCTGAATAGCAAAGCACAAGTCACATTGATGGTCTCGTAAAGTAGTACAGTTAATGGTAGGGGTAAATAAATCGTAAAACATAATACGCACGCCCTGTAAAGTCAATAAACAATACGAGCTCATTGCCGAGGCGAGGAAAAATGAAAGATAAAGATTCAATTAAAAGTGAGGAGCGCGCCGTAGAAATACCGACAACAGGAGACAAAGCTTCGGACGAGGTCCGTAACGAGAAGCCAGGGCATTGTTTTTCATGTCTTACACGAGGTGTACAGTTAGTCCGCGTGCCGCGTGCGTTCGTCAAGAGCGGTAACGAAGTCATAGTCGCGGAGGAGTCTCTCGGAGATGTCGAAACCGCGAGCTGCGACACCCGACGACCCGCTGCAAAACGTCTCTCGTTAACGCGCCTCGGAGCAGGCCATGCGAGGCAAAGAGTCGAAGGAAACCCGGGCGGATCGTCGCCAGCGAGAAAAAAGGAAAAGGGAAGAAAATTGCGTTGCCGGGGGGGGGGGGGAGGGGAGGAGGCTTCCGGCCGAGCGGTGCGCGCCGGTTCGGCCTCCTCCTCCTCTTTCCGGCCGCTGCGGTTCCTCGCGTGCGTCGTATCGGCGATTCCGCGAAACCAAGCGCCGTATGCATATATCCTTTAATGACGGCGTCTGGGCATCGTCGCCGGGGGAGGAGCTCCGAGAGCCCCGAGAGCCCCCCCAAAGACCCCCAGAGATACGGCAGGGCTCTCTTGTAAATGGATTCGTTAAAAGTGATAGGGAGACTGCCGAGGCGTGTAATGGGTGGCGAGGGACATTGACGATCGCTTATCGCTCGCACCTCGTAACCGCACTCACACTTAAACGCGAAAATCGTCGCTCGCGCACGCGGACTCCGAATCAGTCTGACCTCGGCTCGGTCCCTCCTCCCTCAGGCGTTCACCCGACCGTTAAACATTGCTTTTGACCTTTAAAAATGGAGTTCAAGCTTTTCGCTGAAAACGCGCGGACGTTCGGAAAATTATGTTCACGCGATCGTGATTCATTAGCGAGCGTTCGGGAACTTATTCGAAGGCTTCCTATTATCTATTATTTATATCAAAACCTGAGTTTCTCCGAAGTTTATCTCCCGTAGTCGCGCAGCCGAGCAGCCAACCAGTGCATACGTACATATTTTTCTACTTAGATTTACGTTTACTAGTACTAATTTAATTCGTAAAAAATTTCCATCGTCATGATCGCGGGGATTCGGATGGATGCAGCTTTATAAATGGAATAAATGAAAGTATTATAGAAATCAAGTTAACGCATTTTGCACGCTATATTTTTTGCGTTAAATACAAAACTCGACACAGCGTTTGCATCAGCTGCGCTATTATTCGAATGAAAATATTACCTTGCGGGCTTTGGTGCGCTCCGGGTGCACATTTTTCAGGCGTCTAGATTATATTTGTAAATTACAGTTATCGCGAGACCGTCAGCCGACGCGTCGTCCGTAGAAATTTACGAACAATTGTCACGTGGAATCACTTAATTTTCCGTGGTGCGTTTTCGCAAGATCGATAAGAATGGGCCGAGTAAAAAACTTTAACGCGTATCCTATAATCTATTGTTATAACTTTTTATTTTGATCGAGGGCCAACATTGAACGTTGATATTTGCATTAAAAATAAATTTCCTTCGATCCTTCAAAAATACGCATTTGCATCGCGTACAGTTTTTGCTCGGCATTCATTCCTGCGTGTGGATTTACGTGTGCGTGCGTTTGCTGTCATGGTAAAAACATAGCTGCGGATGGAGAAAGATGTTTTATTTATGGAGGATGACGAACGAATACCGTCGTATCAAATAAGTTAACAGATGATTATTCTATACAGTTTCGAGATGCAATTTTTATTGTCCGCAGACACGCGTTAGAGTAAAAGCAGAAACGCATTCGAGTTTTCCTTTTTTCACTTTAGCTTGTTCCTACATAATGCCGTTCTTCATTAATTTTTTCCTTAAATTTTTTAATATCGCGTACGTTGATATTAAAGCTTATATAATCGGTTATTACACAGTGAATTCGATTTTTCGATTGTAAAAATGAGCGAAACTAGCTGTTACTGCAATGAATAACTGTTCAATGATACGTAAAGGCTATTAATTTTAGCCATTTGTAGGAAAAAATTTTGTTTTTATAGCGAACTCGTTTTTTTATTAGTTAATAGGTGGAGTGAGAGTTGAGAATAATCAAAGACCCGTTAGGGCAGAAACCTAAAAGAAAATTGTTACAAAACATGTGTTCGTAGCACAATTATCCATGCCAAACAAGATTTTCATTAAACTGCATTACAATCGGCCGATTAGCGATATTTTTTCCCGAACTGGCTCGCAGGAAACCAGTTACGTATCACTTTCCCACAATCAGTGCGCATTTGACATACATAGACTTGCCTTTTACGGTGGGGTGGGGTGGGGGTGGGGGCTGCCGGCACAAAAGGAAGTTATAAGTTTACCGAATCGCCGCTAATAGCTTCTTCTTTCTCGGTGGAAAACAACGGCGAGCCGGTACCTGCCCAGCCGCCCCTCGGCGCGCTATCACGATATTATAACTTATATCGGGGTCAGGGGCCCTAGGGCCCGGCGTATCTCGCGCGAATCCCTAGGGGCGCTCATGCGAGGAACGATCCCTACGCGATATGGCGACTCCGCGCTTCTTCCTCGCGATAAGGACGACTCGCTTTCTCGAGAGGCTAACGAGTGCGCGCCGATGGGCGATCAGTGATTTACCGCGCGGCATCGAAACGGCGACGCAACTATACCGACGAGCCATGGGTCCCCGCCGCAACCAACTTCCCATATCTCCCGCTTCGCCTTTTTGACGCGTCTCGATTAAGAACCTCTCGATATTTTTCAACGCCGACGCGGCCGGACACCCGCTCCGGCTTATTATCTAGCCGCGCCGTTTGTTTCGCATTTTTAGTGGATCGCTGAAACTTCCTCCTCGGGTTGCATCGCGGCTCCCCGAGACTCGAGAACCGCCCGCGCCATTTTCTCCGGATGAATGGGACGGCGGGACGGTTGGGAGTAAAGAGTAAAGCGACCGTCAGCGCGCAGAGCTTTGCCAACTTTGCGTTTCGGCCAAATTTGAAAATGCTCGGAGCGAACGAGAACGTCGCTGACAATAGGCTGACGGCTAATCGTTTGCGACACGGGGCGAATTTTAGAAACTTGGCTCAACTAGAGTAGCTGCTGTGCTCGGACGACTCGCGACGAACAGCGCGATGGCATTTTTTCATATTTGCCGTCGGCTTTTTTCGTCGCTCGGCGAAAGCTCCATAAGCAAACTCGGGTCGACGTGGCTTTTGCCACGTAAACGGCAACTCCTTACGATTGGAACTTTTCCCCGAACTTTGAGGCCCGTGTCAGACTCCAAGAGGCATTTTATTCGACGACGGGAAATATATCAAATAAATCTCTGAATTAATCGGTGATTAGCCGCGGTGCGCTCTCCCAGTGCGTTGGATTATTCGTGGTTTATTATGAAAAAGAGCTCGACTGGCGGATTAAACGAACGTCATTCCTCACGTGCCCGACTCACGCACGGTCTCGAATGGCCACTTCCACGCAGGCGCAGTTGTTCCTCCGCTGGAGAGGCATCGTATAATTCACGGGATTGGTCATCGTGTATTGGGTTTAAAGCGCCCGAGCGCTACCCCCTGATCTTTATTAATTAAGCGCACTCTTGGTCTATTTTGCGAGAGTCCCGGACTCCTTACACCGAGACCACTAATCGTTCCGTAATTGCCTTGCGCTTGCGCAGCTCCCCGAGGTACACATCGTCACCGCGATGTATCTGCTCGTGTGCTCGTGCGGCCAGCAGCCCGATAAAGGCTGTGCGAACGTATGGGACCGGATTGCCGGCGAGCGCTTTTTTGCAGATAAGCTTTTACGTGTACTCGAGGTATCGATTTAAGCCTCACGGATCTCCATTTCTTTCGCATCGAGGTTGGCTCGCGAGGAAATTAAATAATTAACGTTGCGTTTGTGGCGTGTCTTGGTCGCCTCGCGCTGGCCCTTGTGACAGCACGTGTATTGTGATGAATGGCATCAATGACGAAGATATTCGTAGGAATTCCTCCGATATTATCTTCGAAATTTATTATGATTTTTAACGGACACGTTTTCCTGCCACGGTTCTGATTAAACCGTGTTAAACTATTTTAAAAGTCGAGAGGGGCAATTTCGCATTAGAAATTCTCTTCCTCTGGATCAGGCCCTTTTTATCCGCCCTTTTTACGCTCGCCTTTTTACCCTTTTTACCGCCCGTTACTCCCCAGTATTATGCACTTTTGCAATAAATCACGGAAAAGTTGTACTCGCGCTTTTATTTTCATTAAATTCCCATTATCTATCGCCTAATCTAGCGACTAATGTAATTTTGAATTGATTGAAAATAAATGGAATACTGATAGATATTCATTATTCCTTCATTAATAAGTATGATTAAGCATTTTACTTTCGTTCCCTGTAATTGGCTATAATTATGTTTTATAACGAATTTTTAACTGCTTTAAATATTCTGCGCTTTTAATCCTATCGCCATTTACATATTCAACCTCGACTAATATCTTCGGCTAATTTGCAGATCCTAAATTAGTTTAACGATATTAACTTTGCCGTGCGTCGCGTATCCCCCGACTTTGTACCATGAAATAACTTGCACTGCAATTTAAGTGTAAACACGAATAATAATATCGAGTAATACTAAAATGAGCCGTTCGCTCGAGTGCGACTGCGGCTTCTACTAATGAACTTCTACTTGTGAAAATTGCCAGTAACTTTTGTTTATATCGATCGGGCAAAGAGGAATTAATATTCATTAATATTCATCACGTGTACAGGAAGTTTAACAAATGGGAAATAGATTCGTTTCAGCGAATGGAAAATGGAAAACGACCAGATCAGAATTTTGCATCTCGAATTTTTGTTACTCGTTGCGAATAACGTTGCATATTATTGCGTAAGATCAATCAATCCTTGGCACGCGTACCAAAACGAAGTAACAAGCAGCGACTAACTGTAAGCCAGAGTTGCTCGTTATTTTAAAATTAATTGAAAACTCGTTATACGAAGCTAGAAGAGTCGGAAAGCATCCCTGAGTTGAGGCTCCGAGCGTGATAGCGAAATTTTTCCAAGCACCCTTACGCATTATCAATGCCACGGAGAGAAAGCCTGGGCATGTACGGACAAAAGAAGAAAAAGCGAACGGGGCGACGATGAGCGATCGGGAGCTTATCTCGATGCTCGCGTGCTGGCCTCCACCCCCCGCTTGCTCTCAGTCTCTCTCACTCTGTTAGGGTCCGTGACCCTTGGCGCAGGGTCGAGGTGCGCTTGTGTGCACGCGCTACCTTCGGCAACGCTTAAACTTGCTAATGGAAGCCGCGGCGCGAACTCCGAGAATTCGTCCCGAGCGCTCGTCGCTATAAATTCGTTATTTTCAAAGGAAAGTCGAGCTCGCGGATGCCATTGCGAGCGCCGAGTGCATTTTCTCCTCGCGGAGCTGCCGAATTGCAAATCCACTCCTCGGGGAACGGCGCATCCGTTTTCGGTTCGCAGTCCATTAGCGCGGGCATTTCAACATCTCGTGGTGTCAGGTCTGCCGCCTGCATAGTGCCGATCGCGATTGCCGAACACTGGTGATGTCGTCGTGGCTCGCCGATGGCGTGGTTTGCGGCGAACGCGCTTGGGAAGCCGAGATGTGGGTACCGGATGAGATCCTGGAATGCGAGAGAGAAGTCATGACCGGGACTCGGGCGCGCGAGTGCGAGTGCGAGCTCTCGGCGAATTACATATGTATGAAATTACCGAACGCACAACGGGAAAATTGCCAGCTGTACCCACGCTACTATTGGTGGTGGGGGGCGGCTTCAGTTTTTGGAATTAAGCACGTGCGCGACCAATTCCAATTCCCGTGTTGGTACTGCCTTCCCTTCATCTCAATTGAATTTATTCGACACGTCGAGTATGAGATATGTTGTGTGTATTTTACGACAACTGTCCCCGTTTTTTACCTTAGAAATAACTATTACGGAAAATTGCAATATTGTGGAATGTTATACGGGAAAATGCGAAATTGCAAACAGAATTTGTGTTGTACGTGTATACATAATCTCACTTCGTATCTCGTGTCACTGACTGTTTTATTTTATTACGTGCAATAATTTTTTTTATGCTTTTTTAAGAAACATCCTCCGATGTACCTAACGATAAACGTTAAATGATAACAACAGCAGCTTTCGTACGAAATCATTCAAACAGTTTTATCTTCATTCTAGATTATATAACTATACTGAAACACCAATGTATTAATTGCAATAATTTTTTTTTAAATCTACTCATACGTATAAAAAAATAAGATGACAATGCTTGATAATAATTTTCTTTTATAAATTAAAATAAAAAATCAAGTACGTGTATAGCTTGTTTGATTTTTTACCCGCATAAAGATTTATTATTAATATACGGGAAAATTGTAACTACGAATAGTAATGTGAATTTATATTTAGCAAATTTTAGTAACATTTAATTCGGATTTATCATTACAATTTCACGGTCTTATTTCGATACTTGATTTCCGTATACTTATAGTTATCATATTATTAATCATAATTATTATTTATCGCATTTATTCAATTTAAATTTTCAATTTAGAATCAGTTTATCAAAATCGGTAAAGCTGGCGTGTTTCCAAGTACGCGTTTTTTATTTTAGTTCATTTATTCATTGTAATTAAAAATAGCATTTTTTTAAACAATTTATAAAATTGACGAGAGTTCCATCTCTAAAAAATTTGATATATCATTATAGTATATAAATAATTAGATAAGATTTTATATTTTTTTGAAGAATATTATTATTATTTATACGGAAAAACTCGTAGTTGTACTTGTACTTGAACATAAAAATTTTTTATAGTATTTTTTATACTCAAGGCAGTTGATATATAAATATTTTATTTTCATTATCAGTATAAGAGCTAAACTATAAAGTAATAATTAAATAATTGAAATTGAGAGGTGAAAAAATGTATGCGCAGCGATACTCTAAACTTTATTAGCTCTAAATTGGTACTTGAAGTTTTTATTCGTATATATAAATTTAATTCAGACGTATAATATTTTAGCAACCGAATGATTGATAGACGGTAAAGGAGAGAAGCGTCGATTTCAATTGTATTTTTAAAATTGTGTGTTGATTACTCGGCTAAAAACGTCGGCACTACAATTATCAGTCAACGGTATGCACTTGCCACGAGGTCAAGACCTCTATTTCCTTGTAAACTTAGAGTTATGTTATCTTTGTTTTAAGTATGATTTAAATTCCTACGTGAATAATTTATCTTGGCAATTATGGTGCGGCTTATGCACAATTTGCGCGGCAACGGTGGTACGTAAACGTTCTTGGATCGGTCGGTCACAGCCCCATTCTCACATAGTTTACAGTAAAGACCGTTAATATCGCGTGAGACATGTACTTACATTGGATCATAAAATTACTCAATTTTATTGTTGTCTTCAAGATATTATACTCCGCAATTCATCTGTTATCTTCCTTCAAGCAGGTGTAATTGAAAAATCTAACGTGTTTAATGATTTTGTTTTTAAAAACAGATTAATGACGTCCTACTCCTTTTTGTTTATTAAATAAGTCTTATTATTTATGAT
Source organism: Platyscapa corneri (assembly GCA_018907185.1). Classification (NCBI taxonomy): domain Eukaryota; kingdom Metazoa; phylum Arthropoda; class Insecta; order Hymenoptera; family Agaonidae; genus Platyscapa; species Platyscapa corneri. The sequence continues at coordinate 3,548,136 of JACCHW010000018.1, read as the reverse complement.
CATTTCTAAATCGATCAGTAAGCTACATTCACGCGCGTGCGCGCACACACACACACACACCGATTATTACATACATTTAATAGAAAGCACGTTTTACCGTTTCTTAATTATTTATTTTTGCTCGAGTTGCAAGGGCTAGAATTCTTTAAACTGTAACCACTTTTACGGTAGAAAAATAAATAATAATTAATATAAATGTAGAGAAAATTATGCTTGAAATGATAAAGCTTAAATACCAGCTTATGAACACACAATTACTGTTTGGCACGTATGATCAATTTATTCATTAAATACGAATAATATCGATCTCTTCTAAAATAATGGGCACGTGCATTAAGGTAATATGTTGATGAAAACGCGGAGGTGTTAGTCATCGAAAGAAGGGAAGGTCGGCGTGATGTCTGACTTCCTCTTCGTGAGTGATTGCCGGTAGTTCTGTCGGACTCTTCTTCGTCTGGAAGAGCAGGATCTTCTGCTGCCGTTGCAGGCTCGTCGTCGCGTCTTATTGGCCTCGTACGACCAAGTCGTTGTCGTCGTGGCAGGGTCGAAAGATTCCTGGTGTCCAGGCGACCAAATTTCACAAACACAAGTTTTCGATTGCGTTACTGAATTGGCGAACATCGACGTGTGTGTGTCGCTGATTGGCACGATCTTGCGTTTTCTGCGTAAGACGAGGCGAACAGAGAAAAGCGTCTCCGCTTCTTTCGGCAACTACGAGTGCGACGATCTTCTCTGATGCACACTATGCAGTTTTTAATAATCATCACACACGTACTGCAATACGCATGCGATGTTATTATTGCGCGTAGATTGATTGTAGAGAGAGATAGTTGTTTATATTTGACGAGTAAATCAAGAGCAGTAAATTGATCACACGCGCCAAATAGGAATTATACATCTAGATCGCAGTGTTGGAATTTTATCATTTCGATTATTATTTCTTCTTTGTTGTTATAGACGCATATATTAATGACATCGTCTATTGTTTTTTGTCTCCATTATTGGAAAATTTTTAATAACGAACACGTGGACAGATTTGTTAATTTGCCAAAAATTTTTGGTATTAACAGTATTTTATTTGTGCGAACGATTGACAATAATTTGACGTCGAATGATAACGAAAGAGGAATATCTTTTTCAACTACTCCAAAAGCGTAATAATGCAGTTCCTAAATCGAGCCTCGAGCGCACTATGGAGTCACGTTAGAACAATTGACCCGGGCAATGCGAAATACAGAGCTATTTGGAGCACTTAAACGAAGGAAAAGTAAACTATAAAAAGCGCGCGTGTGTTGGCGAGCGAAAGCTAGATCTTCTTTAAAAAGCTTCGCGTCACTGATACATCATTGTCGAGCCGTAGAAAAGCGATCGGTTTGTCAGCGCTTGCTTTACTCGCTTTCAACAAAATCGTCACGCTTAAATGATTCACGGACTGTCGGTAGAATCGCAATTTAAAAAGCCTTTGGAATAAAATGAAAGTACGGCAAGGCTTCGGGAGCAGGAGAAGATCACGGCGGATATTGCTGCAAAGCTCGTGCACAAAAAGATCGAGCAGCCCGATAAATCTTTGAAATTTCTTCAAAACAATTCCCCGGCGCAATCTTTACATCGGCGCTCGGCGATATCGTTTTCCTCTCCGAGCGAAATATTTACGAGCCCTTGCGCACAATCGCGCACGCACCGCGCGCCCAGCGCTATCCCTCATCGGTGCCAGTGAGTGCGCAATCTGCCGGATCGCCGAGGAAGCCGCGAGCCGAAGATGAAGCCTATCTCCGGGGATCGGAAGCTTTCGAAGAAAGCTCCTCGGCTCGCGGACGTCCGCGTCAGCTGCTCCGACCGCCGAGGGGAGCTTTTGGCTCTGCTCGGGCCCGAGCATGGGAACCTCCGCTCCTGCAGGCTCGATGGATTTACGGCACCGCGGCACCGCCTTTTGATAATTGTGCGAGGAGGCGCGATCGGAAGCGACTCCGCTTTTGCGAGCTGCAATTTGCCATTATTCGAGGCAATATGTGAGTTTGCGCGAGGGCAATTAGGGCAGTCTAATTGTGTTACCAACTCGCGCTGCAGCAAAGACTCCGCGTAATCTGCTCCAGCCCCTGAACTCGATTTTATAATTTCTGAGAGTCTGAGAAGTGCTCGGACGATCGCCTTTATCAAATTACCTTTTCAATAAGGTGTCTTTTTATTTCTCCGTAATTCGAGACAAGTGGGGAAGCAAAGCGGGCGATTTTTCAAAGCCGCAAAACATCACGGACGGGCTAATCTGAAAATAAATGCTCATCCGCGCTATTTTTCCCCCCGGCAGCGCGATAAAGTATAATTGTCCGCTAGGATTCCTAGCCCCAAGTATTTCCTCTATGAAAATTTAACTGACGTTTCGGCTTGATAACTGCGAAATTCTTCAAGGTGCTTCGTTCTTCTTAAACAACGGCGCACGCACACCGAATTCCAGGGATAACGCCAAGTAAAATACACTCGAGCGTTTATCATCGCGCGGGCTTTTGAAGCCGAGGCGAGGCGTCATTAGTCGGAGTCCGCTTTAAAATTGAATTAGACGAATGGACTTTTCGGGCTCTTATCGGGCGCTCGATCTCGCGGACAATGGAGTCGCGGAGTTGTCGCGAGAAGCCGCTAATTCGTCAATTCGCGAGGTCAGCGCAGGGGTCGGCTCTTGGCTCGTTTCGTGCGACTCGCGAGCGCGCACGCGCATTGTCCTCCGGCGTAAAAGTACCTCGATAACGGCCGAGCCACGATGCAATTAAACGTCCATCAGGATCGGGAATTTGTTCTCGAGGCGCATTTGAACATTGTTCGGGGCCTTGCGTCCATCTCATCGGACGCGACGCACCAGCACTGCTCGGCCGCTCCGGTAATAAAATCTGAATTTCAGTGGCAATAGATCTCCGTCCAGCTAACGTCTCGCTCGCGTTCGAGGAAATCCTCGGCTCTGGTCGGGGGGGGGGCATTTTCAATGGACAGGATGAAGAAAGCTTCATAATAGAGGACACGACAACACTTCCGCGATTGGATTGATATTTCAATAGTGTCGCTCATCTCTAATCGTTTCGCTGCTGGTTTAGCAATGCTCGCGATGCTCGGACGTTTTTTTATCGGCGTACAAGTGCCCGTTACTGTTTGTTTTTGTCCTTCACTCGATCACTTGGGCATATAATCATACATTGTACGTCTCGATTACTGTCCTCGTCTGTCCTTTCGCCGCGCGCCATCTATTCTACGTTTATTGGCAACTTAATTGATTTAAATACAATGCAAGTTTTATGGAATGTTCGGCTTCATCTGATACATTGTATGTCGCAGACACAGTAGTTCTTAAGTTAGGAATGGGCGAAATAAGCCGTTCCGAATTGGCCAATCCCTCAATATTGTCGTCGATGTTAGTTCCGCGAGTGGACGAAAGTGGCACGATGGAGCAAAATGTTAATTTCGTCGAATAACAATTAAACGGCATTGAGCGCCACTCTTCTCGCCGTCACAGTGCGATTGTGAATAACGTTAAATACGCGAAAACAAACAGAACTTAATATTCTCATTATTAAAATATCCTTTCGGCTTTCGAACACTACATTTTTTACTTACGAAGCTGTTGAGCAGATAAAAGTCAAGAATAAACTCCTGGATTTATCGATTAAAATCAATTCTTCGCGCTGTTGTAACGACACTAAATTATCGCCTTCGTCATAATTAATGGATAAGACGAGTGCACGATGGTACTTTTAAGTATCGGCAATATTCTACACGTGCGTGATGTAAATTATGTACGATACAGTCTAAATTAATTAATCGATAACTTCTGCAACTTGGATAAATTGAAGGTACAAAATGGCCAGCGTTGAGAACAAAGTACGAGAGAAGGTCTGAATTCTAATATCATCCATCGACACTACCTTTGGACGGGTGGGATTTAATAACGCGAGCCTTTCCCCAACACCGCGACCGTTGCGCTTCGCAAAAGTCCAGCGCAGCTGAAAAGAGGATTGTTTAAAGAACCGGAGGCACCAATGCTAAACGCATTCAGAGAAAGCACAACAATTTGGCCTTAAACACACAATAAACGCCGAGTTTGAACGTCGGCTTACATCGGCTCGACAAAAAGACTTCCTCCAGCGGGAAAGGATGCGGTGCGTCCTTCCACACAACACATTTCACAAAGTACATTGTATGCCTTACATACCCGAGTCGCAAATAGCCCTTCATGCGTATCTCTCGCCAATGGCACGGAGAGTCTCCCCGAGTGAAATTGCAGTGATACCGAGTAATGGTCAGGTACGTGTTCGTGCTTGATGTTATACGCGTACTGTCATTAATGTCGTCCGTGCTCCCGGCAAGGAGAGACTGTATTTTACGAAGTTGCGCGCCCGGCTCAAGGACGCACCGCAGCTTCATATCCGGCGCGAAGTTCTGCCTCGGTTCCCCTCGCCTTCTCTTTCTCTCTCTCTCTCGTTTAATACCCGTAAAAATTGCCGAAATCGCGCGGTATTGCAAAACCAGCGGAAACTCGGCCGCGAGTCCTTGATTTTCCCCGGCGATAAATCCTCACCTAACTAACTATCGCTGTCTTTCTGTTTCAGTCCAAAGCAAAGTACGATGCTCCGAGCAGGCAATGGAGGTTGACATCGTTAGGACCACACCCCAGGCCATTATATACCTTCAGCAGCTGAAAAATTATCCAGGTAATGGGAATTGCGACGTCCATTTTTAACCGCCTTGACACGTCTGCGCCCTACAAAGCTAACCATTTCGCGCGAATGCCAATTCGCAAGATCGATCAGAAACTAACCGAAACTTTCCAAGTGCGAGCATTTTTTGGCACCCTGATATTATGCAGTTAAGCTTCAATGTTTCAAGAATTTATTTATCGAATTTCGTACGTAAAAAGACGTCTGTATGCTCGCCGCTACTTTTAGGGGGGGGGAATTTTTTGCATTAAAGTTATTAAAATAATTGGCTCCAGAGGCTGGAAAATATTAAAGAAGTTTGCCTGTTTATTTGTCGCAGAAAAAAATAAGAATGATTTAAATGCGTACAGACAAGGTAATTCAAAAGTCGTTAACCGATCGACTGAATTATGTTTAAAATGAAACATACGAATTAATGTCTTAAATATACAAAATCAGCATAAGTGTAGCGGAAATAATTTACTCAATGATATTTATCATCTTTGTTATAATTTATACAATATTTTTCAATCGTCGTCGGAGAATTTTAAATGAAAAATAATTCGAATTCCTCGAGGAAGCGATTAAATAGTTATCTTTATAAGAAGCTTCAATCTTTCGAAAATTGTTTTAAAATTACCGTGCGACGATGGCGTAAAAAAAGGTGTGCGAATTTTCGGTGTAGCTTGTATTGGACTTAACGTACGTAAGAGTCTTTCGAAGGTGACAACGGTATTGCGTGGGAACTCACATACTGCGATTTCAATTCAAAACGCACCTCCGAATAAGAGAAAGAGCAAAGTTGTTAGATTCGAAATAGTCGATCTTACAATGAGTTATTGACAAAAGCTCGAGGTGTGGAGAACAAATCGGAACGCTATAATGAGAGAAATGCCGGGGGACAAGGGCCGTAAGAAGTAAAGCAAATAAAATGTTAATGTCGATATTGAAAATAATTCCAAGGAGAGCCGCAGCTGGACAATAAAAGCGGCACTTATATTCAGGTGGCTTACTTACGCACTTAGCAGCTCGTCTAATGAGTATATAACAAAGACATAATGCGGCTGGGGTCTCGCTTTCACTCACGGAATCTTCCTCGCGCATCTCTGCGCGCGCATTTTCAAGGCACCGAGGCGCGTTCTGCTATTAATTGTGCGGCACCGACGCTCATTGAATCCGATAATTGCCGCACGAGGCCGTGTAATTGTCGCGACTCAATTTTCTTGCAACTCCCCAACCAGGGCAGGTTTGCAGCCGCACGCTCGAGGGAGGCTCGGGGGAGGCTGCAGGGGAGGGGCAGGTAAAAAATGAAGCAAACGCCGGGACGAGCAGCGCGAAATATGACTTCTTTTTACACGCTCTTAGGCTCACCGCCTACGAGTATAATGCGGATTTCACGACTGCTTTGGTCTCAAAAAAGGGCATTGTTAATGTCGCAAATTACTTTGAGAGATTAGCGATTTTTCTCCGCACTTCGGAATCTATTACACTTCCTTTATTGAATTTATCCGCGAGCCGACGCTTCTTCTGCCCGAGTACCGTAACTAATTTATTTAATATTAATTACGAGCTAGTAATAGCCATTCCGATTGACAAGCTATAATATCCGCTGCAAGTGTCGTTGTGATATAATAATTACACTTACTCTGCACTCTGAATCATTGCGGTTTTTATTTACGAATTCTTTTGAATAAATTTGAATGGCAATTTCATGTGCTTCTTTAAAGTAACCGTAATAGACTTCTATAAAGTAATCATTACGATGCGATCGTTTATTGGATTTTTCTCACTTGGATCAGTTGCGGTACTTTACGTTCGCAATTAGAAGAAAGGACTGCGTCGAGGCGATATTTAAAAAATTTACGCTAAAAGCAAATTTCGAATTATTTTATTTCAACGCAAACAGAAGACGGAAAACGGAGGTTTTTTCAATTTTGCTTTGTTGTTACTTACTATTTTCAAAATGCAACATGTTCAAAGCATCTTCTGCTGTATAAAATTACGTACACGAGGCATTAAAATTAAAAGGCTGTTATATATCAGAGCTGATCTTAAGCAATAAATCTTAGACGTTTGGTATTGCCATATTGTGCGTGCAGTATTTTAAGAGTTTAAACACTACAATTCATTCGATTGCAGTTAAACGCGAATTGTTTCCCTATACTTTGCTTCTCACCAGCTATGCGAGAGAGTTTTTCACCTTGTAAGCTTACACTTGTAACGCTATAAGCAATACAGTATTGCTCGAGTTTTTGTTGCTGATTTGTATTGTTAACATCAATAATTTTTGCCGGCAAGAGGAAACGAAATTCAGGAAAAAAGGGGCTCGAACGCATCGTCAAAGAGCACGAACCTTTTAAAAAATCTTGCTTTCTATAATTCGTGCAATAAGTCTTGTTACACAAATTTTACGAGCTTCAAACTAAGCGAGTGTAGGTTGTAGGTTGTATAAAGATCGCTCGGGTTTTCTTTGTATTGGGCGAGAAGGGGCGTAAGAGCAGTGCGGCTCCCTCTCCCGGCATTCGCTCGACCATTTCGAATGAACCAATGAAACTCGGTTGCGCGCCCAATCAAAAAAACAAGCTAATTTTCTTGTAAGCACTTTGATGCTGCATAAAGTAATAAAATATTTGTTAACTTAGCCACGGAACTGCGAGTCGCACTTTCAATATACTTTTCGAATATCTTATCCTTTCTTATCTTCTAACTTGAATTTATATGTTTTTGCCTATTTTTTCTTGGATCGACATTCAAATTCTCAAATAAAAGAGGCGTCAAATTTTGCATTCGAAATTTTTATTTATATTTATATGATTGTCGTACGTTGTTTTAAAAAATGTTAAAAATAATTATATGTTACGTTCACGTGTTGCCTGCGAACAAGTTTTAAGAAAAATCCGGACAACGAGTTTTAGATTTTCATCGAACGCTTGTATGAAATATCGTTTAAAAAAATTAATTCTTTAAGATCAGAAATACGTTTTCCGAATCTCATTTAAAATTGATTTCTCTACACGATCCAATGATACGCAATTTATCCGAATTTAATAATTCAAATTTTACAGAATATATTAACAATTTTAACATTTTACAAATATACATTGTCCTTCGTACATATTGTTATAATTTTTGTTTTGATGAATTATTTTTTTTATCCCTTTTTCTAATATTCATAAAATACGAAGACTATTCGAGAACACTAGATCTTCTAGTGAATTACGTTTTTTCACTATTTTTCTAAATAGAAACATCACTCGTCAACTCTTTACTTTCGTTTAAAACGTGTTTATCTTGTTATTATATTAATTTATGACTGTTGGTAGTTAATCGAGAGTAATAATATTCATTTATAATCTTGATTTCTATAATTTGTTTTGAAACTTAAAACTTTTAATAGAGACTAGGTATTATTTAAAGTAATATGTATAATAATTAGACTCGTAAAGTAGTTTAAGTTTTACAAATAGAATAAAAGATTATAGAGTGGGACTATTTAAAGCACGTGAACAATTTTTGTCTATTTCTTGTATTAACTAAAATATCCTATTACGCGCGAGTAATCCTAGTCTTTTACGACTACACACAATTCAAAGTCAGATGGTTAATGTAAGTCTATAGCCTTTACGAGTATTATGTTGTAGAAAATAAAGATTTGAAATTTTTTCGAAGCTCTTGTCGATATCGCGAACGTTACATATTTTTCATCCGAGCACGATTCCAATAAAAATAAGATTTGAACGTTTGGCAATTTGCTATATATTTAAAAGATTAGTCGGGTTGGTAAAACCAAACAGCGCATTGTCAATAAACTGTGGATTTTTAAATAAAATTCAACGTTTAATTTAATGCGTTATAATAGTTAATTTGTTAGAAGTCATAAGATTATATTTTCATAATGAAATGTACGTAAATCATAAAATTAAAGCTTCTTATATTATCTCTCCGTAGAAATCGGGATTTATGTAGTTTGACAAGTTTATGTCTTTATTATCGTAAATAACTATATCACGCCATTCGCGATGTTATCTAAAATATAAGTTTTAAATCGAATGTTGAAAATTAAATACGTTCGATCTACTGTATGCAAATATTAGTTGTTAATTTTACATTTTTTACTTAGACACCCTAATTACGTTACATTTGATTTAATTTCAAACTTAATTATTTCCTCATTGGATGCGTAGCATATGTCGTTGTAAAAAAAAATTTAGAAGAAATGTTATTAAAATCTTGTACAAAAAAAATATTTAAAAAAGTTTGCTTTTGTCAAAACTAGCGTCTCACAGATCTTGAATATTTGCTGCAATATTCTCACTTTTATTACTTTGTACATTCTTGATCGAGGCTCACCGAAATGCTGCGAAAGTACTGCACTATAATTAAATAATAATTTTACAGCGTATCGACTAAAAATTCTCGGCCGTTTTTAATCTCTCGTAAATATATAGTGTCCGAGACGGTTAATCCTCTAATACGTGATTTGTGATAAAAAGCTAAGCATTAACGCGTACGTAAAAATTGAGTCCTGGAAAGTAGCTCAGGGTGCCGTTTTCTCACAGTCTGGCAAAAATTCAAAAATATCAACAAAAAAGCGGAAAAAGAACGTAATCGAAATAATTAGATTCTCCATCTTTGAGTAATGAAGCATCAAGTGGCGTGACGCGTAACGGTTCTGGATTCAATTAAAAGCCCCTCGAAAAGATCCTTAACACAGAATCTGATTCAATTTCTCATTAGAAGCCCATAGATTCGAGTCCGCAGATACATCATAAATATAAATGCCCGGCATGACTTTTCCATTTGCAGATGAAGCCTGCAAGCCGAAACTCAGCAACGGTATTGCAACGTTTAGACTGTCGCTGTTGGAGAAGGACATGTCTCGCTGTGGGGTCATGAGAATTACCAATAAGCTCACGGTAAGTAGTCGCGCGTATCGCCTCTATCGATGTGTGCGGAAGGCGCCTCATTTAGTGACGTTAGAGCGGTTATTGATGAGCGATAAACGCATTAAGCTTTCTGATAGGCGGGGGGGGGAGGCTGTGCAAAATCGCATATAATGTATTTTCATAATAATAATCGCGTCGTAAACATTATAAGTTTTTGCTGCGCGGAACGTTAATTTTTTATCGGCGCTTCTTGTGTTACGGCACTTTGTCTGCTCGGGTTGGAAAGTCAAATTCAAAAACGTGAAATTAAGCGCGTGAAAAATTAGGATTCGCTTGCACGAGTCTACTGCGCTCGTCGGTCTAAAACTCGGATTAGCACGGGCACTCGAGTTCAAATACTCGTCTAAAGATCTCGGAGAGAAAGATTGCACTTTCGCTTAACACGATTACAGTGCTTTTGACGCATAGGAACAGTTGCAGCGACTAATCTTTACCTACGAACTCAACTGAGCCGTACAAAAGACGAGTTGACTTTGACAACGTCTGTCCGCGTCCAGGCGAAACTCGAACACAATAACCAACGTGATGAAGTAAACTTTATTCTACCATTCGAACAGGGCCAAAAGGTTTACTACCATCAGATAATAGTGGAAGAGCCGGCTGATTCCAGCAAGCACACCTTCACTGTCAAGTGCAGCATCACCGAAGTGATCGTGCAGCAACCGAACTTCGCCGGCAGGACGAATCATTCCGTGTCCAGGAGGAGCGTCTTACCGGAAGACTTCGAAGCCGATGCGTGAGTCATCTCGCCTTTTTTCCCTTACATCCTTATCCGTCCACGGGCGGCTTTTCACCAACTTACGTAACTTACCCTGATACCGTGAACATTTGCATACACTGATAACGCGTGGACTGCACCAGAGGCTTGTTCATCAACAGATGGATTCGAGTTTTTTTCCTCCTCGTATGGTTAACAGAAGGAAATAGTTATGATCGAGACGTTGAAAAATGCGCAAAGGTTTGCGGGAGAAAAATATCGAGGCCTTATATAGCTTGAAGCTTAGTATTATTTGAAAAGGAATGTTAACCGACGCGAAAGAGGGAGTGGATTCAGAAAAATACTTTTAATGTGGTTTCACATAAATTACGCGCGGTAGTTAGTCATCTTTCATGCATTTATATAAGCATTTAAGAAATATACATTGAGAGGCTAAAGATACTTAATATTCGAAATATGATAAGTGCTAATGGTAATAAAAATACGGGTTTAGGAAAATGGCTAGGTTATAATTTATACGATATTCGAAAATATTTAAATACTTACGTTTAATAAATTTGATTAAAAATTTTTTAACCGGAGATATGATATTTATTGCCTGTGAAAATGTTCAATCGAAGAATAACGCGAAGCTTACGAAACAGCAAGTGATAAATATGTACTTTGGAAAAGGTTTTCTTTTTGAATTTTAATTTCGCAGTGAGAACATTTCTGCTTCGAAAACGGGCACAATATTTTCCAACGGCTAATCTCAAATATCGTATCGCGTGGTGCGATATGATTTTTAGCAAACTTCATTCGATAAGGAAGTTTTCATAAACGTTAGTATTAGGAATTCATCACTTCTCCACATGAAATCCATCCATTTCACAACATAATTGCTTAATATTATCGCTTGATAATAAAGCTTATGGATAAGATTTTACAGATTTCACGTTGAAAAGTATTAATTTTACAACATTTTGGTCAGTCATCTTCTTTCTAGATTTCTATGTATTTATTTTGATAAGAAATTGCAATAATTAGGAACACTATGGAGTAATATCGGTATGTCTAATACAATTACTAAGTTGAAAGTATAAGTGAAACGTGCGGCCTCGTTGGAGGCGAAGATAATGGTACAGCGGAGCGAAGAGAAGAGTTGACCCAGGGAGGGGGATGTTTATGCAAACAGAGAGTGACGGGAAAACGGGGAAAAAACTAAGCATCGATCGTTAAAAACAAATTTTTGCTTAGAGATAGACATTAGATCAAGCGGCAAGCAGTCGTCTCTCAGCTATTATTTGCCTTCATTCGTGTGTTCGTATCAGCTTGCAATCACGTCGCTGAGAAATGAAACGGAAACAAGCAAGAAGTAAACATCCTTGCCCTGACGTATGTAACTCTCCGAGTCCAAAGATTCTAAACTGCGGCATGTGTAGTGGCTGAACTGTGTCGATGTTTGTATGAACTGATTTAGATGTAGAATAAAATGTACCGTGCGTTCCTACTCTCGCGCACCTCCGTTTAAGCTTTTAGATCCTTTTTAGATCCTTTTAGATCCTCTGTAGCCCCAATTCCCACAATTACTGATGTTTTGACTCTTGACAGACGCTTGTTAATTTTTAAGGCTCGTTATTTCATTCCCAGGAAGCCAACCTTGCATTCGAGTAACTTGATAATATAATAATAACAACGGTAATGTCAAATTCACCTCTTTTATTAATTATTTTAGAAGCCATCTAGACTTTTAGAAAGGAAATGGGTCAAAGATAATTTACTTTTTAATCATCGATCTATAGTTAGCAAGATATCTGAGAAAGTGCTATTTACTTTTGGTTATGTGATTATTTTTCCTTTAAACAAGGAAATCAATTGATGTTATTAGAATTATAAACTTGCAAGACTTTATTATTCTCTTGTCTCAAAAGATCAATGTACGTGGATACAGACGCACGCGAATAAAAACACGACTGCAGGAGTATTCCTTTTAAAACTGAGAAAACTACTGTTCTTTAATATTGCTAAGCTTTACACACGCATCCTCTCCTCCTGGAATAAAGCAGATAAGAAACGTCCCGATAATTTCACTTATTTATGTCGTAATGTTCCCACCGTTGTCGGAAGACAAGACTGCATCCAGTAAAAATAGAGAATCGACTTCGTATTTCAAGTTAATCCGATTCCGACTCGGATGGTACGAGAGTGACAAGTGATGTCGAGGATTTTGACACACTTACATGCTTCTTCGAGTCTTTCGTCAATTTCTTCAACGGTTTTTCGATTTATGATTTTTTACTCGTCCACGAATTACCAACCCAGATCATACGAGGACCGAGTCCAAGGTGCACGTCGGAATGTGGGGAGCGTCGTTGCTTTGGCAAAAATCTTGGGAATTAAATGCCGTGACGAGAGGATCGATCGCCTTTTTGGTGGCCTTCGATATCTCATTTTCATTCGAATTTGAACTAAGCGATTAAGAGTTGCGATGCCGGCGGTCCGGTTCGTTCCTCGGAATATAATCGGCAAAAAATTTGCACGAATGCCGATTTTCGAATTCAGCTTCTCACGCGACGGCGGGGGTTGCTCTTTTACTTGTGTCCCTGTATTGACTCGCACCAAGTACTCGTGTGCGGAACTTGTCTTTTCTTTTTCTGTAATATTGGCTGCGCGCTGAATTTCTAGTGCTTGTCTTAGATACCATCGTAGCATTTTTCCGTGAACGAAAGCATTAATCTCGGTAATTAATATCATGTGTAAAATTGCGCCAACCGTGTGTTTTTGTGAAATAATTTGCACAAACATTGAACTTTTCATGTTTCGTGCACCGGCTATTTATTACGAGTTGCATTTTTAGAGTTAATTCTTAAGTGTGGATGACACTGAAAGTACAGTATCGCAATTAAGTATAATATGCATGAATTTTAAGTTGAGCGAATGAAATAAACAACGGTATATAACTTCTAAAGTATAAATCATTATATACGTATATATTAAATAATGATGTAGATTATAAACATCAATTTTATACGTTATATCATTATATTTCTTCCTTGTAAAGAGTTGATAAGGCAGGTAATTACTAGCATTAGAGTAATATTTCTTAGGAAAATTACATGTAACACATAATTCATCACCAGTATATTACGATCTTCATTATATAATTGTTTTCGTTCCATTATAAATTTGTTACATTTCCTTGTTAGTAATTCTATTCTATTTTTCTATTTTTCCTCCGATTACAAAAGCTCATTCACATATGCAGTGTAAGTATTGATATCATAGTGTATAAATATATATATATATATATATATGAATACGCAATGATATGAAACGTATACGTGTATTCGAATTATATATGTTTTTGAACTTTTTCGTATTTTTATGTCTACAAATATAAACAAATTTCTTATAAAATATTATTAAATATAGCATAATTAAAGATGCATGTTTATATTTATCAAAATTTGGCCTATCTATAGACTATAAATATTTTATTTATTAATTATTCGTAAATAATAGGTAAATAATAATAACCTACCGAGCATAGTACACATAATATTAATTCTGATAATTACTCAAATTATTTTCTCAATATATAATTCAATAATTTAATGTTGTATGTCACAAAATATTGATTTTTTAATTAAGTTTTTGTATAAATATTTTGATAAGATATAATATTTATAATATCAAAATTTTTGTTAATAAGTAATTACATAAATAAAATTTATGGTTTTTCTAAATCTTAATAGTTAATAACGATGTAATGTTTCGATAATAAAACAAATATAAGTTATTTGTTGAAAAGAATCTTAATGCGCCGAAATAGATAATTGCTCAAAAGTTTTTAAAAATAATTAAATTAATTTTAAATTTAAATAAAAGTGTAATTATTTAAACGTACAAATTTCACTTTACACTTTTTCTGTTATAAACGATATTGAAGTCATTTAAAATATAATGAAATAGTGGGGAATATTATCTGAAAAAACATTATTTTCTTTAATACAGTTGGCAAGCCAAACGATTAGCTACGACTGACTCGTCTTTTCTACAAATTTCGACCAGTTCACATTGTTGTTTTTTTGTCGACGCTCGCATTGTTTTCCCACACCGCATGGTTCTTTGAAACCCCTCCCTTCTACTATATAAAATGCTTAGAATATCTGTCGTCTTTGTTAATCTAAATAAATCATTTTTAACACGAACAAATTTTTTTAGTATTAAAAAGCTCCTGATGTTATGTGATAATATACATTCTAAACTTCTTATTATTACGAACTTATTTTATTTTAACGTGTATATTTAAATACAAAATATATTGTAAATAATGCTAAATAATTACAGTTAACACTAATTATTTAAGATTTTTAATAAAATTTAAAGAAAATAGTAGAGAACAATCAAAATTATAAATAAAAGATTGTTTCTGAATGAAGTTTCTTACATTTCTTCCAGAGATTTCATTTACCTTATCTACTTATTTTTCTGAATTTATAATAAGTAACTGTTTTTCCAACATCTGTATTTATCTCCATATTATTTTACACACGCAACAGGTATTATTATTACAGATAAACTTATATAGAAAAATTATAACTATCGAATATAATTTTGATAATTTGATATTATTTGAAAAATTGCAATTAGAATACACAATTTTTGTTGACATAAAATTATATATTTCACATAAGTGTATAGTGTACTTTAATTACTATAATTTCGTAATTGCGAGCGATGGACATTTAAAATATTAAATTTGATTAAAATTTAATAAGATGACAGCGAAACATTTTGTCATATATTAAAATTAAGTATTTACTTTTTGCTTTAAATTTTTGGTTTGAACATAAGAATTTATATTTTTAATTTAATATAAGAAGTTTGTTGATAGCCAAACTATTATAATAAATACCTTTTATTATGTAATAGAATATTAAAAATTCATAATTTTATGTTGGAATAAGTTTTTAAAATTAATTAAGCCAATTTTCGCAAGAATAAAATTTACATAAATGATTTTTCATAAATATTTTTATATTAATAATATTAGTGTAAAAAAATATAAAAAATTTCGATAATTTTAATTTAATGAGAAATACGGGTTAAATATTGGTTCTATTTGTAGAGTTAATACGAAATCTTTAAATAACATCATTTCAATTACTTGAAAACAATAGAATTTTTTATGTATTCAGTGTATAATCTATATATGAATGTGTATAATTGAGAAAAAGAAGATTCATTTCGCTCGATATTATTTAATATTTTTAATTACGCTTAACTATAAATGAATAGTTTTAACTATTTTTACGAATACGACAATTAAAAAGAATTTTATTCGGTATTGTTAATTTTACTTGCATAAAATTTACATGTATATAGATATGAAATTGGCATTGGGGTTTTTGTTAATTCAAAAACGGATAGGCCATTGATACGACCGAGAAATATAAAGTAAAGTAATTTCATCATAATACCGGGGGCGATGGACATTCCTGTTGAAGCAATAATGTACACCTCGATTAGAAAAATCCGCCAATTGAGATCTAGAGACAAACAACTATGTGATTTTATACTTTCCGAGAATACAAAATAATTTTTTCCGTCCATATAATGTTGTGGAGAATCATTTACATTCTTTTTCTTTTTTAAAACGAGCGACAATGCGCGCGCGTACGTCTTTCTTGGGAGAGCGCGTGTGTGCGTAAGAAAGAAAGAGAGAGAGAGAGAGAGAGAGAGAGACAAAATGTGTGCACTCCTCAGTTCCGCGGAGAAGGTCGTTACGCACGAGATGTCGCTTTAACGAGCAGACCCTGCGCGTTTTCTCAATCCAATAGGGAAAAGAAGGTTACAGAGAAGAAAGGCGGAGAAAAAGTGGCGAGGAGGGAAACCGTCACAAGTATCCGGATTAGCTGGGTGGCAATCGAATATGCATTTAATTAATACAAGGATTAAAGACTGTGGTCTTCTTTGTGTCCTGGATAACCGCTGATCCTCGTAGTCCGCAGCCATTTCCTCTTCTTTCCAGTTTTGTCGACTTGTGCTCGCCTGCGCTTTTTTCTGTTATGATTTCACATTTGTCGGGAGTTTACGTACGAAGAAACCAGATCGTTAGATAAAGCGAATGCAAGGAATTGCGGTTCATATAGTGTTTGTTAAAAATTATTTAAGAATTACGGTAAATACTTATGTGCCAACGGGAAAAAATCACTGGGTGTGTGTGTGCCCTTATTCTTTATTTTGCGAAAATCCCTGGAATAATGTTTAGCTAATGTATGCAAATTAAAACACCAGTGAACGTGGTATATAGTTTTTCACTATATACCACTCCCATTATGTTTTAGTGCGTCGGTAATAAAATAGAATAAGGTTGCCTGATAAGAAATACGTTCTAATAAGGGACGGATGTATATTTTACAAGTGCTCTACTGCATTTGATCCGTGTTGCGTGAAATTCGCAAACATTAAAATCTCTATGTTTAATCAATTGTCTATTAGTATTGAGATAAAAATTACTTGGGTTAATAGGTTTCCGACGTTCCTTGAAAATTACTTTCCATTAAAGTCAACCAAACCTAATGCAGTTTTAAATTTAACGAATGCCGATGTTTCTTTATAAACTTAACGCTTGTAATTCTTAAACTTTATTTTATATTTACATTCTAAATATATCACGGGAGAGTAGCTGTAAATGCTTTAAGCCGAAGGTTTTCAAACAAGTAATGAAAAATTAAATTATTATCTTATTTAACTAGTTTATTTATTACGTATATATTTATAAAATTGAAAACTTGACAATATTGAATACATGTAAGGAATTCATTTAAGTAGACATCATCTTATTGTAAAGCTGTAAATTGTTAAATAGAAAGGGACACTGCACGCGAATGAATTGAATAAATAGGATTTAAAAAGTTGTATTTTATGCTAACAATAATTTTATAAAAGTATTTAATGGGAAGAACATAACCTAATAAGCTTAATACAGGAAATTGGTTTCATGCAAAGCCTATTTATCGACTGTAAATTTAAGTCTGTTAAAATTATACTCTTATGTGTATAATTTAGTATTATTATTTTTACACGGTGTTACAAATGTTTTAATACAGTTATGTCCAGTATTGGTCCCGCGTATCTTGTCTCAACACAAGCCACTAAAGCACGAAAAGGCACGTAAAATTCTCGATGTGGTAATTTACCCATAAATTTCGTAGTCTTGAAATCTTCACTTTTGCAGTGCATTGTTATAGATTCTCGTTTATACGTGCAAGTAGTTCGCAGTAAAAATTAACCTCGAGCCAAGGAGCTACATCTCGCGTATGGTGCATAAACGTAAATGAAGCAAATAGGATTCGATGGTAGGAGTCCGGCTCGTTTCTCCATGTAACAGTTACGCGAGAATTCTCCAACAGCTGACTAACCCGATTTTCCCGCGGCGATTCGACTTCCGTAATAACGAGTTGAATTCTCGTTGGCTGATCCGTTGAATAACGAATGAGTGCGCGTGCGCGTGCGCGAGCATTGACATCACTCGGCTGATGCAGCAGGACGCAACAAGATCATACGCCTTGTACCGCGATTCCGACGGACTTTGATACGCATCGAATTTTTTCGGAAGAGAAATACCTGTCCTCTTAGAGAGTTTCCAGCTTTCTTTCTTAGCTTGTTTTATGAGCGAGATGTGTCACATTTTTTGAGTCTCGCCATTTTAAAGAATGCGCGTTGAGATAGGGCGGACGATAGTAGCCAGGAACTATTTTGTAATAATTAAAGATTTTATCAGAATGAGCAGTATTTGTAAGGTGCAAAGTCACAAGTTGTATAGTATTTTTACAAAGCATTCGATTACGTTTCTTGGTACTTGGTGCGTCTAATTCTTCATTAGAATTAGAAGATGCTAATCGCGAAAACGTTGCTTTGATAAGTACTAATTTTAGTTCGATGTATCGCTGTTAATTGGGATTGAAATGCGTATCGTAAACCTGGTATCGCTCGGTCGCTGAGCTTCGCGAGATTCGTTTGATGCTTTTCCACTCTTCCCGCACGACTAGGTAACGAATTTTTATCTGAATTTATATTTATTTAATTGATTGATATTAATAATAGATTATATTAATTAGCGATCAATCAATACTACGAAAATGCGAGTAGAACAATGTCGGTAGATGCTCCAGCTGAACGCTGTTTATATTCGAGAATAATTGTATATTGATTTGATACAAATTAAAAGTTAGAATTTAATCACCAATTACTGTTGAACATGAAATTATAAATAAATGTAACAAATTAGCCATATTGAAATCGAAGATACCTGACACGTGTTCTTGCCAACGCTATATATAGTTTACAAGAACTTGATAATGATTTTTTATTTCTTGAAGTAGGTATTTATTTATACTAAATTATGTTTAGATGGCAATTTCGTTAAATTGCACATTGACTGCTCCTTCTAATGCATTATCGTTTAAAAATTATTAAATTTAATGCGTTGATTTATTATGTTCTTAATCTTAATTTATGTATAATATTAATATTATTTGTACACGAACAATTCGTACATTGTTATTTACATTTCTGTACATCTCTTACGTTCAAATTGCTTCTTACATATATTCATATTACTTAATATTGTATATTTTTACATTTATATATATTTTATTTATTCATTTATTCTTTTCTTCTTTCTTCTTCACTCCTGTTATTGCTTAACATCTATGCCTCTCTTTCACTCTCTTGTTGCCTTCTCTCCGTTTCAGTGAATCTTGTACAAAATGTTTATATCGTTTTCAGCACTTTATTGCTTTGTGCTCCACGATATTGCACTCCTCCGAAATGTTTGATTCCTTTTGTTTGAATCTCCTTCTATTAAGTAGTGCTGTTGTTCGTTTAATTCCTAATTGTATATCTTACCAATCATTTCATTGCCGCCCGATATCATTCCATTTATTATATTTACCATTCCTTTTATCATCGTACTTCTTCCGTAGTTCCTTCTTTTTTTGTTGCTTGCTTCTACCCCTCCCTGAACTTCCCGGGTTCTTTCTTAATTTAATTTTTTTCATTGTCTTCAATACCACTCCCTCTCTTTCCTGTTCTATCTCCTGTGGACCTTATTTTTTTCTTCGTCGTCTTCCTCCGCTCTAGATTTCGCTTCCTTTCATATTCCTTCAAAATGATACTTCAACTTTTCTTTCTCGATTACGGTATCTATCCTTCCTGTTCTTCTTTCTTTAACTATCCTAAGCTTTTCCCGATTTGCCCTTCATTGTTCCTTGATTTCTGTCTAAACTTTCCCTTTTTTGCTTTTAACATTTCTTTATACTTTTTTCTCGTCTCTGTATAATTTTGTCCATGTTCTTTTCTATCAGTCTCCTTCCATCTCTTGTCCTTTTCTAGAAGCATTTTTTCCCTTCTCAACACTCGTGATTCAACCACTCTTTTCTCATTTCTTCTACTCCTCCCTACACCACTTCTTTCCGTTGTTTCGCCCTTCATTATTCTTTTCATATCCATCCGATTCTCTATATCGCCTCCTTTTAATTTCCCCTTATACTCCTTCATTTTTTCTTTTGTCCAAAGCGTCCTCTTCCCTTTCTTCATCATCTTCCCGTCGTTCCTTACTTCCTTGTACATCGCTATTCGTA
Organism: Platyscapa corneri; assembly: GCA_018907185.1. NCBI lineage: Eukaryota > Metazoa > Arthropoda > Insecta > Hymenoptera > Agaonidae > Platyscapa > Platyscapa corneri. Next base: position 3,528,167 of record JACCHW010000018.1, on the reverse strand, counting down.
TACCTGTGATCGTCAGATTCTATTCTGTCCACCACCGTCATCCTTTCTATCCCCTTCTCACACTCTGGATTGACTATCACGTAGTCGATCACAGATACTTCTTTTCTGTTACAATAAGTCGATTCACCTCTATGATGCTAATATAATTATAATATGTTCTAAAAAATTTGTCTGTTTACTTTTCAAGTAAATTTTTTCACCCGTCTCTTTTTATAACGTTTTTTTATAATAATTATACTTTTTTTAATAGAAGAGAAAAATCAGTCTGAAGTGTAATTTTTAGTTATAAAGTGCAAATAATATACGAAATACGTATATAAAGTAGAGTTTCAATTTCATTATAGTTGACAAATTTAAAAATTTTTAAATCTTTATAGCTAATTTATTGATTTTTATATTATTTTCTAATTTTTGTTATTGAAAAGACTATCATTAACCGGAAAATAATTTCAAGTAATATAAATTGAATTCAGTTTTCTAATTATTATGTAATAATTTTGTATTTTAATAATATTTTTATAGTAAATAATTCATTAACGATTTTATATTTTAAAAAATTTGTGATTATCAAAAAATAAAGAAAGAAATTTATTTGTTTAGTCAGTAAATCGGATAAATTATAAAAATAGTTATTTTTTATTATTATTTAGTGATATTCAAAATTCATCGAGAAGTTTTTCCCTTGATAAGCTCCTCAAAATATTTTATTCTTAACTACTTTGTGCTTTTAAGCAGCATTAAAAAAAGTTGGAACGTTTGTAAAAAGTCAGATTTAATAAAAAAGAGAACACTTTATTCGCGTCGTCCTTGCCCTTTTATTTATTTACTTTTTTAATCGCTCGATGAGAGCTGATATTAAAAAATAATACACATATATGCGAGTTAATTGATAATTGCTCGGATTTCTTAGGTAATGTGTCGCAACTGTTTTAGAATCTGACGCAATGTTCGATGCGTTCGAGAGCTAAAAAATAAGACATGTCATAGTCCTCGAGCATGACAACGAATATTAATCATTACAGCCGTTAATTACTTGTACTCTATAAAAGTTAGAAATCATTCTGTTAGTATAGTAGTATCAGAGACGATTAATATTCTGATAAGGTGTACGAGTCAAAATTAAAAGTAACGTTACGAGATTCCAATGAATAGCTTCACACCTCATTTTAAATTTCATATTCGATTAACAGTAATTTTACGGAAATGACGAATCAGAAAAGGAATCAGCGATATCTGCGCGCTCGAATGGCCAAACGGAAAAGTGCGCGAGACGGCCAACCAAAGGCAAAGTGTTGGGTTTGCGAGGTGCAAACGCAGGAGTTGGCCCAGTTCTTGGATTTAAGGAGGATAGAACGGCGGCGTGTCGCGGACACCCGTGCGAGGCGCCGATCATCGGGGCAAGAACGGAAGCGATACTCCTGCTTCATTTTCCGCGCGGTGGACATCCACGACGGCTCGGATTATGCACAAAACACATCATGTAAGCAGGCGCGTCTCCCGCGCGCATTAGCCGTCGTCTCGCATGCGTTACACGAGCGCTCGTTCATTAGAATGCCCATTGGTATTTACACGAGGCGCGAGGGTCGTTCCGGTGCTCGGAGCCCGTGTATGAGCTCGCGAAATATATAAATCGCGCCTACGAGCGCAATCGCTATCCTAAATCTGCGTCTAGTCGGAAACGCTCGCGATCGCGATAAGCCCGAGCCGATATTCTGGTGCGCGGCAGAATGTATCGCGCGCTCGTGCCGGTCTCGGCCTCGGCTCAGATCTGCTCCCGATAAAGGACTGGCAACTTTTAATAAGATGCTAACTTACTAGACGTTATGTGCGAGCTCGGCGCTTTGCTTTCGGCATCTCTTTTCTCTCTCTCTCTCTCTCTCTCTCTCTCTCTCTCTCTCTCTCGAGGCGTCGACTTCTTCCATTTTAATGACTTTTCGTGCGAGCTTTTGAAGGAACATAAAATTGCAAGAGCATAACGCTTTCTTATCGCAGCTCTCGCCTCTGCTCATGGGTTTTTGAATTACGGAAAAACTTGTAGCGCGATCCTTCGTAAGAATCTTACTTGGCTTCTTCGTTTGTCGACTTTGATCCCAGTTACGAATCGTAATCAAATGTATGTCTTTCGTGTTAAACCAGCGAATAAAATCTTAATACCTGGATTATCCGAAACATTTTTCTCCGCTTACGACATTTCTTTTACGATTTTTACGCTAAATAATTATCAATAAAAATTATTCTACACCTGCGAGTAAAAGGTATTTGTTCACGGATACGTGTCTGCCCAGTATGAGTTTTTTTTTTATAATTCTTGACTCTTTATCGAGTAAAAGTTATAAAATTTATTTATCAGTGATTGATTTTACTCGATAAAAGCTCGAAGAGCAGCATCAAAAAGTAGAAAGTAATTTTTCAAACATACAAGAATGCTAGATTATTCAAAACAATTAGACAAATGATTCATTTTACCATGTAATGACTGCAAAAAATAATGTTATTACTGGTTAAATATTTAGCGAATGCGTTAGTGTTTTTACTACTACGAAAGAACATAGTCTTTTCTACAACATTTAAAAATTAATCAGTCGATAAATTCAACACGAAACAAATTATTCTATTAAATTTTACGCGCTATCCGTGTATTTATCAATATATTTTAATGACCCGCTCGAAACAATTTAACTAAAAAAAGACGATATTTAATAAAAAAATTTATTTAAAAAATCTATTACAGTCTAGAATATATAAAACGTCGGTTAAAAATATACGTAGAACCAATAGGAGTATAAGAGTGCGAGCAGATGCTTGTGATATTTACTAAAAGAAATTTGACGTTAGTAGCTTTTAATGATAGCGGTAAATACACAATTATACCTATAGATGTAATTTTAAAATATTTATGTACCTCACAGAACAAATGGTTGTAAAATCCCAGCTCGAGTGCCTTGTTCTTGATCTAGAAGCCTCAAACCAGATTCGTTCCTTTAGATTCATAAATTTAAAGGGACGTTAAAATGCCGTTTAATTTGCTCTGCTTTTCACTTCGTAATTACATTAGAACGCAAGCAGGTGATTGTATTATTCGAGCAAGATTTTAGTTCGATACCATGCATTGCGGAATGCCTAGTGCACAGATAAGAAGGCTCAAAATTAACAGGTGGAAAATTGTTATGAAATTCCGAATGAAAAGGGTGATTAGTCGCTTAAGGAGACAGAAGTAGTTTCGGGAGACGCTTTTCCAGTTTGAGCGAAAGTCAAGAAAGACAGGAGGAAGGCATAAATTTGCACACAGGTGGCCGGTAATTATCGGCCTGATTAAAGCCCTCGTCCTCGACGCGACGTTCGGGAAGGCCGCTTTTTCTGAAATCGTTGCTGTTCGCGTCCGCCCACCCTTTTTCAGGAGCCGCGCTCACCATTAAGCCTCCGGTGCAGGCCGATTTGAATACACGGCGGCTCCCTTGGACTCGCTTAATGTGTGTCGTCGCTCGGCGTAAAGGATTAAGGGGAGGGTAGGAGGGACTCCCCGGCAACGGATCGTTACAATGCATCAGATACGCTCTCGCGCTTCATTCAGCGATCGTCGGGGTTGACGATCGATAATTTGAATTCCCGTCTTCCTTTCGTGCTTGCCCGGCTTTTTACTCGTTTCGCGGGCGATCGCGTGTGTCCCTCCCTGCCGACCGCTCGGAAGCGCGCGGCACATAAATACGCCCGAGCAGATTGGAGCATCGATCGCGCTACCCGAGCCCCCGGGAGCTGGTGCATTGATCAAAGCCCGTGCCGCGGAAACTCTGCCTCCTATATCCGTCTTCCCCTTTTTTACCTGGCTTTCTCCTTCGAGGACAACTCTGCCCAATTTCCTTATTGCGAGGCGAGTTAAGCCGAAACGTACGAGCAGGACGAGATGCTCCTGTCGGTGATTATACGATCGCTACAACCTCCTCGGGGACCTCCATCTTATCCGCTAATACGCGTTTCATCCTCTTTTGGTATCGATTTTTCAGAAGTAGTTTCCAAATCTCTCCTCCCGAGTCTGCCTCAGTCTGCGTTAGCGTCTTCTATTTTCTAAACTTATTCGTCGATTTGAAACTTATTATTCATCAGCGTTCCAATGGGCAATGTCGAACAGGTTGATCAATGTGGCTACCTCTAACAACTTTTCCCAACAACTTAATTAGAAAAGAATTGACCGCAATTTTTCACGCGCAACTCTTGCTTATACATTTATTGCCAATCTGCGAGTTCTTGTTCGATTCGCTGCAGACTTGCTCACATGCCTATAGCTACGAGTTTTTCTTAATTTTCGTAAAATTTCCATCGCGCGCATTTTTCATCCTTTGTAATTGCAGGAGCTGAAAAATTCCTGCGTCTGCGTAGTACCTGTTTCTAGATTATTTCCATTCTGTCTTTGAAATAAATGATATTATTAATAAAGTTAAAATGTTTTTTTATTATAAAAAGCAAATTAATATCTGAGGAAGTAATCAAATAAAGAATTAAGGAAGTTCTTGAAAAATAATTACCGCTGCGTATGCATAATTCTGATTCGATGCTGTTATTTTGCAATATCTAAAAATGAAACGTGTCGCTAAAATATTGACTTTATAACGCTTTAATATCGAGATACAATTTAAAGTAATTACAACGGCAATTTACATATTACATATTCATATTTAGAGAAATAATCGTTGGCTTGTAGATATCGGCAAGTTTATATTGAAATTAATTTATACGTGAATAATATGCTTTCGTTGAAGTTCGATTAAATACAGAGCTTACCGATGCTTTTAAAATTTGAAATAATTAACAATATGGTGAGGCATAATTAATTATCTTTGAATAACTTAAATTTTTGCGTAATTCTGATAAGTCGCATAGAGCTACGGCTTATTTGATTATTGTTAAGTATTCAAAATTTATTGCATAATAAATTTTTAAAGTTTTAGTTTGATTAATCGATGAATTAATATTTTCTTTGCGACGTTAATTCAAATCGTGTATTTATTCCTTGAAATACTGTTTATTATCAAATAATTATTCATCGGTACAATAAAAAGATATCATTAGAATTACTATAAATATATTAATGTTGAAATTTTTTTCTCTCAATTTAATGTTTTTATGACATAAAAAACTTAAATTCTTCCCACATTCAAATGTAAAATCATCGAATATTTTATGAAGAATTTTTTTCATCTTAAGGACGAATATAGTAAATATAAACAATTATACTCAAATTAAAATTAAATAGTTATCGAAGACTAAAATGTATACGAATTTCTGCCTTTCGAAAATTTTTATAGCTTCCAGCTTCTCGGTAATTTTATGTAATTAATTTTCATTATATTAAGTATGTCCAGATTAAGCGTAAGATCATTTTAACAATGCAGAATATATAATTTACTGAAATTGGTTAAACGAGATGTTCGGACGCAAATTGCGAGAAAGAAAAAAATTAATATTAATTGGTCGAATAAATTCAAATAGGATATAGAGCGTAGGATAATTAGCTATCGTTATTCCCGCCAATACCACTAATAAATGTTAATGCGCTTATTAAGATGAGTGTTAATTTCTTATCGATCAAGGAATATGCTCGATGTCAAGAATAGGCAATAGCATAAACTAATTTTCCATTATCCGTAAGCATCGCTTGTACATTCAACAGGACAAACAGGAACTGTCGTCACGTGCTGTGATGTTTCCAGTCCGTTTTCAATTCCGCTTTACTTTCTTTCTAAACGCCCGTATTTTATAAAGGATATTCCCTTACTCCTGGTACTCGCTTCAACTTGGCTGCGTTCGCATCAGAGGCCAAGATTGTATTTCACGAATGCTCGCAAATGAACTATTATCGTATATAAGATATTTCGTAATTAAATCGTTGTTGCTGTACACCGATGATGGTCTACTGGATCGGGTGCGTCTCCTTCTTTTTTCTTCCCATCTTCCGTCGAGAACGAAAATAAAAACGAGCTGAATGTGCAAGTACAAATTATCGTAACAAGAGCGTACGGTGCGAGATAATTTTGCTCCTGGTGGGGCAACATTCTTTTTAAAAGTCACTATGATTTGTTAAAGGCGATATTGAGCTGCTTTGTTACTTCCGTGAATCTTAATTATGATATCGTATCCTCAGAAATAACGGTTGACTTTGCTCTCTTTCTGGCGATTTAAGTAGAAAGCTGTTAAATTGTAAGCAAATTGCATCGGGGATACTTTTTAAATAAGACGCGCTCCCGCTTCTTCGCTTTTTTAATTATGTAAAACATATTTGTAAACCGCTCACGGTCTTACCTGTAATTTCGCTATAATTAGCAGAACCAAATATTTCACAGGCGTATTAAGTTGTTTCGTATTATTTGCAAAAACAAAAACGAAGCTTCCCCTGGAAGCGGCGCTCGAGCAGCAACTGAAATTTCAGGAAGTCGATGAAAAGAAATAGTTGATTATTTGACAACATGTGAAAGACAACCGAGTGTGTTGTTAATTAATACAAGAATAAAAATAAAAATCGGAAACGCGAAATCGGCTCTGAAGAAAATAATTAAAGAAATTGCACGTTAAAGTTACGAAGTCTATCCAATCCTTTCACTGATTTTATGCGGACTTATATGTGTTCTTCTTCTGTTACATTAATGATACCCGGCTAATAATAGTGTTTATAAATTTATTACAGAAATACACCAGTACTAGGTATGTTGGAGGGTAATGCTTCGGAGCCAAAGTTGTTATTCAACGTCAGACAAGGTAATAAAATTATTAAGGACGAATTAGTTGTCAAACCTGGAACGCCATTACAAATGGAAATATATTTAAGTGAGGAAGCAGCAAAGGTTTATGGACTATTAGTTACGCACATGCAGGTTACTGACACCAAAAGGCAAGAAGAAACCATCATTTACAATGGGTAAATAACAATTACAAGCAGATAATGCTCGGTATATTCGACGTTTTTATCGACTTTTATTTATCAAACAGTGCCATTTTGAAGGAATAAGTAACTGCGAAACGTAATGGACGTTTTATTTTCTAAAATGTCGATTTGCTTCTATTCGGCTCGCGTCTAAACGAACGCATGCGTGAAACGTACGTCTGCTTGGAAATTATTGCTCGCGTCTTATTTTTCTCGCGCACTTGTAAGTTTTATTAACTGGCCGAGTATCGAGTAAATGCTAATAAGCGACAGGTGGAGCAGTCAGTCAGTCAATCGAGGATGAGATTCTAATGATTTTCTAAAGAACGGGACTACGTTTCGAAGTTACCTATTTTAGCTCCTAATCCACTGGCATTTGCATAATAACGTAACATTCTGCGAAGAGCAGAGATAGCCTTGGAGGCATAAATTTAAAGGCAAAAGAGGTCGCAAATTGGAAGGAGCGAAAGCTATTCACATTGAAAACATGCATAACTCTTGTTTTCAGGTGCTCGGTAGATCCTTATCTATTTGAGAACTTCGAGACGGTGAACGGCCACTTCTTATCCGCCAAGTTCCGCGCCTTCAAGTTCCCGGAGAGTAGCTACGTCCAGTTCCACGGTACCGTTACCGTTTGTGTGGGCAAATGTCGCGGGGTAAGTCGATTCCGGCGTGCGCGCCCCCGCGGGCTGCCATTGTGCCAGCGCGGAATTTATTCGACCTGACGGCGAGGAACGCGTCGAGCAACTCTCCTCCCGCGGGCTTTACGAACCCTGAACCGCGCGAATAAAGCATCCGGACGAGGGCAGAGTTGGAGCGAAACCCGTTTCCTCGCCACTACTTTCGCTCGGAATTTTACGATCCCTGATTTATTTAAAAGAGCACTCCGCTTAATTTTGGAAAATAATCAGGAGCTGCTCCCGCGAGCTTTTTCCGCTGAATAATGGATAATTCAGCAATTACGAGTGGCCTCGGCTCCAAGTGCTTTAACTTTTACTGGCCTACTACGCCTCGTTATCGCGATAAATGGCCTAATTGCCAATACTATTTTCAGCGCACTCGGGCATAAACATTTATCCGAAGAATTTAAATTTGCAGCTTGCGAATATTAATTTTCACGCTGCGACGTACCAGAAGTTGACGCGATAATTAATTGCTGACCGGCAATATCCGAATGAAAATTAATTTAATAAGGGATATCGGCATAGATAAACATGCTCCGGTAAAAAAATCCGCGTTATCGAAACGGCGGCATCGGACGACCAGCCAAGACCATTCATAAGTGCAGCCCGTTCAATGGAAATATTACCAATGGAATTGTTTCAATCTGTAATGATAATTGGAATGAACGAGGGTTTAATTGAAAATATCGCTGCATAGGCTGTGCGGGCTATTTTTGAGTTTCAGGGCCAGCTCCTTCGTATCGTGACTTTTAATTATTTTTATTTCTTTTTTCAACTCTTAAAACGATCTATCGATAACTTTGCGAAATGAAACTTGGTAATGATCAATCCTCGATCATCGTGCGAGTCACAATACCAAATTTATTTATTAAAGAAGTACTTATCCAAATAGGATAATTTTCGGTATCAAGGAAGTAAATTTCAATGCAACTAATGCGTATCTTGATGTAAGAAATTGTGTCTAAAGCGTTAAACTTTTTTGTCGCATTTTCGCTAATTCTATTGTTTTCTTAAGTACTCGATGTAAATGAATTTGCCCGCTACAAAAATTTGTACCAAGTCTTATATAATGCACGGGCTTGGAGTGCAGTTTAAAATAATCAGCAGTGTATACGGGGTACTTTCAAAGTTGTGTAATTGCTATAAATTACCTACGTGATTATAACTCATCTAATAATAAAGCAGATAAATCGTAAACTTAGTCGATCGTCTTATGGAATCTTAATTAGATAATATCTTTTAAAAATAGCAGCTAAGCTGTTTTTAATCCGAACGTGTATATTAAATTTTTCGGTTAACTGTATTTTATGCGTAACTAGGCCGACGCGAACCGCGTGCAATTTTTGCAAGTCGAAGCCGTACAATTTGCTCGCTCGTAATAAAAGACTTCCAATTACGCAATACGACCAGAATGTGATGAAACGCTGGAAAATGATGGGTTTTTCGAAATAAAAATGTCTGTGTTTTTATCCAGATTGAATGCAGCAATGGAAAAATTGGATATGGGAGAAGGAGACGCTCCGTGGAATCATCGGGTAATGATAAAAACGAGGTATGGGAAATGGCCATGTCAGTGTTCCTGAGGGTAGACTTCGATCATGACGTTCTTTCCGACAAAGGTAAATAACGCGGATATCATTTTATTACTGACAACTATTACAAGCAGCATGAACTGGAAAAAGTTAACGAAAAATAACGGAAAATAACGGAAATAACGAAAAATAACGAAAAATAACGAAAAATACAATTTAATGGCATAAGCTTCGAATGCGATCTTTTTTCAAACTGCAGCCTGATAAAGTGTAATTACATCAAAAGGAAGCTGAACGGAATAATTGACTTGCTTTACATAATTTTAACAGCTTCCCAAGCGCATAAAATCATTACGATGTAAATACAAATCTAGGTATTCGTACTCGTGCATTCACTTCACTTGTGCATGACATTGCCTTACATTTATAACGCAGTTAAACCGACTTTTGCATTTTAACATTGTCGCGCTGATGCAATAATTCTATAACGCTTAATAACCATGCAATTTTTTGTACGTTTTGTCTCAGAAATTTCTAAATTCATTCGAAAAGGAAAAACGCGCGAAAGGACCGTCAGAGCTGAGGAAATTGGCGAGCAGTTTAAGTACAAGACCGATGGCGTCGAGTCCAGCAGTTCCAAGAGCTCGCAAACCTTCGGCCTCTTCCTCGTTCTTCTGAGCTTCTGTCGAGTTCTGTAAAGCTTACATTAATCGAGAGTTTACGACGCTCATATTACTGAAACGAAAACGATCTAATAGTGTAACACAGGCAGGACGTTTTTTTATTCGTGAATCTAACGGATCGCAATATTTCTCACATCATTTTTTAGTGACTTCGAAGTTTTTTACATTAGTAACTATTTCTTTGACATGGAATTTTTCTCTCGGACGGAATATTTGTTTGCACGAAAATCTCATGACTGCATGCTACAAACTCGTTTGAAAATCTTTGTTTTTAATTAAAGTTTGGTAAATTTTTGCATTTGATCCAAGATTTAAATTCGCGGTGTAGCAAATTTTTGTCTACAAATATCTGCTGCTTTAAAAGAACTACGACCTAAAAGTTTGCCTTGAAAATGTTCCTCGATTCTTGCAAGTTTTTATCGAAAAATCAAAATAAAGAAACGTCTTGCGTATCAAACCGTTCATGTGATACTAAACTAAAAAAAATAAAGAGCCTGATATTTTGTAGCGAGTAGACGAGAGAGAGAGAGAGAGAGCAACCACGACGTCGATGAACGAAAGTGCATAAAGAAAAGCGAAAAAAGAGTAATAAAGAAAAAAAGAAAATATAACAGTGCAAAGAGAAGGTGACTGTACGAAGCTTAGGCAGCAACGACGAGCTATAAAATTGCAGCAATCAAATTGCCAAGCTGAGAAAAAATGTGTGACGTACTTAAGCGCGCGGCGAACAAAACCGAAGAAATGAACGGAAACCTCCTGTATAGTTGCGCGCACTAGCATCGGCGTTTATCTCCATCAACTCGTGAAGAGACGACGGGGACGACGACGACTCTCTCGGGTGCAGCATCAGCTTCCGAGATTTCTCCGCTCTGCAACTGCTGAATCATTGGCACCCATTCTTTGTTTGCGAACCGCACGTAATACCCCACTCTCTTCTCCTTTTTCCACTACGTCCACTTCCTTCCTGCTTCATTCTTGCGTATACGTAATACACGCGTCGGTCACGAGTTTGAGAATTTTTTCAAAAGTCAGCACTCGTGCGGCTGATTTTCCATAATTTCCTCGAGAATGTTTTGCTTGAGAAGTAATGTTGAGGAGGTGCATTAGCGTTTCGCGACTGCCACCAAGCTTTGATATTGAACTAATGCCTCAACGGGGGGGGTCAGGACGACCGGAACGTCGTCTGCACTTAGTATTTACATTATTGATATTACTTATCGTTACTATCGCCGATAAAGTTCAATGCAAGAGATTTTAAATGAAGCGACCGTCGTTTTCATATCTAAATGTCGCCAAATCAGGTGAAATAAACTTGTTGCAAAGAAACGGTGTTTAATTTAATTCCGATGACATTAAGATCTATATTAACGGAATAAAAATTCATTCGGTTTCAATTTCAACGTTGAACATTCGACCAATTCAACAAATCTTACAATTTACGTTTTCAAGCTCAATTACAATTTTTTATCAAGGAAATTCTTTAATCTGTGGCTAGAAATATACGGTATACCTAAGGAGAAAGAAATTCAGTTTTTGCAAGCGGAGAGCGAAGGACCTAGTCGTGCTACGACGTAACATTTATTATTAACGCGGCTTTTATAACTATAGCAGTATAATTATGTCTAAGAGTTAACTCATTAGAAATTAATTTGTTTTCTAATCGTTTCTCTGATCGATCAATATTCAAACAATTAAGCAACATAATAAACGAATAGAGTAATTGAATCTAGTATGTCTGTAAGAACTTTCTGTATGAGCGCAATTTTGTGAATTACTTTAAAATTATCTTTTTGTGTGTAGTAAAATATGTGAATAATTGATAAATAAAAATATGAGCCGAATCAATTATTGTATCTACCATTTTAATTGAATAATCCATAATAAAATGTTTTATTGGTATTAATATACAAATAATCATTGATAATTGAGCATTTTTATTGTTACATTTAATATAATATCTGTGCAACCGCATTCTTGTATTTAATTTTAAATAGTGATATAAATGAATTAAGCATATTTGCTTTATTTGATTATGCAGCTAATGAAATTTTACAATTTTAAAATGAAACGTTTATTTTTTCGATATAATGTAATTAGTATTTAAGTAGTAATCAATGATGGTTTCAATGCTTTTAACAATTGCCATTATTACTATGCAATTCTGATAGCCTAGTAACGTATCAGTAAACGAAATAATAATATTCATAGATCACCATATCATATTATTATTCTTAATTCCCATAGTTAAGATAAGCTAAGAAAAATTTTTTTATGAACATGATTATTTATGTTATAGCACTATGTAGATTGCACGCAATTTTCAAGTTACAGAATATTATCTAATCATACGGATAATTAACATTACATTCAATTAATATTGAAAGCTCATAAATAAAAACTTCAACAAATCGTAAGTTTCCAGACGATTAAGAAAGATAAAAAATAAAATTTATTTCATTATTTATTTTCGTCATTTAAACTGATTTTTTTTCAATATAAAAAATTAGTAGTATAAAGAAATACCGTTGCAATAAAACTCAAAGATATAACAAGGAAGTTTTTGGCGTGTATTTAAAAAAATCTTAATTATTGCACTGGATTTTTTGGAATGTTTGTAAACAAATATAAACTCAACAATTTGTAAAACTTGAAATTCAGTATCATGGAAATTGATGTGAATGATCGGCAAGAGACGTTACATTCGGAAGATCCCATAGTTGCTGTTCGGTATCGGGGCATTCAGTACCACCGCTAAACTTAGCGCAATAACAGTTCTTGTATCGGCCGGATCAATGACGCCATCGTCCCAAAGCCTAGTGAAACACAAGAGCGTTAAAAGGTTATAATTAACTTATTTTTCGTTTTTAACGAAACAACAAAACTTTACCGAGCACTCGAATAAAAGGAAGTGCTTTCAGTCTCCATCTGCTTGATAATCGGATTTTTTAAATTATCCTCCTCCTCTTGAGTCCACTGTAAAGCAAACATCGGATGCAATTTTCCAGGTGCATCGAAGAATTTATCGATTAATGTGTAAGTCATTTTTCATTTTGCTAGAGAGTGATAATTAAGATTTACCACATCTTAACGAGCATTTATAAACATTTTTCACGCGTGTGAGGTGAGTTATCGCAAGGAGCCTTAGCTATAGTATATTGTCATTTTGAGAAGTAGATAAATAAGAAAATAAATAATTGATTGGAAAAGTTTAATGGTAGCGGAAATCAGAGTCGTAATAGTCGATAAATTCTTGTTAGAATATTGATTTACAAGGTGCTAAGGGCCGAGGACTAGCGTTTCTCGCCAATCCAATCGAACAAAGTGGTAAAATAGAAAAAATATACCTCTTTGCCCTCTCTTTTGCGCTGCTCTCTGGTAATCTGAGCCATGACGCCGGCCGCCTGTTCGCCGCCCATCACCGAGATCTTCGCGTTCGGCCACATGTATAGAAACCTCGGCGAAAACGCTCTTCCGCACATGCCTATTGTGGGATAATATTTTAAATTAGCGCGATCGAATCATTTATCCCGAATCTCGCGCTGCTTCGTGCATGAGAAACGTTATAATTGAATGGTTATTAAATTAATTTAAATTACATTAACATCTCCTTTTTTAACAAGAACTAATCTCTGATCCGGATAATAATGTCGAAAGAACGTGCTCGAAAGAGATAAAACAAGATAACGTTTATAAATCACCGTAATTTCCAGCTCCGTAAGATCCACCAATGATGATGGTGATTTTTGGTACTTTAGCGCAAGCAACCGCCGTTACCATCTTCGCTCCATTCTTTGCGATGCCACCGGTTTCCGCTTCTTTTCCAACCATAAATCCTGCAAAAATGTCGAAACGTCCATTATACGCAACCCTACTGATATATAACTTTTCCCCTTTTCAAATAATTGTTTGTTCGCTCGAGCGCAAACTCCTAATTCGACTTGACATTATAAGCCGCCTTAAAAGGATAGCTTGAAAAAAAATTTTTAAAAATGCCCCACGGCGCTTTTCAAATTTCAACGATCATTATACAAGACATTACCAGTTATGTTCTGCAAGAATACAAGCGGTATCTTCCTCTGCGCGCAGAGTTGGACGAAGTGCGCACCCTTGAGCGCAGCTTCGGAGAAGAGAACGCCGTTGTTGGCGACGATGCCGACAGGGTAGCCGTAAACGCGGCCGAACCCGGTGACAAGGGTAGTCCCGTATTGTGCCTTGAATTCGTGGAAGGCCGAGGAGTCGGTGATCCTGGCGATGACCTCCCTCACGTCGTAAGGCCGGCGCAGGTTCGTCCCAACGATGCCGTAGATCTCGTCGACGGCGTGCACCGGCGGCTTGAATTCTCGATCGATGGTCGCTTCTAAATGGCGCTGGCGGTTCAAGTTAGAAACAATGTCGCGCGTCAGCTTTAACGCATGCTCCTCGTCTAAGGCGAAGTGATCCGTTACGCCCGATTTTCTGTTAACGTTCATTATTGCTGTTCCTTCATTACTTTCTTACTACCACAACACTCTGGGACCTCGATACCACGATGTTACTCAATGTTAAAGAAAATCGGCCCGAAAAATTATATTCAGATTTGCATTGACGGAATAAAAAAAAAATAAAATCAGATCTCGATGAAATATTTATGCGTAGCGAACTGATTTAAAAGAAATTGAGTAAAAATGACGACGACAATCGTTAAAATTACGTTTTACGGGTTGAAAAAGTCTTGATTATGCACTGTAAGTAATAATTGCGTAAAGCATTAAATTAAAAAATTGTTTACGCGACTCAAATTGATCAATGTATCAACTTATATACGTGCTTATACCGATTGTAAAAGGTTGTACAAGATCCCTTATTCGTCTATCCAATAACATGGCATGTCTATTAAAAAAAAAAATGGCAAAAAATTTAAGTATATAAAAAATGCTAAAAAAGTAAACCAACTGGCAGTGGAGGGCTGCGCCTCCCAACTCCTCGGCCGTGACTTCTTCCCCAGTTGACGCTTTTACTAAAGGTGGTCCAGCTAAGAAAATCGTGCCCTGATTGCGAATTATTACATTCTCGTCTGCCATTGCAGGTACGTAAGCACCACCTATAATTTAGAGCGAAAAAATAGATTAAGTTGTTATCATCCTTGCTCCACGTAATGACGATCGTGCTCGTAAAAAACGTTACGATCCTTTGATGATGTGTCCTTTCAAAAGCGAAATTTGTAAATTGATATTAAGTACTCTGGTTATTTAATAATTATTACATTTTTGTGTAAGAATTGCAGGGAATTAAGTTTGTCAAAGTTTATGGCCGCTGATACAGAACGGATGAGACGTACGAAACTGAAGATAAACGCAAAGATGCTGAGGTGGCATTCGGTTTTTGCGAACCTTTAAAATTTCCAAATGCAAAGCTACATCGCACGATCTTATCAGTGATTATCATAATTAAAAGTCACTTTTTCAAGGAGCCCTTAATAGTAGACACAACCATTATTACATTATCCGTATAAAAGAGCATTTGGAAAATAATTTTCAAGTAATACGGATGAGAATGAGATAGCTGATTAAATGAAAACGGTGCAATAGTCTCGTTAAATAATAGGTAAATAATAACAAGGAAAAGTCGGATAGTTGAGGAGAGAGCGGAGGACGAAGAAAATCCGAGCGTCAAAATTAAAAATCATGACGAACCAGCGGTGCAGCTTCCCATTACAACGGCAATCTGCGGAATCCCGGCCGCACTCATATTCGCCTGATTATAAAATGTCCGTCCGAAGTGCATCTTGTCTGGAAAAGTGTCTGCCTGTCTCGGTAGATTGGCTCCGCCGCTATCCACAAGATAGATACAAGGCAGTTTATTTTCTTCCGCAATCTCTTGGGCACGGAGTTGCTTTTTTATCGTAATGGGATAGTAGGTGCCGCCTTTGATCGTCGCATCGTTTGCTACAATAACGCACTCGGTCCTGCAAGAAAACACAGTGACAATTCTCACCTTCCGCAAATTTTACAAGTTTGCGCATTTTAAAATCACTCGTGTGTCTTTTTTATTTTACGAGCGTAGCTCGACAGCCGCCCACGAATTTATAACGCAAACATTGGAATACTTTGGCTGGCAGCAATAGTATCCGTTGATGTTGCACATTGCGATACTGAAATGTAAATACGGGCTTCGACAGCAACTGCTTGTTATCGTCGCGCTCCAGAGTTGATTTTTTAAATCGCATCTGTACTTCCTTCGTACTTTTTGTTCGCTTAAATCTTCATCCGAAACTCTTAAGCGCATGTTTATCACAAGTGCCGAACTACCGAAATATCACAATCTTGAATAACTTAATAATATTTCGTCAAATTGAATTAAATTAAATATACCGAGTTGAAAATTGTCGAACTATTTTCAGGAAAATACTTTCGCGTTCTTGCCTTTAAATTTACCGAAAATGCAAAAATTAATGAAATTTTACGCACCAAATATTTTATTAATATTTTCATCTCGCTAGTATTAGCTTTTGGTATGGAGGAAGCAAAGGAACCCAGCCGAAGTGGATATATACATTAGATAAGTTGGCCATACGTGTGCACCGAATATAAGCAAAGATACCAAACCCGTGGCAGCTACTATTTTTTCGACTATCAGGCGGCGTTGTTTGTTCTGCATAGCGTTAGAGTGCGCTCTCAAAAGGTGGGATGAACTCGGAAGAGGATCGACAGTCGTCTTATTGCGACTGTTGAGCCACTAGAGAATTTCTGTCGTTAAGAGGCAGATAGTAAAGCCACGAAGAGGAAGCGTTTCTCGGTGTCTCGGACGTGGAGCTGAGAAATGCTCTTTCGAGGCGAATCAAGTGCCTTTGTCGAATGTATCGCGAAGGACTTGTCGAGTACATGTAAATAGACCGAAAGCAAAGACTCTGGCGATACGGAAGAGTAACAACAAAAAATTAGCCTCTTCGTACTAATATGTCGTCTTAAATAAATTGAACAAAAAGTATTAGGCTGGACTATTGGTTACTCAGCGGCAATACTGGTTAACGCGATCGCACCTCGGATATTTGGACAGTAACTTTGAAAGAAATCGCAAGATGTGCGGATCGAAGAATTAATTGATGGAAGGCCGCCTCAGCCTAGACTTTCGCACAGCGAATTTGGAGAGCCATGTTCCGATCCGTTGGAGACGTCTCGGATGATAAATTATGCCAACAAGCGAATTAGACAGGTTTAACGTAATCTTCATCGGTCTCTTAATGCATAATCGAAATGTTGGGGGTCACCTTGATCACTTCTATATCTCGTTAAATTAACGTTACAATTAAAGCTTCGTATATTCATTATTTTGACCAAATTCTTTTTCTATTAATTTTATCCGCTCGAACGCAACTCCGAATTCAATATTAATATAATAAATATCAATACTGACTTAAAAACTAAGTTAAAAAGAAATATTTAAAAAAAAATTATTCAATATAATTATCTGAAGGAAGTTTTCGTTACAAAATCAATACATGTATAAGGTTTACCTTCTCACTCGTCCTATTCCAGTTATAATACCACCGGCGGAAACGTCTTCGTTTTCGTACATTTTATATCCGGCAAGCTGCGAAAATTCTAAAAAAGGTGAGGTTTTATCAAGAAGTAAATTGATTCTTTCTCTGGGCATAAGCTTTCCCTTTTTAATATGTTTTTCCCTGGCTTTTCTTCCACCACCTTCAACAATTTTTTCCACAACTGATTTCAATTCATCAACCAAAGCTTTCATTTGAATATAATTTTCCTACAATAATATTTATATGCATTATAGTAATTATTATTTTTATTATTTAGACGGCATTAAGAATTCATAAATTTATCAATATTATTTTGATAGAAAATATTATTTCAATTATCTACTAAAAAGATAATGACAATTAATTAGTATAAAATGTTTTCTTTTAACTTCATTAAATATTTATATACCTTTATTTTTTAAATTAGAACTAATATTTGTAATTATACACTCATACACACCACTATGTGTTAGTTTGTGCGTGTATTATTTTTAAAAAGACTGTTGTTTAAAAATAAAGTAATTCGCTACTAAGAAGCTGTCACTGATAAAATTTGAAATCTCTAATTCGCACTTATATTTGGAATCGGATATTCGTCTAATAAGATATTACTGTGCGTTATTTGAGGTGTACATCTTGTTTCAATAACATCTATGCAAAATTTTTTTGAATTATATTATATTTAAGAGCATTTTATTCAAGTTAAACTAGTCCGGAATAAAAAAATATTTATTTAAATTTTTCAAGCATAAGTTTTCTTCGGAACACAACTAAAGATTAAACAGATTGTAAAGTTAAATTCAACTACATTTCAAATATCTCAGTCGATAATATATGAATGCTTAAAGTTACCAACTTAAATTAAAAAACGGTTTAATCTGGACGAAAATATAAGCTTAAACGCCGATTAAACTTTTTTCCCATATACCTCTCCGACTTCGTAAAATCATTATCTACGATGTAAAAATATCTTAAACGATAATAATGCATTAAAATGACTAACCTGATATTCTGGTGATTTGGTATCCTGTTCTGTACCTATAACCGATAGTTCTTGACAGAATCTTCTTTTTACAAGAAAGATACTATTAATTAAGTATCTACTTTTTTGTAACATTTCTTACAAATATGAGCTGGTTTAACAAAATAAAAATGTGCAACCAAAACCAACTTGTCGTGCTCGCTATCTAGATAGAACAGTAACACGATGTCCGTAATTGTAGTTGAGAACATCGTGAGTGGCGGCATCTTTACAGAGAATTGTAACTAATGATAAGCATTTACTGAGTCGGTCAAAATGCATATTTTATTCGGAATGAAACTATGTGTGAAAATAATAGAATTTACACAAATGAATAAAATTTTATTTATAATAAAATAAGTTATTTAAAAAATCAATTTATATTTGATAATAATAATCAATTTTAATTTTAATTTAATTACAATTTTATCTGTATAAATATATAAACACAACGAACTTAAAATAATTGTGTGGTAAAATCTTAAAATATTGTTTTTTTTAAAAAGAATAAAGTTAAAATTTCACTTTAATTAAAAAAAAATAAATTGCAGTGGATGGAATAAATAAGTAAATATATTTAAATCGAAATTACCCTCTGTGTAACGTTTATTTTTATCTAGATATACAATAATAAGTTACGGACATTTTAATTTCTTTAGCACTCACTGTTCTTTTGTTTATACAGCGGTGCGACACAGTTGTTAGATTTTTGTATAAACTATCGATTTAAAGATAACATTTATAGTTATTTTTTGCATAAGTTTCCATCAAATTTGCAATAATCGACGGTCTATGTGAAGTAAGAGAAAGTTTGATGTTTCCGCAAAATGCGATGATTACACAAGATTAAACATAAATTAACTATTTTATACTCGCATAGGCCTATAATAAAATTTTTCTGTAATAATTACGAGTTTTCAATGATGTAATGTAAATAAAAACTGTATTAATTATAATAATAAATATTTGATATATGTATATTTAAAAATGTTTTGTTATATTATTAAAATTATATTTATCTTTATCTTGATCAAAAAATATGCCCTTTTTTAAAAGCGAGAAATATATTTAATATTTGTTCCACTAGCAGCAACATCTTTATTAAATTGCAATAATTAACTATTTATAAATTCTTACGAAACGCATTTAATATTTCTAATACTTAAAAATACAATTGTAAAGCCGTATTATTACAACCATAATATTTGGTCTTGTATTCTGACGCAATAATAATGAAATATTTTGAAATATTATAACGTAATAACTAATTAAATGAAGTAATGAAGATGTTTTACTTTTACTAGTAATTTTATATCTTAATAACTTTCATATATATCTTGCACATTTACTCTCTTGTATTTTTCGTTCGAAATATTTAGTTTTCCTGTTCATCGACAGATTACTATCAAGGTTTTTGGTATCATCATTCGTCGATGTTTAATTAGCTTTATTATTTATATACACATTTATTGCGCATATCTATAAGTTTATGCAGCAATAATTATTTTACTACATTTACTTATTAAATTCCTTAATATCATTTTAAGCAAACTGATTATTCTATATTAATAAGAAATCAAATATTGGACTCATTTGAAATAAAAATATAATGAAAACATCTTTTTTATTGCTAGTTTTATTTAGAGTAAAAAATGTTTTCGTTGGTGAATATTTTTAATATTATTAGAATTTATCCATTGCATATCTTCATAATGTATCTTCTAAGAAAAGTATGTAAAATGAAATTTTAAGTGCTGGTAATTATTATCATAACAGTATACACTGTATTTTATACTTCCAGTAAAGTAATAAGTTTGAAGCATTAGGTTGATTGATTTTTTAAGTTAATGTAAGACTAATAAGGATATTTCCATTTTTAATGTTAATAAGATCAATGACCCTTTAATTCTTGAAGATTTATTTCATATTCGATTGTTAAAAGTGTCAATAGAATATCGAGTTGTAGAGATTGTGAAAATTAAGATAATATAGTTTTTTTCAAGAAGTCGTAATATTTAATATTTTCACGTTAAGAATGTTTGAATAATTACAGACGAGTGTTCGATGTGTTTTATTAGATTATTTTCATTTCTTTATAAGTCTTAGATCTTTTATTGAAAGGAATAAATGAAAATGTCGTTAATTTTTTTTAGCGGCTCAGCGTAATTCGAATAAAGGCCAAGAAATGAGTTTCGCGTTAGAAGTCAACTACTCTGATCAACGCAACATTTATTTGATTGAAATCAGATGCATAAAATACTTTGTCACAGCTACTTGTTGTTCACGTATGTCATTTAGCAGCTCGGTAAATGTATTTGTACCGCGTAAAACGAAAGTTTTATCGAAAAGTGGTTACATTTGAATAATTGAAAATTACAGGGACCGAATGATGATCGACGCCGAACGGCATTTTTCAGCTCCCAAGCACTTTTCGAGGTTTTGACCGTCTAGTACGAAATAAATCCCATGAAATTGTAGGAGAAGCTCTTTGAATTTATCGTGTCGTAGCGCGACGGCATCAAGGTGAATATCCGCCTCTACATTCGACGAGGACCTACACAGCCCTCGCCGGAAGAAGCCTATGGCCGTCTCCTGGTGCATCAGGGAAAACCATTCGTCCAGAGGGTAAGGAAAAAGATGATGAGGAGTTATGCTCGCGGTGACTGGGAGTGGCTCTAACGTAGTAGACTGGCAGAGCCAACGAAGGCGGCGGGGGCCGACTGCGGCCCACTTGGAGCTCCAGCCGCTGGAGCAGGTGCTGCTGGCGCTCCTGCTGGAGGTGCGTACTGATAGATTGGCTGCTGCTGCTGCTGGACAGGCGGGGTGTCCGGCATGAATTTCGCTGTGAACACGAATAGCGAGCGATTAGTCAGCCGCAGGGCTTTGGCTCCTGTTCTCGAGCTTGCGGGGGGTGTCGTATACATGGATATATGCACGTGAGCATACATATGTCTGTATTTGTAGCTGAAGGGTAAGTTGTATGTTGCCGGCAAGGGAAGTGCGGCTAAGCACTTTCGATTACTCGGGCACCGTGCGGTCGACGCGCTAATTTTTGCTCCAGCCGACTCTTCGAGTGTCGGTCTGTTAACAAGTAGCAATTTATGCGTAGGGTAATATCTTGTAAGTCACAGTTATGTAATCGAGAAAAGGAATCCATTTGAGCTTGGGAATACTTGAAAATACTTTATTATTACTTACAAATCGATCCTCTTCCTCCGAGAAAAACTAATTCCGCGCGTCATTAAAAGTATATGAGAAATTTACTAACTTTAAAACGAACGCACTCGTGGTTATAAATTACTGTAAATTATAAATAAAAAATCTAACTTGCGACATGTAATATATAATGACGTTGAAAAATTGGTCGATTAATTGTCTGCAAGTATATTTAATGCGATTTCAAAACTATTCGACGTAAAGTTTTTCGAAATTTCATCATTTTATTTGGTTGTAATTACGCTATGTGCGCGGTGGTATTTATATGTTCATGTATCTAGTTATGTATACATTTGGGAAACCTTAATAAATTTTATGTTTGACAAGTTACAAGTTTATTCAATAGGAAAAACATTACATATTCAATTTCTAAGGTAATTAAAGTTAAATTAAATTGTAACCAAAGTAAAATTATCGACTAAACAATGAGCAACTATAAAGAAAAAATTAATAAAATTTGTAGAGTAATGTTTTATAACATAGGGCTTTCAATAAAATATGGGTGCACAATAATTGTACATAAAAATAAAAATACATAGATAAAAAGATGTAAACTTTGTTTGAAAAAAATTAACTTTATGTTGTTTTGTTTGCTACATAGACTACGTCCTATAATTAGATTGGTTATTATTTGGATTTGTTATTATATTTTTTTAATATAATAATTAAAAACCTTAAAACAAAAAAGATAAACTAATTTTAAGTTAATTTACGCGAAATTTCACGAAGAATTATGAAGAATTTATAAAATATTGATGTGTTATGTGCCTGTCGCAAACCTTGTTTATTTGATGAGCTTTTGTTATCGTTAGACTTAAAAATTATAAATAAACTTCTTACAAACATTTTTTTTTTTTTTAAATATATATTTATTTAAAATAATAGTACTGTTTTCAAACATTTTTTATGTGTTAACGATTATCATGGTTATACTGATAAAAAAATAATAAAGATACTAAAGAGTAATAAAGTGAAATATTTCTAAATAAAGTGTGCCGAGATAAGTATAATTAAAACAGTAAAGATATGAAAAAGAAACATGCAAGAAATAAATTTATCATGCTCATTCAAATTTAATGATTATTTCTTACCCAATTTTCGTTGAGTTCAATTACTTTTTTCAGTTATTTATTCCAAAAAATTGTCAGCTAACCGCGTCATCTCCACATTACCGTATCATAATCCAGGAAATAAGAAAGTGGAACAAAGTAGCGCTTATGCGAAGATCATGATAGTAACAATAAAGCTTCTCTTAGTGACTCGCACAAATAATAGTTATGATAAATATAAAATTAATGCTGGACGAGTTTTTTCAATAAATAACCAGATATAAAAGTTACAGATTGCAATTCACGTTCAATATTTAAGCAACCGAATTGCTTTCGTAATTTTAACAAATTTTAAATTAAATTATTTAACTCAAACCACTAAGTTATTGACTTACGAGGACTGATAATAAATAGCTTATGCCTTTTAAAGTAAAAGCCAACAATAGCCAGAATAAAAATAATTAGTTTTAAAGGTATACGAATGCTTTAAGAATCAACGTGACCAATAACAAAAAAAGAAAAACAGAATTTATTTTTACTCTAGAAGCTACGCGCAACATTTTCTGCACTTGGGGTGTACCAATTTTGACTATTTCTATCCTTCACTGCGAAAATTCCTTTGCCAAGGTACTTGTATGCTAATGCATGTGATGAGTTGACGAAAAAATAATGTCGCACACGCGCGATCAGCGCACGATTAAGAAAAAACAGTGCGAAAGAAAGCTAACACTTGAGACAAACTTTTCTAATTTATTCTTTATCTTTCCTAATTTACATGTAGTTAACATACTCGATGAACAGCTCAATTAACGCTTCAACCCTACAAAGACGAATCTGGTCGAGATTCGGTCCTCGGCTACCGATTTTTCCACATCAACATTTCTTGCAATGCGCCTCTTAACGATTTTAAAAGCTCAATTTTTCCTCATTGCTCCTTCCGTATATTTATATATATATTCTTAGCTTAATCGCAAACATGTAAGCACACCGCATATTCGTCCATATAATGGATTAGATACAGTATAACAGAGGCAAGTTCGTAACTGATATCGCTTTTCGCTAAAGACACAGGCAGAAGTTATGGAACGCATTTGTTTTTATTCAGTTATTCTTTTGTAACTGGTAGAACCTCATTTATTTCTTATTAATTTTTTTTATTTGCATTATCTTGTTCGATTCACGATTAGGGACTTATTATATGACTTTAAAATAAGAGAAGACCCTCAGGACTTGATCGACGTGTCACTCCAGGAAATAAATAAGATTTTACCAGAAAAATGGACTGAGAATTATCCGACAAGATGCTACTCGTTAATTGCTTCTCATTTTGTCATCTCAATAAATTATTGTATTTCCTTCTTGTATTTTCTTGTCAAGATTACAATTAGCATCCACAATTTCGATTTTTATATATATATATATATAATATATAACGCCGGTAGATAATTTTATAATGACCTAATAAATGGATTATACAATTGTTTATTCTCTTCATTGTTATCGTGCATTGTTCGTTTCACGAGTTCGGCGCTCGATTGGTCACGATTGTTTGCGATTTTTCGAATGCCGACAACAAAGTGCAATGAACTCGAATGAACAAAAAATTAAAAACCTATTCTTACTCCTTTATTTATACATGAACAGATTAAAAGTGTTAGCACTTATTTGTTTGTTTTCATTTTAATCTTCTCTAAAATTTTCTGCGTTTAGGTTATAATACGTTTTCATTTCCAATGCTTATTACGAGTAGGCATAGTTTTCTTTTTAAAACCGTGTTATTTTTGTGCTTTATAAAATAATATTATCGGCTAGTATTCAATAATAAGAATAAATTACAATGTATGGGTACTATATTTATAAGATGAGCTGCGAGAAAGTAGTACGGCTTTGTTATATTTACATTCACACTATAGCAACAATTTCGCCGTGTCGGTTCGTTATGATTTAAATTTTTGTCATGCGGTATATCGTTAAGTCTCTGAAGATAAAGGTTCTTCGTTTTTCTTATTTTCTTTATCAAATGTATCTTCACGTTATCGCTATACACTCAACAGTTTATTATTTGATATACACAGGATTAAAACGCACTTATTGCGAATATGAATGATAGATGGATTAGCTTTAAGTTATCAATATTTAAACGAAGACTAAGTGATAATGAAAGCATCGGTAATCCCGTTAGGCATTACATTTACTTTTTAAGTTTAATGCCGGTCTTATTCACGTAATAATTTTGTACAGTGAAGCAACAATCGGTTTGTATCGGTTTTATGTTTTAGATCGAGAAAGCAAACATCAATTACAATGCCAGTCACTTTTATACTTGCCTTAATGCTTCCTTGTGAAACGAAACTAATTTATCAGACGAAGCTCAGAGATGTAAATAGACTTCAAAACTTCTTCTTTTACAATCAAAATGTCGAAATAATATTAAATTTAAAAATTTTTTATCGCAAACAATTAAGGTTTACACGCCGACGGTTGATTTCATTTGATTTGCCTAACGGGTTGCAGTTCTGACGCCGACGCCGGCAATTCAACATTCGGAGCTCGTTTTCTACGTTTGTTGTTATAGGAAAAGAAGTCTATGCACTTACTTCTTAATCTTGTCTTGGATTGTTTGGTTTATCGTCTGGACCAGGAAAGCGAGCGCGCGGCGTTTATTGGTTATGTGTGGATGCAACGCTGGATGAATCGTGAGAACAGACGAGTCTTAGGAGAGAGGAAAAACACGACCAGACGTCGTTGCGCGATACTTTACTTTCGATGCCATAGCGAAAAATATTATCCTCCAAGTCTATAATTATAGCAGCGAACTGCGACATTTCGCTAACACCCGCACGGAGTGCCTTCCGACTATGTTTTTCTTACGTTTGCACGCATCTCTCATTCTTTATTCACTCTCACCAGACGACCGTTAATATTTTTCGACGAAGATGTTTCAAAATTTTTGCGTTTTAACCGAGACACTGTTTCGCCTTTGAACCGATTGACTTTTGTTTTTCCTTTCCTTTCACTTTCCTATGCAATATACCAATACTCGTTCTTTAATACCTCTCCTCTCGCTCTCTCTCTCTCTCTCTCTCACGCTCTCTTTTCCCTCTCCCTCCCTCCCCCGCTTTCCCTCTCTCTCTCTCTCTTTAAACTCGAATGTGTTCTTTTTTTGGTAATTAATCCGAGTCGCTTCCCCCGGTGGTGCTCGCTGAAAATAACGCATTTTCACACATTTTAGATGGTTTGTGTCACTTGGGCAAAATGGCTGATGGACTGGCTATTTTTCCAAGAGATTTATTTTTTCGAAAAATGCCGCGGCCAATTTATCAAATTCAGCATGCATGGCAGTGCGATTATATATATTTAATTAATTGTCTATTTCGATTCATTCGTAAATCATACAAAAATCGCTATGATCTATTTTTTGTCCATCAGTTTGCTACGTTATTAATAATCTATAACATGCAAAGGAAATTAGCCAAATTTTAACTTACGGAAAGTCTTTTCGTAATTTTATATATATATATATATAAATAGTGTAGGCTTATCCATTCATATTATTTAAATAATGACTTAATTTTGCATTTTTCTCTAAGAATTGTGAAGCATACTATTACTTATGTAAGATATACTTTGTAAAACAAGAAAGAAAATGTATTTAATTCAAGGAAATCTCCTTTTATTGCGAATACAAGAAATACGCGAGAAACAATGTAATTGAATGTAATAAATACAAAGTGAATTGTTGATTTCAATAATTGTATAAATTAGTCAATGTATTGGCCAATGTATTCAATAAAGTGTTGGTATCATTGATTTTACTCGAAATTAATAAATTTTCAATAATTTAAATGATTTTTACTAATCTTACATAATAAATATTGAGTATACATTTGAAGCTTTAAAAAAATGTGATTACAACCGATATGCAATACGTACATTAAGAAATAAATAATTATATAACGAATATCTGTAAGTCATATCCATTTAAATATGTATAAACATGTAACTATAAGAAACTTGTAGAGCCATGCGAATTAATTAAATTTCCATGATACTGGATTAAATCTTTGCAAACATTTAATACACACCTACCAAGCTTTGATTCAAGCACAAAGATTGTCCTAGTTAACTGTTTCAATGTTATGTATCATTATGTTCAATAATTTATTATTATTATATTTAAATGTAAAATTAGCACCATCTTTTGTATTTGTAAAATTTAGAAATTTTATTTTTTTTTTCACGTAATAGCGCAATTAAAGATATAAAAAAATATGGAAACATTTTGCTGCTTTATTTTTTATTCGTACTCATTTTTAGTATAATATTTATCAAAATCTTCCTTAAACTGTGATAATTTATCTCTGAAGCTTTAATGAAAGTAAAACTACTAGTTATAAAAAATGACGCCATAATCGTAGGATGAAAGAAGCACTATTTTAGTTATGTACATATTAAATGTCGGCAAACATCTTGACTAAATAAAAAAAGTAATAAAAGAAGAAGAAGTAAAAGAAGAAAGTGGAGTATTGAGTGCAAAGAAAGAATGTAAATAGCTTACCGTATTGAGTAGAGTAGTTGAGAATATACGAATATGAATCAGAGTATTGGTTTAAACAGGAAAAAACTTAAAAATTTATCGTTAAAGTCTTCCATGGTCATGTCGTGCGTTATTGAAAATTTTTAAATATTTTAATGTTCTTTTTTGAACTTCTGCCAGTCCTGCCAGCTTTTTTTTATTACTATTTTCATCATTGACAGTTATTGAAGATGTATAATGTGGCAGGAAAGATGCAGAAATTCAGTATCTGGGACCAGCTTCGGAGAAAATTTTACAGTGGGGAATTGAATTCAGACAGACACATAACAGCATTGTAGATAGTTTGAAAGATGCAATATAGAATTTTGCATTAACTTAAACTTTTTAACCGGCTATAATGTATTGAAAAGCGCATGAAACATAAAAAATCTGAAAACGGAAAAGGCATATTCTTTGCTTGAAAAAAGTCAGTTGTAAGGGATTGTCGTATTTTAAATACTTTAAATAATTTAAATATTGGTGATTATCCATACAAGTGGGAGGAAGAACTTTGTACGCAATGAGGTATCTTACGCCGATGTAAAAACTTTCAACGTTATATTTTTAATTGTTAAACTACACGCGGATCGATGTTGTTTCACAAGTTTTTACACCATGCACATAAGAATGTAAGAACACAATTTGGAAAAGTGGTTGACGTGTTTATCAAGGTTTGTTTTGTAGAGTTAAGCTTAGCTATTGTGCTCAGACAAGTTTCACGTGACCATCTAGGAAAATTCCCAATTCGAAAGCAACAGTTATGCATTTTTAATAGTCGCGCACCTAAGGCCTAAAACCATTGTTGTGAGTTTAGTTAAAATATAAAAGCGATCAATTTATCATGCTTTTCTAAGTAAAGCAACAAATCGCGAAAATAAAAGGTTATTTTTGCTATTGTGGTATAAGACCAAAAACAACAAGTTACGAGTTCACTAATGTAAAGAACGTAAAGTTCGGCTCATTAAATTCTTCGAACAAGGGAATTTTCTTGATCATAGTTGTGCTTGCAGCTTAGTATAAAGATAGATAGCGACAGAATACATCAGCAAATCTATAAATAGAAATGATAGATACAAAATATATAACGGAACATCGATCCAGTGATTCCTAAGGAATTCTGACTTTCAAATAAGATTAAGAGAAAAATTTACACAATAAAAAACAATCAGCAATGTGTAACATTCAATTTAAAAGGATTTTATATTACGGGTAAAGTAAAAACCTACACAGTAAAAAAGAAAGATACAATGTCGCGTATGCTACCTGACTCACTCACACACAATCTCTTCCATCAATCAGCGCACCTACATGAAGTTTCCTATACGAAAAAAGAGAAACATAGAAAGTCACACGTTAGAGACGATTTTTCTATAGAAAAGAGTCATACATAGCAACAAACAAAGCATCTCAATTTTTCAATAATATTTATACGTCGTGAATTTATACATTTATAAGTTCTTTACGTTAACAGTTATTTAACAATTGCAACAATTTTACTAACGATGTTCAAGATATTGATTTGGGTTTGGTTTTTTATATGAAATAACAATTTGTTTACTTTACAATGAATTCATTGAATCAAATATAAATCTGATGATAGGAGATCCGATAATTGGTCATATAAATTATCAAAGTACAATTTTTTTAGACAATGCACTGCATCTTTTATTTAAAACTGTAATTCACAGATTATACATTATAATAAATTATTATTTCAAGAGTGCAATAAACTTAAAATTCGGACAATTTTTCTACAAATTTTATGAAATTTATTTAAAATTCAAAAATTAGCAGAAAATCTCTTTTTAATAAATGATTTTAAAAATAAATTCTAAATATGTGTACACAAAAAAAGGAATACGTTGGATTGAAGTGAGAAAGTTGCAAAAAGTAATTTTATAGAATATATGGTATTCTGAAATTTAAATACACAAATTATTAAATCTCGAAACTTCCTTAAAATCGTATTATCATCTGAGAATGTGAGTTTAAATTTAAGGAAATTTGGAGAATAATATTATTAAAGCGTTAGTTAGTTTTAATTGCATACACAATTTATTATTACCACTGTTCAAATGAGTTCCCGTGCACGGTATAGCAAATGCAAAAACTGAACACAATATTGATATACGAAATCGACAAGTTCAGACAATAATATATATAATTTGTTGGGTAATCAGAATCAATTTTGAAATATGCAAAACTGACTTTTCTTCATAAATGAAAAATCATTTTTGCTTATTTCGACAAACCAAAATAGTGTCAATGAAAACGCGATGATCAAAAATTAATTGTTTTAGCTAAGAGCGTGAAAATTTATCGACGACTCTAATAAACAAAATTTTCAAATAAAATGGAATATGAATGGCAAAAATTTAATTAACCAGTGTGCAAAACCATCCAAGCGTAAAAATGAACTTTTTTACGCGCTTTGCTCGTTTCTTTTTCAAATTAATTTGGCGAAACGATTGCGTTCCGCTCGAGAGAAATTTTGTTGTTAAACTCTAGCAAAAGTCTGAATTCGTCGGTGGAGATTACGACGAGTTACATCGACGTATACATAACACATAATTGTCGACATCGAACAGTTATTATATGGCCAGTATTAGAGGTAGCTTTTTCAGGTAGACAGATTATGTTGTACTTTTACTTACCGACAATTATGGCGAGCACGATTAATCCAATGACGCCCATAAATATCATCATCTTTAACAGGAAAAATTAAGTGTTATTGTTGGGCATGTTTATGCTTGTGAATAAAATGCTTTAAAAATGTGTATCAACTCATGCTGAGTAGCTACAACAAACTTTCCTTGGATGTGAGCCAAAAATAAATTTTATGTTATTGGTCAATTTTTAAGATTTTTAATTAACACTTCTTAAAACTCGTCGCGTAATATCTTTTTTAACCTTACAAATTCTATTTTGCAGTAACTGATTCTAAATTCAATTCAACTGCAATAAATCAAATCAACTATTTATCGTTAATATTAATTTAGATTTTATTTTTTATTGATTATTACTCAAATTCACATGGAATCTGTAGTTAAAAATTCTGTATTGTATTAAAAAGTTGTCTTTTGTCAAGTATTAAAAAAAGATAGAAAATTCAGATCATGGAAAAGCAATTGAAAACCAGAGTCACAATTTATATGAAGTGCACACAATACAACTCTATGCTTAGTTCGTGCAAACGTCAAAAAGTTTACTGTTCAAGGTCAGAAATAATAAATATAAAACTTTTATTCCAATACATAATTTTATGTGACTTTTTAAATTAGTATATTTGAATGATTATCAAATAGAAAGATACATTATTCTCAAATTCAAATCATCTGTTTTATTCAACTTATTATTTTATATTCTTTGTATTGATGTAAATCGTGAGATTAGAAAAAAGTTCAATAGTTATAGCAACGTATAATTTGCTTTGTGGTTTAATTTTTAATTTACTGCTTCTATAATTACACAATTTTAATAATAATAACACTATTATTTAAAATAATACTATATTTTTATCATTATAAATGATAATTCGTAATCCCATTTGCATAATTTTAATTCTATAATATTAAATACGAGCAATAAGACTTATTTAAAAATTTAGTTAAAACGTACCTACAATAATATATGCACGTGTTTGAACTTAAATTTCGATCATTCAAGATTATATTTAATTCGTTTTGGTGAATTATTTAATTTAGGTATATTCAAAATAATTGCGAATATTAACAATGAGATATACTCTAATGTAATTTTCAATATTTTATAGTAAGTGCGAAACACTGAGCAACAGTTAATGCACTTAATAAAACTTAACTAAATTCTTCATAAATGTTGACAGTAGTTCCATTAAAATTACCTTTAAATTTTGTAGCCAGAACTTCCTCTTTAGTTTTCCAGCTTGTTGTTCGAATTGTGACGCACCTTGCTGGAGCGCATCTGTAAAACCGAACAACAAAATTTAAATTATCCTGATATTGGAATTATATTGAACAAAACTTATTGGATCAAAACAGTGAATTAAGGTTCAATTGAATTCGACATTCACGAGCTATTTTAAAATCGCAAAACAAGTGTTAATCAGTGATATATATTTTGTTTAAGTAAAATCGAATCAAGTATAACTTTTACTGATTAATCTCTTCAAAGATATGTGTGGTACGATGAAGCACGTAAAATAAACGCGAATCAAATTATCAAAGTTTTAAATGATCTCACTAAAATTAATTTAAAAATACTTGTTTTTATGGAAAATATTTGTTTTGATATTTATATTTACAAACGTAATGCATTCTGAAAAAGGTAATTTTATGCCCAGATTTTGTTATCGTCTTTCAAATATAATATTTTAGAAATAAATATTCATTTAACATTTGCACCAGTGTGTTTTTAAATAATTTAATGCAGTATAATTATATCGGATTAGGATAAATTATAGCATTAATTAATTTAAGTACGTAATAACACATCTCGATTTATTTTACAAAATATATAACGTAGTTGGTAAAAAAATAAATACAGTCTCAGAAATTCTGATTAAAAAAATAAAAAAATAGAAACGTTTTAGAGAGAAGTAAGTCACCTATTGCTGCTATAGATTTTAAAAACACTACAAAATTTTTGAAAAATTAAATAATTTACGTCAGTTTCAATATCTGTTTCTAAACTCAATAATTTCATAAATTCTTTGTAAATAATATTCTTTCGTGCATGTTTATCTATAATGTAGCTTAGAATGAATACGATTTTATAACAACTTTCCCCCTTTATATTACTAAATCTAAACCAAATATTATTGAAAATTAAAATATACGTAGTGGAGGTAATATTCCAAAGGGACAAAACGTGTGTTTTTGAAAGCTAAACCATATGATCGCAAAATTATCTTTGACAAGTTATTTGTATATATATTGTTCATGTTTTTAATCCATACTATGATATTTAAAAAATACATAATATAAAAAATGTATTTAAATTATCGCTGTATTTGCTAACTTTCAAATTTAGTTAAACGCAATCATTTTCAGTCTGGTAAAGAATAAATTCAATTACTATTGAAAATTAAGTAGAAGTACCATTTATTATTTTGAAGTAATCATAAATGGATGAAAAAACGTTTAAAGTGTATGCCGAATCACGTATAAACGTAGTTCAATGTAAATTTATAAATCCAGTATATCTAATTTATAATCACAATATAGCACAATAAATGAAGAAAAAATTCATTTTGATCGTTTATAATATAATATAATTCAGGAAAAATCTTAATTTTACTGAAAAATGTTTTTTAAACTTTTTATATAAAGTAAAAGAATATTTATTTAAAGCTTGTGTCAGTGTTCTTTTTAATTATTGATTCCGTGATGTGACACCAGGACATTTATGACGTTCCACTGCGGAGCCCATCGGACGGTCTGCTCGGCGAATGGGACCATAAGCTTTCTACAATAATCGTCAAATTGGGTACTTTTCTTCCCCCTTTCGCGCGATAAATACCAGTCATTGTTTGGACTTTTCTTGGGTTTAGGTACCCAAGGAAACATCTATTCCTTGTCTCTCGATGCACAAGCATCGAGCAAATATTGCACGAACTGTAAAATGAATTTTGATACGGATTTAGTTGATATCATTTGCAGAGTAGTTAAATCCATAACTTACACTTCAATACTTAATTATTTTATATCGAATGTAAAAAAGAGTATGACTATTTTTTTCAAACCATGTAAAATTATTGCATTATACTCAACAGAGTTCAGCAATTAATCTTAAACATTCGGGATAAAAATTTCTAAAAATTGCTAAACGGTGAATTTAAAAGCCGTTATTTTAAAAATATAATACACTAATGCGTATTAATATTTTTAACAACTATCTCTTTAATGTTGAAAGTCACTTTATATTATAATCTATTATCAAACGTCAAATTAATATATGTACAAAGTTTTAACAATCGCAGAAATTATCAAGAAAGTTACCCAGAAAGAAAATCTTATTTGATATGTCGATATTAAAATATTGAATGAGGTTGTACAATAAATAGTTTTAAAAATTTGATGGAACAAGAAATCTTTGACATGTAAATGCATCGACCAAATCTAGATATAATACAATAAAATCAATATTTATGTTGAAATTCAGGAATACGATTAACTTAGAGAGAGAGAGCTATATATTAAAAGAATAATTTTACTTTTATAATTAAGCGATTTGAAATTGTCAATTTTCAAGAATTTAATTTAAAATAAATCCTGGTAGTCGCTAAGAATAATTTCTCTTTTAATTACATATTCAGGATTTCAATCTTCAGTTCTAGCTCTTTAGATGACAAGTATTGGAATAAGTTGAACGAAGCATAGTTTTCAATATCGAGTAAATTACTAAGATCTTGAATACATTTTGCTCTTTTTTGAAAATAAACATTACCCCAACGTTTTTAATAACTACTTTTGACTTATAACTTTTCAATATAATAAAATTGGTTATTTAAATTATTAAATATTAATGTATATTTTACTGCGTATAAATTTAATATTATATCTAATTTTTTGTGCATGTTATTAATTTCGCGATAAATGAATACAAAAGGTTTATTTTGTTATTTATAAAATTGAAATACATTTAAATTTGTTTTATAATTTTTAAATGAAGTTTATGCTTAATCTGCAGTATGTTTTTTGTGCGAATACACTATATAGTTATTTATTAAAATTATTTTCAATTCTGTATTATTATATCACTACATTTAGTTAAGATTATTATGTAGCAGTATTTACAATATTGTTTTTATCGTTTTAATAATCACAGATACATGCAATCGTCGAACTCTAAATATTTATTAAAAAGTTCTTTTAGATATATTTGAATGTAAAACTATTTATTTGTACTATAAGCAATTTACGAGTCAATTTTGGCATTTTTTTAAATATTGCATGGGAATTGAGTAATTAGTTCAAGCTTTTAACTTATTGATTCATCAAATAGTACAATTCCACTGGCTATGACCTAATAAACGAGCTTCAAAGATGGGTGTGTATATAATATTATGTGTAAAAACAAACATATTATTTATTTATTTGTATTTATTTGTATATTAGGTGTATATATTTTAAAAAGCAGGCCGTTGCAGACAATATCTATCAATTGTGTTTTATTATGGAAAATTTTATTCTTTAATTGCAGTTCACTTATGTTATAAATTAATGATTAGTTTAGAATTTAAATGTAAGACACGTAAGATTAATACTGACATTTAGAATATTTTGGTTTAATTTTAAACTAATTTTTCTATACGTAGAATTTATGCATTATTAGATTATTTGTAATTAAATTTTTCTTTACAATTTAATTACGTTTATTAAATAAAAAATAAATTGTTATAATATGCATGACCTTAATTTACACATAAAAGTTGAAATATGCAAAATTTACGTATCAAATTTACACTTAAAAGTTTCACGTAAAATTTTTTTTTACATAAGATTAACGTTTTAACAATTTACATACTATTTTACGTTTCGAGTCCTAAATAAATAATGACACTTTTGATCTAAGTCTATAATCTGCAAGAATCAGGTACACGTTTTTCTGGTGCACTCATTTCTGTGTCAGTCTTCTTTTGTTATTGCTTTTACCCCTTGTTCTCTTATCGAATGCTGTTTGGATGTTTTTTGTTTCCGTTTTCCTTCTTGTTTCTTATCCTTTGTTTGCGCGTTTCCGACTTTCTTCTTTTCATATACTTTTACATAACTCGCTCGTTAAACTTTGGTTACATATTACTGTCTTATTTTTCAAAATTTTTATTATAAATTCAAGGGTAAACATTTCATTGAATATTTTTAATAATTATCCGTAAAATTAATTGCAAATAGCACCTGTATTACGTATATCTAATATATGTTTAGATAATATTAAAAAATTTCTGTATTAAATTTCAAATAAAATACTTTTGTCATTGTACAGTTATTAATAAAATCATTACAACGATGAAATATAAATATATGTGAACGGACGTTGTAGCAAACATTAGTAAAATAAAATTAGTAAAAATTTTATTGAAAACAAAAATACTATTGAAGTATAGAAGACAACCGAGAGGATTCTTGTGGCATAATTTTTATTGATATTTAGAAAATAATAAATTAATAAAATAATAAAATTCATCTTTATCGAATTAATTACATTGAAAAATATTAAGTGACTGTATTAGATGGAAACTACTTTGACGAAGACGACGGCATATTATTCAATAAAGTAGTGTAATAGCGAAGTAAAAAATTTATGTAAAATGTTAAATTTATTGTCAAAATAGCCATTTACAAGATTTAAGATGTATCGTAATGTATAGACATAAAATTTGTCATCGTTGTTAGACACATAATAAATGCATATTTAAAAAGAAAAGTTACGATAAGAAATAAAAATAGGATTCTTGCTTGAATTTACATGGAATATCGTGCGATTTCTTTATTACACTTTAGTATTCGAATTTAATTAAAACTAAATTAAATTTTGTTTAAATGTGTTCATTTAATTTAAAAATTATTTCGTTTGAACCTTTCCGTCCTTATCAGTAATAAAATAATGATTTTAGTGTGCATACTAAAATAAGTAAGTATGCGCACAATACAATAAAATAAAGATATGATCGACTATTTTAATTAAATAAAATATTATTAAATGAAATTAGATTCATAAAAATTGTAGACAATTTTATGTAGAATGTTAGTACAATGAAGTTGACCCGTTCAGAAATATTTCTTAACAAAAGCGTATTTTAAGTAATAAAAATCTAGATATATTTGTATAAAAGTAATCTTTTCATAGATTTCACACGAAAGTTCGCCAATATTTTTTCAAGAAACTTTGTTTTACAGTCGCTCACAAGAGCGTTATAATATTTATTAAAAGTTGAACACTAATTGATTACAACGATAATGTATAAAAATTATGTTGGTCAACACAAATAGTTAGGCTTTTAGAAATAAGTTATAACTTTATTTCCGATGATTTGTTTTAGCACGACCAGTACGGCAGATTACAAGGCGCACGCTGCTCTTGTCGTACTATATAAAAGACGCGTAAAATTATTGGATTATCAATAAATGCAAGAAACATGCACGAGGGCATGACCTCCTTTATTAAATAAGTTTATTCTCAGATTTGCAGAAGTTCGTCTAAATATATCTTTTCTTACTTTCTCATTTCTAAGTCGCCATTTGTAAGATGATTATAATATCGAAATATTTGTATATTTATGTCAGATCCTTGCAGTTTTAAAAAAGTTATATTCTTATAATAATAAGTAAGCTAGAAAATTTTTGAAAAAAGATCAAATGATTGAATTGTTTATATTGTATTAGAACGTAAACAACAAAAATTATTTTTCATTGAATGAAAGTGGATTATTAAAATTGTATCATTCTTCTGTATAATTCATAAATAGTGACTTAAATTTAATTTAAACGTCATATTTCTATTCTATTATCGTATTAAAAACTTGAGAAAGGTAATAAAAACACAATAGTTTAAAAATAGTACGGCAGCGTAACTTATTTATGATCAGCTGTAATGTGTCTATATAACTACAAACAGATTAAAATGGCCAGCAACGTGGGTAGTATTGATTCACCGAAGAATACGTTTGCTGTTTTCTAAAATCAATTTGCTTTAAAAAAAAAGTAAGATTTTTTTCTTTAAATTACAATCGAATTCCCATTTTTATGCCATAAGGATAGGTTACTTAATTATTAAATCTGCTATATATAAAAAATTCAGTTCATTGATAATTGTAAACATTATGATAATAGGAAAACATATGTTCTATTCGCATAAAATATTTCTGTAACATCTCGGTAATGTGTTCTTTCCTTATTTTTTTCTAACTACATTATTTTTAATTGATATCTACGCTCATTTTATTAAAATTTTTATTTCTTTATATTTCTTCTGATTTCAAAAGCCTTTTTTACGAGAGATAATAAGATTAAAATAACGT
The DNA here is from genome assembly GCA_018907185.1 of Platyscapa corneri. Lineage (NCBI taxonomy): Eukaryota > Metazoa > Arthropoda > Insecta > Hymenoptera > Agaonidae > Platyscapa > Platyscapa corneri. The sequence continues at coordinate 3,490,978 of JACCHW010000018.1, read as the reverse complement.
TTAAGATGTATATTTTGACTAGTTATTATTATATAATGGCATCAAATATAAAAATTTACTAATTTAAAAGTAATTTGTCTCTTGATAAGCTTTCTCATACTATCTTATTGCTTTATGCGCAGTGCTAAAATTCTCTCTTTAGTTTTTAAAGTAATACTGCAGGTTTTATACATTTTACAATTTAAGTTTAAATGGATTTGCGATTTATTTCAATACTTTTTTACTTCGTACAAATTATTTAATTAAAATAATTGAAATTAGATACAAAAACAAGATATTGAACAAAAAAAATGAAAAATTACTAGTGAGTTATATGTATTATGCATGTATATATATATATATATATATATAAACTCACGTACCCAGTGTATGCATAAAAAACGTAGCTAAATATGCTAAGTTTAATGTATTACAGTAAAATTATCATAATTTTTTTATACAACACGAATCTCGGTCATTATTGGAATCGGATAAGAATTAGGCCAATGATTAAATTTTAACACAAAGTACATACGTAACTACGAATTCGACTTCAACACCAGCTCCTTTAGTGAATGTTTTATATCTTATACTCGCCTTTTCTACTTATATAAAATTTGTATAAAAATTGCCCTTATATTTGTTATATTAATTTGTAACCATTAATAAAACAACTAGAATAAATCGTTCGAGTAGGTATAATTAATATAAAATAAGGTATGGCAGTTGCTAATTCTAGTTTGAATCGTAAATCTTTTAATGGAATTCAGAAAACCCATTTAATATTTCGCAGAGCCACATTAAATTTGAGGTTCGGTTCGCGATTATCATTGTAATACTCTGCTATCGCTTCAAATGGGGAGAAAAAATATTATTGATTCTGAGTTTATCGCAAGAATTTACTAGATGTCATCCCAACATGACTCGTGAATGCGACATTCTCCCCTTCGGAGCTGAAAAAGGCTTGTAAAAATAAAGAAAACCATCCTCACCGGCTCGATCGTCGAGTTCCGAGAGCTTCTGATCGCGCTCGAGGACTTTTTCGACATTTGTCTTCATGATATCGACGACTTCATCGACCTGCGCCTGCGTCTGCTGCAACCGCTTCTGCGCGGCGACCTGCTGAGGTGTCCTCGGGCCGCCGACAATGCCGTCGGCACCTGGGCCACCCGCGGCTGCCCCTCCGGCTGCATCGGGGGCAAGTCCGCCTTCACTTGCCCTGTAATATCAAGCAAGAATTAAGCGTCGCTTGACCTTTCTTCCGCGAATTATCACTTGATTCGTACTGGCTATCGATTTTTACGCTTGGCTTGTTTAGCAAACCATGGCTTATGTAATTTCTTATATGACGTGACTTCGAAAATTTAAAGTTTAATAATTCTAAAATTTCCAGGAATTTTACGTTGGAAAAGGAACCGCATTTTTAATCTTTAATTTAACAATGTCATCCCTCTAGTCGCTTTATTCTAGGCTTTTTTTATTTTTTCAAAATTTTTCAGTTTCAAATTAAAATTCAAATTAATTTTTTTATCATTTAAAGCAAGTTATCAAACAAGCTACTCATCTATTTTGTCAGATAATAGAATAATAATGGAGCGATAAATCTACAAAACGCTGCAATCGATTTATTTACATTAAAAGAAAAAATATCCTTGCTTGTCGATTTGTAGTAGATGATACAGAAGTTGAAAAATTAACCTCCATGTAAATAAAGTTTACTATAATGATGCAAAAATTAATGTATTTTCCCCGTCATTGGTATGAGTAATAAGGAATAATTTAATATTTTACTCTGTTTACCCGCAATTAGATTCCCGAATAATTCTTTAATATATTGTGTAAAACAAAAGTTGGCTTAAAAATTTTTTCATTTTTTTTCGATAAATTAAAATGATCTTATAATTCGACAATAATATTAATTTTGAAGTAATTCTTTATATATAACTATCTAATTTATAGTAATTATAATAGTGCTTGATTTTCATTCGTAAGGCATGAGATACAGTAAGCCGTGGAAGAAAAATAGTCTAAATTAAACTACACTCCTTTTGTTTCGTGTTCAAAGTTTTATTATTAATTATCTAATAAATCAAACTTATCTAATCGCAGAACATAATTTATTGTAAAATAAAATTGTTTGAAATATCTATTATATAACTTAATGTTCTTGTAACAGTATATTTTTTTATTGTATTTGTTCGGCAATTTACTTGCTGAGGTAATTGCAATTAACGATAAATTTAATATTAAAAAAATATGATTTATGCTACATATTTCGTAAATGGTATACTAATTTAAAACGTTTAATGTCGAGTTAAATTTTCATATTATATAAAGTTTTATTAGATGAGATTGTTGTGCATTTCGAAGCTTAAATACTACTTATAAATTATTATAATTATATTGTAATCATAAACTTCAGTGATTGTAGTATTATATGTCAGTGCCTCATAAATGTGTGCGTGCGTCTATTGTGTAAAGCTGCATACGAGTGACAGCAAAATAACATAAGCTTTTAGACGTAAATATGCAAAGTTGCTAAAACAATATTAAACGAAATTTTAATTTAAAGTGAAAGTAAAAAATAAAAAAAATTTAATACAAATTTAAATTTCAGTTGGTTAAAAAGTAATTACTCGTAAACTAGCGAATTAAGCTTCGGATATTGGCTGAATGCAATTAATGAGTTTATTTTACATTCATGTTGAAAATTAAATTATTTTTTCGGTGTATAAAAGAATCTCATTCTTTATTGTCTTCAAAATTACGACTGCGTATTATGCGGCCTATAAAATGGCTAAAACTTTAACGGAAAATAATAGGAGCAGAGTTAAATAAGCCGATAGTGTACAATTCTTATCCGAATATAAAAGACAGTGTCGATATTCTTGATTTGAAACGCACATTTGACTGTAGGAGCACAATCGATATACAAGTGCTAAAATAAACGACAGGCATTATGAATAAAATATAGGCGAGATAAAGAAAACCCTTGTGTATCCCCAAATGAACCGTTGGAGCCTCCGCGTGCTTGTGCTTAGCGAAGAACCTCAGCGAAGCGTGTGGGCAATGAAAGAAGTGCGTCATGGCGAATTTACGTGTATCAGCGAAAAAAAGGGGCAAGGAAAAAAGTGCGACAGCAAATGAACAAATGAGCCCGAGTGATGGCTTCGGTGGCTTCCGGGTGAACGATAATCCAGTTGTGCCGTTTTGCAGATCTTGGCGGAGGGGCTTGAATTCCCTTTTGTGTCAAACAATTACAGGAATATGAACGAACAATTCGAGATTAGACAAGAGATTTTTTAATTACTTCATTCTTAGCCACGAGTAGCTAAAACTCAATCGGTAACCTCATTACCGGTATTAATCTAAGTATATGCTGTACTTCTTTGCAAAAATTTATCCACTAACTCTTTCTCTGGTAGGAACGAAATCTCTGGCTTGTGCATGTCTTGCAAGTAAATTAGAAAGCAAATAATAACATTTGGTAGTATTGTTGATAAATAATATTACGAGATTGAAACGATTGTTGTTAAGAATATATTCCACGAATGGATAAGCAATACACGAGCTTGGCTCGATACATTCAAGTCCAATCACACGTATTAATACTATAAATTTCTTTATTGCTTTTGTTACTTTCATACTTTGTTAATTTATTTATAGCATAAATATTGACTAAATTTTTTAGTTTGATTATAAAAAAGTTGTTTTTTTTTCATTTTATCTTACGTGTATTTTAATAAAAAATCCCTTACATTAGTCTTATTAATATTGATCTTACAAAAAACAGTCAAACAAAGTGCCATTCTTATCTTTGAAATTGGATTACGAAATTATGTTGGTAATTATTTTTGTTAGAAAAATTTAGAATTTTATTGGTTAATAAAGTTTTAGAAAATTTTATTATTTATCCGTAGCTAACAAATTATGTATACTAAATATATTTTAATAAATGTAAATGGTTTTCTAATTAAAAACTTGTAAAGAAAATTTGCGACGCTCACATTTCCAAATTATTCATAAAATTTCAATTTTAAATCTACAAAATCTTAAAACTAATAAATGGTACACTTTCTTTATTCACTTCTTTGATTTATTAAAAGAAAATACATTTTTTTAAATTACATGAATCTAAAGAATAATAAATAATTTTTTATGATATAAATTCTATGAAAATATAATTCGAAACTACTATCACAATAAAGAGCATCGGTAAACATGAAATTGTTGTGAATTTCTCATAGTTTTAGATATGTACAAAAAGTATATTATATTTGACTTTTTGCATTTTTTCATTAAATGAATTATAAAATTTCATGAATCTTTGAATTAATTATTGTAAATTGAGAATTAAACTGAATTAATAACGATGTTTATTCTGAAGAGTCTAATCATTTCTTATATTTATTCATCAATTCACCCATGATAACTGCAAATATGCGGTTTACCATTGATTATCTAAATATAGATGTGGTTATGACGCGTAGCACATATTCATTTCCAGGACTTGGTCGCTTTTTGTCTTTTTGACTTACTCCTCTCTCTCTCCTCTCTCTCTCTCTCTCTCTCTCTCACTTTCTTTCTACTCTTCCTCTCAATTTTTATTTATCATAATTAATTGGTTACCTTTTAACAATTTCTCTTAATTTATAAATTACAATACTCACTTTAAAGTACTTTATTTTTTTAAATGAAGATTGAAAATTTTAAAAATTAAAATTCAAAATAATTAAAAATTAAATTAAATACATAATTCACGGTTATAAAAAATTTTTTTTTAAATATTGTAATTATCCATTCAGATAATTTAAAAAAAAGAAATACACGTTTAATTTAACGTTAGAAAAATTTATAGCATATATTAAACGTAATTGTATAAATTATTTTAACAAATTTAGATCGCCATGTCGTTGTAGCTGCATACACGTTTAGTAAAATTGCTATTTATAACTTATGATTATATTTATAGATTTTGTATCGATAGTCAATTTTTCGATTAATAGTTTAAAATTAATAAAATAAAATTAGAATTTATTTAGGTAAATCACTTGTTCTCGATAACCATTTAGTAATGTAAACTAGTAGTTGTACGATATCATTTAATTCTTTCGTTGAAAGTACCAATTTTTATCCAGTTATATATAAAGTTACTTTAAAACATTAAAATATTGGATTATTCTAAGTATTAAAGTTTAATTTTGAAATTTCAAAATTCAGCGAGGTATTTTTTTACATAAAATAAAGTAAAAAGAGTTTTTAGAATATGTAAAGTTAACTTTAATACGATTTGTAATGACAAAAGTTTTTAATTTAAAAACGAGTTTGACCTTTGTAACTTAAAAAATGTAAAAAAAAGTCGTCGATAAAAAATGGTGCCATTCCAAATACGCGCACGCAGATGCGGGACAATTCAAGCAGTCATTCGGTACGAGTGGATTTTAATCGGTGTATACAATAATTTCTCATCAATTAGCTATCGATACTTAATATTTAAATATTGTTTAAGAATTAGAAGATAAAATTTTTTTATATATTTTCGGTTTAAGGCAAATCCGTTCTCTCTAACTACAATCATGAATATTCATTTTAATCAGACAGCATATTCCTAATATCTATACTTATCGTTATCATCCAACGATCGAATCTAACATTATATTTATAATTTCCAAAAATAATGCTATAATTCATTGGGACATTCGAATGCATCCGAGCCAAAAGTCGTTTCGAAGTGCTTGGTCGAATTGCCCCTAATCGAGAAAGTACACCCCAATGGGACGACAAGCTGACAGAGTGAAATAACGAAAACTAAAAGGCTTTAAGATTGTTAATAATATTTCCTTATCCCAGTCTCGTTTAACGTGAAAAAGCGCTTGAAACAAGACTCGCGTCGTCATCGATTATTTCTCTCTCCTCGTTTCGCGACGAAGAGATAAACTTCCTTTCGCGTTACGAGCGCAAGTGCGACTTCGTATCGCATAACAAGGCCAAGATGAGGTCAGTGCATAGGATGATCTCGAGAGCGGCTAATGAGCAATAGGTGGGTGAAACACAGGGAGAGAGAGGGGGTGAGAGCGTGAGAGGGGGCGGGATTAGAGAGAGACAGAGAGAGAGAGAAAGAGAAAGAGAGAGAGGCCGGAACCTCGGTGCCCCTCGACGGTGACGCGCTGCAGGCCTACAGCCGTCCTGCACGTAGAAATCGATCGGGGGCGCGGGAATTTAGCCTCGCGGTATTGCGCCTCGAATGAAGCTACGTCGTGTCCGTGGCTCTGAATCACCTAAGACTCCGACGTTCCCTGGGCCGACGATGGCATGTGTCTTTTTCCCGCTCCCTCCGTTCGACCCCTTTCTATCGATCGATCTTCCGGACGACTCGTTTGTCCCACTTGACTGACTTCGCGACCTTTCGATTAAACGCTAACGCTGCCAACTCTAGACCACTTTTTCCATTCGTACTCTCACAATTTGTCTATAATTTGCGCGTTGCGCTCGAACGCGCGGACACGAGTCTAACGCGCAACCCCGCACTCGATTTACCCACGCTTCTGTGCTCTTTCGGTCTTTCGCCCTCGACTCTGACGTGAATGAACTCCGATCAGGTACAGTTGGAAAGTTAATTTCGAACCAGGGAAAGGCCTGCGCTGAGGAACTCTAAATTCGATGTAATTCCAATTCGAAGGTTGAAGCCTCTAACACAGCATTCGCTCGGTATGAAAGACTCGGCTGCGTGAGTCTGTTGGCGAAAAACGGGCATGGACAAGGGCTAAAGTGACACGTGAAGGAGCTAATTGAGGAGTCTGACTCGCGGCAGGGCTTCTCGACGTCCGCGTCGATACGGCGCGCGCGCACACCCACACGTACGGACACAGATCGATGCACACGCGTACGTGAGTTAGGAGAAGATGGTTAGAGAGAGAGAGAATAACCAATTTAGACACAAAACATAAACGTTAAGGGCGAGGAGGCTGTACTCACATTATGGACGAGCTGCTGCTGCTGCTGCTCTATGCGCCAACTACGGGGAGAAAGTTCCTCGTTTCCTTCAGCTGCCACTTATTTTCCCTGCGCGATAACCACGAACGCGCACTGTACAGCACTACTCTCGTGGAAGCAAGTCGCGACTGCTAGGTGTTTCGGCTGGTTATTGATAAATTTCCGCGCCGCCGCAGCCACCGCCACCACCGCCTGCGCCGCTTGCGCCATCGGTTGCGATGCATCGCGCAACTCGAGGGATCGCCAGACTGGCGCTTCGAATTTTCCCGCCAGAGCTTCCCTCCCGAGTGAGTGCGCCTGCGCGAAACAGAGTCAATAAAGCGCTCGGCCTCACCCCTGGTTGTTCGAGCGCGCGCGTCATCGCTCCAAAAGAACGGGACTCCTCCCGGGAAAGAGAGAGAAGACTTTATAACTGCGCGATTTTCCGTTCGACGGTGGTAAGAATCCCCGCAGATTCCTTATCAAGTGCACCCGACCTTGCAACGAGAGCTAAAGAGCAACACCTGAAAATGGCCGAGAGCGTCAACGAAGCTTGCGCCACTTGCGTTGCCTCCGGTGATGCCTCCGCTGATGCCTCCGCCGATGCCTCCACCGTCACCAATGGGTGAGTACTCCTTTCCTTGCCTGCTGTGCCGTTGCAAATTCTGCCTTTCTCTGTTTTCCCTTCTATTTCAAAATGTGCATTATAATTGCAGTTGCACGAGGGTGAAATCTGGCCTGAGAACAAACGAGTACGCGTATGTGTGCGTGGGCGCATCGGTGGACAAACGGACGAAATCACATCGATGGTGGCTTTTTCTATTCTTTCGGTTACGGTACTATCGATCCTTTTTTTGTGAATTATGATTCCTGCTGGGGATTGTGAAGTCTGATTTTAAGGTATAACACTCTATTACAATCATTGCATTTATTTTCCATTACTTGCTTCCATTACTCGACAGCAATCGAATAATAGTATTAACAACTTAGTAATTGTTTTTATTTCTTTTTTTATTATTATCAATTATGAATAAAGAATCTTTCGAATTTTGATAAATAAATAAATTTTGACAAAAACAATTAAATAAATTCAATGCCAAAATCTCGTGCATTTCACTTTTCAGAATTTTTTATAAGAATAGGATAAGCTATTATTTAAATTTTTAAGTATAAATTTTAATATAAGTAATTGATTCGGTAAATTATTTTGTTATTTCATATTGTAGCTTCAATTTTATTTTTAATAAGTCTTTCGTTATCATTCAACAATAATACTCAGTTATTTAAAAATCCCACTTATACAATATTGGTATGCGTATAAAATGTGAAATCTGAATCAATATAACTAAAATAACAATAGTTTTAAATGAAAATTAAAAAAAAATATATATATATTTTTTATTTTATTATTAATACGAGAAGATAGTTATCAATTAAAATTAATGTTTTTGTGATAATTTAAAAAATAATTCGATAAAAATATAGACATTTTTTATCAGGAGATATACAGAGTAAAAATTAGACATTAAATATTCATATTTAATCATAAATATTTATTAATTTGTTTCGTATAGTAATGAACTTTAAATTTATTACTATTGGCTTCCATATTCTTATTTAATAATTGAAATATCTTTAATTTAAAATATGAATATAAAATTCATAGATCTGAAAAAGTGTACGTGTTAAAATTTTGTCGGAAAAACGAAAATTACTACCTACTTAAGTAAAAATTGTAAAAGTGACAAAGAAAACTTAGGATAAGCATTAATTTTATTTCAATATTAAATCAAACGTATAATTATTGCATTTGGTGAAAAGAGCCTATTACGGAAAAATATAACATTTTAAGTATGTTTTATATCATATTTAAGAAGAATTAACTGCATAACTAATTCATAAAAAAGTTGAAATTTATTTAAAAAATTATAAAATCTATATATTATCTATATTTTATCTATATTATCTATATATCTATATATTATCGTGTATAAATACTTAATAACTTTATTTTTTCTCAAACAAGTATAATAACAAGATTAACTAATAAAAAATGTTAATTATTCTTTAAATTACATTGATGAGAAATTATTAAGAATTTATTTATAAAAAATATATAAATTGTTCAAAAATAAATTAAAACTTATTTACAGAGTTGACTTCGCAGATTGATTTAATTATGATGTTATCACAAAGTTTTAATTATGATTCTTATTGTATAAATTAAAATTATTTTAACACAAAATAAATTTTTATAATTTAATAATACTGAAATTTTTATAGTTTGTTAATACGAAGATTAATATATAAATTATCAAGATTTTTTAATTTTTTTTTATTTTCATAATAAGGGTTTAACTAATAATTCTTTTTTTCAAATTTATAATGCCTAATAATTCTTTCTTCGGCTCTGAATAATGAATTATTATATTCGCATAAAATACTTTTTTGCAAGTAATGTAATTATTAAAATTATTATTAGATTCTTCTATATTACTTTTTCATAACTGTTCACTAGTTTTTTGTATGAAATAAATCCTAAATAATTTATATTTTATGTTATTTTGAAATCTATAATAAAAAAAAAACTTTAAAAGTATTTTAATTAAAAAAAAAATTTTTTTAATTTTTAAAATATACTCTAATAAATCCAATATTATATTCTATATCAACTTATTTAGTATAAATATTCACTTTTTTGAAATTAGAAGCTATCTCATATACATTCTATCTATCTCTTAAAATTTGTATTGTGTAATAGACACTTAGTCTTATATTTTAGTTTAATAGTATTTAAATAATTTTAAAATCAAGAACTTTATAGCTTCAATACCATATGTATTAAAATAAAATCTTATAATGAAAAAAAAAATTTATATGATATAATCTTAAGTTCTTTTGAAAATAAAATCATTCAATGTATGAAATCGGAGAAAACAAATATATATTGTTGTAATATATTTTTTTTAAATAAACGTAAAAATATGTTTTTATGAACAAAATTTTTGTTCTTGTTTAATTAAAAATATTTTTTAATCTTAATTGAATAAATATAAAATACAATATAATATTTTTATATGAAAATCGGCAAATATAAAGTTTGAAATTATGATATTTTTATTAAAATCCATAATAGATATTAAAAAACAAGCCTAAATATCTTATATTGCATAAACAATGAACAGTATCTGAAATATGAATTTTAAATCAGATTATTAAATCTACGGCATAATTTAATTTTAATTGGTAAATTTGATAAATGTGTTAAATTGAATTCTCTCGATTATTGATAACACTTGAGACATAATTATATAGAGTGTGTAAATAAACACGCTTTTGAAGTACAGTAAATAAATACAAGATTGTTTAATTTTATATCAAAAATAAATCTAATGCTACATATTTTATTTTATATTCGAATCTGGTTATTTTTAGAGCTGTTTTTTATTGATAAATAAATGATTAAATAAAATTATTATATCTAGAAATTATTTTTATTAAAATTATTAATTAATCTTTTATTCTTAGAAATTATTAAAAAAATTTGTTAGTTAATGTTAATAAATTTCTTGTATTTTTTTTTAATTTTATAGTTATTATGGATTTATACATAAAAATTTTCCTTTATACACATACATTTTTTCAAAGGAATGCATAGTATACAATAGTGTATATATTAAAGTTAATTTTTTTAACTAGTAAAATATTTTCTCAAAAAAATTTCTCTTAACTTTTTTCTATATTAATTTCGATATTTTCTTCTATTAACATATCTATTTTACATTAATATTATGAAACTCTACAGAATTAAATTACGGTGAATTTTCAAAATTTTCTTATATGAAAACGTAACTAAGAAAGTAAATTCCTGAATTACCAACAATTGAAAATGGCTTTATGGTGCATTATAATTCAAAATAGTGTCGTAAGATGTCAGAACTAATTTTTTCAATTTGTATCAGTAAATTTCATTTAATTCGACGTGCTAGATTTAATTTCTCTTTGTTTTCTTTTTTTATAAATGAAATAGTGTATATAATTATAAATTATAAAATGAATATTTAAATTGCATATTATTATTTTGAGAAAAACACAGATATTTTAAAACTTTTATCGATTTTCTATCATTCGTTATTAAAATTCAGTTTGAAAAAGGTTTGTTGAATTCAGAAGCGTAATTAAAACGATTTGTTCTTTAAGTTTATTAAAACATGAACACTAAATATAACAAAATGAATTATGTTTAAATTGTATCGTAATATTAAACACATAACAAATACGTTCATATCCATTTTTATATTATACTCAAAAAATACATTGCAAGTATTCTTACTTTTATTATTTAGAAAGAACATTATTTTTCGCCTAATTATATCTATATAACATACATAATATTCAATGATTTTTAAACGATATTTGTAATTTTTAATCTGATAGGTATTTTTTATATTTTGAAACTTTATCACGGGCAAAAAGTAATTGTACGTGGATCAGCCGTTCGGTATGACGTCATGTAGTGTCGCCATCTTTAAATCGCTTTAAAAAGCCGTGCAAAGTAATAATCGCTACATGCATGACTATTATACTAGTTCCTCTCAAAGTCTCTAAGCTTCTTGTATCGGCGTATTTAAAGCTGTGCGCTTGATTGTGTACGAGGATCCGTATCTCTTGAGTGACTCGTCATCGGCGATCCCTGAAAATAAACTTAAGACAATTACGCATAATTTCTTTGTATTTCTATTACAATCTTGTTAAAATACGTTAAGATAGTGAGTATTAATTAATTATTTATTTAACTTTTTATTATGGATTTTTTTGGATCATGAAATAGCAAAATAACGGGGAATCATGAAAACATCTTAACTTCTTCAATAGGGAAACCGTCTAAGGAAAAGCATATTTAGCGACTGTGCATACATGATCGTTTCTTATAACTCTTGATTGTTTATGCGTGGCATTTGATATCTTGCAACTGTCATTAATATTTTTGTAATTTTCATTTTTAAATCATTACATACTTTAATAAAAGTGAAGTTTACTTATATTTCGGTATGATTTTAAGGTTATGGGCGTGTTCCTTCAAATTCACCACCATTATTAACGGTTCATTAAGTTCCTTCAGATAATTTTTTAGTGTGGTAGTCAAGGATTTATTAAATGACTAATGCACTTTAATTTAATAAAACTCGCAGGTGTGAACATTATAAAAATATTTTATTTCTTCAACCCAAAAATATTGATATAATTTAATTTGTATATATATTTTTATAAATTTATTAATAATATTTAATTAGTATTACGGATATAAATTATACTATGTTTACTGAAAGAAACTTTATAACTTTAAAAATGATTAAATATAATTGTATTTGGACATATTTTATTCCTAATTTGTTTTATGTATTTTTATTATTATAGAATTAATATGGAGGGTGGTACTTACTCTGGTGATGGAGATTTGGGAGCCAGATCAAGTGGACAACCATCTGTTTCAAATAAAAAGTTACAACAAACACAAGCCAAAGTTGATGAAGTTGTTGGAATAATGAAAGTAAATGTGGATAAAGTCTTGGAAAGGGACCAGAAATTATCGGAATTGGACAATAGAGCTGATGCATTGCAAATGGGAGCTGCACAATTTGAACAACAAGCTGGGAAATTGAAGAGAAAATATTGGTGGAAAAATCTTAAAATGATGATAATCATTGGTATTATCTGCCTCATTATATTGATAATTATTATTGGTAACAGAATTATAAATGATATATTTAATAACACTATAAATTATTGAAAAAAATGTAACAAATGTATTTGTATTACAGCTTCAGTTGTACCAAGTTCAGGTTCTGATGAACCACCAACAGGAGGAAAGTGAAATAATTTTAATATTTATATAAGACTATAATGTTTGGGTTCAAAGCACAATAAGACAATACAGTTTAATTATTATTGGTTGACAATTATTCATAAAAATATATATATTTTTGAGACATATTTTCTAACTAAAATATACAAATGTTAGAATAAGCACAGTATTAAGTGGCCTTTTAAAAAATATATATATATTACTAAAAAGCTGTCATTTTGAATTTTGACTTTTTGACAGTTTTGTTGGCATCGCATTTTTAAATATTTATATGGTTAATAATATTTGATACAGAATATGCACATCTTTTTCCTGCAAAAGATAAATGTATTTTATAAGATCTATTTATGTACGGTAAACTTCTTATTTATAAAGTACGTTAAATATATTTAAAAATCTTAATTAAAGAATTTACATCACAAAATATAAAAATTTTTGGGATGAAATATTTTTAAGAAATAAAAATATTTAATAAATTGGTTTATTTAATGTTTGTTTTTTTTTGACAAATAGATTATTGATCGTGATCGATATGTACTCAATTGTTTAAAATCTTATTCCTTCAATTTTATAAATACCATTATGGTTCTGTAAATCACACTAACTATTATGTAATTTGAAAATCATTAACTTTGATTGAACTTTAATATTAAACTAATTCTATTCATGAAAAATATAAAATTTTAAATTTAAGATAAAATTATTACTTTGTTATGTTCATAGATATTTTTTAAAAAGTCATTATTTTTCAATAAAAAGAACAAAAAAAGAATGCAGTTCGATACTAAAATGATATTGTAAGTTACTATATAAGATTATATTTAATATTGTTGGAGTTAATAGATCTGTTGTATTTTCAGAAATTAGTAAGTAAATTATTTTTTAATGAGATGTATAATTTTTTTATAATTTTTTATACAAATATTTACTACATTTCCCTGTATTTGAATAATATTTGATACAATATACTTGTATCAAATCAAGTTATGTAATCTTTGGATAATTGAAATTTAAATATTTTTTTAATTATGAGTAGGTATTTAAATTTGTTTCAGAGATATCTAATTCTTACGCAAACTCCTATTCTTAAGATCTCAATTTCATATATTTTTTTCATAATTTTTAAAATTAAGTAAAATAAATTAATCTTGGATGCAATAATAAGTTTTTTTTTTTTGTAATTTTGTGATGGTAATATAAATTTATACAAGGCTTATTTATACATTGTAAAAGTTTGTTCAAAATTATTATGCGTATGTAACAATAAAAGATTTTTTTAATATTTATACGAAACCAAACATAACATGATGTTTTCAATGTTTACAAAAAACTAATCCTTTTAGCGGAATGAACGAATTTTAATAAATACAATTACTTTCTAATATTCTTTCCACTTCTGTTTTCAATTTATCAAAATATTTTTAATTACATTCAAAAGTTGATTATATTTTTTCCAATTATTTATTGAAACATGTATGTAAAGATACTGAATACTTTTTATAAATTATTTTATTTAGTATCTTTTAATATAAAATTTCCTTTAATATTTTATAAGTTTAATATTTTATAAGTTTGAATAAAAGACAAAATTATATATTAATGTATAAAAGTTTTCTAATTTATTCTAAAATAACTTTTTGTAAAAAAATGACGTAGTAGTCGTATTTAATCAAAAAAGAAAACTACGTCGAAATTGATTATGACCAGACTGTCAGACCAATGATGAGCCAAGTAAAATTCCTGAAAATAAACCATTCTTTTTCAAACAAATACGAATAGTAAGGCTTAAGTTTTAATTTCATAATAACTTTTTACAATAATACTTTAATTATAGAATCATAAGAAATATTACATAGTCAAAAGTTAAGTAATTCGTTTATCTTAATTTTATATTGCAATATTCAAATTAAAAATAATGATAGTTTAGAAACAAGACTGAATAAAGTTTTGAAATTATAATGTAAATAATTAGTAGAAATTTTTTAATTTATACGATTTAGAAGTTTTTGAAGTATGTTTTATTATGTAGTAGTTTATAGATAACGTTATTGTTCAAATATTCTGCATTTGATTTTACAAGGTTTTAACTAATTAAAAATTAAATTATTATTTAATTTTAAGCAATAAAATGAAACAGCTGAAACTGCAAAAAGCAATTATATTTTATTTTCGATAAGCTTCTGTATCAGCTAATAGAAGTTACTAAACTTTATTTGAACATTATATTAATGTATCATTTATTAATATAATTTATAATTTATATGAAGCTATAATAAAAAATTATTTATTTAATAAATTTAAGTTAGGAAATGACAGAAAAATTTGTAATTGAAATAAAATAAAATTTTTTTAATAGATTATTTTTGAATCCCTGGGAAATTTTCAAAACATAAAATATTTTCTTACAAAGTAAACTATTCTACATATTAATTAAATATCTATCTGATTCAGAAAGATCTGAAAAAAGATGTTTAAGAATCCAAAATTTTCATAAAAGGGATAATTTAAATTCTTTGAAATTATTACTAAATAAAAATATTAAATTGACATTTATAAATTTTTCAATGAATAATAATTGAGTAGTTTTTATAAATAAATTATAAACAATCTACCTTTATTATTTAACAAAATTTAACTGACAAAATTTTCAAATTTGAATAATGAATTTGTATATTTACGAAATGTAATTCTCGGGATTTAATAAAATTTTCGTATTACTTACACTAAATAAAAGTATGTGTAACTTTTATATGGAAATTCTTATATAAATATATATATGTATACATTAAATTATGATAGTTTATTATGATAAAAATATGTATTATTAAACGTCATATATATTCCAATATATGTATATGTATATATGTATATGCAGATAACAACATATAGCTACTTCATTAAATTTAAATAATGATATAAAAGTTATAATTTTCTTTTTATCATACTTATTTTTTATGTGATATATGAAACTAAAAGTAAACTTTTCGAAAAATAGTTTACCAGTTAAATTGACGATTGTTGAAGCATTCATTTGTTATAAGAAAAAATTGTTCTTCAATATGTATTATGTAAGTATATGCAATAGTGTATTATGTAAGCACATATGTATTTTTTATATAATTTATTAAAAAATTAATTTATTTAAGAAACTATCGTTCATAAGAATTTTTCATAAGAATTCATAATGAAACTTTTCATTTTATCAAGTCAATAAAACATAAAAAATTAATATTTTTTATTTTTTTAATTTTTTAATCAAAAGCAGTATTTGAATATTATGATTTTTTAATTTTAATTTCATTAATTTTTTCATGTTTTTATGATAGTTATTTTTTTGGATTTTACTACATTCCATTTATTATTTAAATATATTTTTTTATTACTCGTTTAATCAAATTCTAAAATATTATTACGTATATTTTAAAAAAATCTAAAATTTAAGTAAATAATTATCACGAAATGTAAAGACTGATATTAATATATAGATGAGACCAGAAAATATTTATAAAATAATTTTGTTTGTAGAGAGAGAGTTAGAGAATGTTATATTTATTTGAGATTGAATGAATAAAAGAAAATATAAAATAAGAACTATTAAATGTATGTGTCATTGAAGATACACGATCAAACGCAGTTATTTGAAAAAATCGAATACTATTTTTTATTGAATTATAAAAGCAATTAATGTATCCAATGAGAGTATATTGCATAATGGACCAAAAAATTATGCACCGTATTGAAATATGCATTGCGTCATTCGTTTTATAACTATTATTTTATATCAAATTGTTCGAAATGGTATTAATTTGTAATTTTCTAAAGATAAGTTTTCCTTTTTCGATTAAATTACTATTTTTTACTTATATTTTAATTACAATATTTTAATCGAAGTTTTAAATACAATTTCAATTAGAATCTTATAGAATTTAATGTGAACCATAACAAAAAATATTTAATTAGTGATTCGATCGCAATAAAATTTAAATTTATCCAATAGTTGAATATGAGCTCAGCACTAAATCAGTTATTTATTTGATATATTTAAAATAGTCGGGGGACAAACAATCCGAGCGTGCGACGAGTGTTATTTAATCGATGAAACATCGTCATTCAAGTATGAAGTGCTTCAAGAGTTTTGCGAGGAACAACAATAAAATAAAGCAACGAGTAAGAGGTGCAATAAAAAACTTGATACAGTGCTTGTCAGCCCAACATCGAATCATACACGTTTTATTACGTGTGTTGGATGGAGTTTGCCGCCGCATACATACCTAGTGTATCGTCGAGTTTAAAGTTGAATCCATTTTAAAATATTTCTTTTTCTGTATAATTCTTATTTACGTTAAGTGAGCTATATAATAGTGTTTCGCAATGTAAAGGCTATTAACTCTTATAGCCACTGCGTTATTAAAAATTTAATTTGCACTTCACAAATTTTTTCTTGAACTAATTACAATGTCGAGCACGTTTGGTGCAAAAGTATACTGTGCTGCATTTTATTTTAATTTCAAAATTACTATAAATATTGTAATTTATTTAATTTTTTTTTCTAAAATTTAAACTATCTTCAAAATTAAAAATATTGTTGACACAAAAAATTGAAAGTAATTGAAACTTAAAATGCACGTGTCAATTATTTTCTAAAAAGTGTTTGCATATCTTTATGTTGCATCATCAGAAAGTAAGTACGGTGTGCAATTTCTTCGCTACACAATGCGACAATGTACGACAATTACTGAAATTCGAAATATAAGATGGTTCCAGCAATTCTTCGTTGGGCTCGTATTCTAATTCTTTTTTGAAACACAAGTATAAATATCGTATTCCACAGTTTTGTGATATTTTCAATATAAGATCGAAAATTATAAAACTGGTGACGATAATAATGCCTTTAAGCAATGTGTATGAATCAAATTTATAATTGAATTGCTTTAAATAATTGTATCTAGGAAATTATTTGCTTTATAAAAATTTAATGCATAAGGCTAGATTTAATTTTATACAGGTGTAAACTGGATACAACATAAAAAGTTTTTGAATGCAAAGGCATAATTATTTTTAAAGATTCTTAATTCTAATTAAAGTATTGTATTCGTTTGTTTTAAAGATGCAATTATGCTATTTTTACGCAATGATAATAATATTAGAGTTAATTATTAAAAAAACTGAAAACGAAGAGAAAAAAGTGAAATTTAAAAAGTTGAAAATCATCGATTGGTATTTGCAAGCAAGTACAGTTTGATCTAATATTACTAGTCATGTGTAAATTATAAGCTGTGGTGAATTTGCTGTTCCAACCATTACTTTTAATTTAGTGTGCATTTTTTGCATCTAAATTTGCGTAAATTTACAGCTGTAAACGATTTGTTAAACATTCTAAGCATGCGTTATTCGTGAAAGATCGAGAACCTCGGAGGAAGCGCGTGGCGCCAAACTCACGGCAGGTGGAGCCGCGGGAGTAGGAGCCGATTACCTTCACCGCGGTTCGCGCGAGTATTTCGAATTTCCCGCAGAAAGCGCAGAAATCTCGGGGGGGCCTTCCTCGATTCCCTTCCGATTCCATGCACCTTATATCAGTCGACTCACGAGCCTCACGTCGGACGGACACACGAAGAGAACAACGAAGACAGAGAGAAATAGAAAGAGAGTCAGAGAGAGAGAGAGAGAGAGAGAGAGTTAAAGACAGAAAGACAGAGAAGGAGACAGAGGCAGATCGGAGAGGTGATCACGACCGATCTTCGACGTTTCGCTTTTCGCTACGTCTCCCTCCTCATTCAGTCGCTTCTTTTTTCTGCTTCCTAAATTTACTTGTAGCTGTTCTTGAGACAGACTTTTGACCCGTTCACTTTACACGCTTTGCCGTCTCAGAGAAGTTTTGGAGTGATTAGGAGCCAAGGAACTCTTTCGATCAAAGGTTATTTTGCAGTTTATTTTTAAATTAATAATTACGTATTCGAATTCGTGTTTTGCTTTCAATTTGTGAAAAGCTTAGCTTTCGTCGAAAACTATTGGAAAATCCATGTGCTTATTTTTGTTTAGTCTTCATTATTGCTCATATACTTCAGTTTATATGAATTAATTTCAATGGTACATTAAAATTACGGATCTAAGGTATATTTAAGAATTACAATTTTGGAAAGAAATGCTTAAAATTAATTTTTTCAACGAAAGACATTCGTCTTATTTCATGAACACTTGAAATTATATAATACGAAAAGTAATTACAACAATGAAAAAAGAAAATTAAGCGGGCCATGAGATTCCAATTCAAGTTAAAAATAATTTGATAGCTTTCAATTTTATTACATCGATTGTAGACTAGTACAAGATAAAAAAAGAATACAAAAGAAATAATTATCCTCCAAATAGTGGTGAACAAACAACATTAATGTTTCGACTATTTTATTTTATTTATCATAATGAAGAGAGCAAACGCGTTATCTTGTATACTTAATAAAGTAATCTTATTAAGTATTAAAGTTTTTACTTAGTATCAGTATTTTATTACACATGTATTGAGACCATAAAATGTTTTCTTGCTACGCACTTTTTAAAATATTGTCGAAAATTTTTAATTTAAAAATCATTTTTAATAAAACAACTGATCGAGAAGGCGTGAAGTAACGTTGCTTTTCTTCGTTGCATAATACTAGAAAAAAAGGTTTTTGACAATATTACGCGATTTGTAGCAGCTGAGACACATTAAACACGAATTTATTACGCCTTTCAGCTCGCGATTCTTCACCCAGTGGAGGCGCCCAGACGGATTGGAATGGTGCAACGACCACGAAAAATGTCAATTCGCACAGTGTGCCGCTCGCAAGTTTCACGAAGGAGCTATGGATTTTCTTGGTCATGAAAATGAATCAGCCGAAGTCTCAACATTGCTCGCAAAGAAAACGAAGAGTAAGAAGAAGAAGAAGAAGAAGAAGAAGGAGAAGGAGAAGAACGGAAGCGAAAGATAAGCCACGATCAACAAGTGCGCGCGGATAGTCGCGAAGGCGAAAAAAGAGAGACACAAGCAAAGTTGACTGTCAGTAGAAACTTGCAGATCAGACGTTACTAAAACAGCGGAAAGTCAAGATTATCGAAGGAGAAAAAAGAAGAAACAAGCAAGAAGACGGGGGCCCGCGCTCTCGCACATACAAAGAGAAGCGCGCGCGCACCAACAGAACCAAGGTTGAAGAATACACAATAACTGGCTGGATATCGACAGTCGGTTGGTGATAAGAGCGGACCCGGAGATCGAAAACGTTCTCCGCGATTTCGACATTAGCGGGGTACGCCAGCGTGACGTCGTACGCGGCGGCATTGGTGGTGGCGGCGACAGCCACACGCGCTCTTAGATTTTCCGGCGAAAAATCATCGGAATCACGCACTCGAGCGCTCAGAGTCGGCGCACTCCCTCGCCGACACCTAGTGCAACGCGGTCCGGGGGCTGCGTAAAATGCTCCCAGTCGGAAGGGCGCGAGTGAAATTTTGAAATTTTTTCGAACCGTTCAGTGCGCGAACGCAAACGAGCGACATGCCATCCAACAGCGACGACGAGGACTACGGCCTCGGCTACCAGAATACTTTGGTGAGTATACTCGAGCTCTTATTTTCCAATACCGCCGGAATCTCGTCGGGTTATCGACTCCTCGCCCTCCAGGGGAGGATGTTTTTTCCCCGAGACCGAGTTGGTCGTCAGTGTTCGAACGTCGATCTCCCGGACTTGGCAAAGTCTGGGAACAATCGAGGCGAACGGAGCTGGATCGCGTCGCTGCGAGAAATGGCCTTACGGCCGCCGCCGACACGTTGGATTTCGGATCTCATTAGGTCCGCGCGGCTGTCCCTCGTATTCTCAAATATTCTAAGTCTTAATTTAGGTAAGCTCGAATTACATCCACGATTCTCGACGGCTCGAACAAAAGTGCCACTTTTCGGATCGAATCTTTCACTTGGCACTCGATATAAAGTAGACTATCCGATCCCCGGCTCGGCCGAGTTCTAATTCTAAGCTCTCAAAAATTTTTATTGCCAATTTCTCTTTGTGCCGCTCTTTGAAGTTCGAATAAGCGCCCGCTGCGTAAACTGCAGCAACGACTGCGAGATCGAGAAAATTGCCGAGGGAATAAATTCAGCTGCATATTCTTAACGTGCCAATGTTCAAAGTCATATTTCTCACTGTCTTTCGTGAAAGTCCGGACGAGGCGCTCAAGATGTCTCCTCCCTCCCCGCCGCTCGCCGGAGAGAGCGTTTTCGCCATTATTTTTAGGCGGTTTCACGGCGAGAGCGACTTCTCGCACTCCAACGTCTTAGATCTAGTCAGCTGATTTGCTTTGTTACACAGCGCGGGATTTTCTCTCGAAGACCGAGGCTCATTCTTATTCAGCCCGACTGGTAATGCATCAGATTTACAATTCGCGTAACACAATGTTTTTCACATCTTCAATATTTTTTATTGGCCTGTTTGTTGCATAGAACAGTTGTAGGATCAGACATGGCGAACGGCGTGCTCGTAAAGTTTGCTTCTTAAGGTTGAATCGACTTTAAGCACGATCGTATTGTTTAATATTATAACTGCGTTGAAGTACGTACAGATAATTAAATTTCTTCATTACCGTTCAATTTTATTTTTGGGTTTTATTACATTTTTACTGTCGTTATCAAACTTTAATTTAGGGAAGATCATCAAAGACAGATCGTAAAAAGGAGATTTTATAGCGATAGTGTTTAACGTTTCGCATATGTTCAATTAATATTTAAGTAAATATGTCATCATTGCTCTTTTTCTTAAACAAACGCGAAGTTTCAAAAATATGAGGTTTGTTAATTTAAAATTAGATTCATTTAGGCAAACAATATAGAAAATCCTTGCAATAAATCTTTCAACTTATCAATAGCTTTAACGTTTTCTAGTTTTCAGCTTTAAATATGTACACGAACAGTATATTTTAGCAATATTTTATTAATCGCTAAGCTATCATAATATACTAATCATAAGAAAATCAAAATTAACATTTGTATAATGGGCAGTGCGCTTTCTTGACAGATCGTGTGAACTTTTTCCGAAATACTTTATAAAATTTTTCGCATCAAAAAGTTTTATTTGCTCTCGTAAACATATATTAGACTGTATGTAATTACGTGTGCAAAAAATAACCACAAGTCAGAAAGGCTAAAATCTGTTGAGTGCTCTTGCGTCAATCAAATATTATTATTGTTGTTGTTGTTGTTGTTGTTGTTGTTGTTGTTGTTGTTATTATTATCATCGTCATTATTGTCATTATCATCATTTTATTTTGCATACGGATAAAATTTTAAATGAAATTTTAACTTTTAATTTCTTTAAAATATGGTTTAATCGATGGAAATTATGGCTATAAAATAGATCAGGATGAATAGGAAAATTGACTTCGAAGTATTGCAATTTTTAAGGTAATCATTTACGACATTTGCAGTTAGCAAATAAAGAATATCTATCCATGTTTATAGCTGCGATATAATTATTTTTAACACCTAAGTTCTTATAATTTCTATATTATTGTCACGTAAGTTCGACCTTTTTCAGATTAAATTATCACCATTAGACTATGTAATCAATCGCTTTTTGAAGCAAAAGATCACGCTATGGTGACGTAACGTTTAACATTATCGTTTATCTTTCGCATTTATTTTATCCCGTGTAAAATCGTTAATTTTAAGAGAATCTCTCTGAATTATAATACTTTTATGCTAATTCGCACGGCCTTGTTTTTTTCAGTCTTCAAACTAGTACTTTACGTATTGTTGAGATATTCCAAACCACCTCAACAATTTAAAGTGAAACTTGTAAAAACATTAACAAATTCGTAGATTCAATTCGATTATATTGAATACATTCCTTAAATTGTTAAAGAGTAGCTTTAATGGTTAACTCTCTTAATCAAATAACTGCATTACATTAAAAATCTTTTATTTTTCACTACAATTATTCAATTTAACTTTTGCCCGCTTTAATTCCTATTTTCCGAACGAATTGCTATCATATTATCTGCCTATTGAAGGTTAATAAACTTTATGAATAGTTATGTCAAAAATTATTGATTTATTATCAATATTTAATTATTGGTCTTGTTTAGTCTACAGTTTAAGTTTTTACGCGATACATCAAAGAGTATCTACTTTTAAGATAACACGATAATGTAAAAAATATTATCATCAATTTTCTTCGGATGATTCTAAAATAGCATAAACAATTTTTTTTATTAGAATTAGTTAAATCTTGCGATTGTACATCATTATAATACTTGCAATCTTTATGTGAAAGTCGATTCTGCGTCTTTTAAAGCCTTTTGTAATTTTCGAATAAAAAAGATCGATTAAAAATAAGGTAAACTATCTACTCCTACAAAATGTTCACTTAACCTAATTATCTTAATTTATGAAAGAAATATTATTGTAACATAGAGTTCTCTTATCATTGTCACGTGTATTCTCTTATCGATGAAGGTTGACACTACACGAAAAATTTAATTCGGTGATTTAGCATTTATCACAAATAGTAAGTTGCAACTTTAAGCAGAAAAGTCTTGACTTCATTAAAGTAATTTTCTTTTCTTTACTAAATTGAGATCATTTCGTTTATTTATTACATTTTTTCAATATATTAAAGGTAGTCCATAAAGAATATTCAACTGAAACTAGCAAGAAATTTAAAAACAATAAAAATATTTTAATTATTTTTATTTTTGTCGTAACTTATTAAAGTAATTTACGATTACATTGCAAATTTTTCATCACGGCTACGATGCATAAACAATAATTCAAGATTAGATTCACAAGCTGTTATACTTTTTATATTAAATAAAGTTTATATGTTTCCATATGTAATTATGTTTAAACAATTCTTTTAAATTGTAAACTGTTATATAAAATGTATCTATTTAGTGATTTTTAAATAAAACAAAACAAGTTATCAATTAACTTGTAAGCATTTATTAATATGTTTACTTAAAAATAAACAAATTAAAAGTCAATTATGTACTTGAGAGTGAATTTTTTGCGCCGTACTCAAATTTTACGTACAGGGCGATCCAACCATAATTTTCTGGTTCCATCAAATCATCATATAACTTATCTTCATCTTGTGACTTGTTTTTATAGAAAAAACAAGCGTTTTAGTTTGCTGCAAAAAATATATTATGATTAAATAGATCACGATAAGAAGTGTTAATAGACTTCTTGTAAAAAAACTTTTTGACTTTAATTATTGTATTTTCTTAGTATTTTATTATTTTCGTTACTTTAATGTTTACGTTTTTATTTCTATATTTTTTGACTATTTTTATTATATTAAAATTAAATTGTTTTAAAAAATTTCTGCTTATTTTAATATCAAATAAAATTAATGAATATTTTTAAATTAACAGAATCAGTATGATCGTATTGATTCAGATAAAAGTATTAGAAAATTTTATTGCGTGAGCAAATATTATACATTGGGTATTTTCCTGTTTAAAATTACTTCGTTATCTTTAAATTAGAGATTAAATTACTTTAATTTATAAATATTAGTAAAATAATTTAGTGTTCGAGCT
This sequence comes from Platyscapa corneri, assembly GCA_018907185.1. Lineage (NCBI taxonomy): Eukaryota > Metazoa > Arthropoda > Insecta > Hymenoptera > Agaonidae > Platyscapa > Platyscapa corneri. The sequence goes on along the minus strand of JACCHW010000018.1, from coordinate 3,466,600 downwards.
TATGCAATAAGTTTTAGATATGCACCAAAATGATTACTAAACTGCTTGAACTATCGAATCAATTTATATAAATATTAGTATTTTCAGAGATAAAAATTATATAATTCCACAGCTAAGTAATTTACAAGGGTAAATAAATAAGTAACCGTATTTGAAGAAAGGTGGCGTTGAGGAGAGTAGTTAGCATTATCATTTTGTACTACTATCTTTTTAGAAACGATATACCAAATTTCAGATTGATTCATAGGTTAAGTTTGACTTGATAGCTATTTGTATTGAACATTTTTGACGTTTTTTAATATAATAGAAAAATTAAAATATCGCTAGTTAATGTGCTTTATATGTTCAGATAAAGAAATATGCAAAGATGTAAAAGATAATTTGGATGCTGTGGACGGGGGCTGTTTACTACCTATGAAATTCGCGGTTTTATAAATTTAATCGTTCCGTACATCGATTTTTGACGAGAAGCTCGAAGCTAGAACAAATGTAATTAATCGAGGAAATCGATAAACACGTCGAAGACACGGCTCTTGCTGATCGTCTAACGAATACACACAAAGTAGCTGAGGCCATAGGCAGTCGAGATTTTACATAATCAATTATAAATCAGAAAGCTACTGCCCCGACAAATGCCACCGTAGACAACGACTGAACACTACTATCAACTTCAAAGAAGTGTTTGGATCTCTTTAAGCAAAATTCGCAGGAGTTTTTGCATTCAGTCGTCACCGCTATTGAAACCTTGATCCATTATTATGGGCCAGAGACCACAGCACAGGCAAGGCCACGCATTTTTCCAGGAGAATCTGCTAAGAAACTTCTTCCTTTTTTTCAATACGGAAATGTGGCTCATCGGAATAAATTTAACGCAAACGAGGAGGTCGTTATCGTTTTAAAAGTCTTCTTCAAAAAGTTGGTAATGATATTTAGAAAATTTGAAGACATGTCAAGGACTTTGGGAAAAGTTAATTGTCTTAAAAGAAGATTTCACTGAAAAATTATAAAATATTTTGTGAAAAATTTGCTCTACTTATGAACCACCCTCGTGTCTGCCTGAGCAAATATTTCTGATTTCGATTACTTCTTCTACATGCAATCGATTTATTATAAAATACTTATTGCTAGAAAGCCCTTTCAATTTCTTAATATTATACATTTTTCTATTATACGTGTATAATTTAATTTTTATAAAACATTTCCTGTTTGCAAAATTTATGTTTATCTTTATTATCATTCTGACTCGAGTAATCAGTATCTTGAATATTTTATATCTATAATTTTCGTGCATATTGGAATGGTTATTCTTTGAATATAGAATACCATAATATTACAACTAAATATGGAAAAATACATATTTACAAGTTTTACAATTAATTTTAAAAAATTTTAATATAATATTCACGATTAACAATAACTCATCTACATAATATTTGAATTTTTATGTACAGTAAATAAAGGTTACAGTTACCTTCGACTATATTCCGCCCTAATAATTTTTTTAAAGTATTAAATTTTATTTTTATCATAATTTTTTTTTAATTATTTTACATTCAATATGATTTTTTAAATAAATTAATTCTTACTATATATATATATATATATGAAAAATTTACCCTTTATAATATTCAATTTCTAAAATTACTTTGGAAAGGAATTGTATAACAACATTAATTAAATTAATTTTCCACCAATATAAAATTCTAATAATAAATAAAAATTCTTATTTTATTCTTTAATACACAAGTAATTGTGTAATTTGATCATGTACATATTAAATATTAATTAATACATTTATTTAAAAGCTTAGTAAATAAATAATTAAAACTCTAGCACCCATATTTCTATTTGTATAAAATTAATTTCTATAAATAATTGTTACGTAACCTCAATAAAAAAAAGTTGAAAAAATATAGTTTTTAAATTTGATTAATAAGAATATAGAAGAAGTTATAAATCTTTTGGGTAATTATATATACATAAAGGATAAACGATAGTAATTTTATACATGTATAAAAATTAGAAAATATAAATATAATATTAAAAATAATATATATACATATGAATTTTTATTACATTATAATATATAATATATTATGATACAGTGTGATATGAAATAATATCTAATATTCCAAATTCAGAAAAATTAGTTTTATAAAATATATAAACTGTTTGTTATTTAAAAAAATGCTAATAAAATTATCGAGTGCTTACTTATGGTTTATATAAAATTAAATATAAGTACATTCTCACGATTTCATAGATTTATTATAGACATGCAATAGAATAGAAATATTTAAAATAATGTCAGAATAATAATGACGAATTAAAAAAGTTAAATACTTTTTGTTATGTATTTTATTATGTAATTTAAATAATGTAATTACATACACGAGCCTGCACCTAATATATATTATTTAAAATACTATAATTTAAACATTGACATTTCCAAATGATAGTACTTATTGCATAATAAGAAATAATAATACATAAAACTGTGATTAAACATGAAGAGAACCTAAAAAAAGTAATAAATAATCAAACTATTCAATTTTTAATTGGTTTAAGATTATGAATTAGATTATGAAAATAAAATTACAATAATTGCAGGTGTTTTATTATTCTCCAGTTATTATAAAATCTGAAATGATTATTTACTAAAAAACTTATTTCATACATAATCTTAATGATTATTGATACATTTTTTTAATTACTAATAATTCGTAACATTATTCATAGAAAACGCATTGTAAACAAATGCATAAGACGAAGATTATTTTTTAAATAAAATTAATTGCATTTATTAAAACATGAATGAGATCTCATTCGTCTATAAAAACAGTAATTGATTATAAATATTTTATTGAAAAAACAATAGAAAAGGCTAATAAAAAAGCTGGATATAAATTTTTCATTTGAGATAATTCTTAAACTATAGTTGATCTTCCTTCTTTCGTTTTTTTATTTGTAAAAAGAAACGACGGGTTTTAAAATTATTTTTTGAGAATATAACATTAAAAAATTTTAATTTATAATATATCTTAAAATAGTAAAAATACTATATCTTACTTCAAGTGATAAAGTAAACAATATACTTGTAATTGCTGAAGTTAAATAGTCTTAAATAACTGTACTATATTCCTATATTATACCAATTTATATTTTATATTTTTATTTTTTATTTATTAAAAGACGGTAATTTGTAAAGTAGAATATTTCTTACAATTTGTTTCAAAATTGCACGATATAAAATTAAACTATTTTTTAAACTGTAAGGTTAAAACTTGTTTCGATGAATGTATAAAATTTATATTATATGTAAAATATTACACGTGTATATATATATATATTGCATTTAACTCGATTAATTGCTAATTATTATTTATTCTTAAATAGTAGTAATCAATTCAACTGATTTTTATCTACTGTTATAAGAATGATTTAAACAAGGATATGATTTTCACAATGCTATATAGTGTGCTTGATTCATAAATTTCATTGGAGTAAAATATTTATTTTATATATTTATTTATATATATATAATATATATTATATATTAAAAATAAAAATGTGTTTAAAAGAAAAATTTCAATTTTTTAACAGTATAGATAATAAATCATTAAATTTATTGTTTTATTATATTAATTGACCTTTTAATTTCACTATCAATTACTTTGAGTATCAAGAAATTTTTTATTTTTAAATAATTCTAAATTCTAAATATTTAATATTATAAATTTTAATACGTGTTAAACGAAACTCAATTGTTAAATATTAATTTGAAGAATAAACGTATGTGTATAATCAAAATTCAAGATTTATATTTAGTGTCTAAGAAAACAGGTTTTTTTCAGTAAATCTAATCTTTATTTATGTTATGAAGTAATCTAAATACATAAATAGAAAAATAAAATATTCACGAAAAGAAAAATACAAAATTACATTTACTTCCTATAACGGGGAAAAAGCAGTTTTTTATTTATATGTATAATATTGGTATATCTGAAATGAAAAGATAACGAGATTTCTAGAGTATATTATAAATACTAAAAACACTTTAATGTCATTAATTAATTAATAGATGTAAGGAGTAAAAAATTTAAAACAATAAATACTAATTTTAATCTTAAAGTCGATAAAAGTCGATAAAGTTAGTTTTTATAATCTTATTAGAAAGAGTTTAATAAACAAATTTTTCCGTATTTTAAAAATTTTTTATTTAAACTCCTTTTATCAACTTATTTAGCTCGTGCATTTCTTGAATGTATATACAATTTAATTTAGAAAGTGCTAACTTAATGCGGAATATTAATTAATGATAAATTTTTGTGAAGTTTAAAAATTAATTTTTAACGCTTATTGTAATTTATAATTAATATAAAAATTATGCTATATATATTATTTAAAAATTATTAAAAAGAAACAATTGATTATTGTCCCAGTTTATATTCTAATATCATTATCATTACATAAAATTGAATGATGTTTTTGTAAAATTATTTTTATGAATATTAACATTTTTATTATTAATACAATAAAATGTAATATTCTACAAATTATGTTTGTATGGTAATGAAAAATTAAAAAGAAAATAATATCCAATATATAAGTTTCAATTTTTCGCATACTAAATCTATATTTTAAATTAAAACTAGTATTTTTCCCCAGGTGAAAAAATTCAAGTTATTAAAATTCAAATTTTTCATCGTATTTATGAATAAAGTATAAATGAAAAATATTGAATATTTGAAACTGGTTATGTTTATTTCTATAGGCTTATAAATGTCTCACTTTAATCAATTTCAAACCAAATTTCAAACCAAATTTTAAATTTTAATAAAATACAATTATTAATTTTATTTTTCAGTTACGTTGGCTAAAATGATATAATTTTGTATACATGAGTTACTTAGATAGTCGGTTATTATTAAATAATCTTATTAAAAAATTGTAATAAGCTTATGAAAAGCTATAGTTACTTTTCTAATTAATTATATTATATACATGTTTAGTTTTTTCATCATGACAAGTGAACATCAAAATCAAAATAGTGACATTCGACATCAAAACAAGTTGATTGATAACTAATATCTGTTTTTTGTTACATGAATCTTGTTGTATATAAAATAAGTTCCGGATAAAAAAATGATTTTTAAAAACTCTGTTATCTGAAAGCTTTTTCTATATTAATTTACTTTTGGATAATTTTTGCATAAACGTTTTTAAATTAGTTATTTACTAATAAATAATCGTTTTTAAGAGAACTTTATCTAAAAAATAACAATTTTCTAATAAATTATTTAATATTTTTTCGAATTAAGAGCAGAATAAGAACATGTAATTATATATAAACTGAAAACTAAAAAAAATAAATGACTAATTCTTAATTTATGAATTAAAAAAAAATTCATCTATATAATATATTTTTGTTGAAAAATCAATTTGAAGGTAACCGATTGCTTTCCTAAATTTTTAACATTACATGTTTCAACTGTTCTTCAAATATTTTAATGATAATCTTTTTATAATATAAATTTCTAATCATTGAATTTAAGTATTTTTTTTTGTTTAATGCAACATGTTTAACAAAGTTGTATTTATTATCTATTATTATTTATTTGTAATAAAATAAAAAAGTTATTAGTTTAATACATAGATATGTGTATGTGCGTGTGTTTTTAGTGTATGTGCGTATAAATTAAAATGAGCGATAATTGAGAAATTAAGAAATGAAGACTTTAAATTTTATCATTGTTATTGTAAATTGTAAAAATATTATTTAAGCTGTACTCAATCCACAATTAGTCCAAAGTAGTATCCAAAATTAGTAATATTAGAATATTAGCCTATTTTTTAAGTTTTGTACTCACTTAAATAAAAGCAAATTTTTGAATGAAAAAATATAAAAAATTATAATTTCGCTTTTAGATGTATTAGCTTAAAATTGAATTAAAGATTTAAATTCATAGAACTGCTTCGAAAACACAATTTATTTACCAACTACTGCATTGTAGCCATTGTTTGAAATCGTCGCAACAAATAAGTTTTATATGGACAGTTTATAATTAGAATAATAGTCTTGGATGATATTTATGTCAGATTGGAGATTATTAGTTTTAAAGGTTAATTTATCGATTGTATTAATGATTAGTGTTAGTTTCTAGTTTCAACTGATTAAAGATTGATTGGAAAAACGCTCTTTCATTTGTCTGTTCTATTTAAAAATACAAATGATTCACTAAAACATACATCCAAAAGATGAATCTGTCCATCTGCGACTAATCATACGATTGATCTAAGACTGCTGGCTCATACTTTTCAGTCTTTAAACGATTCTCGTAAGTTGAAAGATCATGATTCATCTTTAGCCCGAAAGGCTCATTATTGTTTTCAATGTCACTTGTCGTGATTCCTTTCACCTATCACATGCAATTTCCTGAATAAGTTCTTTAAGCAAGCAAAACAAAACCTTTATACACATTTTTGGCAAAATATTAAGGCAATTTTTTTAACGAGTGATCAATATAATGATAAGTAAATGTTAAAACGTGCGGATACTCTAAAATTAACAGTTTTTCAAATTTATAATGATAATTAGTTTAATGATATTATTTACTAATTATGAAAGAATGAAGAAAAGAATTTTTTTATCTATTAAAACTAAGAAAAAGTAACTGCATTAAATTTGGTGAAATTAAATTAGGTCGTCAGTATACCTTTTTTAAATTATATACATTATCCGTATGTGTTTATGGCTGATGTTCACTTTTATATTTTCACAAGTAAATTTTATGTTATTTTTTCTTGAAAGAAAAAATATTGAATATCTACAAATGTTTTGAAAAATATCCTAAGAAAAATTTGCGCTAAAAAATAATTTTCTAAATTACTCTTATAAATGTGGTTAAAAAATAATTTCAAACATAATTATTAGATAAATTTAGGAAAAGATTTAAAATGTGAAAATTGATGATTGATTTTATTCATTGAAATCGTATATTTAGCAATATAATTTATCAAATAAAAACAAGATATGATGTTGTATTCTTATCATCAAATCTTATGTTGTAATAATTTTTTATGAGATTTGTAGGAGCAAATATTTGTGCGTTTGATTATTAGTAGAATCATACTAAAGATTAACAAATTGACAGAGTTTATACTCTCGTTAACTTTTACAAAAAAAATATGTACAAGTAATTAATAATTCAAACAACCTCAAAATTCACCACTTAAGGCGTAAGAATATATAATCAAAGCCTCGTTATATTTATACGTTAAATATTTATAAATGATGTGTGCAAGGTATTTTTTAAGATTTCTAAGATTTTTGTATAATTTAACTGCGAAACTGAATGTTTGAACTTTTAGGTTCAATAATCAAACGTAATCATTTAAAATAGAATTTAATCCGCGCATTGAACAGTCTGAATTTTTTAAATACAAGAGTCATTTGAAGTAGTTTATAATTAGATTTTAGTGATGTAAATAGAGAGTAAGAAACAAGTGGAGCCATAATCCGATTGCTCGACATCAACACGATTCACCAAACAGAAATAATTTTAATGTATAACCTTTTTAATCAGCAAACTTACAGGCTTAGGTCCTCCAAACTTCCGAAGATCCCCTCACCATAAGGTGGAGGACGGCACGCCCGAGGAACGACTTAAGTTTATTTGCGTATTCAGATCGCCTCTGATTCGAGCAGCATTTCTTCTCCCCCTCTCTTTATCTTTCTCTCGGGAAACTTGAGCGAAGGCCGCGCGTGTCGAAGGTTTTGCGCAATTGTAAATAGCGCGATACGAGCGAACGTGCATGTATCGTAAGAAACAAAAGAGCCGTACGTCTCGATGTTTGTGCGATAAACTCTCGCTACTATAGCCAAATTCACTCGGCGATATCATCAAAGAGGCGACTTTAATAGTGAGCGTACGAGCTTTACCCACGTGTTGCCGGTCTCCATGACAGGTATAGTCGGTTCGGAAAGTTAAATAAAGTGTCCCCGTGCGTGGCTATAATCCGCGTCCGGATTATTATGTAAATTATCGGTCAGCACTTCGTTTTCGGTTGCGTGATTATCTTCCGAGCGATTATCTTAGGACCGGGGCAGCAGCGATGAACTACCAAGGCAAAGCCTATGGCGAAGCTATTGTCGAGTCGGCGAACAAATAAAAAGACAGCAGCAGCACCCGAACTCGAGGCGTGACGCGCATCGTGCATGTGCTGACGCGATAGATTAGAAAATATCCTGGTCGAGAGCATCAGCCGATATCGACAGCTGCTCGTTTCGCTTTGCTGTGGATGACGTAAGGCGACCGAGCGAAAACGTAGCCCGTGCCATCGGATTAAAAGAAGAGCGTCGATAAGTCGACTCCCAGCAGGCGAGCGATAGCAGGACTGCGCCGAGGTCATGTCCCTCGGCGTTCGTCGCGAATTCGAGGGAGCGTCCAGCCGGTGCCACGACTGATAAGCCTCGCGGAGAGCAAACGAGAGGTGCGGGAATGGCGCTTCGGAGCTTGTGGAGGCGCGCCCATTTCTGCTGTCCCGTATCCTCGTGCCGCGCGACCCTGGCCACCAAGGACCCTAAGGCCGGAGTGAAGCCCGCCGAGAAGTCCGTCCAGAAGTCCCCCGAGAAGTCCGCCGCGAAGTTAGCCCCGAAGTCCGTCCAGAAGTCCCCCGAGAAGTCCGCCGCGAAGTCCGCCGCGAAGTTAGCCCCGAAGCCCGCCGAGAAGTTCGTCAAGGAGTCCGCCAAACACTCCGCCGAGAAGTCCAGCAAGAAGTCTGCCGAGAACTTAGACACCGATGAACTGGTAGTGCCAAAGGTCGAGGTGATCCGATTCCTCCGAGATTCTATGGTGAAGGCGGGTGCGGACCCCGAGCACGCTGAGATTTTTGGACACCATCTAATGACCGCCGATCATCGAGGACACTTTACCCATGGCTTGAGTAGATTGCCCATGTACTACCAGAGTGTTAAAAAGAAACAAACTGACGGTGTGGCCAAGCCCAAAACAGTCCAAGACCATAATGTACGTTGCGCTATACATCGAGAATTAGTAGGAATACTGGAGTTTTCAAGGTTCTTTTACAATGATGCATACGATTGCGAACGATATTGTTACCGATAACTATCTTTCCAATTCACCGTGCAGTCCACCATAAATATTGGCAGACTACTATCTCGATAATGAATCTTAAAATCAATGCTTAATTAAGATGGAAATAATATCGTCTAGTCTCGGAATCTAACCAAACGTACGGACTTTATTTTTATCTGGAAAAAACTAATATTTGAAAAATGCTATATTATTACGCCCGTTATAGTTATTCAAATGTGCCTGTTTTTAATACGATTCACGATATGCAGATAATTTAGCCGATACGTTTGTAATCTATCGAAACAAGAAGCGCAAATTATTAACTTTAACTTACGACGAACAAATATTGTTAATTATTAATCAGAATATTATTTGTTTTGATAAATACCATAAAAATAAGAGCATATTCAGATAAACTTGTTATTTTATAATTAATAATAATAATATTTTATAGTTTCGTCGATAATCGAAATCTATTCGATTAAAATTTTATTAACTACCTTCGCACAAAATTTTCTTCACTTTATTTTAATTAAAACATTATGGTGTATAATACTTAATTCATTAATACTGATAACAGGGCGGCACAGAAGCCTGATTAAGATTACAAGTTCATTCTCATTTTCAATACATACACAAATCATTAATTAGTATCGTCTGTTTATGATACTATTTGATCTGTTTTAAGAAGTTTCAACAAAGTTTTCGAATAATAAACAAGTGCATAGATTATGAACTATTTTTAGAGTGCCAGATTAGCATTTCAAAAACGCTGATATCTAATACTCGTGTTAATAAATTACCTCTAAATTTAGTAAAAATGTACTATAATGGCTCTGGCCTTAACTGATCACTCGCAGCATCCTTATTAAATTTCGAACGATGATTAATGTGAACAATTTACAATGTTCCGGGAGTTTTTCAAAGCCGCTAACGTAAACCTCTACTTTTACCGAAAACAATAAAAAGTAAAATTGCCATTTGTCCGGGCGGACGTTGACTTCGCAGGCGATCGCCCTCGTGGACGGCTGCAACGGTCTTGGCCATGTCATCGGTAAATACTGCATGGAGCTGGCGATCTGCAAGGCGTGGCAATACGGTGTCGGCGTGGTAAACGCTCGACGCTCCAACCACTTTGGTATCTGCGGTTACTACACCCTCATGGCTGTGGATAAGGGCATGATAGGCATCTGTTGTACCAACACCAGTCCTTATTTGACTCCGACTCATAGTAAACAGAGCGGCCTGGGCTCGAATCCCATATCGCTGGCCATGGGAGCCGGAGAGTGCGACCAATTCGTGTTGGACATGTCAACGACGTCGGTGACTGTAGGCAAGATTGAGCATGCACGCACGAAGGGGACTCCCTTACCAGAAGGCTGGGCCTTGGATTCGTCGGGTAGAGCGACAACAAATGCTGATGAAGCAATCAAGAGCTTGATGCTGACGCCTCTGGGCGGAACAGAGGAACGCTCGGGTTACAAGGGCTACGGACTCAGTCTCATGGTGGAGGTGCTCTCTGGGGTGTTGGGTGGCAGTAATTATGGGCCGAACATTCCCTCCCGGATGGTCGACGATACCCAGGTCAATCTCGGCCACTGCTTCATAGCCATCAACCCATCCGCGTTTGGGATTGGTTCTCATGATCGACTCGCAAAGTTACTCAACCAGTTGAGGACTCTGCCTATGGCAGGAACGGAGCCTGTACTCGTAGCCGGTGATCGTGAGCGATTTGCCATGGCGAAGACCGACAACGACGGGGGCATCACCTACCTTGAAAATCAGCTGAAATCTTCCGCCGAATTCGCTGCAGAAATAAAAGTCGAGCCTCTGAGGCTCATTACCAAATGTCATTAACAAAATCTGCTTTGCTGTATTCCAAAATTTGTATTTTATGATTAATCGAAACTGTCGTCTCGTATATATTTTAAGAAGCAAATATTTTTTTCAATATAAATATTCATTCGTTCGCAATTAAAAATAAAATTCCATTGTTTATCACGTTGCATTTAAATCGGATTTTGCTAATTTCAGTAATCACGCCGTCGAAATTTTACAACGCTTTTGTTTAAAATACATCTTTCAGCAAGTGAAATTATATTCATTATCGATTTTGGCGATTTATATATATTATTAAGATAGAATAATTAAAATATTGAATTAAATAAAGTTTACGTTTTAAATAGACGAATTTATTTGAAAATTTGATGTTTTTAAAGAATATCATTATTTAGAAGTTAATTAATGGATCAAAACTTTTAGTATTTACTATTAGTAGTAAATATTAAATGATAAAAATAAGAATCTTTATAACCGAGGAAAAGCGTTAGAGATTACGAATGTTTATGTATTTTCGGTTCATAATAATATCCGTCGTTCATCTCCGAAATTTGTACATTGCTCCACTCATACCAATGGTATTAAAAAAAGACTTTAATTGTTATTAATTTTTAATAAGTACTCAAATCCGTAATCGATGCTATGATTTCTAGTACTACTTCAATCTATTTCATAAATTAAGAGTTCACATTTTATGCACCGAAGTGAAATAGTTTTTTGTTTAATAGCTTTTATGTAACTTTGTTAATTTTATTTATTGTCGAACGACTGAGGTCTTGCGACAAATCCAGTACCACAAGAACTAGTAATTTTTAAAAAATTAGTAATATAATGACGCATCACGGCTTTATTGCTAACCCGACTATAATATACAAGCAGTTGAATAGAAGCTCGTGTGTCCGCGCAATTCACAATAGCTTAATACGTTTAAAGAGCGAATAAATTAAAAAATACCATTATACATTTTAACTCTATTTCATATCACTTACTATGTTAAAAAAACATAAAACACAAGCAAAAGCTTATCTTGAATATATTTACTATCACTTGTTTCATCGTGTCCTTTTACTTGCATTTAACAATTGTATGTATTATTATATATAATGAAATTTTTGAAAAATTTCTATTATTATTATATATTCTAAATTATTTCTATTATTAGAATAAAAAAATGATTACTGAATAATTGTAGGTTGCAACAGTTAATTAAGAATGTATTAATACGCGGATGTGATTGAAGCGAAATTAATTTTTACTAAAAAATAATGATTTTAAAGTACAATTCTAGGCTTGGGTGCAATTGTTTTGTTGATCGATTTGCATCACGTAGTTAGAAGTGCAATTTTCAAGCATTAATTTTACGTGCTAGGAAGATTCAGACACGGTAGAGCACTTGGAAACAAAAAAAGGAAAACAAATAATAAATCCGACCGTCAAAGTATTTCACGCGAATCATTCACGCTGAAGACCTGAGAAAAAAGGAATTCGATTCGTGCAACTTACGTAACGGAATAACATGTAGAACGAACCGTTTTATTCCTCCGGCGAGAGAAAAAAGAAACAGCTCACTAAAGACTAAGTAACTAACCATCCTGAAGAAGTGTTGGTTCGGCTCGGCCTGACGTCACGTATGCGCCAATATTTACCTAGAGCTTCTACCGGCGTATGTAATCTAATAATTTGACGGGAAAAAGACACTGTGGCGGCGTTGACGCAACACTGCACGCACATGATACCTCCTCGCACTGCTGAAAGATGCTGGCCTTGGCTTTGTCATCCGTCACGTAAAGCTCGATTCCAATTCCGATTCCACATGCAGGTACTGCCGATCGGAAACTGAGAAGCTCCATAATCGGATCCGAGCACGAAATGGTTCTCGATGCGCGTGCACACCAGCCCGAGGAGAATATCGGCTTGTAAAATTGTTCGACGATTAAACTGTACTTGCGAGTGTTAATGCCTGTGCTTGTGCACCAACCAATCGACTGTCCAATTTACGAGCGGATAATGACAGGGAAGCGAAATAATAAAGTTATTGGGTGGGCTCCTTTGTATTTTCATTTACTAGCAAATGATGACCTTGAGTCGCGATGGATCGTGCGCGACGTGTCGTTTTATAAAACGCGGGTGTCTGTGTGTTTTCGATGCAGCCCCAGTCGGTAATTCACGCGTGTACAATACAAATCGCTACCTCTGATCAGCTTCGTAAATATTAAGTTATTAACAGGAGAATTTCTCGAAGCTGCTAAACTAAGTCATAGATTCGTAAAATTTTATGTTGCAAATGTGCTATTTGTGTGCAATATGAAAATGTTTCTCCAAACGATTATATAAATTCTTTTATATTAAATATTGTAACAATTGTCAATCGAGGATTGTTAAAAATGATAACGATTCTAGTTTGAACCTTCCTATTATCCTGCACTAATATATAAATAATACGTATGTGACATTGTTATCCTTGAAATTTTCTTACATTTTTCTATTAAAAAATAAACTCATTTTTTAATTTTTCTAAGTCTTCCGTTTTTTAAGACTTAATTTAATATTTTCTGCAGCAAAAACTTACAAAGTCAACTGAGAAATTTATCCGGCTTTGTCATCTATCAAAGCTGTATAAAACATTTAAATACATGAAATCTACAGAGCAATAGGCCAATTGAATTATAAATATGAAATAACAGATATGCTTTCACCGATTTCTGAATTTTTTTTGTGTTTATGTGAACTCTTAATAGAATTATTCGATTAATATTTATTAATTAAAGCACTGGATTTTCTGAATCCATTTCAATAGCTTTTAATGTACAACAATACTCAAAAAACGTATCAAATATTACATAATACAGAATGACATTTTAAAAATAATTTTAATTGTTCGTATTATAATAATTAAAAAATAATGTAGGAAGCGCATAATTAGTTTGCACATGAATGTTGTATGATTATTTATGATTTTCAAACTCATAAAAATAGATAAACTGCAGACATTCATAATATATTTTTAATTTAACCTTTTAGATTCCATAAATAATTTAATAGGAATTTAAAAATAATACACGATAAAAAGTTATAATAACATTGGTAATTAACATAAATTCTAACTTTTAATTTATCTGACGTGAGGGCGAGTACGTTTTACAACAAATTTTAATACAAATGATTGTTTATTATGAGATTATTATTATTTTTACAATAAGCGCAATTTATCATTTTTTAATAAACAATATTTTAAAAAAGGTCAGTCGGTAATCGACGAAATATTATTTTTATTGATATATTTCAATTATTTGATTGTAAATTAGGTTACATAAATTAAGCGATTGTAAATAGGGTTATCATTACTCTTTCATAGGTTAATGTGAATTTCAACCAACCTTAAATACTTTGAAAACAGATATAAAAATTGCGCATTAAGTGACAAATGTATACAAATTGAAATTTATTTGTAAAATATTAAACTGAAATATCTTATGAGCTCATAAATATTTTCCCAGTCCAAGTAAGAAAAATTGATAATACTTACTGTACAGAGTTTGAATCGAAGAAAAGTTAATTTCGATATCTTTTCTTTGTTTAATTTAAAGCAACAATATCACTACCATTATATGAATAATTCCGAAATAGATAAAACAATAAGTTTCAATAGTAATTGCGTACTAAATTAATCTTAATTATTTCTATGTGTAAAAGATACGAAGAAAAATATTTCAATATAAATGCAGTAATAATTATTTCATAAATAATTGATTTTTCCAATAATTTTTAAAGTCATTTTAAAAGTAGGAGAGGAAGAGAGTTACAATGTTAATTGAAAATTTTAATCAAGAGTTGTTACGCATAATAAGCATATGTAACTAATAAGTGTTATAAAATTTGTTTGAATGATTTTAGCAGCAATATTTTTATGATTTTTCACAACCGTATCCTTAGTAATTCAAAATTTAGCCAATTAACTTTAACGCCTTGTCAAATAATCATTCTCGTTAGTCTGAATTTGTGAAAATGTGTATTTAGCTTAAAAGCATTATATCTAATAGCCTTTTTTACAATTTCAAAAAGTGAATTCCGCTCTTCTTCACTTTCATCTGTATTTAAATTGAATTCAAATTTTTTAATTGTCCATTCGTTGACTTAAAAAAGACCTTTATATTTCTTTTTCGTCGCATCAATTGTAGTAAAGAAGAATGACAAGTCAATTTTTCTTGGGAAACATCTAGTGAGTTATTCACTCCAGGCATTAAAGAGAGGAGCGAAATTATTACCGTCGCATCGTAGCAAAACTCTTGTGCAAAACTTCACGCACTTGAATTATAAAGTGGAGCATAGACATTAATGTCAGTTAACACCTTATGAGTGAGCGGCTGTTCTCACAAACATTAATCGGCGGCTATGATCTATTATTCTTTACATAATCAAATTGAGTATCTAAGGGGACGATTGTCATTTGTGATTTTGCTGCTTTTAACAAAGTCGACCCGTAAGGGAGACAACTGATTCTGAATATTTACATTATAAAAAGAACGGCTCAAGTGGAGATTCATATAAATGTTATACAGATAATGTAAAATGCAACTCTTGCATAATTTTTGTATTAGTATGCAAAGTTACGAATAATCTTGGTATCTCTGTAACTGCAGGGAAACTTACATTTACAAAGGCCTTCAATTTAATATACGTATGAAAAACTGACCTTGCACCACTGTAAGGCAAGATGCATATAAAGTTACCTTTCAGTTACCATTACTTAAAGCGATACACATGAAAAGATTTTACCCACTATTTTTCGATGATTTCGAATATTTTTAACATATATTGCATTGAAAAAATGTGAATAAATTTTCTTAAATTCAGAATTATTTCGTAATCGTTATGGCAAATTCAAGTGAATGTATAGGATTTATTTCGTGATAAATATTCAACATTGTGTGTTTAAATCCAGAGAAACTTACCCACATAAGTGTAATTTTCAAATACACATATGGGATGCATTGTACATAATTTTGCTGCTTGTTTATTATTTTTATCATACGAAGATTCTTGTTTCTTCCAGTTCAATCCGAAAACAGGAACATTCGAACTTTTTCTGTGATAATATAATCACATAAAGACACGCCTGACGATTTTTTTTACAAGTTCTTGGATGTGTAACTTATTGCGCGTGTAAGCTAATACTTATATTTGTACATTTATATAAAGCAAATATCATAAATTTAATAATTAAGCTATTAAATTGACTTTGACTTATATTGGTAATGGCTTTTTTCCATTACATAGGACAATTTTTTTAAACCGAATAAGGAAAAATATTACATAAATTCTACTCGATAGTTAGCCTTTTCAATACTTTTGAATGTAATATCCAGATTATTAAAAAAGCACGCAAACAACAATTAGAGTAATATTTTACCAACAAATTATTTCACATTGATCATTTCTATTTATGATTATTAATTGAAAAATGTTGACGCAATCAAGAACATCGGGTATTTCAATTTTATTGCCGTGCTCTTATGCTCCTGTAAAATTTATGAATATTGTGTGTTGATAAAAAATGGAGAATTAAGTAATTTCAAGAAATTTACGTACTCGATTATAGACACAATATACTGTATGAGGTCCCAAACGCAGTGCTCGTAAACTCAGCTTCTTTGTCCATTAAATGTCCCCCATCTTGGCTTTTCTAAATATGCCGTGGTACATACATTATCTCACTTTTCAAGACGTCATGAAGGACTTGATACAAATTTATTCATTAATTGTCCGAGACACCGGAAGTTGTATATCCAAAATGCAAGTATTCCCTTAGAGAGTTAGAGCCTCGGCTAATTCGTGTCTGCTATTTTGCGTGATTTATATTAACTCGTTGAAGTACTCGAATACTGGCACGGGGTCTTGGAACCTATTGCTTGATCCTGGCTGACACATACTAAAAAAGTGTTTAGCCCAGGTGAGTAATTTACCGTTTGGTAATAAAATCCTACATTGCTTTTTCACGTTTATGCAGTCTTATACCACTATTATATACTTCGTCAAACCTCGGAAAGATATAAAATCTTTCGATTTCAACTGAGATTTACTAAGAATATTGGATACTTATAATTAAATTTTGTGTTTCCATTAAAGCTGCATACCATCTTTTAAAATGTGATAGTTTGTTTAAACTATGTAAAATGAAATTAATTAATACAATATATTATTAAAAATAATAAATTTCCATAATAATAAATGCAAATAAAATGCAAACTTTTCCATTCAGTTTTAATTGTAAAGTCAACTGTTTAATACAAAGATGGAAGGTGCAAAAACGAATATTATTTTGCACATATTTTAAGTTTATTATGTTAAGAAAGAATTAAAATATTAGAAAATGTATGCCATGACTTATTAATTATTAAGGCATTTATTTTTACAATTATAATAACTAAAAAATATTAATTTATTTATTTACACGATATGAAATCGTATTTTTACTAGCCAATTTGTTCATTTAATAGAATGTGACAGATTTCTTTACACAATATATATATATATATATATTTACATTTTGCATTTAAAATAATAAAGATTTTTTTTTAAGATTCACTTTAAATATTAAGCATTCCACTCGTGAAATTGTTCGAGTTAGAAGTCACTTTTTAATTATATGCCAAGTTATAAGTTTAAAATATGTATCTTCCTAAATGCTGAAATTAATAAGTCTTTTAAAATTAAAAAATTCAAATTTCACTTAATTTTAATATAAATAAAAAATTATTGATTAGTTTCAAGATATTTCATTTAATATTTACCTTAACGCAAATATTGTTATAACGATTTTCGCATAGAACGTGAAAAGAAAAATATAAGCCAAAAAATTTGTTTAGCAATATAAAATACTTTCGGTATATTTGTCAAAAAAAAATAAATAAGATTTTAAAATGAATATAATATGAGAACTTCATTTATACTGTACTTTAAGTGACCCTCGAACAATAGAAAATAGTTCTACGCCTAATTGCGAATTTAATCTGTGAACATAAATGAAGAGACTCATGGCATTATCTCGATTCGATAGCGGTAGCTTTGAATTTATTCTTACGAAGCCCATAGTACTATTTGATCAAAAAACGATAAGAGTACAATAGTAATAAGCAAATACTGGATAAGCTAATTTATTAGCAACCCAATAGAAGAAGCTGCATATTTGATTTCGTAAGGTGGAGACAAATTGTATTGTAGTACTTTTTCCACTCCGGTGAAAGTTTCATAGAGATTAACGATTTTTTTTTTTGGTGAATTTCATTTTTTCTCACCGATAAGGTAGGTAAATTAAGTATCAATAAATATTTTCGCTGGATACATTTACACCTACACTTTCTAATCGAAATAATAAAGTCGTTATTATATAAAAAATTACCATTTCATAAGCGGCTTGTAGTGAAATTTTACATTCTTCGTTTTCATTTTTTCAATTTTACTGCGTATTAAAACGAAGTTAATTATAAAATGTTTAAAAGTCAAATTATATGAAATTATTAATTAAATTTGCAGAAATAATGACTAGAAAACTTTCTCAACTAACTATAAAGATTTTAAGAAGCAAAATGCAATTTAGCTTTGATAGTGTTTTGTGTACCGTTTTCACAAACTTACATATTTATCAAAAATATTGACAAACACGACTGGAAATATTTTCAAAATAATTACGTAAAAGATTATATTTTACCTAATATTTTTCAATGCTGACTTTTGCTAATAGATCAGTAATTATGAATTCATTTTTTTATGTAAATCTAAATAAGATGGCATTAAAAACTTGAAACATAAATTTAAAATGTCACATTTGAAGTAATTATTAGATCAATTGCTTTGACTACACTTCTTGTTGTTAACTATCTGATTTTTTCTATAATTAATAGAAAAAATTATATAGCTTAGCAGAACGAAATTTTATAAATATTTATAAAAATTAAAAATTTTTTTTAGTCTATTTTTAGGATATATGTTTCTTATACTTAAAATTCCTTTATAAATAATAAAAGGTGTTAGTCTAATTTTATATAAATTAGAGATGTTTTATAACAATATTTTTAAAACTTAAATAACGATTTTTTTATAATCCAGACAAATAGTAATAATTGAGGAAAAAAATACTAGCTACTATACGTCACTCATCGATATTTATTCCGATATTCCTTAAAAAATATTTTGTTAAGAAATAAATGAATCTATGTTTGAAATGACCACGAAGACTTTTAAACGACAATTTTAAAATAACTGATTCATATTAATTACAAATAAGACAGTTTTTAATATATCAGATGTAATATGTAAGTATATCGATAGAGCATTTTATAATATATTAAAAAATTTTAAACGTAGTGCAAACCCTTTTAAAATATTTAATTTATATTGATTTTATGAATATTATTTTTAATTTTCTTTAATAAAATCGTTGCATTTCTACTTTTAATACATTTTTTTTAACGATTTGATAAAATTTGTACGCGAATTTGAGTGTCTAATTGAAGAAATATCGGTATATTTATAAAAATTCTACTGTGTCATCAATGCTTATTTAATTAAAATGTTGAGCTGGACTCATATTTTTTAGTATATCATTACAACTGAATGGGCCGTTCAAAAAAATTCTATTTCCGAGTATCTTAATTTAATGAATAAGTGTATTATTTCCCATAGCTTGGCAGCCTGGTAAGTGAACGATAATTTTAAGTAAATGATTTTTACGATTAGCTTCAATTGCAAAGATCAACAACAATAGAGTTAAGTGAGGTTTTCGCGGATCTACTGAGAATCCTAGTTTAAAAATATTTAGATGACGAAATGACGAATAAAACGAGTGGCTGAAGGTTTCTAGAAAGCTCGCGATGTGAGTTCTCCGAACGCCGAAGCATCAAATCTTTCCCTGAAAGTCAATTAAACAACGCTAACGCTCGGAGATTATGTCGCGGCTAAAAAATGTTACGTCCTCCGTCTCAGGGCCACTTGAAACAAGTTCGCGCGTCGAAGCTCAGGTAACGTTATTCGGAAAAACTGAATCGCTGCTCTTGCGGAATCGATTGCTCGAAATCTTAATTGAACTGCTCTCCTCCTCTTGGCGTCGCCATCCGACGACTCGGTAAGACGAGCTTGAATTACGAGGTAATTTTGGCCAATGATAACTCGTGACTTTGAAGTTGACTTCCTACGAGCCCCCGTCGAGGGAAGTGGCCCATTACCGCGTAGCTTCCGTACAGTCGGCACAACAAATCCCTCGCTGGCATGACTTGGTGCGTTTCTTTATCACAGAGCCGTGTAGACTCACACGAGCGCCGTTGAAAACCGACGTCCTGCACGTTTCGGGGATCGCCCGGATGCTTGAAATTTTCCAGACTCCAAACTCCTTTCCGACTATTTGCTTTCTCTGGTTTTTCAGTTGCTGCGTTTCGCTCTTTCTCGAGATAAGGCAAATTTGATTTTCAACTTCTGCTCGACTTTCGGCGACAAATGCCTTTTTGCCCATTATTTTGAAGGAGGTAGCAGGTTAAAATTATAATCGAATAAAAAGTTCATCCCATCATTTGCACTACATATGTTTTTGTATTTCGACTGCGTAAGAATGCATGTACGTCGAGAGGATGAATTTCATACGAGAGCTACTCTGCGCAATTATACAGATGCGTGTTTGTATTATTTTATTATTTCGAAATAAATGATGATAGTTCGCACGCCTTTTCAAACTCCCTATAATTATTGCTTTTTATTTATATTTTCACATTTTGTAATACTTCGGAAATCAAGAATTTCTTATGTTCGCTCCAAATCTAATGCTTTCGGAATAATAAAACCATAAATACATATTAATGGTTAATATTAATTTACTCTCAAAATTTTAGTTTACATTCGAGCAAATGGGATTCGTACAAATTACTAGACGGTATTTGCCAAAGTTCTTGTAAAACACATTATATTATTAATATTTGTGAAGAAAAAGTCTCATAGATTTTTTATAAAACAATCATTATTGTGTAAAATCAAATCATTTATTTATATTTATTTACATATACGAATATATTTATTGAATATATTTTATAATAAGAGCAAAGAATCATTTGTGCTGCAACAACTGATTTTACAGTTTAATTTCAAATTATACCGAAAATTATTATTAAATTTTATTTTAAGAAAAAGTCGACCGTTGTATGCGAGCACAAACGATTACACTTTTACAGGATGTCTCGCGACGACAATTCTATCAGATCCGCGATAAATTTATTTATCAAACAGTCGAAGCAACAATGTTGTTCGTTTTTCGTCCAACGAAGGACGCGAATAACCCAGGAATATTAATTATCGCGAATAAATAAGCCATTGAAGAAAGAAGCCTGAGTGAGGAGACCGGTGAGTTGAATAATTACATCAAATGGAGTGGAAGTGACAGATGTAGGAATAAGTGCCAGCAGCTCTTCCGGATGTTATTATTGGAGGAAGGTACGTTCGTAGGTCTTGGCGAGCGACGACTGCGATATTCAACGATTAATGCGCTTCTTAGTACGAAACGAAGCGAAATGACAAATGTACTTATAATAGGCGAGGAGTGCGCGAGCCGGGGATGACCATAGAACTCGAGGGACAGTCGAGACTTCGTGACTCGCAGTTAGCCGTAGTCGCTCGCTCGAGGTGTTCGCTCACGACTTCCCGCGACCAATACAGCGGCCCAATTTGTACCGCAGGGGAAAATTGTCTGTGCGCGCGTGTGCGTGCATAGCTCGGCTGGCTAACTAGCATCAGCAAATTGAAGGCTCCGCCGTGGGGCCTCGGCGACGGGTGGCGCGCGCGTACAGCGCAGTTTGTGAGTCACGCACGTCGCCGATGGCGCGCGGATGATTCCACGCGAGCGTCGATCGGGCCCACCCGGGCGAGCCGGCACCTCGGCCATGTCGCGGAGCCATGGGCCCGAGAGGATCGACCTCAAGAGGATGGCCCACCACAACCACAGTCCTGGCAAAAAGGAGGAAGGCAAAAAGCCCCCCAAGGAGAGTCTTCTGCACCTGCATCCGGACGGCACCGAGGAGGAGATCGACAAGGAATGGGAGGAATTCTCGAGGCTCATGGAGAAATTCAAAGAGAGTCGAAAGAATAGGTATTGGCCGCGAGAACAAGAGTATCTTGAAAGACCGGGGAGATCGCACGGGGAGCGATTTCATGGAATCGGTACTTCCATGATACTTGCGCGGTACCGCCCGATTATTAATTACCTTCATCTGGCTGTATTCAAGGCGTTGGCGCACCGTGAACATTACAATCGTCGATTGAAAATAAAGATAAATAAATAATAAATTTAGAGTCAATTCCAATATTCGCTTCGGTGACATTTACGTACTCGTCGAAGCAACTTCTTACTATTATTATGTTAAATAAATTTTTAAAATAAATATGGCGTCGATTTAGCTTAGCATTAATGTGTCTATATCTTTGATAGACCATCTCAAGCATTCTACCCTTGTCCTCCGTCTGTCGTCGATGATGAACAACAAGAATTTGATCCCTTCGACTCTCTCAACACTTATGTAAGGATCTTATTATCAAAATTTTATTCAGTCGAGCACTGTTTTAATGCTTTTTAAGCTTCCTTTAATTCTCTTAATATCTTAAAGTTTCTTCTCAGCGTTGAATTGAAATATAATTTTAAAGGAGTACGCAATGCTTAAGAGTATTATCAAACAAAACTTTTCTCACCTTTTAAGACTTCAAAGCTTTTGTGCCTTAAAATTTTACTTTTATTTGAATTAAACAAAACTTGCTTTTGGAATGTTCACTTTGTTACGTTGAAACCAGAAACAAAACTACGGCACAGTTTTTTTATACCCACAAAAGCTTATGCACTTGATAAAGTCGTTCGGTGCATGATTTCGAAGCTAAGTCTGTTGAAAGAAGAGTTGAATGAATTTTATAAAGCCTCATTTCTACAAACGCAAGCATGTTCAGCTTTTTACCCTGAAAGCTATTTCAATTCGCCGAAAAATTTCTCGACTTCACTTCTGAGCCAATCACGTATATTCTACAAAATTCTTGATAGCATACAGTAAATGACGAGTGTTTTTTTTAATTGTTAAAGCTGGCGAACAATTCCCAGCCAAAATTTCAGTTCATCAAATAAATACGAGAGACGAATTTTTTACTTTGCTCGTTTTATTCACTCGATGTACATATACGAAACATATATTTTCATTTAATTTTGTCCATTCAACGCAAAAGAATGCAAACTTATTGTAACATGAAAATCACATTGGTTTTTATTTGTAAAGAATACATTATAAATTTTTCTACCAATATCCGCAAGTTTTAAATGACATTGATGTAACGTGGATATTTTACACATTTATCTGAGTTTTTAAGCGAGTTTTTTTATTATTGCTGACTATATTCAAACGTGCATGTAAGAAAATTAATAGGCTAGCATTAATCGATTCAACAAATACATTGTATATTTGCATTAACACGTGAAAAAGTAACTCACTTTAAATATTATTTATAGTGAACACGCAATAATAATTACAATTAGTGGATAGATTAATTTAATTAAATTCTTGTTCGCGAACTCGTCAAGAAAAAATAATAAAAATAAGATGAAAAAATATCGAAGAATTCGCACGATGGGAAGTATTTTCTTGCGTAAACTTATTTTTCGTAATGCACGCGCAGGAACCATGTGATATAATTTATGTTAATATTTATACAGAAATTCAAAATAATTTAATTAAAGACTCGTTCCAAAAAGTATAAAATAAGATTTTTAAATTACCGTAAAGGTATAATGATAATTAGTCGTGTAAAATAGTTGTAATTGAGTCGAAGAAATATCACGCGAGTCAAATATGTCGACGTATAAATTAATGAAACTTATTGCATTATAATTCGCCGCATTGCTAAAATAGCATATCGCTTATCAGTCAATCAAAATCTGCTACAATATCATGTTTTTAATCAATTCTTCTCAATTAATCTCATCAAAACTCTCATGCCTGTTTTTGCACACATAAACAAGAGTTCTAATGATCCAATCGCTCGTCATTATTGAGTTTCGGTAAACGCTGCGGTAAACGTTCCCGTAATACCCGGATAAAAAAAAGAGCACAAAAAGTGTACGGAGAACATCGAGTCTCGCCGCACGAAACACGAGCTGGGGAATTTGCAAGTGTCACTCGAGGATGTTTATCGCGAATCATTGCCACGAACTAACTTTATCGCTAAAATTCGATCCATTGCGGATGCCGGCGACTGGAAGCTCGGGGAGAGAATTCAGGAACCTTTGCCGACTTACCGACTGCGGCATTCCTACGGCGGTGGACATCATAATTTGCCAAACGGGATTAGGTAGATCCAGCCGGTGATTTATAGCTGGAACTAATTTTTCTCGAAACTGATTGCTGGCTGTTGCATCGCATACAATTAGCCCGAAGCAAGGATCTCGAATTATCTTTTGCCGATAATCATTCCAATTTATCTGTTTTAAACCATATTTTTCTAAAGCTGCCGCAGCCGAGCTGTGTAATTGTTTAAAAACACGTTTTGCCGCTTTACTTCAAAGAAATGTAAATTGACTTTACGATTGGCCTATTACTCCGAAGTAATTTACCCGAAATGTAAGGAAAACAATTATAGACTTATATAGTTTGATTAGCGTAATAGCGACAGCTAGCGGAATATAAATTAAGACTTATAGGCAGCCAATGAATGATCCAGACGACGTAAACTAATCCACTTCCATTTATACGTGTAGTTTCAGTTTGCGCTTTATCGGGAGTTTGCAAATATGCGGCAAATCTCCTGTTTGCCTAGAGTAATAGCCGAGCTTACGCATATTAATCAGCCTTGAGGTGTTGCTCCGGTAATTGACCTTGTTAAGTCAGCGATCTCCTCGTGATTCGCACACTGGGTGACACCTGCAATCGGCGGCGTTGAATTGCTTCGCAGATTAGCGATTCAGTTCACATTGTTATTGGCTCAACTGGATCTTTGACTCGTATTTAATAATTGACGCCACTTATACGTATGCGTGCCTATGTACATATTGCTCGTATGTGTATATCCGTGTGTATACATGTATGTAAAAGTATATGCATATACGGTTTTTAGTCAACGTACGTTGTATAATTCACTGTGGCAAATTAGCTTAATTACTTTTATCAGTTCTTCATTTAATGAGGAAATGTTAATAATAATGTTGATGTCAGTCAGAATAATAAAGTTGTACAACGCGTCTATAAATGCCGTACGATTAAAACTTATATGTATATTCGATACCTAATTACGAATTTAATTATAAAATGGATTAATTAATTCTTATTCGCTTAATTGTGTGATTTAGGTTACAGTCATTGGTTATTTGTATTTGATAATTAACTAAATCGGATTGTTAGAGAAACTGCGGTATAAACGTAAATTAAACGAGTATAATTAAATTTATTTAACGTACTGCACGGAGAAAGTTTGCGAATTACGAATCGAGGAGGCGCACGACTTTCGAGTAATTTGTATATTTGTATTTTAAATATCACTTCTAATTTTGGTTGTTTCTTTAATGAAAAATCGTTAGTTCACTTCTAACAGTTTAAAGTAAATTATTAATTTATAATATTGTTTCTCGAACGCATTATTCGAACAAAATATTCAACCAATTTTTAAAATTAAAAAAAAAATTACGTTAAATTTTCAAATTAAATCAATTGCACAAATATAAAAAAATTTATGTTTATTTTTTTTTTATAGTTGTACTATCATTTGAATGCAATTACAATGCTTTTAGTTCGAAATGGAAGACTAATATTAAAAAATGCTAAGGTCTATATGGTTTGTATTCTCTTTCCGTTATTCTATCTCTTTTTTCTTGTCAATTTGACGGGTATATATAAGCTCGTTTGCATTTTTAGCTGAATGAAAATTTTAATTCTGAAACAAGCGGAACAAATGCAAAAGACACCGGTACGGGATTGCAATGTGGGAGGATGCGGAAACAGAAGAGTGGTTCTGTTTTGTAAATTAGTTGCTAAAATCCTCGAACACTTTCCGTGGCCTAGTAACTCGCTGTTCGGTTATTTATTGACACTACGCGAAACGATTTTGAAGTAAGCCAATACATCACTCGTTGTACTGCGCTTTTCTAGCTTTGAGATAAGGAGGACGTTTGTAACTACTGGTTATATGCACGTAATCCTCGTTGTGCGGGAATTCCCGCCGGCCTCTTGTCCATGCACACTGTTTCTATTGTATCACATGCGTGTGCATCAAATACTTTATCAAATTAAATATACTATAATTGCATAGTCTTGACCGAACAATGATGTCCAGCTGGTGGCGTTAATAAAAATGCACCTCATAAAAATCGCCCGGATAATGTTTAGCTCATACTTCTTACCGCAGATAACATAACTAATATAAATTTTGTAAATATTATGTTTTAACGCGTTTAAATTAAAAAAAAAAATAGTTACAATCCTTGCTAGTGTTAATAAAAACAAGTAATGATGCTACAAACGCTCTCCTAATTTTGCAATCATTACATTCATACTTCAGGGCGAATAAATCGAGTAAAAATTTTCAAATTATCCTATTTTGCAATATTAATATCGAATATTAATATTTTAATATTTAAAAAAATGGCATATATATGCGTGGAAAAATTTTACGTTAGGAAAATAAAACTAATTAATATTAATAATTAAGTTCAAGCTTTAGATGCATGTTTTTAGTGAAAAAATTATAATTGAATAGTGAATAAATAAAGAATTAATTGACTCGATGCAGTATTAATATGATATAATTTAAACAGTGTATTTTTCGGATCTAATGTTAATATTATAATATAATTAGACAAGTTTTAAGCATGTACATATATGTATATTAATTATATAATATATAAAGCTGCAAAAATGTTTGAGATATCAATCTTAGAATAGTGTCATCATTAATTATTAGAAATGAATTTTTAATGTGTATAATAAAATGAATATAATAAAATCTTCGTGTCACATAAATTTATGATAATTGTTAATTATGAGTTATAAATGTTATAATAGATGTAACTTAAGGCATTTATTTATTTTTTAATTTATATTGACTAGGTCATACATTTTCGTGCTAATAAAAATTATTATCTTATATAATTAATTAAGGTTATAAAACTACATAGACGGTTATGTGTATATATTTTTAAATTATCGAAAAATTTTTATACAAGAAGTTAGAATAATTTTAAATATTAAATTAATATATGATTTTAAAATATAATGTATTAAAATGCTCAATACGATAAACTTTATTTTGTATGCAAAGTATAATTATCTAAAAATCAATGTTATTTTTAATAAATGATAAAGATATTCTTAATTTTTCTCAAGATAAAAATTAAATTCAATCGAAACAAACTCAATCATTGTGATATCTATAGTTATTGTCAAACAATTAGGTGTTTATTTATTTAATTATAAATGGAGTATTTGAATAAAATATGCTATTCACATTGTTTCCTGTTCTTCCATTTAGCTTTAATATACTACATAAATTTAATATAATCAGAAATTTAAACCTTCATTTGAAGATTATTATTAACATACATATATAAATTCAACTATAAGTTGTATTTAAAAATATCAATCGTTTTTCATTGAATAAGAAAATTGATGCCGAAATTGAGATATTCAATGAAGTCATCGAGCAAAAAGTTACTACGATCTTTATAACACCAAGATTTTTCCTGTTGAACACGTGATAAGTTTTTTTATTTAAAAAAATTAAATAAAATTGAATTATTAAGAATTTTAAGAATTGCCAAGCATTAATAATAATCACGTAAAATCATCATAACATAAGTAATAAATGAAATAGCCATTAATCATGCATATAATGCAGCATTATCATTGATTAGATTTGACAGCATGAGAGCACGATTGCGATGAAAGTTAATTGATAAGATTAAACGAAATTATAAAAGGGTAACCAGTAGGGTATAAATAATATCCTCGTTGTCCGTGACACTTAACGTTCCTAAACGGGTTTGATATCATTTTAACGGTGTTCGTTAATTTTTATTATACGCCTACGTTCTGTAAACATCTTAAGAAATATAGGAAGTGTCGCGCGCGTACGTATATATTGCCTAGAGCAATGCTCACGAGTGTTAATTATGCAACTCTCATTAACTAAAATTGGATTTACGGACGATTGCCCAGTAGGACGTGGCCGTTATTGACGTCAATCCTCTTGGTAAAACGCGACATGGACTTAGAATATTGACTACTATACTCGTCCTACATCATCTACATGTCGAATTAAAATCTTGAATTTATTATTCTATGTATAATTTGTCGAAGTACTCGTTAGTACGCGTACTTCGTTGATGTACGCGTTTAGCTGTCTCATTAAAAACCGGTTAATGTAACGTATGCAGACGATAAGCTAGGTATTAATTGCTTTATATAAAGAAGGAATAAATATTTGTAATTCATCTTAACTTCCGATCTATTTGCAATCCACGAATTTATTCAGTTCGGTTCCACAATCATTAAATAAAACGCATTCAATCTATAATTATGATTATGCGCTAATATTGTAAAATAATAGATAAAATTATGTTTCGTATTATGAATAATATTTATTTTTATTGTGTAGATATAGTTTTTTATGTCATTGTATAAAAGGATTTATTCACAAAGCTATTTAACTTTAATGTGTACTCATACAGGAGTTTTTTCTGTATTGATAGTTTTTTAATTATTTATTTTTTCAATTTGTGCGACTTTATTTTAAAAAGTAAAGTAGTGTAGATTTATTATTGGTGTCATTTGATTTTAATAATAGAGTCAATAAACTAGTTATATATCCTTATATTAAAAAAATATATATATATAGTTTGTGTAGTTAATTTAAATATTAGAACCATTTTTCCATCCAATTTAGTTTTATATTGCATTACGTTCATTTTTTAAGTTTGGGATTTTTATACGTTGAAAAATATTCTGTGCTTTATAAATAACTATGATTATAATATATTTTTGATAAATAATTATTCATAAAAAAAGTATTTATAAAATAATCTCTGTATTAAAAGATATTTTAAAAATATTTATTGTGCAAAAATATTTAGAACTAAAAATAAAAATTAATACGTATTACTGTACACAAGCTCCGTGTCGTATATCGTATTGTGATAGTGATACTTTTTTTTTTAAACAAATTTATATATAAAAGATTTTACTGCTTAAAATTTTTTTTAGTTATTTTATTACGTATATTTTGAGTGCAATGATTTCATTACGATTGATTTGTTGTTGAATAGCAAGTCTTTTGAAAAATCTGGAAAACCCAGTTCTAAACATCAAAAACCACAATTGTAGCATATGTCTTTAGAATCATGCAGATAATTTAATATTGCAAAATTAGTTTTTAAAATGGCAGTGATGCAGTTTAGATAATTAAGTAATGAAGCCGGAAGAAAGTGCTTCCCATTGTGGAACTACAATAATAGTCCCAAAATCCTATTATACATTTGTCTCAATAATCACTTGGAGTACGATTATCTTACGTACGAGTTTTTGAGTCGAAAATTCATTTCTATTCGGTAATCACGAAGCATAAAATTAATTTATCTGTTATCGTATTGGAATTGCCAAATTTTGATTATTTATTAGATTTAATTTCGCCCTTCACTGTCAAGAACAGTCACTTGTGATTCTCTTAGTCAGTGCATTGTTTATGAGTTTTAACTGAGATAAAAGCCAAGTATAAATAGTTAATTCAATCCATTATTTCAACACTCGTGAATTATGTCAATTAAAACTTTAGTGAATTGGCGGCGGACAATATTACTTTACGTGAACTGGTAGTTCCTTAATATCATTTGATATTTAACTTAATTATTCAGTTTGTCGATTTCTCCATCACCAACCTATTTTGTTTTGTACTTCATATTCGTGCTCATAGAAGATTAAGTTTAGATATGGACTATCTAATTAACAATAGCATATCTTTATAAATTCAATTGAATTTTTATGATTTGCGCCTTTTAATTGGTAACTAGGCTATTTTATTGATCATAAATTTTTTAAAGTAACTTTGATTATATTTTCTACTCGAAAAATTGTATAAAATATTTAAATTTAAAAATAAAATTCATTGCTTTAAAAACCTTAATTAAGATAATCAACAAAAATTACAGTTTATAGATTCTATTATTTATGTCTTCGTGTTATTCCAAATTGGAGATTAAAAAAATCATTTTTCATTCTGTGGAAAATATAAAACTATAATATATTATTTAATGCTTTTATTTTTATAAAAATTTACTAAAAAATTATCATAAAATCACTTTATTTAACTTTTTAGTATTCCATTGTTAAATTATTTTACTCCAATCTCACTATACGTAAATATCGAAAACCAAGAAACGTTATAAAGTATTGGTTGACATTAATGTTAAAGAAATTATGTAACTATTATAAATAAGTACTAATTACTAAAGAAACGAGTTTTATAGTAAATATTTGCAAATATATTCCTTCAATTATGAAGATAAAATAAAATTTAGCACGAAGGGATTTTTATAGTTTTACATTTATTTAATAATTATCTTAGGCCCAAAATAAGCAAACAATTTTGATCTAAAAATAATGATATTTATTCAAAAGTAAAGCAGGTAGTCTTAAAAGTAATCGATAAATCCTCCGGATGATAAAAAATATTATACTGTACAAATCAATTGTCTGTATAAAAAAGGAAATGAAATTTTTAGTTTAGTTTTAATTGCGAAAATAATTCAATCACGGGAAATTTTGTAATAAATACTAAGACATATCTGATAATTGACGAACCAATTAGTAAAAAATGACACAGGATAAGATATTTACGCGTGTAATCGAAGATTGAAGACTAGCAATAACAGTCCGATTACAGATTAGAGATATCGTTCATTTTCAGGCAACGCAGCCATCTTGAACGATCCTATGCTCGGCACCAGCGTATTCGCATCCGATAATCCGCCAACGATCGTTCAACTGTTTTATTCATCAAAAGTGAGGCTTATATTCGCATGTACAGTTGCAAACGTTGCGCGGAGAAGGTGGATACCAGGAACATTATTGCTCGCTCCCGATCCCAGCCGCCAGTCGACGAGCAACTCGAGCAGTTCTAACCAGCATTTCTCTCTCTTTCTCTCTCTGTTTATTTTTCCCTCTGTCCGAGCAATGGCCTTCGCCTTGCAGATTGGACGACCGGTTCCGATCGGACGCGCAGCGAAAGCTCGACATCCACGGCGGCGGTGCTAAAAATACGCCTTTTTCGGAGCTTGCCAAAATCCCGATAAACGAAAGCTAACCCTGGCGCGCTGAGCCACCGCCGCGCGACTGCACTCAGTGAGCCTCGCGGATCGATCGGTGACGATCGGTAGTCACGGGACCATCGAGAGAGAAATGCGCAACCATACGGACGAGCCTCCCTCGCCCAGGAGCGGGCTTCGAGTGCGTGAAGCGGCCCAGAGTCCTTTTGCCGGTTTTAGCAGGCCCGCTCATAAATGCAGGTCGACGCTTTACCTGGCAGGTCTTATTTCGTCAACAACGATGGTTACGTTGTAAGTTTCGTACAGCCGACTGGTATTGCGTGGGTCGTGGCCTTCGATCATTTTTGTATCGCAGCTTCGCCAAGTACTCCGCGAATCGCAGACATAGAGCTGAGCTCGATTTTCGAAGGGTATCAGCTTACGATCGATGCTTGGAAAGCGACACAACTAAGTAATACGCTGCGCGTAAAATATTACAAGGGTTAGGATTCAGCCCCGTAACGAGAAAACTACTCGTACAGTAATTTTTTCCTTACATTTGTCAAACATATTCGATTGTATAAATATTCGAATCATACTCCTGCGTCAACGGTATAGTTCAGTGAAAATAAAATTATTAGCATCTTAAAAATGAATTCGTAATTGTAACGTGTCCGCTTGATTGTATATTAAAACATTATAGTCGCGTTTACCAGCAAATAAAGCTTGAGCATTTGCAAGCTCCTTGTGATCGGAAACATTTTATCTCTAGTTATTACATAATTTTTCTTTTCCTAAATTAATAAGAAAACAAGTACAATCGAAGTAGTGCATATTTATGGGGGTGACATTGGTAATTTATCATTAGAACTCACGCTTCTCGCGTGCACGTAGTCTAGGTGTTTGCGGCTTACATTATTCGTTTTCGCGCAGCTAGTATTATCCTTAGATCGGTATTAGTGAAAATTACCTCACCTCCTGGTGTCTTCCGAGCAAAGACTCGTGGTGTGAAAACGGCAGACGCTTGCATTCGCAAACTCTACTTACGAAAACTACGAGCGCGCGCACGCGACGATTCTCTTAAGCACCTTTTCGCGAATCTCGTACGACTATCTCGCTCGTTCCCGCTTAACGCAAACGAAGCTATCCCACGATCATTTCCCGAGGGAGAAGCAGCGATAGCGAGCAGCGCGAAATACGGCGAGACAATGACCGTGCGAGCGTGTAAGGGGCACACGAGGAAAGGCAGGTACGTCGGATAAAGGATCGATCGGAAAATAGAGCAAACGATCCAAGGCTAGTTAATCAATGCCGATGACCTCCTGCGCAGATGTATGGCCGCTACACGAAGGACCTGGGCGAGTACGCAAAAGAAGAGGCAAGGAGGTTGCGACGCGCCAAAAGCACCCGCAAGAAGTTTGACAAGGTCAGGGCGGAAGAGTTCAGCAAGTCGAGGCGCGGCCCGTTCTGTCGGAAGCTTCTTTCACTGCTGGCCTTCGCCTGGAAGCACACAGGTGCGAGGCTTGGCGAAGACTGGGTTTTCCTCGCCCTCCTCGGCATCATAATGGCCCTTGTCAGCTACGCCATGGATCGAGGCATATCCATGTGCAATAACGGTCAGTTCCTAATTTCTACTTTCGCAATAATCACTAATTTTCCGACGAATAGTCGCTAAACTGTTTCATGACATTTTATTTTTTCGCGACACTGTGACGCATTTTTTATCAATGAAATTTAATAATAAATAAGGTCGATATCAGGGTTGTCCGTTAGACAACGACAGTTGGGTGAATTCAATATATTCGAGCAAATAATTTATTGCCTTGCCAATTGAATTGTTATTAGACACATCAGCGGTTACTTTAAATTCAATTCATTTACTTTCGAAATAAAAACATCAATTGCTGAATATTAAAAATTTCATTTTTCCAAGATGAAATGCCAAAGTGTCTAAGAGTTTAAAAAAATGTTAATCGCAGTATCGTAAAAAATATGTGAATATTTGTGAAGGTATGAAAAAATTATGCCTGATATTAACAGAAATAATTTTCATGGTTTTTATATTTGAAAAAACGTTTTATTTAATTTTTTTTTTTTTTTACAAAATGAAATAAGCAATTCGACTATTGATGCGAATAACCTAAGTTCTTTAATATTATTTTAGAATTTTCATAAATTCAAATTTTTTTTTTATTCTAGTATTAAACTTATCCAATTTATTATATATATTTATGTATTCGAATAATAAAGAACGTATTTATAACAAATAATTTTTAGATAGACTAAAAAAGTTTTTACAAGTACTTAAAAGGTTGATTTAAATATTTTACAAAATATAATATAATGAAAATCAGTTTTTGCAAATATAGAGAATAATTTCTTATAAGTTTTTTATAAATAGTTTAATAATAATATATCTATCTATACATAATAATTTAAAATAGTATACTTTAATAATCCAATCAATGTATTTCCATGACTGATTTTTCAATGAAATCTTCGTATTTCATTTAGTTTAATATTTTCATAATAAACTACGTAAATAATTGATTACGTATACAGTATTGAGTGTGCATTAAAACTTGTACATTATTACAGTAAATTATTACATTTGTTTCTATTGTTGAAAAGAAAATATAATAATACCGAGGCATGTAAATTTACATTCTAAAATAAAATATAATTAGTGTTATGAAAAACAATCGACTCAATATAAACTCTGCTAATATGTTACCGAATTTTTCATTTAGAAAAGTATCTTGAAATAAACAAGTTTATAATTTTAGTTTCTTTAAAAGACGCGTTCTTATATATATATATTATAGTTACATATTTTATCAAGTATTTTTCATAAAATAATATTAAAGAAATTCATTTACTATTATTTTTATAAAATAAATGAATTTCAAAGGGAAATTGTTAATAGAAACATATAAGGAATATCAGATTTATTATTATGACTCATTTTCATCCAATTTTACGCTAATCGTGCTTAATTTGAATGAATAACTAACAGATTTTTATAATATTAAAACCATTCAGTAGCACCATTATAAGAGTCATTCGGAATTCAATACGTTAGAAGATAAAAATAATTTATAAAATGAGTGAATTTTTATTTTTGACATGTTAAGTACTCTTTCACAATAAACTGCGTGATTTTTTATTAAAGCGATAAAATTAACCAAAAAATATAGGTAAAAAGTATTTTGAATTCATAGATATAATTTAAATAGATCTTCATTTTAGTCGTATATTCTTCAAATGAAAGGGTTAGAAAATAATCATTAGTAAGTAAAAATCTTATATCGATACCATAAATAATTTAATTTTGAACGATTATTGGGTAAAACAGTGATTCCGAATATTGATTAAATTAATAAGTGAGTGAAAGATTTATTATAGCAATATTGAATGATACGAACAATAGGACCGTATGTAAAAAATATAAAAAGCATGAAATACATAATAATCTTTAATAATTACTTAAATTCAAATAAATGTCAATAATAGAAGATTTGATAAACTTTAACAAAAGTAAAAATTATTATTATGCAGTTTCGAAAAGCAATCATTGTGATAAGAAATATACGAGGTATAAACAATTAAAAATAAGTTTGTACATATTTATAGTGAGAATTCCGAATGGGTCCAGTTTAAAAGTAGATGCAAAAAATTTAACAATGCATGACTGCCTGTAAAAAATGAATATTCGTCTAATAAAACTTAAAATGAATTCGGTTCGAATGAATTCAGAATGAAAAATTTATCAAGCTGCCGACAATTTAACTTTACACGATTAGGTAAATCTTGGATCGCCAGCCATTAAAAGTCCCTTCAATTTTTGCCGGTCTTTCATTAATGCTAGTCACCGCTTTGGACATAAAATGACCTCGAATAATCCTGCTTTTTCCCCAGCCAGGATATGGTTGTACGAGGACCTGACGTCTCACCCGCTCTTACAGTATCTCACCTGGGTGTCGCTGCCCGTCTGCTTGATCCTCTTCAGCGCCGGCTTTGTCCACATAGTCGCGCCGCAGAGCATCGGCTCAGGCATCCCCGAGATGAAGACGATCCTGCGAGGCGTCGCACTCAAGGAGTATTTGACCTTCCGCACTCTCATCGCCAAGATCGTTGGATTGACTGCCACACTTGGCTCGGGCTTACCCCTTGGAAAAGAAGGTTTTTTCTACGCTTTAGTTACTACTGTTTTTCGCGACTTAAATTCATCGATCGATATCATACCTGCTCCGACATTTTTATCCTTTTTCTTTCTCTCTTATTCGCCCGCATTATTGTGTTTAGAGTTGGTTGTAATAGCTTGCACATTTGTTCGTGTGAAAGCTGTTGGCAACTGGACTTGTCCATGGGAAAAATCTCCTCCTGTATCTCATTTCTAAGAAGCCTAGACGTTAAAACGGGATGCATTTCGATGGGAATGAAAGCGACCATTAAAGTTGGGTATAATTGCAGTTCAAATAAGAGTGCGTGTCGTGTGTCGTATGCAGGTCCATTCGTGCACATTGCCAGTATCGTGGCGACACTGTTGTCGAAGCTGGTGACGAGCTTCCAGGGCATATACGAAAACGAGAGTCGTAACTGCGAAATGCTCGCGGCCGCTTGCGCCGTGGGCGTCGCCTCGTGTTTCGCGGCCCCCATCGGCGGCGTCCTCTTCAGCATTGAGGTCACAACCGTGTACTTCGCCGTTCGCAACTACTGGCGAGGCTTCTTTACCGCCGTCTGCGGTGCCACAATGTTCCGGCTACTGGCGATCTGGTTTCAGCGCGAGGAAACCATCACCGCCATGTTTATCACCAACTTCACCATGGATTTCCCTTTTGACCCCCAGGAACTGTTCGTGTTTGCCTTGATCGGGGTAGGTAGTGGACTCTGCGGATCTTTCTACGTATGGCTCCACAGGCAGTACGTCATCTTCATGCGCAAGAATAAAAGCATGAACAGCTTTCTTCAAAAGAAGTACGAACTTTTTACTTAAGTATTGTATTGTGTCAGAGTTTACTTATTGCTATTCATGCTTTGGAACGGTCGTTGCAATAAATACAAACATAAATGGAAAAACGTTTTCAGAATTCATTGGTGCGTAAAACTTTAAATAGTGCATTAAAAGAATGATTATCTAATTTAATACGGTTTCCAAGAGAAATATTCAAATTTAAATTGTGTTAAAGTTATGAGTAGACAACTGCTGCATTAATATTTGCCTTTTTAATAGCAATTTTAAAATGAATGGCAATTTTTTTTAATTTCTTTAAACAGTTATTATCGATATTTAATAATGCACAATCGTTTTTGGTGACTAACTAATTCTTGAATTTACTCCGAGTATATAAATTCATTAATACACATTATAAACAAGAAATATCAAGTATAATTATATAAGTATTTTTATAAATAGACTTTCGTTAAAATACGTTTTGTATTTTAGAATATATAATTATAAATTTAAGTACGAAATTAAATAATTCAACTCAGTTTTATGTCAGTCTAAGTTTACATAGTTTATATATTATAAAGTGTGTAAGAAAAGTTAGATTGTAATAAGTAATATGATAATATAAGATTTTTAATAAAAATTGAATACATATTCTAAATTTTGAAGTAAAACGATCGGTTCAAATTATTTTTTTAAAATGGCAATTACAATAACATTTAAAATTTTTTTGTCGACGCTTATCACAATATATTTTTTGGTTCTGTATATGTCACATAAATTTTAGCAAAATAATTCATATATAATCGTAAAAACATTTTTTTCTACTTATAAACTATGTATCTGATTTATTAAAATGCATATTTATGCTACATAAAATTATCACTGATAAACAGTAGTTATTTGCATCATTTAATTAATACACGTGGATAAATTTAGTTGAAAATCATTAAATGATCTAGATAAAAACATCGATTTTAATGAAAAATTTGTTATAGTCGGTTCTTATATCCTGGAATCGTTTCGCTTCTGGTGTCGTCTGTTTCTTTCCCTTTGGGTCTCGGCCAATTTATGGCCGGTGATTTAAACACTCACGATCAAGTGCATGGACTTTTCACCAATTTTACGTGGACGAAAGATGATTTAAATGTAGAAGAGAGAAATATCGTAAAACATTGGTCTACGGAGCATTCCGATGTGTTTGTCGGTCTTTTGAGTTTCACTGCATTCACGGTAATATAGTTTTCCAAATAATTTTTAAGTTAATTATAGTGGCTAATAAACGCTTGCTAAATTAAATTAATTTTCTGTTTAATATAAAAATTAAACCACTAAAGAACCTCTGCTAGTAGTTTGTTATCGTAGACTTCATCTATGTTACGAACATTATCTATTCTAGCATTCTGTGTTTAACGCATTTTTAATCAAGTAATTTTTCAGTAAAAATATGTCCAAATAAAATTTCACGTTTAAAAATTGAATTTTAAAACTTTAAAAATTTTAAAACTTAATGACCATTGTGTTAAAAATATTCGCATACAAAATAAACATTTAAGAATTCATTTAATAATAGTGGAAAAAATTAATCTTAATTTTTAAAATGAAAAACGATAATGAAACTAATTAATTAAAATAAAAAATTTTTAGTTTATTTTTTCCATCATCAGTTCAACTGTACCAGTACCCTCGGGAATATTTATTCCAGTTTTTAAAATTGGAGCTGCTCTAGGC
Source organism: Platyscapa corneri (assembly GCA_018907185.1). Taxonomy (NCBI): domain Eukaryota; kingdom Metazoa; phylum Arthropoda; class Insecta; order Hymenoptera; family Agaonidae; genus Platyscapa; species Platyscapa corneri. The sequence continues at coordinate 3,428,688 of JACCHW010000018.1, read as the reverse complement.
CGAGTAGTTGGCGAGGCAATGGCTCTGCAGTTCCCACACGGCGTACGTTATGGGGGTATTATAACACCAATTGTTCCAGGTACATCGCAAAAAATTATTCACATCTAATAAATTATCAAAAAAAACAAATTACAATGGCTAGATAATGGAATAGAATAATTAAAAATCATAAGGAATAAAAAGAATTTTAAGAAATAATTTTTTCAATAATTATGAATGCTCTCGTAAAGTTAAATTATTAATAACGGATTATCAACATCTTATTTGAGTCCTGCGGAACTTCGCCAATATATTAAATATGTGATTGTGGATTTATAGCGAAGAAAAGTTGCGCGTAGTACTTTCTCATTTAAGTGTATCGACTTTTCACATTTATCTGTTTTCACGAAAGAATTTTATTGGCCTATAATTTTTAGGCCAATTATGGTTTTAGGTGCAATTATAGCTTGGACTAGAACTTATTATCTTAGTTTTTTCAATACCTTTACTATCGAACTAATGAGTAGTACAATCGTATTTACTAAGTCTGAAATAAATATGTTTTTTTTTTCATTTTTAACATTATCTATAGAATTCGATATCATATTCGAAAGCTCGATGAATGTATTGTTTGCCATACTTAAATAGAATCGTTACTTATTTGTAGTGAATGCTAATTATGAATAATACAATAGTGAGTTTATTAAATACCTAGAATTTAGAAGTAATAGTATTGAAAGAGCAGTTTGTGTGATTTTAAGCGATCATTCTACGAGTATTTTTAAATAGTCCAGAAGCAGCAGTCAATACACTTGGAGAAATCAGGGGGAAATACATTTTTTTACTACTTCGTTTGACGTTGCGATTGTAACGGTGTGCGTTCGCAGGTGGTTACGCGACGGTCGGCGCTGCCGCCTTTTCCGGTGCAGTGACCCACACGATATCCGTAAGTGTAATAATATTCGAGATGACCGGCCAGATTACGCACATCGTACCGATGATGATAGCCGTGCTCATCAGTAATGCCATTGCTGCTCTCCTACAACCGAGCATCTACGACAGCATTATACTCATAAAGAAGCTGCCGTATTTACCCGATTTACTGCCTTCGGGATCAGGTACGTCGATATACGTGTGCGCTTATTAATTTTTTACTAATAATAAACTGGCGCATTACTATCTGTTGTTGTTTTTATTGTTTTCGAACGTTCGATGTTTGTATTGAATACAAACATTGTTTTACAGTAGATTCCTACATTATTTTATTGTCTTTTCAAATATTAACATTTAGTTTATTTATACAGTTTATAGATTTTATCAAAATTTTAATAACGTAATCCTTGGCAATAAATTCAAACTGTATAATAATTAGAAACATAAAAATACGATAAGTAGAATAAAAAATATCATATTAAGTGTATTCTCGAGTAAGATAAAATTTACTTATTTTATACAACATTTTATACAAATATATAATGAATATATGTCATTGGAGACGTTTAAAATTACTTTTTTTAAATCATTTTTACTTGCAATCATTTTTCTATTCTAAAAAAATATTTATTAAAAGTTTATTCACAATATCTTAAATATTCACATTGGAATGGAATTTTTAACTATGCAAATGTTTTATTTATTTAGTTCACGGTACAAACAAACGTTCTTTTATTCAACACATTTCGTGTATTTAAGTAGTAAATAATAAGCGTTCGTTACATATACATATATAATAAAAACCATAAAATAAAAATTATTTATTTTTATAGTATTATACGAGAACAGATGCATATCATCTCATTTCTATTAATATAAAAAATACAATTTTTTTTTTGAAAAAATTTAAAATAAAAAAATATAAAAGGTGACAACACTATATGATATATATCAGAAAATGGAAATACCTCTTCTAACTTATAGACTTAAATTTAACCTCTACTGATTACTATAAAAGTATTCTTCTAATTAATATGAGACTCATTATTTTATATAAAATAATATTAACTCTTTACTTGTTATACTATTTTTTCCAACAGTAACTATTTTTCTATGATATTACGGGGTATTTATGAATATCATACATAATAATCGTTATAAAATGTTAAATAACTATGATATTATCTGTTTAAGAACAAATATGTTAAAGATTTATTCTTTGCGAATAGCAACAAAATAAAAACAAAAAATAATTTATTCATCAATTATTATGTTTAAAACAAATATAAAATATATTTTACTTTTTCTGTAAAGCTAACAATTTGGAATGGATCTGGTGAGAAAACAAATAACAACTACTTTAAATAAATAATATTGGTTTCGGTAAATACAATAATGTAATATTTTAAAATTTTTTGTTGTTGTTGTAGGAATGTATAACATTTATGTCGAAGACTTTATGGTACGTGATGTAAAGTACATCTGGCACGGAATCACGTATCAAAAGCTAAAGGAAATATTGAAAGAGAATAGAAAACTACGTGGATTCCCATTAGTTGATAATCCCGATTCTATGATTTTATTAGGATCGATACAAAGACTAGAATTAATTAAACTAATTGAAAAGCATATTGGTAGAGAAAGGCGATTGCAGGTAAAATATTTTCTTGAAAACCCTTTTAGCATTATAAATAAATCTTATGTCAATTAAATAAATTTAATAAATTTAACGCAGGTCGCTCAAAGATGGCATAAAGAAGCTGAAGAACGAGCTAAAGAAGAGATAGAAAGACAATTAAGAGAGCAAGAGAGATCAAGGAGACCCTCAAGATTTGAAGTAATACCAGCTCCCGATATTTTGAAAATGCAAAGACAGAGTGTGAACGACTTGACGATGTCACCAGGCAACGGTGTTAATTCCGATCACGTAAGATGACCTTTACTCAAGATAACACATTTTATCGTATTTCTTACAACTCCAACTAAAAGCTAGGACTACGAAAATTTTAAAAGAGCAATCAAAATTATTATTTACAGCACATATTTCATACACCCGTATTTGGATCCCAGCCAAAAAAATCGATTCTCAAGAAAACCAATTCTTTCACTTTGAAGGGTTTCAGTCCTCTCGTTAGCCCAGCTGTAACACCCTACACTACTGTTACAGGAGCTGAAAGCAGGTGAAAATAAAATAATTTTATAAAATTTAAAAAGTGTTACTGTTGATGTATTTAATGCCAGTAAAATTTTCACGAATGATTTAGTAATTTTTTTTAAATATTTTTTTAAAACATTTTGTTATATCATCATTTAGAATAAGAAAAAGACTTATTTTTATAAATGCGATTATTTTGAATTGAGGTGATATCAAATAGTTTTAAGATTATTATCAGATTTAAATTTACCTCTATAGGATAAGATTAGCGTTTGAAGCAATTTTTCGAAAATCGGCAACTCTACAAGACGTGGATCCGGATCCTGAACTTGGTTCTAGTACCATAAATAACGGATGTCGTGACAGCGTTGATAGCGGAGCACATCAGCCAATGCTGACTCCTAGTCCTGCGACATCCAAAAAAGTTCAACTGGTATGGACACAAAATTTTATAAATTGATGATAAAACTGATTTATGCTAATATAGCAATATTAAGAATTACTTCATTTAAAAATATTAGTAAAAAAAATTCCTAATTGTTACAAATAAATAACTGTGCTGGAGAGATCCGTCATTTTGGAACGATATTATTAATGGAAAAAGGATTTTTAATTCATTATTTTTAATATATTTCAAAGCTTTATTTACTTGTAAGATATATTTTTAATTTTAAGATACAAAGTTAGGAAAATAATACGAGCATAACTGTTAATAGTACACTAAAAATTAACAAGATAATCCTAAGCAGCAGTTGCAAAAAATTAAAGTTGACGGTTAAAAATACTTCATATACTATTTGGCGATTTTTAATTTAATAAAAATAAAAAAGATATCTTATCTTCCTACAGCCTCGCGAGCGAGTAATTGACATGTCCGCGGAGGACCAAAAACAGTGGGAGGAAAGCGAAATGTCATTGGAAGTAGACTTTTCTCGGTGTCACATTGATCCGGCGCCCTTCCAACTCGTTGAAAGGACATCCCTTCTTAAAGTTCATAGTCTGTTTAGCATGGTAGGCGTTAATCACGCTTACGTAACAGCAATTGGAAGACTAGTGGGTGTGGTCGGATTAAAAGAGGTAAATTCATCAACTGTTTTTTTCGTCCAGTTAGAATTCTACGCGTGAGTCAAACATCTTCTCACTTTCTTTAACATTTCAAAGTGCGATTATTTTTTCAATTATGATTATAAGTCGTTTCAAATAGATTTATTCAATAAGAATGTTATTCCTTCGAGTGAATTTAGTTCTCTTTTTTAAAAATATTTTTATTATAAACTATTCTGCACAATATTGTGCTTTTTAATTCAAGTATTGACATCATTATTATTTCCTTGGAAATATTCACAATTTTTACCATTAATCACGTTTTTATTTATATTAAAATTAATCAGTTTTACTTTTTCAATTATAAAAAACAAAGACTTGCAGAATATTTCGGTATATTATATAATTATTATTTTACATTACATATATATTATAATTATTGTACCAAGTATTAACTAGAAGTAACTTAATAAAATTAGATATTTATTTTTAAAGCTATTATTGTACGTAAATTTTTTCACTTTTAACCGAATCAAATGAAAAAGAAATGCAAAAATAAATATACGAATAAATAAGAGATTGTTTTGTGGCTTATAAAATTGTTGGTTTAAATTACAATTTTGATAAAACGAAGAAAATCAATGAAATAGATAAGCAGACATTAAGAAAATCTTTGTTATCGATATTAAATATAAATTTTCATCCATTATTCGCGACATATTACCACAAGTGTCCGTTACGAGTGTCGAAGATCAAAGGACACCTCTTTACCAATTATTTCCATTTAATATCTTTAATTCTGTAACGTTCGTTACGTAGTTACGCAAAGCTATCGAGGACGCCAATGCTGGGATCCTACCGACTCAGTTTTCTGCCGATAATATACACACGACGATATCGGAATCCATCCTCGCCAAGAGCAGCGACGTGGAGTCAACCGCCGACACAGTAAAAAGCAATAGTCAGTCTAACTCGATAAACGCCGACGACACGGAGAAGATTGAAAAGATCTGAAAGCTGCCGATCGGTCACTTGGTTCACTCTTTTTTGTCTATCGGCATAAATAGAAAATGATTAATTGATTGTGATAGTCGTGCCGTTGTGACGGTGCGACCTTGTGTGCATACTGTAGCCAGAAATTTTATTCTGTTCACGTTTTATAATTCATGTATTGCTGTAAGAACCGAAGCACGAGGCAAAGGTGTTGTTGCGTTAAATACAGATGGCATCTACATTTTACCTTTTTTCATTTGGATTTTTTCTTTTTGCGGCGACAGTAGAATTAAACTATATATATATACGAAGATTCTTACACAATCTTCTTAGAAATCAAACTTTCAAACTATCTTGAATTCTAAATTTTACTAGATTTTTAAATATATGTATATATATATGTATATAGATTAGAAGTCGGACCGTAAATGACGTACATAATTGAAATTAAATTTTGGAATCGATCGAAAAAATTATGTTTCATTGTTACTAAAGATATATTGTTCAAAAAATATTTTAACCGTACCTAAATACACAAAAAGATATAATTATAAATTTTTAAACTAATAAAAATAGCGGAAATTATGAGCTAAACTGCCATCTGTACCGCGAATTCACCAAAAGTCAATTAACTGCATCAAATTCAGTTTAGTTAAAAAAGAAATCCAGAACACATTTTCAGAAAAATTTCATTCATCGCAAAAATTTCGCTCCTAGCGTACGCATCTTGTTTCTGTAGCAGTATAAATGACACAAGTTAAAAATATTTAATTACTAACCTGTCGTGCGAAAAAAATTAATAAAAGCAAGCATATTCATATGTTATATATACGTCATACGTTTTATATAATATTAATCACACAACCATTTAAGATAAATAAATTATTTTTATTTTTGCGTAAATATAAAATTATATTCATAAAGACAATATTATTATTTTTAAATAACGATTAAAAATTAAAGATTTTAAATTCAGTTTTGTTGTAATAGTCAAAGCTGAGTCATGCAAGTCAATCAAGATTTGTTTTTAATATTATAATAATTCAAACGATTATTTGGATTATGTTACATTTTATAGTAACATTAATGATTCTTCGTTTCAATGCTATGGTACAATACTATCTTATCGATATATCGTGAAACGACTAAATTCTCGTATCGATTTTGATTCAAAGTTCTTATTGATATTATGCATAATATATGTAAAAAACTTCTAAACAATAGCACACTGTGCAAAAATGAAACAATATCAGTCGCATAATATTAATAATTATAATTAGCTTCGAATTTTCTAAATCAGTCAAAGAAAATATTACGTAGCTGTACATAAGATTGAAAAATCTTTGAAGATTATTCGATATTGTTAGTTTGATCTTTAAAAAAATTTAGTATTAATAAGCTTTGCATATTAAATAGATGAAACTAAAATGTTAGATCTGACTTTATTTAGTCAAGTAAAGTTATCGAATGAAACAAAAAGATTTCTATTCTTCTCTTATATTTATAGATTATAGAAAATTCATTTTATTATTATTTTGCGTTTATATCTCCTTTCTAAGTAATTTTTAATTTATACGAAAATTGTAATGTATTTTTTAAAATACTGACCTTATAATTTTATACATCCAATTGGATATTTAATATAGTGTAATACTTTTTTTAATGCAATATCAATGTTTTTTACAACTAAACTTTTACTTTTATACAAAATCTTACAAGACTCTTACAAAGAAAAAAAATTAAATACGTCACTGGTTTCTATCGATTTTATAAATACAACATAATTACATCGCCCAAAATTGGGTTAATTATTTACATACACGCATATACATTTGCAAATATTTATGTGCGTGTGTGTGCGTTTGCATTTTACATTCCATCCAAAGAACGAAGAACTAGCTCACTTGTTTTGTAAATATCTTCGTTAACCATAGAATTATAATTAAGAATCGAGCTGGTAATGCTTTATCTTCTTTACTCATTATCTGTAAATAATCTGTATTTCGAGGAAAAAGAAAAGCATTAACTTATGAGTTTTCAGTAGTAATAAAATTAATTATACAATTGTAATACCGTTCCACTTTATTTATTTCCTTTCACTTATTCCAGTAATTAATCTTCCTTATCTTCTCTATTATGAATTTAATTTTTTACTAAATTTTCTCAGATTATATAAATATCTGATTATAATTGGAAATTATGTATGAATCTGTATAATATTTACTATGAATAAACATGAATATTTTATTAGAATAATGTATAATCCTTCACAATAAATTATTAAGATGTGTATTAAACATATTTAATATTGTTTTTAAAATAATATATTTAAAGTAAAATAATCTGTTACTGTTGAACTACGTTAAATAACATAACAGCAATAGACATTTAAAAAAATTAAATTTAGTATTTTTATAAACTGAAAAATACCTAATCATGAATGACTATTTAACAATTTATATTTATTTTGAGTTACCTTATTTTTACATGCATGTATAATATTTGTAAATTTATCAAAAAATTTGTTTGTATATTTGTTATTTTTTTATATTTATCATCATATTAATATTCGTAACTTGATATTTCTACGATATTTGTCTACATAATATAATATAAATATGATGATAAAGAAATTACTTGTAAAATAATAATTTAGTAAATTGTTATTAATACGCACCTTTGTAGTAACCTACGCTTCAATTTCCATTTAATTAAATTTCATTTAGAAATATTCTTATATTTTCCATTACATCTGAACTTTTATAAAATTATAACTATTTATTTCATTTATAAAAATATTTAAAAATATAATAATATTGTTAATATTGTTATATATAATATTTAATGATACACTTTGTAGATTATAGTAAATCTAAAATTTTTAATATTGAATGCAAAAATTATTTCATGCATTTTTGAGAAATTGTTGATTTTAATATATATATCACATAAAACTAATAATATAGATTCTTTTTGTCCCTTTAAAAATTTATAAATTCATACAAATTTTTAAAATAACGAGTTCAAACTGATATGCATATTATATACACAGAGAAATTTTTAAATATGGTACAATTTTTTTTGTAGAACAAATAATTGTTTATTACTTAATAGTAAAATTATAAAAATAAGATCTTTAGTTACAAAAATATAAAAATACATTTAAGTCGAAGTATAAACTAAAATTTTTGTAAAAATAGACAATATTCATTTCGTAGTACATGGATATATACATTCTTGATATTAAAAATAAAAAATACTAAATATATTGGAATAAATTATATGACAAAATATATAATTAAAAAAAATTTTAAATAAAGCTTTAAAAAACCCATCAAGGGGATCAATCACATTTCATTATACAATGTATAACTTGTCATGATAAATTAATTTATATAATATTAATTCTTCTTTTTCAAAAAAAAAATTACTTTTTATAATAAACAGATTCAGTTACGAGACTATATTACTAAACCATCCATGTAGACACTTTGGCACTGGACCAGGTGTTTTAAATGTGACACGGGCGATTTCCTTGAATGTCACTGCATTTAAAACTAATAGTCCGACTTCTGATTCACGTTCTTGACCCCAGACAAGTGCACTAAGGACGATACCGTCATCTTCATTCTAAAATCGTTTAAAAGATTTTTTAAGTCGGCTAAGTTAATTAATATATAATTAAGAGAAACTATTTATTTCTGTACTCATGAGGAAAAGAAAAATATATAACTTTTAATTTTTCCAATAATAAAGTATTACCTTTCCTTTTGGATCTGGTACAAAAATTGGTTCGCTAGGATAAACGCCTTTTTCACACCAAATCTTTTTCGTTTTATTTTTTGTATCCACCTTAATAAGCTAAAAAATGATATTCTCGATTATATACCATGTTTTTATGGCAGTTTTTATCGCAAGTTCGTATAACATAAAAATCAAATTTAATCTTACCGATCCAGGATTTTCAATATCGACATCACTAGATATTGCATAAAAAAAACGATATTCTTTACCAAGATTTGCTTGATAATTAATGCGAGGTGTCTCACATCCCAAATCACAAAGTAATTCTGGTTTTACAAAAATATTTCCTTTTGCCAGTCTAAAAGCTGCGGCTTTCTTGCCTAGAAAATTCTGTTTATTATCATTGTTATTTTTCATTGCTTCTCTACTTTCATCCTTTAACTTTTTATAATCCAATCGATCGTTAAACGTTTCCAGTTTTTGATACACGTTATTCGTAGCTATTAAATTAAAATCAGGTGAAATCGTATTTTTCGGGTCTTTCAACGGCAAAACGAACCGAAGAGGTTTTCCGCGAAAAAGTTTTGAATAGTTTGGATTCTTGTGCATATTCTACAAAAATAACCAAGTTTCGAGTATTTTAATAAATTTTTTACAGAATACTGGGATGGATATTAAAATGAAAGAATATTTGAAATGAATTTTATAGAAAAATACCTGCATCGTATCGATGTACATGCAATCCAACATTTTAGCATTGCGGTAGCAACAAATATCTAAAACGATGTAATCACCATCTCGCGTCTCGTATTGATTGATTATGTGTAAATAAAAAAATGCATCAGCAACAAATTTTTTGACCATTTTACCAGTAACTCGAGAAATAATATGAATATGAGTCTAAAATTTTCAAGAAATACTTTGATACTTAAATATAAGAAGTAATTAGATAAAAAATCAAGTCTTAATACTAAGTAACTCACATTCTCGTTTTCATGCCACTTTAAGCAAGTGCACATCGGTTCATTTTTTATTTGACAAGCCATCATTTTTATTAATCCTATAGCTAATGGCTGTTCTACAATAATAAAATAATTTTCAGTAATTCCAAATGTGTGCATATAAGATGGATTTAACATCCACCTTGATGGAAGCACTGAAACAACCTCAGCTTGATCAAACATAGAGTATTTCCTTCTTTTCGTTTTATTATCTATATTACAAAAGAAAGTATGATTATTTATATTAAAAAACACCTACTCTCTGATATTGTATAAGTTTTAATATTTACAAATACCATTCGCATAATCACTCGCTGAGAATTTTACAATGATGTAGGCAGGACCCGTTTTTGTGATTCTCATTCCCAGATTGTACACAGTTCCGTCATTCATTACATGTGGATGCGATGTATGACTTACTATATTTACAAAATTTGCAACATTTACCTTTAAAATAATTCAAATATTAATTTTCATGAATTATAATTGTTGCACGACCAGTAGTTTTAAACAGGTTCCATTTCTTAATTTTTCAATTAAAATCTATTTTTTAACAAAATTGCATGAATTATTTTTATAAGAAATAGATTTTTTCTCTAAAATACGTATAATTTATATTATTTTGAATTACTTCTCGTATTATACAAGTCAAAGGTTTCGATTAATATGGAAATTTTAGCTCAAATTGAATCTATTTGAGTTCCTCAAATACTTTTAATGGAAGCTTATTTAAAATTAAGCAGAAGATTAGTTATATTAGAAAGATCAAAGTATTACCTTTTGTAAGGTTTCCAATGATTGCGGATCGATACGATGTATAATAGGAGATTCGGTGAACGTGTAATACTCGTCGCCAAACGGATAAACAGAAATCATTGAATTATCAGATAAGTTTTCGGACGGATTAAAGACAGAAGCCACTCTGGAAAATAAAATCATCGCAATACGATTATTGCTAATAAATGTTTTTTGGTTATTTTGAAAATAATTTGAGGATGCAACGCGTACCTATCAAATATACTTTGACATGGATCTGGTACTGCACTGGTGCCAAATTCAGTGACAACGATTCTTTTAGCTGCGTGATTTTTTTTATACACATCAGTTTGAATAAAACGACTTTGATAGGTGACTTTTCCATTGTTAATTTCAAATCTGTTGAATCAAGATCAAATTCATCTCTTATAAATAAAATTTGTTTATTTTTAATGTCATTAAAAAAGTTATTATCGGTCACAGTTGATAAATATTGAAATAAAAATTATTATTAAAAATATTTTTCAGTAAAAATTAAAATTTTCTGTTATAGTTTAAAAAGTAAATTTGGCACTAACTTTATATTTTTGTATCTCAAAAAACATAAATAAAATAAAACATTGATTTGATAAATATACCTAAAATGTAATATTAAGTATTATGTCTAAAATTTATAGCAAAACACCTAAAGCAGAATATTCTGGATATTGTCTATTTTAGATATAAGGGTGCATACCTATGAAGTAAGGCAGAACTGTCGAATAAATGATCAAATCTATATTTTCCAACTTTGAGGCTTCCTGGTCCATTTCGCAAAAGTGTTCCTTTCAACCAGTCTGGAAGATTTCCAGAAATCGTTCCAACAATTGGTTCGATTACTTCTTGTTCACAGGACCGCATCCATACCGACGTATCAATGTTCGGATAATAATTAATAGAATCTATGGTCTCGCCATACTTGCTATTATATAAATTTGGGGATGATTTTACCTCATCTTCTGCCTGAAAAAAAGCATACAAAATTTGATATTTCCCCTTCTCAAATATTTATACGAATTAAAAAATTCTTACTACTTTATACACTTCTAAACGTAATAATATTATAATTACAAACTTACTTCGAAAACTGTTTTTAAATTTAGAGTATTTTGGCCAAGCAGATTTTCTATGATCTTCAATTTTGAAGTATTAAAATCCTGATTTGATACTGATCGTCGCTTCATATACATCTTTTCGTTACTTACAACATTTACACTTCTTTCGATTTTTTATTTAATATAATGATTAAAATTTTTATAGCAAGAGCACAATTACCTTATCACGAGAAATATAAAAACTACAATATTTAATATTCCATATAACCAATGATTAATTTTTTTTAATGCGTAAAACTATTCGTCTTCTAACTGATTTTCCGCATTGAATTGAATTAACTATTCAATGTCCTCCTTGTCGATCCTTAAAATCGAGGTAAGTATGTATTGAACACGCTTATGAGTAAAGTCCATCATTCATCCAACACTTGCGAATGATGAATGTTGACTAACTAGATGACTCTTGACCTTAAAAAGTGTCAGTTCGTAATCTTCTTAGCGGTACAAACGTAGTACTGAAACCTTACCGATCGGTGACTACGTAGAATTGCTTAAGCTTCTGATATTGACACGGGTGCGGTGCACATGACACGTAACAAAGTGAAACATCGATTTTAACGGATTTTAATGGCTATATAAAGAAATAAATTTTTTTGTAATTTATCCGACAAAATTTATTATCATAAAAGCATCATTTATCATTCACCATTCACTAACAAAATTTTAAAAAATTTTTTACATGATAATTTACATATTAAGTTCAAGTGTAGATAACTTGATGATGAACTCATCTTTTCCAATAAAGCGAAAAATCATATGTTTAGATATGCACACTTAAAAATAATTACTCCATTTTTCGTATATTAATTTATAATATTTGTCAATAATAAATCTTATCTGCACAATTTTCTTATTACACATATGAAGATATATATTTTTTAATTACCCCAAAAATTGTGTAATAATATAAACTACAAATTTACGCCAAATGTATTTAAAAAATGCCAATATCAATTACAAAACATAATTATTCATTTTGAAGATATTATTATTTCTTATATAGTATATACAATTTCAATGTATAAGAAATTATCTCATACTTTTTCATAATTTATGACGCACTCTCTTAGATTACGTTTTCAATTTAAAAAAAAAAAATAATTGCGAAATATTCGTATAAAATAATCGTCATCACTGAATTTGGTACCAGTGCAGTACCAGATCCATGTCAAAGTATATTTGATGAATTATTAAATTAAATTGTGTAATTATTTTTTTATTAAAATATATAATTTAGAATTTTTTATATTTAATAATAATATTAATTAATATTATTTTCTTTAAATAATATTTCAGTAATTATAATATAAATTTTGTTTTGAAGCTTCATTTATATTTTGAATAAATATTATCTTTAAATGATAATTATTTAGTACAAATGCTGTAACAAAATTGATTTTTTTAAATTAAATTTTATAAGCGATTATATTTTTGTTTATTTCCATTTATAAGTGACATTATTCTGAAAATTAAAAGCTCTACCAATTTCATATTATTTATTGCTCTCGTTTATTAATATATTAAGAAAACATAGATTCAATGTAATTATAGATTAAATTGATTGAAGTCATCTCTGACAAACTTTTTTTAAAAATGTATAAAAATTTACACACAATATTGCATAAGTATATGCTTATTGAATTAGATTAAATTGAGTGAATTCATAAAATATTTAAATCAGTATAATTTGAAAATAACTGCTTCAAGCATTTAAAATTTTCTTTATAAATTTTCAAGATGTTGCAATTAGAACAATTATTTTCTTCGAAATATGTAATGAAACAGTAATTTTAAGATTTTATTTTTAATTATCTTTTACATAAATATAAAATAATTAAAAATTATTATTTATTGCAGCTAATAAATATCCTTTTTTTATTATTGGTTTTAATAAAAGTTTTTTTACAATTTAAAATTTATTGTATGAATTTATATAAAAAATTTCCCTTTTAATTCTAGAATCTTCTATAGGTTTAAATAAGAAAATTAGAAAATAGTATACAAATATTACATACTATTTCAAAGTCTTTTGTTTTATTAATAATAGATTACTAATATTATATAGATTATTTTATCAATAAGTACAATGATATATCAAAAAAATGTTATCAATTAAATACAAATATGACAAATAATATATTATAAAAAATATATTTGTTTTCATATTTATTTATTTAAACAAAGCAATTTATAAAGACATACTAATAAAATCTAAAAAATCTCGAATATTATTCTATTGATATAAGAGTTGTAGAAATAAACTAGAAAATTTATTCCTTCATTATTAGTAAAAAAAGAAATAAACTAATATTGAAATTGTAACTTTTTAAGATTATATTATAATTATTTTATACAACGATTGCGCTACTTTTAAGAGCTTAGTAATATCAATATTAATTCTTAAAATCATTATATTTCTGAAAGTTAATAAGCTACACTTTTTCAATTAGATTACTGACGTCTTCTTCAAAATTTAATTTATTATTAATCGATAGTTGAATGTAAAAAATGACAGAGTTCACAATATTATATATATGGTCACAATGTGTAGGCTATTGCGGAAGTATTTTTTCCCTCGCATAGCGAGAGTAATATTACGGAATTAAATTGCGTGTTTTGCGATGCGCAGTCGAAAATCACACAGGCACGTAGCTTATAAGTGACACGTAACGTCCACTTTTCATAGTAAAAGTTTCGTTAGCAGTTCAGAAAAATTAAAAATAGTTCCTTCCACTCATGATGCAATATTTTCATGTACTATGATCACGTTTTAAAACTGCAAATTAAAATTCGTGGTGTAACGTGTGAAAAATAAAGAAATAAATAAGTTTAATTTTTAGTAAAAAATTCAAAGTTTAAAAGAAAGTTCCTTAATATTCAAGTTTTACAAGTATAATATATTTTTTATATATTGCGAATCTATAAAAAAGACATTAATAACAATTTTTTTTAATTTATATTTTATATATAAATGCTTTATAAAAATAAAAATAGTAAACTAGAACTACTTGCGTTCTAGTAATTAAAAGAAACGAAACCGGAGCAAAAAAAATTTTGTTTTTTAAACAAGCGTAACTGATCTATCTCAAATAGCTGTAAAAATATCTGTGATAGGAACGGCCTTCTGAGAAAATACTATTACCTTTGTTTCTAAATCAAGCAAGTGTATATTATAGGACTTTCAGAGGAGAGTGGTACTATAAAATAATACATAATAATCAGCTTTGGCTGTTTCATATGATTGTGTATATTTAACGTGAAAGGAAATTTTTATACTTTTTCATTATATTTTAACAGACTGACTTTAGACTTAAGTTATTATATAATTTATAATTAAATTTATATTTTTTGTATCATTTTCATATTATTGTTTATTTTTTAAAAAAATTTAAAGTAAGGAACGCAATTTAATAAAAATATTACACTTATTAAAAATTAATATAAATAATTTTAGAAATGAATTTAAAATTTAAAGAACCATGATT
Organism: Platyscapa corneri; assembly: GCA_018907185.1. NCBI lineage: Eukaryota > Metazoa > Arthropoda > Insecta > Hymenoptera > Agaonidae > Platyscapa > Platyscapa corneri. The sequence goes on along the minus strand of JACCHW010000018.1, from coordinate 3,413,444 downwards.
TAACCCTGAATCATTGAATTTAATAATATTGCATGATCAAGTAAAAATTAAAACATATGCATGTACATAAAGTAATACAAAAACTAAATTAAACATGAAAATTGAAGATATAAAAATAAGAAAGACGAGAGGAGTGATAGGCAAAAGAATTTAATTATTATCGAAAGCAAATGTAAATTATATAAATGGAAGATGAAAGAAATAATAATAATAAATGTCAAACGAGTACAAATTTTTAAGATGTAGACATTATAAAAATTTAATAAAGTAATTTATATAACTATTGCAGATTTACATAAATGATTAGACATAAAATTTATGTATCAAGTAGAAGTAATTTCCTAAATCAATGTTCGTATCGATGTATAAAATTGAAAAATATAAATAGAGAAAATAAAACTTGAGTAAATATAAAAATTAATATACACGAACAGTAATAATAATTCAAAAAATAAAAATTATCTGTAGTTGAATTGTAGATTATAAAAAATATTTAAGTCTTCTTATGGAATATTAACATTATAATAACTACTTTTATTTAAAGAGCAAAATCTAGAAGTTGGATTATATTCTATGGCTCTACGATACGCATAGTAATAGTGATCGGTAATAGTGATTTTTAAATAATTGACGTTGAGAGTAATCGTTACAGTGCAACTTCGTTTTTATATAATATGATAAAACATAAATTAGAAAAAATTACATGGGATGAAAAATGACAAACTTCAATAAAAATATATAAAAAAAATTCCAAACAAATTTGTGAGAACCATCAAATTATTTTCAATTGTACAATTAATTAAGTTTGAATAAAATAGAGTGATTATATATTTATAAAAGCTTTATATTTCAACCAAAGTAATAGGTATACTGCAATTAAATGTAATAATTATGCAATGATTATGCAATATAAAAATGATGAGTAAAATTTATTATAGGATATTTACTTTGCGAGTGTTTATTTGATTACTTCAAAAATCTCATAATGAATTTGTTCATCTTATATCTTTTAAATATTGATTCATAATAAATAATTTTATTAGATGAAAATGGTTGATTGATTAATTATTGACAAATTTTAGAAATAAATATTTACAATATTTTAAGGATTTTGGAATTTGGAAATCGAAATTTATGCTTGTTATTTTTCCAATACACAGCTCGTGCTTTTTTTTGATGTACACTACAGTTGTCTTAAAGGATAATAATGCTTATTGAATTATCTTTTGTTATGTACGAGAGAAAATAAGAAAATATTTCTTGTATTCTTGGGAAAATATAAAAACAGTGGCGCTTTGCAGCTTTACTCAAGTGTTTTCATTCTTAGGAGTTATAAGCATTCAATTCAGTGATCATCAAATTAGATCAAGTATGGAGTATTATTGTAAATACATAACAGTCTCGATGTTATAAATAAAAGAGAATATAATCGAAGAGTATCTGGATGTGATTATGTAGATTACAAAATGTACACATTGTGGTTGCATTATTCGACAATCCTTGGACTGAATACGTATTGATCAACGGACGCCTTGATAAAAGTCTACATTGAGTATTGCGCTAAGTCACAGTATTTAGTTAGCAATTGCAGATTTCCCAGTTATCAATAGTAAATACATGTGTCGGTAACGTACAGAAACTCAGAAGTAAATAAAGTTGGATTAACGTACAAATGATTCAACTGGATCGCCAGAGTAATTTATAATATATTTATATTATTTTTTATCTAACGTATATAACTTTCAAGTTTTATTTAAAATTACAAGTAATAGTTCAAAATTATATCATCACATATTTACATACATATCTTCATGTGATAATAATAAGCCTTAAACAGTTTAAACAAATGTAAAAGTTAATATTTTCTAGTTGTCTTTTAAATAAGCCTAGATAAGAATACGTATATATTTTAAAATGTGTATGTACATAAACATACATACAAAATAATTATAAATTAAATGAAGTATATTTGTAACATGTTACGACTTGTAATTACTTCTTAATAAACATGTTTAAGGAAAATATATCTACTAACTTATTGCCAGAAATAAATGTTTTTAAATACAAATTACAATCTATACTGTAGTTTTTAAATGTGAGTTGATAAGTACAATTTAGAACGCTTTCATACAATTTAACACGAATTAAAATATCAAAGTTAATATAGATAACACAAATACATTAATAGTACTAAAGTTTGGCAACGAATATAATTTACTTATGACAGATGCGTCATAATATTTATTTTTACTTTACAAATCCAGTAGAACTAAAATTAATATCTTTAAAGTTTATTCCATTAATTCGATAAAACTAGGTTTTTAATCTCTTATTTAGAATTATTTTAAAATTAATATTAGGAAATTACACTGCATAAATTTTATTTAGAAGACTTTCTTTGATGTACTACCGGATAGCATATTTATTTACGAATAACTCATTCATAAAATATAAAATAGAAGATAACATGAATAACAGAGAAGTTGGCACGTAAACTTTATTTCTGATTTATGATTATATCGTCAAGGAAATAAAGGCAAAATTAAAACGTTAAACAATAGTTAATAATTTATGATTTCAAAAAAATAAATATTAGCCTCATTATCTGTAATGATAAATTAGATTGATGCTTTGTAGTATTTCTTTTTCATTTGCTATAAATTTTACAAAAAATTCTAGAATAAATCAAATACATAGGCATTTGTTGGCTTCGTTGGCAATATCAAATTAATGTTTCAATAAATTGTCAATAATATAAAAAAATTCTCTTATATGTGGTTTATCATTGACAACTGCTTAAAAAAATTTGTTCACAGTACCTCATATAATTTCTTTAGTATTTTTATATATTTGGACAAAGTTATAAATGTACAAAAATCTAAATGTTTTTAATACTTAATGAAGTTGCTAATAAGAGTTTTTATTATTCACAACGTTCAATTATATTTACATTTGATCGATACTCATACAATATGAAAAATATCATACCAATTCCAACTTGTTTAATATCAGTACATCAATCTCTTTAATATTAAAAAATAAAGAAGTTAAATTTAAGTATTTTAATCGTCATTTCATACGTGTTGTATTTTTATATTTATTTAAAAAATAAACATATTCATTACAATTTATATTACTTTCTTTTTATAAATAAAAAAGTCTCTTACGTATTTTGTAAATGTAACATAAATATAGAAACATAAATACAAATATCTCTAATTTTGCAAAATATAAAACATTGAAGTAACATAAGAAAATGTCTTAATAAAGTTTTTCTTTGTTATAGTTATTTTGTTCTTCTGTCTACCGTTTTAAGCAATATAAGCAATATATTTTAAGCAATATATTATTAATTATTTAGTTTATTTCGATTATTTAGTTACTTTTAAGAAAATATAAATATTCGATATCTAAGTATTGAAGATCTTCAACATATGAATGAACCCAAATAATTAATCCGTCTATGAAATAGATAATTTAATGTATGGTAAACAAAAAAAAATAAAAAAATATTTATTTCTTAAATATAATTATACATAATTTTATTGAAATATGATTTTGATTTTTTTATAAATATTATTAATATTTTCATAGAAAAGTTAAAAAAAAATCATAATTTTTTTAATGATTTTTAAAATAATGATGAAAACTAGCCTTTTTAAATGAACATATATCAAAGGATTTTAAGCTATAGAATGACTAGAATTGCAATTCTTATTTGTATATATACGAAAAATATTATATTTTATAATAAATTTAAATACAAAAGATTTATTCCATACATATATATGATATATATATATATAAGAAGTCGCTTAATAATAATCAACTTCTTTTATCAATTTTATTTCTTCCTTGCGACGATTTTTTAGTATCGAATTATATATTTTGTAATATTATTATTTTTTAGCCACTAAAAATCTTATTTTTTTTTTAAATTCAATGGCATGTTTTGATTAGTAAATTTAAAGTTTAACTGAATATTTTTTAAAGACAACGACTTTTATATCAATTATTACATTATACACTGAAAAGTATATTGATATTTGTTCAAATATTGAACAGTTAAATAATTTTAACATTTATTAATTTAAGCCATTAGAATTTAAAGTAAATATATGCATGGTACGTATTCAAAGTTTCAAAAATAAAAATAAGAATACATAAAACTGAATAAAGTATTTAAATAAGACAGATTTAATGCGACAAATTACAAAAATTGACTTTTCTAAATTACTTCAATATTTTACACATATCTATTAGCCAGAAAACAAGCACTGGATATACAAATAAAATTTTTTTTATTTTTATTGAAATATTTAATCTTATATTTAACTTACACAAAAGTTATAGATATTATAATTTAATTAATGATTTACCTTGTAAATGTTTATAATTTTATTTTAAAGTAGTTATATCAGTATTTTTTTATTCTTAAAATTAATTTAAAAAATATGTGTTTTCTCAATTTTGTATTTTAATAGCAAATCATTAAAGTTTTTTAAATTTTGGCTGTAAAATATAATTATTTCATAAATAAAACAATTTTGAAAAAGAAATAATGATATACTTAAGAACAGCAAGACCCGAAATTTAAATATGTTTCTTATTTTTTACTTTATTAAAAATTTCTTATGAGTATTTTATATTTTTATATTATAATCTAAAATGAATCTTAAATATAAAATGAATAAGGAAAAAAATTCGACATATTATTTAGGATTAATAAATATTGAGAGTAATTACGTTAAATAAATGTATCTCAAAAATTATATTATATTAATCTAATTTAGTAAAATAGTTAGATTAAATGATGCTAAGTTGATTTTTTGTATACTTTTTGTTTGTTTGTATATATCAATCGTGTCTAAAAAATATTATAAAACTTGTATATCATTTGTAAGCAAAGTTATACGTAGTACCCTTGTTTACTACAAATACATACGTAATCGGCAAATTTTATTTTTTATTAGATATTCGAAGTTTCGATTTATAATTTAAAATGAGTTTATAATATGTTTAGAGATTATTATATAGAAACGTTACAAAAATTGAGTTCAACAAATTAATATTTTTTATTATTGTTTCTATTAAATTGAAATAGAAAACAATGTTAATTAATTTAATTAAAATTTAACTAGAATATACATGGTAATATAAATAATCTAAAATGTTGTTTATTTTACACATGAGATCTATAATTCTTAAGAAAAACGTGTTATTTAAATTAAAATTATATTTTTAACAATTTAGTTTTAGTGAAAAAGTAATTATCATTTATTTTAAAAAGTATTATTAGTTTTGATGTCATCAAATACAATATATAAGATTTTCAATACATAATGTTATATTTAAATTTATTACATTTTTATTTTCTTTGAATTTACGATAGGAAGCCAAAGCTCCGAATATTTTTAAAATTACTTTAAAAAAGAGAACGAAGAGATTCGGCTCACTTGTGATCACCGCGAGGAAGTCTGATATTTTAGCAAATCTTGTAGTTTGAATATTTGTCGATAGTTGGCTAGTATAAAGTTTATGAAAATAATGAAAATAACAATACATTTAATTGTTCAAATTCAGCGCCAAGGCCAACCTGACAAATGTCACATTCATTAGCAGTAAACATTGACTCATTCTACGAAAAAAATTCCTTCGATTATACCCACGGAAATTAAAGAGTGTGTTGATCCGAAGGGACAACGTTGTTTCGGCCTTTTAAAATAATTTTATTCTTGCTTATAATTTGAGCCATAAAATTTCATTTTAATTGACGCATCAGACAACTTTATGAATAGAATAGAAAGTCAAGTATCTTAAAGCTGTTTTTCTCGATAGAAATATGACAGGTTGATTTGCAATATAATTTGAATACATCTGTTTTTATCCGACATTAAACATCTTTCAATCTATTTAAAACACAATTTTTTTATATACAATATTATTATTTTATTTTTACTCTCGTTAATGTTAAAGAATTTACAAAAAATTTTAGTTTAAAAGTTAAATATTTGCTCATTATTTTTTTCATAAAAAGATTTTCAGCGTATTTTTCTATCTGTTTTCAAATTATAGATCCATATTTAAGCTAAATACTTACTGTGTGATTAGAGTAAGCTTACAGTCTGGAGTATATGTTGCAAATAACATTTAAGTTTCATGCGAAATTTTACAAAACTCCAAAACAAATTTCATACATTATAAGACACATTTTAACATCTAACAAATCATTTATATTACAATTACCTGTTTGATCTATACCGCATATTAAAATTCAGTAAGGATGATTTGCTTTTATTTATTATTAATATGGTTATATATTTTTTAATAAAAAGTGTATGTACGATTGCGATTGTTTTTGCATTTTTCATATCATATAATAAATTTTTCATTGGATATAATAAAAATTAGATATATAAAATTATCTTATGTAAATAATAAACTTTCTATTATTGCTATGTTTTTTTAGTTTTGATTAGAAATAATGTTGATTTTCTCTACTATTCTGCTTGTAATGTCTGGTGTTATAAACTACTATGATTATATTAAGTTAAACTACTATGTATACAAGTAGAGATGAGCACACAAGCTTTGAAAAAAAAAAACGGGAACCAATTTTGCAAGCAAAGGCATGTATTTGGTGGGACACCCAGTAGATAAAGTACGCGCAAGTATTCGTATATCATATCGCGAGCACGTGTTAGTCACGTGCTTAACGCGACAGGACTGTCACACATGTGCGGCGAGATTAATAAACGCACAGAATAACATTTAATTAACCACCTTGAAAGGTACGAGTTTTCTTAATTGGCTTTTCCTGTTTTTCATATTGAAAAAAGCGTAAACTCGAAGAAAATAAACAGGACTGCAAGCGATGTAGAAAGGCAATTCCTTTGTTACCAATAAAGCACTTGTATATATTTATCCACAGACGATTCCTATGTTATCAAAGTTTTCGTTAAAACATATTGAAATTATATTGAAAATTAGCGAATGATTTTCATGATATAATATCACCTCTACGTACGACGAACAATAGCAACTGCTAATTGTTTATTACCTAATACATTTTCAATTAAGTACAAATACACGCCGGCAGTTTATATCTCGCTGACATATCCTTGGATAGTATTACCTCCAGGGTAAAACCGCGCGCTTTCTCTTACATCCACAACTTGCTGTACACGGATTGAGCTACGGAGATGATTGTAAACATTGAAGTGTATTATGTGTGCGAATTTTATTGCCGATAGCTGATTTCGTTTTATTTCCGAGTTGGCAACTCTAATCTAAAGACACTAAAATAGTTAACGAGGTTTTTGTGAAATTATCTGATTCACTTGCAACTTGCAGGCAAAGTTATTGATTCAATCCATTTCAGTCAGCGATGATCAAGGCGAACTAATCGAGTCACGCAAGTAATTTAGTTCAAGCTTACATTTATGTATTAATCTTGAAAATATTAATGGTAACTATAAAGTTTCATGGATAATAATTAAATAAAAATCGAATAAGAAAATGTTATTATTCTGTAATTTATGCTTATCCTTAGAGAAAAGAATTTCTTATTGTTGGATTTACATCGCTTTATTTACTATTTACATGGTTTACTTTATTCGACAATGTTTTATAAATCAATTATAATTATAAATTCAGATCAACTGTATGGAAAATTTTATATTCAAGTTATTAAACAATCATGTAAAAATGAAAAATTTATTTAGTAAATATTTTTATTATTTTAATTACTAATTAGAGCATATAATGTGAATCTCAGTTTGAATACAAATTTCGACTGAAAGCATTTAAACTTAATAATTAATAAAAATAATATTAAAGGTTAAAAATTAGAAAAGAAAAAATCCCTTATGTCTGCATAATTATTATATCTTTTAAGTTAGAAAATTTAAAGTTATTTTTCAAAGAAGTATTTATTTATTAAAATCATTATTCTTTTTTCTACTTTTTCAATCAAGTTACTTTCTTTATTTGTTGATTAAAATATTTATATTTTTATCAATAATATTTGTATATAATCTGCACAATAAAATATTGAATTTGATTTTTTTTTTAATAATTTTAAATCCTAACGATAGAATTGCTAAGAGCTCTGCACTTTTACAGCTTGTAACTCAGTTTTTAAATTAAATTATTCTCGTATTATGCATTATTTGTTTGATAATAAGTTTTCTTATTTTTTAGCTGTAATATTTATGTTAAAATTTATGTATGTACAATACTTTTCACAAAGTATCTTAAAAATTATTTATTATTGTGACCATATATCATTTCTGGTAAATCAGAATTTATTTGTGAATTTAATATTGAAATTCACTATATAGTATTGATGATACTGTTAAATTAAAAGTTTATAATAAATGTATAATTTTATAAATAATGCTATGAATAAGCGATTCATGCTCAAATTTATGTAGCTGGAATACTACTTTAAAGAGTTTTACGCTTATCAAATAGTATTATCTATTATACAGTCACACTTTGATTGTATAAAATATACGGATAATCGAAAATAAATAATATCGGTATTTTTATAGTTATTTCTATAAATATATACATATAAAAATGAATAATCATTTTAAAATATTATTTTTTTATATTATTTAAAATTTTTAAATTATTATCGGTTTCATATTATATTATATAGTACATTGCTTTTATAAATACAATTAATTATTTTAGTTTAAATTTAATAAATGATATAATTTTACCTATTTTCTTTTGAAGCAGTTTACACGATATGCCTTAACAATTTATAAATATAATGAATAACTACTTTTTTAAAAAAAAAACCAGTATGTTTTACCTTTGTTAATATATTGTTTAAGGTATTGAAAAAGCATAAATTATTGATTCAGAAAACTTTGTTTTGTATTCAAATGAAAGATTTAATTAATTGAAAAATTACAACGATACTCTTGAATAATAATAATAATATATGAAATACTTTAAGCAATGAAAAGAATTTATTCTTTATCTTAGCAATTTTATTAATATCTATGAGATGGTCTTTTTTACCCAAAGATAAAACTTAACATTATTTCGTCAATATAAGTTTATAAAATATTTATATAATTTAAAAAAAATAATATTTAAACCTTTGATTATAAATCACTTTTTTAAAAAAGGGATTAATATTAATTATAAAATTAAATTTGATACAAAGATTTTGGTTTTAAGCTAATAAACTTTTGCAGTAATGAATATAAAATAAAATTGAAATAATTATGACGATATCGATTTTATTTTTAAAATTAATACTATTGAAATTAAATTGCAAACAAAATTCAATGTATGTAATTGTGCGATCAGTGCATATTAAAGTACTTTCTAAGTCATCTACAGACTTATTATAATTGATGATTTTTTGATGATTCCGAGATGATTATGTAAAAAATATGTACAGAAAAAAATTAATCAAACGAATCGAAGAAGTTCATATTATGATTTAACGTTATGTGACGTACTGACGAAAGTCAATGTGTCAAATATAAAACTATAAATACATAATTAATGTGAAACTTTATTTATGATGCTAAAATTTTGAAGACATTACGGTAACGATATGAATGTCAACTACATATAATAATTTATAAAAATTTGCTCTCTCAAAAAGTATTTATAAAGAGATATGTATTTACTTTTCTAATTTTTTGCCCAGATCGGCTCACTATGAGGAGTGTAAATGAGTCAATTACTCAGTCAACTAACGGCAGTATATTTTCTTTGTTAAGTTTAATTTGTAGTTTAGAACCAATGTAATATTAGTGTTGTCGGAATGTTATGATGACTGATCGTTGATTCCGATTGTAGCTCGATAGATAGCAAAGTCAAATTAATGATCATCAACTATATTCGTAAGGATCAAATAAACGCATAATTTTATAAAGTCAAAAAATATTTATATTTGAATAGAGGTAGAGACACGAGGAAGGGGACCGATAGATAAAAATAGAGAGAGAGAGAGAGAGAGAGAGAGAGAGAGAGAGAGAGAGAGAGCAGAGAAGAGAGAAAGGCGATTAATTTATTACAAAAAATTCTTGTTTATTAAAATTTTGAATTTTATTTAAATTAATTTTAAGAATTTAAAATTTCTGATTGTAATTCTAGAGGTCACTTAATAATTTTTAAATATGCTAAAAATCCTTAAATTGTAAATCTCACTATTACTATTAACTATTAATTAAGTTCATTTTACAAGTGTTTAGACATCACCAATTGCTATTTCATTGTTTTTATAAATACAATTTGTAACATTATTTTATTGAATTATATCAATTCGAGGGGGACAAGTCTAGTCAAGTACGGGTGAGTACATCGGCTATCGTGTGAGATTATACAATCATATGACTCGAAGTCACACATTTGCAAACATGATATATGTATATGAAATCACGTGCTGCTTGACATAATTCATAGCCTTCTACTTACGTGAAAGTCAACTATCTCAATTCGATTCATTTTGAAGTTAATAAGACAGCTGATAAAATTAAATGGGCGTAGTAGTAGAAATGTGTTTATACAATTATAGCAGAATGATAATGAAACCAATGCAATTCGTGTACTCATGAGCTTAAAAATTAATAAAAATTCTGAAACATTATACAGATTTTTTGTTTTTATTATGAGATTTCCCAAATTAATTTAATAGATTTTATAATTATGTATTTTTTTATATTGCATGTTACAAATACTGAGCGGATTACAAAATTCATACTAATTAACTGCACTTATTATTTACTTTCTCCGACAACTTTTCTATAATATATCATAATGATTTCTTATTTAAAACTTTTAAGAATATAATCTATTATAAGGTACATCTATTGTATATTTAGTGGTTGTACCAAAATTTGTTAAAACTGAAAATAAACATTGTCATTAATATTCTAATTTTATAAAAGATATACGTTCTTCTTTAATGCGAGTAACATTACATAATATAATAAGTAATTTAAAAGTATAAATAGGAGTTATAATTTTTTTATTATCTATTTTTCATTGTAATAAAAGATTTTTTTGCAATAATACGAATTAACTTTGTTGCCTCTACTTATAATTTTAAAAAATTTTTTCAAACTTTCAACATAATAATAAAAATGTTTATAAAACTCGGATCCGTTAATACAAGGAATACTTATGTGAAATGTTTAAAATCTTAAACTTTTTACAGTTTTGCATAGCTTTTTTATTGAATATTTGTTTTAAATTCAAGTTTAAAATATTATGTTTTCTAGTGCAATTTCGTTATCACATAACTATCGATTTATAGGCTAATAGCGGATAATATAAAAACATTTTTACCGATATTCTATGCGTATTAATTATTTTACATTCGCAAACACAGAAAGAAAAAAGATTAATATTTTATTGAAAATTAACAATTTTTTTATCTTAAACAAGGAGTTAAGAGTAGAGAGCAAAAGAAGAAAACAAATAGATTTTGAATGCTGATCTACCGTGAAATTTTTTTTACTAATTACTTTACTAATTTTTTTTTACCGTGAAAAAAAAAAGTTGTTTTCACAACAATGTCAAAGAAGACCTCAATTATATGTTATCGGTAATTTTTAGTGATAATAATGCTAGCAAATAATTATCAACTTTAACGTCCATGATTCCTTTCTTGCACAAAATCTTCATACTGATATGCGTCAAAGTTCGTGAGTATCCTAGATAAAATGTATTTTATTTTGATCCGTTGTTAAGTCTACACTTTTATCTTATTATCACGCGCTCGATGAGATAATATTGATTGGAATCTCATTCTGTAAATTGCATTACTAATAACAAATAAAAAAAACTTTAAACCTGCAATTTTATTTCGATTTCTGTGATTTAAAAAGTTTCTTTGTATTTAAATTAAAGAGTCAAGAGTCATTCGCTTCTTCATTTGCATCCAAGGCCACCGAGGCAAGAGAAATCGACTAAAGCCAATGTGCAATTTTTCCAATGCGTAAAAAGAACGCGATAAAATGAAAATTCGTAACACTGACTCCTAACCGATGCTTGTTAAACGAAGGTTTTCATTGGAAAAAATATGGAAGGCGACATAACTTTTACGTTATCAAGAATAAATATATTTAATAAAATAGTTAAATCAGTCAATTATTAAAAAAAATTATTTATCCTTTTGTAATAAATTTTTATAAATGAAATTTTTCTTTATGTTTTTGCTAAATATATGATACTAAAGTTGAAACAATGCACATTATTGTTTTAGATTTATTTAAATTTTTTAAATTAATAGTTTCAAATGTTTATTATAAAAATATTTATCAAAATATTTTCTACATAGTTAAGCTCGTTTTTCAAAATAAACTAATTTTTTTTAATTAAGAAATTTTTTAAATATTTTTTATAAAACAATTTTATTGTAACAAAATTATAGTATACAGAACATTATGAAATTAATTGATTTACATGGCAAAACCCTATATTCTAATCAAAAGTGTCTTGTATCAAAGTAATATTTTATGTATTTTTTGTACATTTATCTCATTTACTAAAAGAAATATTCACATTTTTTATATACCTTTAATACATTCCTTATTTCATTAGAACTAATTAAAAAAATGTTTATTTTGAGATTTTTTTAAAGTTTCTTATGCTTGACTCATGTGTAAAATTAAATCTTGAAATTAAAAAATTCTCAATTTCTTTAATTATGAGCTTAAAATAATAAATGATTTTGTGTTATAATTTAAAGAATGAATTTTAGATAATAAAAAGATCTAAATGCTACTAAGAAATACAGATACAAATATGGCTCATTATGCTGGTATTTTTTTATTTTGAAGTAACTAAAGTTTTACAGGTAGGTAGTGCCTTATGATTGCAAAATATACTTTTCAAATAAATTATAAATAATGTTAATACTTACTTATAGTGCTGAAGCTAAATATTACCATTAATATAAATAATATAAAACGTTTTAGAAAACTTATAACTTAATAATGAATTTACAAATTTGCAGAGGAATGAGAAATATATTATAGTTTGGCGATAATCATAATTTACGAGTTGTGAATTTAATGCTTTTGAACGTATTATTAAATCTAAAATCTAAGTTTTGTAAAATCAAAAATTACTCACTTGTTGTTACGAAGAATAAACATAAAATTATAACCAAATTTCCAATGAAATTGTATAAACTATAGCAAGGAAACCTTTTAAAAAACAATTTCCCATATTGCTGCTGATACAATAAGTCTAATGATGGTTTTTTATTATTATAAAGGAATTAGATATTAATATTAAATTAGTGTTTTTCGTTTGAGTACATTTTCATATATCACAAGTACTTAGCAAAAGTATTAGCCAAACACTTATTTACAGATACCACGCGAAAGTTACGCTCGTTTGTTAGATGAAAATTTATGAAAATTTGTTAATTTTATTATTAATATTCATAGATATTGTTTTGGAAAAACGTTCTCTTTAAAGGAGCTAAAATACCTATAAACATAATAATTACGATTGCAACATAGCGGTAACATTTAAAAATTTTATAGTACACCTACATTTTTGGATAAAAAATAGATTATACATTTTCATGTATTTCATCGAATGTATTGACCAACTTATTCGTCTAAGTTATAAATCATAAAATTAGATTTAATTATCATTAATGAGTCATAAAAATTATCGAGTCATACAAATTATTATTGAAAACATCATGTAATTTAATAAATTATAGGAAAAATATATTACAGTAGTCAATATAAACAAGATTAATTATTTATATATTTTAATACCAAGATTAAATTCTATTTAAAATATCGATTATGAAAAGGTTTCTGTAATAATATAGTCCGAAATAAAAAAATTAATATATTTCAATTGTTTTACAATTTATTTTTTAAACATATATTTTTGAAAAATATTTAAAATGTTTAAATTTTTTAACTTATATCGCGGCAGTATTCTTAAATTTCATGAAGAAAGTTAAATATTTAAAAAGTGATTTGTACGTTTTATGAAAAAGCTTTTATATATGAATACCAACATAGATAATCAAATAAATTTTTGTAATTAAAATATTGAATCCTTCCATAACATTTATTAAAATTGTTCTCAAACCTTAATGATTCAATAAGAATTATATTTCATGATTTTCATGATAATGATATAATGAATAAAATTTATGAGTATATTAATAAATTGTCGGTAAACCAGATATAATATTGATATTTATTGCGTTATTTTTCATTTAAACTTATATTTATATAAATAAATGCTTGAATATTTAAGATACAAGTGTAAAATTTGTCAGGTACGTTATGTTTACCATATACTGCTAATGTTGACGAAAATTATGAAATCAATACAATCATAAAAATATGTAAATATAATAAGATATAGTATACAAATATTGTTTATTAGAACAAATTTTATAATCAACTGTATTTTTTTTTTAAATTTTTGAAATTAATAATGCCAATATACTCTGCAATTAACTTTAAACAATTTATTCCACTGATTATAATCGACCAAAATTTACAAAATAATGTGATAGAGATAAACTTTTGTATAAACACAAATAACTTGCATATCTAGTTTATAAACAATTGCATATTGTTTTCTTTATTACACGTTATCATGATGACGTTGATGAACTCTTTGCTTATATTTTTAATAGCTAGAAAGATTTCCACTAAGTAGCACATGTATCTTTATTCAATAATAGTTTATAATCTAATAAACGATGCATAGATAAACTAAAATGATAATTTACTATTAATGTAAAAATATGATTTATCAAAACTTTTACTAAGCTTATTTAATTTTCTTCTTCGATTATTTTTTGAATTATGAAAAGGAAGACGTGAAAATCTTGTAGTATAAAATATTTCTAACTTAAAATATTCATTTAAAATCCGTTTTTAAAACTACGTTTCATTTGATTCTCTAGTAGCAGCAAAATTCATAATTAGATTATAACATTAGAATATCTAAAATGGAGAACTATACTTTAGCAGAAATTTAATTAACCCATTAAAATTATAATTTTATTATTAGTGTAATTATTATTTAAAAATTAACGTAAAATATACAAGTTTAAATAAAATAGAATTTGATTATGGATTACTTGAATTATATGTGTAAAGATATAACTGACTAAATGATTTAAAAATTTTATATAATATCTGATATTTACAGAAATTATGAATCAAAGCAAAAGTTAGTGTTGCTATATAATAATATACTTATTTTTATATGTATTACATAAGTTCTCAATATAGTTTTATAAAATCTTAATAAATTTTTTATAAAAAATATGAGTTACAATATATAATAGTATTAAAGTATAAGAGATTGAAATTTTTTACTTTTGCACTTCAAATTTCGTATTTTAAAACTGATTCTTACATGCAAGGATACATATTTATAGATGTTTCTTAATATTCAGAAATCTCTACGTTAATAAATTTGTATAATCTATTTTTTCTCAGTAGAAAAAGTATTAAATGAAAAAATTAAATTATTAAAGACTAAAATTTTTTTAAGTATTCCGACTTATTTTTATTGACATTCAAATCTTGAAACTCGTTAATACTGTGACTCTCCTTACATTATTATATTTCAAATTAAAATTTTGAAATGCAATGTTTTCTACTTCTGAGCTTGATTATTTTAAAGTTTATCATTAATTTTGTAAATACAATTAAGTTAAATTTAATATTTACATAAATGAATTTTAACTAGTACTTTATTGCGAGTTATACTTATTCATGAATTCGTTATTTGAAAATAAGATGTTAGATGTGATATTAAAAGTTAAAAACACAGCTAATAAAATTGTTTCATATTAATTTGAAAATATAATTAAAATATAATAAATTAAAATGACTTGCACATGTTTCAATGTATATATTTAAAAATATTAAGCTAAATTCAAATATAGAAAAACTAATTTGAAAATAATATGACATTTAATTCAAACTGTAAATATTAAAAATTACTATATATTACATAAAGAAAACTAACTTAAACAAGATTATGAATATATTTTATTTTTATTGAAAATTTTAATTTAACAATTCAGAATTAGAATAGTATATTGGATAATGAAAAATATTATTAAATAAAAAGAAAACTGCTTTTATAAGACAAAGTAAAAAGGTACTTAGTATATAAAGTTATATAATTATAATTGACAAAAATTATGTCACATTTTCAAAATATTCTACAAGCAGTAAAACTACTTTTTACTAAAAAATTATTTAATCAAACTACAATAATTATGTTGCTTATTGCGATAACTGCTCAAATTAAGTGTTTAACTAGTATTAAAGGAAGACGTAAAGCACGAGACTGAACGATATGATTCTTTATGACACATGAGTAGAAAAATGATGCGAAGTGCATTACAAAAACATTATTTGATTTATGAATTATTACTAAGTATTCTTAAAACAAAGTTTCTATTTCTTTTACAAATAACCAATGTTTTTTATTTTTTCTGGTAGAGGTGCAAAGGAAATAATGTTTCTAAATACAATTGTCTCCTTAATTACAATATATATATATATATATATATATATATATATAATATTGTAATAATAAAGGAGTGTTTGGATGCATCTGCGTTTATTGCAGACGTGGATGACTTTTATCATTAGTTTTTTTGATACATATTTTTTACGCAATCCAAATGCACATTAATCGGTCAATCAACGTTGACTGCCCAATTTCCTCTCAATAATACTAATGCACAACTAACAGTTAATATTTATGTTTTATACATACAACTGCGATATTTGCCGTGTAAATGGAAGTACGAGATATCTGCTTTAAATCATATGCTTTAAATCATAGAGAACTCTCTAAGAAATTATTTACTCCTAATGATACGAAAAATGCATCTATCAAACTTTTTAATCCACATTCGATCAATAGTTGCGTATTTTTAGCTTATTTTTATTTTTATCGATCGTTAATTTATTCAATATTTTATCGTAAATACTAACTCCTTCGTCAGCTCTAACTCGCTCGTAAAATTTTCTAACATTGAAACTAACTTGACCTAAAAAACCAATGAATTCCGTATCATCTTTTCCATAGTTAATATATTTACTGTATTTACCAATTAAAATAAAACTAACTTAACTTACTGTGGATCACCGCCACTCTGTGTTAATTACAAGTTTCATACAATTTTGTTAATGCAAATATATTACTACTATTAATCATTATTATATTATTTTTTATCTCCAAAATTTATTTATTATAATTAAGAATTATGAATTAGGAGTATATAAAACTAACGAAGCTCAAGGAAATTAACATAATAGAAATTTCATCGTGCATTTACATATGGAAATAAAGCAAGGAATTAAATTTTTAAATAAACTTCAATACATTAAAAACTATATCTTTTTTGTAAAAATATGAACAATAAATTTAGTTAAAAACGCAGAAGTTCATTAAAAATATGTATATTGCGTTTATTTTGTTTATAGTTTTGAGATTACAGAGATTCTTTTTTATTTTTTTTTTTAAGTAACAACAAACACAATATTTGGTTATGTATCTATTAAATCGTTTTATCAAGTATAGAAATCATTTATAGAAAAGAAAATAAGAATTCTAAAATATTAATAAAATCAGCAACAATAAATGTTTATTTTCTGCGATTCAAATATTTGGTACTTGATTGAAAGTGAACCTGTCTTCAATGTCATAAGACTCAAAATAATCACCCGTTATTCATATTTTCTATGAATGTATAAATGTTATTATATTTTTAAATTTTTTATAATAATTAACTGTCATTAATGGTTACAAGTGAATAAAGTACTGCTTGTACAATTGAAAAAACTAGTACTTCCTGCACACATATCAGTGTAGTGTTCTATTTATATTAGTCAAATTAAAAAACAAATGACCTTTTTATGTAAGAGTATAAATGCTTTAAGACATCATATGTCTCTCTGACTACGTACATTCGCAACGATTCGTTTTATGCACTCCTTTACAAGTTAATTATAAATTTATTTTTTAAGTTTATATCCGTTTTTATAAATGAAAATAATTTTTTTCTCAATCTCTGAAATAATATTATGACAGAAGTAGAAGAATTTTTTGAAGAAACAGTAGTGATCATAGCAGGAATAATAATTTTGGACTTTATTACATCTGAAAAGAATATCAACAAGAGCTCTAAATTTAATTTATTTTTTAGAAAAATTTTGCTACACGTATAAAATAAAAGATAATTTGCAAATTATAAAGATGCAATTGTTAACGAGAAAAATAGATTGTAGCACGAATGAATGCCAGAAGCGTTAGATCACTGACTCTAAATATAAGTAAAACTACGACTATTAGAACGATAAGTACATCATCAGCTGCTAGAAAGTTTAAAGAAACAGACTTTTATTCAAGTTAATCTCGTATAAAAATAAAATAAATTATGCATTTCAGCTCAAAATAATTATTGTAATTATTTTAGAAAGACATTTTATGTACTTGTCACTGTAATAAGAATTGACAAACCATATTGGATAGTATATTTATGCAATAATTAATAATTGAGCTAATTTTTATATATTCAAAATATGATCAACAACGATAACGTACAACTAATGAAGCATCAAATGTAGACGGCGATACTTCCAATACAATAATATCCTTTTTACAATGCACATGATTCGGGTCAAACCAATATCAAAATGTTCGCAAACTGTTTGGTCTTTATACAACAACTTAGTTTAAAAACATCAGATAATTATTTATTCTTGTTTATAAAAAAAAATTTTTTGTTAACCTAAAAAATAAAACGAGTATGATACATCAAATATAAACAAAAATCTGATTTTCATGGAAATCAATGAAAGTCATCTATTAATTATAAATTTAAATTCACACAATTTCGCGAGATAACGTGCACCGGTAGAATGTATTTCGTAATAAATTTTAAAAAACATGCTTAAGCGTGTTTTAAATATTGTTTATAATAATTTTAACATAAAATATTTGATAATAATTAATTGATAACATATTAAATGTAAGTCAAATAATTATTTTATGTTAATAACATTACTTGTACGTAGTAATTTATTTTGAAAGTTATTGCTGAGACAATAATATTTGATGATATAAGATACTAAATTCGTTTTAGACTAGTTTTAAAAAGTGACTATTTCTTGTAAATATTATTATTTGGTTAGCTTTCTGCTTTATGCTAACTTAAAAAGTTCGTAATAATAGATTTCATTTTTTCAAATAACTGTTCTTAACAGTAATTTATTTTTTCGTACTTTTATATTTTTTGCACCTCTGGAATTAATTTCGATATTACTTGTCCTACCTAAATAATCTTTAATTTCACGAATAATTTTTAATTAAATTCGTTGTTCAAAATAAAGTTGTGGTGGGATTTAGTAATTGTGAAGCATCGGAAAATTAGCGAGGGTTACGTGAACACGCTGATGGTGTTAGGGAGAGAATTGTTTCAGTCTAGTCGTTGTCCAGTAGAAAAAGGCAACAAGACGCTTGGAGGTGAGAACGTCGACGAAAACGCTAAGGCGAGAGATCGTGATTGACCGCCTACATGCGCGTATCAAAATACCCCGTGTCGATTAACAACATTATTGTTTGCGCTGATCGCGCCCTCTTTCGTACCAGCGCTGCGCATTGCCTTCTTAAATGTCTTTTTTCGTGTACGCGTGTCTTGAATTTAAATATACTTCGTGTTAAACGAACGATTTGTGTATTTTATTTGCAGTGAGGAAAGCGCGATGTCCAACAAAATTTGGCATTACTATTAATATTTGAATAATTAGAAATGCACAGACAGGCAAGTATGATAAATATAAATTCGCTAAGTAATAATAGGTTCTAAGTAAATATTCCAAATTGAGTGAAAATTAGATATTACATTAAAAATATTAAAAAATTCGTAATATTAGGTTAAACTTATACTACAATGTTCATAATTGACGTAAATGATGCGGAAGTGTTTCATCCTTAATTATTTCTACTGTACATTCCATTTAAGTGATAGTTTAAAATATGGCACATGTAAAGATTATTAGTTTGATGAATGATTCACCTTTCAAATTATCATTTATAATCATTTTTAGGAATTTTACTTTTTTAAACCCAAAATATTAGTATAAACTTTATCTTAACTCATAAATTATATTCACGTTAGAAACTGAAGAATACGCTTTAATATTAAAGTGAAAATAGAAACGTGTTCTACTTAGTTATTTAAAACATTTGGTAATACAGTCTAAATAATTTTTTTAGTACATTCGAAAAATTATATTGTCTATTATACTCCATAAATAATTTTGGCACATGCATTTTCGTAAATTCTACTAAAACAAATAATTATTCATAACTTTTTTTTACGTTGTCTATAAGTAATACCATTTTAACTTAAGAAATAAAAGAATTTACTTATTTATTATTGAAGTAATTCAATTTAAGCGTGAATCATATTTTATTAGCAATACAAACTCATATTAATTTGATGAAACATTAAAAATTTATATATATATATATATATATTGTAAGACTAAAGGTGTTATGTAACGTATTCAAACACATTTATTATTTTTATTTGCTTATTAATTTGATCAATGACTCTATAGTACACGAATATACTCTGAACACGAAGTTTGTATTTAAGTAATAACATGACAAATAATATTAAAAATTATAATGATTAATATTAATATAATTATTAATTATATTTAATTATCAATTAATAATAATTATATATAAATGATATATATAGTACAAATAAATTAATTTAAATAAAAATTATTTTTAACTTCTTTAATTTTTGTTTATAAAACTTAAATTATAAATAAAAAAAATTAACCTAAACAAATTATTATTAAAACTTAAAAAAACAACTTTTTTTATTTATTTATCAACTTTTTAAATTTTTGTAAAGTAGTATTAAAATATTTAATTATTGATTTTACCAACCTACATTTAGACGTACTATGTAAATTATACAAAATTGTTTTATCACAAGCCCTCAATAAAATAATAAAATGAATTCAAATAATAAGTTGATGCTAGACAATTATCATTTTTTACCTTATTAATTCTATTCTTATCAATAAAAATATTCAAAAATTCAAAAGAAAATTTGATAGATTTAAAAATATGTTGTAAACATATAATGTTGTCACTCAAATATCAGTAATTGCCAACAATATTTCCTTAAAAGTCAACTTATTGAATGGTCTTGAAAATTATTTATACTTCCTCCAACTATTTTATTCAGAAAAGAAATTCTCTTTGTAATTTCTTTAAGACGCAAGTCATGAATTAATATTCTTGACTTATTTAATTAATTATGTATTTTATTAGTACACTAATTGATTATTTTTTTTTGCCAATATATTTTGATTGCGTTAATATAATAAAAACAATTCATCCCTTTTAATACAAAACACTTGTAAATTATTCATGATAGTGAGAAATATGAAATATATTATTGTAATAAATAAAAATGAAAAGGAATTACACTTTTTTAAATTAGTAAATTATGTTGCATTTTTAAACTTAATTCAATAATTATCAAATTGTTAATTTAAAAATGACAATGTTCATAAGTATTTTTTTATTTTGTAAAAATTAGAAAAATTGAAAGTAATATTTTTCTGAACTACTTATAGAAATAATTTAGATATTTATTTAAATATAATGCAGTATCTTTTTGAATGCTGTAATTAAAGCTTAAAATTAATCAACTGGTTTAATCAAATTAATCAAAATTAAAAATAAATTTTAAAAAGTTCTATTTGGACTGATGTTTTTAGAAAAATTTAATTTTAATACAAAATTTGTTATTTTTTCAAAATTATTTACATAGCGATTAAAGTAAAATCTAAAGATAAAACAATTTATTAATATTACTTTATTATTGTAATAAAGCAATATTAAACAATTAAATTTGTATATATATGAAATCTAATCACATGTGCTATTTTCATGAGAGCATACGAAATTATAAAAATTATAATATATACTAAGACCGAACCTGATATGAATATTTTAACAAGTTACAATGTTAAGTTATGGAAAAAAAGAAAAATCTTTAAAAATTGGTCGTTTTATTTTATCGTGACACCTCAACTATGAGTAAGCTATAGTTATGTATAGTCCAAATTCTTTTGTGTGTAACAAAGTATTATGTAATATAATATCGCGCCTATATACTAATGTACAATACTGACTTTATTACGGCTGTCCATTAAAGTAATATATTTTTATATATTTCTTTTTAATTTTTAAATAATTTGTCTAATAATCTAATGAATAAATATGTGTAAATATCTTGTTCGATAAACTTACATACTTAAAAAAAATAACTTATATATGTTTTATTATATCAATTAATTTAAATAAAATGTATTAAATTATTAAATGTCAAATTTTAATAACTTATATTATACTGTCGCGAATATTTTGTAGTTTTATAAAACTTTATGTAGTATCATAAATTGAAACCATAAACTTATTCATATTAAAATAAAAGTTAAGTATCAACTAATTTGTTCGTATGCAACAGTGGATACATGTTCCTATTTTATACAAAACATGCCATTTTAAAATGTTTTTAAAACCCCACTGCTTTTTATATTATTTCAGATCGTAAAACACAAATAATTGTGAAGGTCTGTTACATTTTGAAAAATTCAAAAGAAATTGCAAGACCATAATATATAATAATAATACATCTTATTTATTCGAATATTTAAAAATTATGATCAATTATTCCTCTTAATGTTAAGAATGCATACTTTCGCAGTAAAATTTTAATAAAATAATTGAAATATATTAGAACTGATTAAAGTATTCGTGAACATTTCTGAATTATTTAAAGAAAGTAAATGAGTTTTAACATTTTCTCATGTTATTACATTATTATTTTAATACTGAATTATATGAATCATTAATTTATATTAATAATTATTTTTAATTTGACCCAGAAAAAATTTTGCATTAAAATTATTTATTAATATTAAAAAGTGTAAGACTGTAGATTTCTTTTAAATTACAGTTATTATTTATTAGTCGATAAAGAAATACAAATTAAAATAAATATTTGTCACAGCTACAAAATAGCTTTCGACAAAAACTGCTTATTGCGATAACTGCTCAAATTAAGTGTTTAACTAGTATTAAAGGAAGACGTAAAGCACGAGACTGAACGATATGATTCTTTATGACACATGAGTAGAAAAATGATGCGAAGTGCATTACAAAAACATTATTTGATTTATGAATTATTACTAAGTATTCTTAAAACAAAGTTTCTATTTCTTTTACAAATAACCAATGTTTTTTATTTTTTCTGGTAGAGGTGCAAAGGAAATAATGTTCTAAATACAATTGTCTCCTTATTACAATTACTATATATATATATATATATATATATATATATATATATATAATTTGTAACTAATAAAGGAGTGTTTGGATGCATCTGCGTTTATTGCAGACGTGGATGACTTTTATCATTAGTTTTTTTGATACATATTTTTACGCATCAAAATGCACATTAATCGGTCATCAACGTTGACTGCCCAATTTCCTCTCAATAATACTAATGCACAACTAACAGTTTAAGATTTATGTTTTTATACATACAACTGCGATATTTCCGTGTAAATGGAAGTACGAGATATCTGCCTTTAAATCATATGCTTTAAATCATAGAGAACCTCTCTAAGAAATTATTTACTCCTAATGATACGAAAAAATGCATCTAATCAAACGTTTTAATTCACATTCGATCAATAGTTTGCGTATTTTTAGCTTATTTTTATTTTTATCGATCGTTAATTTATTCAATATTTTATCGTAAATACTAACTCCTTCGTCAGCTCTAACTCGCTCGTAAAATTTTCTAACATTGAAACTAACTTGACCTAAAAAACCAATGAATTCCGTATCATCTTTTCCATAGTTAATATATTTACTGTATTTACCAATTAAAATAAAACTAACTTAACTTACTGTGGATCACCGCCAATCTATGTACAAATTAATGCACTTTTGCACTCTGATGGTAACATCAATTTCAAGTAATTATTATAATCTATTACTTTTTTATACAGATATTAATAATACTAAAATTTAAAAAACCGTACAAATTTGTTAATCTAACATTATTATATGAAAATAAAATTGTAAGTTAATTAAAATTGGAAGATAAAAAAATTTTCATTTATATTATAACTTTCGCTTATCCTACAAATTACACGTCAAAAAATAATTTCACGATAATGTGTAACATTTGCATTCCTACGAATCATGTTTATTAAGTATTTCTGTTTTTAATCTTATTAATATTGTTTTGTCTTGTTTTAGTATTAATTTATATGAATCAGTGATCAATATCAAGAATAATTGAAAATTTGACCTAGAAAAATGTCTGTCAGTATTGATTATTTTTCGAGCAAAAAAAGTGTAAGTTGGTAGGTTTTTTTTAAAGTATAAGTACCATTTTGTTAATCGATAAATACTAAAAAGTAGCTTTTACAAAAAATATGTCTGGCCAATAATGTTTAAGATTGCACTGATAATCACATCTATAAAAAATGAGGCATTCGAGAAAGAGATAAAATTAATAGCGCGTTGTGTTATATTGTGATAATTCGATTATACGTAATCGGAATACGTACCAGAGATTAATTAAAAATCAGTCCAGGAGATATCTAATAAAATATTAAGGAAAGTAAATAATTTATAAGCGGTTTGTTTATAAATAAAATATAAAGTCAGGCGCTCTTTAATCATTTAATCTTGTTACAGTGAACGCGTGGTCCAGCGCCGAGAGAGCAGCAACGTTGTCGGTGATCTCAACAATTAGTTCCGATGCTCGTTTTAGTAGTCTATACATGATGCTGGATACAAAAAATAGAAGTAAAATTCAAAGCACATGACTTGATTTTGATAGTAAAAGCTTGTGACGCTGCCTGATAAATGTAGAAAAATAACTTAATCTTAAAGTCCGTTTACAGACCTTAAACTAATTACGCTTTCCAGACGCAGACTGATTTCAAATCTTCAACATGCCTGGTCCGAGAAACTACCAGACTTTCTACGAAAACTCTGACTCTATTTCTTTGGTTTCTTCACCTTCGTAAGTAAATAAAGGAATTTAATTGCTTATTCTTAAAATTATTTCGTCTTTCTCTCGCAATTAAGCACAGCAGATTTACTGAAATACTTCAACCCACGTGAAGTATGAACTATAAGCGATCGTTTCTTTCGGTTTAGAAAACAGCCTTTTCAATGTTATTTTTTTATTTGCGAATTAGATTTTCACAATAATAGATATATTACTTAAAAGAATTATATTTTATCGAACATTATTGTATCTTTTGTAATTTGTAGAGCAGTTATATTTAAATATAATAATTTTAAATATAACCTTATACTTTTAAAAAATTAAGAAAAATTTTTTTTAATCGTGATAAATGAGTCATCGATAGAAATTTAATTTGAAGAATAAATTTTTTTATAATTCGAATAATTATTTAAAACATTACTTATGAAAATATGACAGAAAAGATATATTTTAAAACACACAAATGACAAAATAGAATACGTAGATTTGAACTTTATAATACATAAGATATAAAAACTATTTTGTTAATACAAAATACTTATTGTTTAATAATCTATCTTTTTTTCAGGCTATGTACATTTATGAAAATTGTAATAAGTTTGAAAATATTTTGAGACTATCATATTTTTATGAAGGAATTAAAAAATAATCATGAAAAATGTTTAATTTTTACTATTAATGTTTAAAATAAATTATAAATAATTAAATATGTAAGAGAAATTAATTACAGATAACAAATCATTTATTTATACATAACATTTATTTTTCTTTCTCTTATATTTAAAATTTTCTAAAAAGTAAATTAGAAATTGTGAAATAATTTGTAGGATAATATCTTATAATCTTATATTTAAAATTTATTAAAATATATTATTTATATCTGAAATAATATCGAACTGAATTAATAATATAAAAATATAATTGTAAGAATTAATTAACTTATAATAAAGGCAAGAGAAAATATAGTTAACCATTATTTAATTCTTAATATATTATCAATGCAACATTTAGTTTATCGAATTTTTAAGAATTTCAAATAATTTGAGAAAAATAATTAAAATTAGTTTTTAAATGTATAATCACTAAAATATTCATGTAAGAAAAACTAAATGAATGAATACAATAATAGGTATATTAAATGTTTGATAAATTATTACACGAATTTACGTTCATGTACATTAAAAATAGGAATTATTGAAAATATAACGTTGTACTTTCGAATGAATAAGTTAATATTAAGGACTTTAATGGACATACAATGATAAATTAAAAATATTAAATTGGATGAGACATTAATTATAATCAATTAATACACAAGTTTTCCGAACCCACGTACTTGTATTCGTATGCGTAATATCATGTACATAAAAGAATTTTTTATTCCCTAAAATGTATTTACGTAATTTTAAGATAAGAATTGTAATAATATATAAATAATATATATAATATATAATATTAAGATAATAAAAGAATTTTTTATTCCTTACAATGTATTTACGTAATTAAGCATTCGTAAATATTTATTATAAGAAAGTAGGAAACTTGACTTCAATTGAAATTAGCTTTCAAATTATTTCTAAAGAAACATTGAAGTGGATAAAAACTAAATCTAAAGTTTATAATTAATAAAATTATATTGAATTTTATCTTTTTCTAGTATTCTAAAAATTACCACATCGTAAATAAAATTTGTAATTTAGCCAAATTTAATAATTAAAATAATTTAAAACTTCTGTTTCGCACTAATTTTTATTTTCAATATTTGTAAATAAAAGTAATACGATATATTGAGTAAGTAATAAAATATATATTTTATATCTACTCGATATCTCTTCAATTCACGCACTTTCCGAATGTATCAATAACAAAAAATAGTTATTATTAATATATTATTTTATTGAGCTTTACGAAAGTGTAATCTATATACAGTTGAAAAATATTATATGTATACTATAAAAGTATTTTGGTTTTCTTCTGTTAAAATACATGCAAGATGGTATAAACGAGAAACGAAATTCATCTAATCAACACCAATTCCACAAGCTTATTTTGATTACGTGATAGAATCAAATCAGTTTTCCATATAAATAAATTACAAACCCCTGAAATAATTGAGTACACCATGTAATCATAATGTGATGAAATAATTTAATCAGATAGACAATACTAAATTCTTGTGTATAAATATAAATAAATAAATAAAAATATATAATAACGAAACGTGTGTACGTATTTACACGACAAACACTTCGACTTAATTACAGGTGAATAAAATTGCAATTTCAATTAATTCATATATTTTAGAATTTTTTATATTTAAATAAAAAATTAATCTATATCAAAAATTTCTTATTTACGCTAAAAAATTTTGCTTTTTTTTATTTATATACGAGCTGCATAATTTTTGCCTTCCTCGATTATATTCTCACTATTTGAATAGTATGTAATCTACTTCTTTAAAAATTGTAACCTGTAATTTCGTATTTTTTAAATTAGTATCCTTGATTATTTTTAATTGTATTAATATTTTATCAATCTAAATTCGTTTATAGATTTTGATTTATATTTCTCTAAATTGCTTTAACTTTTTAAATGATATAAGTGCATAAATGCTGAAGTTGAAATTTATATCTATATAAGTAAAAAAGCTTTTAGTTTTTAAATATATCTTTAAATGTACCTACATTTACAAAAATTAATACAATTTTTTATATATATATTTCTCAAACCTTCTTTTTAATTATTCTGTAAATTTATATTTGCTTTTTCTTGCATGTTATTAATATTTATTCAGAATCTAAAATTATCGTACTTATTTACCATTATTGTATTATTAATTTCAATTATTTATTAACTAATTTATTAAATTGAAAAAAGCTTACGTTAATTAACTGTATATTTAATTTCTGTCATTTTTTTTTTTATTATATATCTTAAGTCTAATTTATGAAAATAAATAAATAATCGGTTCGATTAATGTTTATTATTTATATAAATAATTTAATAAAATTTAAATATATTTGCTTAAAAATTACTTATATTGAAATTCTAAAGAAATTCTCGTAATAAATATTTAGAGAAATTAAAGAAAAGTATATAATTATTATAAATGCATAAAAATTATTATTATAATAGAATATCAAACCAACAGTTTAATGTATATTTTTTAATTTTTTTAATTATCACAGGAACATAAAATATAATTATTAACATGATTACAAGAGAAAAAATAATTTTAAAATTATTTCTTTTAAGATTAACGCACTATGTATTAAAAATATTTAAAATCAGTTTATTAAATTTATCTGTTAATTTTTTATATTGTATTAACCTTAACCTTATAATTGAAAAATTACAAATAGTCGTTAACTTAAGTATTTAGGTAATCGCATCCATTGATATCAACTAGCGTTATAATATTTAATATGTTCATGAAATTTAAGTAGTTTCTTCAATTTAAACTAATTTAACAATATATTTATAGAGAAAATAATTCAACGCTTCATTATAAAAAATTATGGATAAAATTTTTAAATAATGTAAATTGTTTTATTTAATGTTTTTCAATTGAAAATCATGTTGATAACTGAAAAAATAAATATAACGACTCTCTGTAGTATTACTGCAGAAAGATAAAAAATAAAATGTTTCATTTAAAAAATTTCAAATTATACTATTTTAAATAAGATAATTATAAAATATTTCTTACTTCATACAAAACCTACATTTTTTACGAAAAATTATCTTTCATTTTTTGAAATTGAACTAAATTTGTACATTACATCCTACGTTTATTTTAAAAATACTTATTCTTAATAATGCTACTACTAATAAAGTAAAGTAGTAAATTAAAATAAAGCTTTAGGACACTGGGAAGTTGTTTTTGATAAAAAATAATTTTTTTACATTTCAAATCCAGATTTTAAGGTTTCGGCTATTATTTATTATTATTCTACAGATTCAAAAATATTATAAGTTATATACGTACATATATGAACAGTTATATTATCTTGGTCATCGTAATATCTTTTTTAGTTTGATGATAAAATAAAATTAAAAGAATTATGCATTTAAAACTTTTTTCTATGGAATAATATTTTGTAGATAAATATATAAAAACAATTAAAACATATTGTTGAAAATTATATGACTACAGTATATGAATTTTTCTTTGAAAAGTATGAATTTTACAGGTTATAATGAAAGTTGACGGACTAATTACATGCCTTTATATATTATCAAATTCTTTCAAATTACTTTAAAGCTCCATTCAAATATTAGCAGAAAAAATTAAGCAAAAATAAATTAGGGGAAAAAATGTCGTATAAAGCTTTTTTATCTATTATTCTATAAAATTAATAATGTTGAGGTTATAAAATCAACAACATTATAATTAAATATGATTATACTTTTGAAAGATTAATTTTTTGACTATCTAATATATTGTTTGTAAAAGTTCTCACAGCATTTATTAAAACAGTAAGTTAAATTAAATATATGTATATTCCATATGTAACGAAAATTAACAGATGCTTTAATTAGAATTGATCATAAATTATATTTTTACAATCTGTTTAGTATTCAATTTTAACGCCAAAAAATTGTTCCCGATATTATTCCAGATAGGATAGAAATAAAAAAATTTACAAAAAAACTAAAATTCATAGTTTTATTATAAGATATTTTTTTCATAAAACTAATTCATAGTTTTTAAAGTAAAAGTTAATATTATTCATAAAATATTCAATAGACTTGATAAATATATCCTTGAACATATAAATATCTTTTAAATTTTAATAAAAAAGTGTTTGAATAAAAGAAGCTGGTATTTTATTACATAAATTACAATTGTGTCGATAAATGTAATTTAATATTTAAAAAATGCTATAAAAATAATAATAAAATGGTTTTACATCTATTTCAAAGTATTTGTAAGGTTAGATTAATTGCTGTATTTATTTAACTGTAATTAAAGAAAATTATGGAGCATTTGCAGTTCTTTAGGAAAAATAACGCGATGATGCCAACAAAGTGTTTGCCAAGTAAAATGAGGTCAAATGATTTTCATTTTTGTAGTGAAAAATTGCTCTACTACGTCTGTTATATAATAGTAGCAGTAAACTTTTTATATTGTTATCAACAAATAAGTACAACTCATCTACAAATAATAATAACCGTAGATAATCGCAAAAGAAAGAATAACTATTATTAAATACATTTTATGTATGTATAAACTATAATAAAGTTTATTAAGTCAATTTTTTTTTAAAACTAAAGATATATTATTATATTGTATTATACGATATATTATATCGTTGAAGAATTTTTAGTACTTTTTTTATTTGATCTTAGATTTTTGATGTTAGAGTTTTTTAAGACTAAGTAAGTAAATAGAATTTAATGGAATTCTTTTTGATCTTAGAGTTTTTTGATCTTACAGTTTTTTAAGACTAAGTGAGTAAATAGAATTTAATGGAATTCTTATGGATTTTGTTAATATGCTACTAATGACTTTAAACTCAAAAAGATGAATTAATTTCTAAAAATTACAAAAATGGTAAAGATCTTGCATTATAAAATACAAGATGCTTAAAATGAATCTGTTAATTAGAATCATTAACGGCTTTAATTAATATCTCTATTTACAATTTTTTATATCTCAAGAAATACAAGAATAAAAAAAGTATTACCAAATATATAAATATATTAATTTTTTTAATTGGTATCAATTTCATTCATTTCTTGATTACCAATATTATAATTAAAAATATTAAAAATATAATATTGAGGATAAAGTATTTTTAATAATTTATATTTTATTTTAATCGTGACTTTAAATTTTATGAAGATATTATACAATAAGCTTAATATTTTTACTTATGAATGTTAAATGGAATATTTTTATTCATTTAATTCCAATTTAAATCAAATAATGTTCTAAGTAACAAAACGTGAAAGCATAACATATTTGTTATATGACAATAGAGATATGATGTTAATTTATCACGTAAATATGGTTAATAATTTTTGTGAAAACTTTCCGTTCCATTTTTGTATTAAAAGTTATTATTTATTTTACAATTATTATAACAATTAATCTTTCAAAAGAATACTCGATACTTCCCTTTAAATTATGAATTTAAAAGTAAATTAATCAATTTACTTGACTTATAATATTAATTTAATCTCTAATAATATTTTAAAAAATACAATTAGATTATAATTTTTATGCATTTATAAAAATATTGATAAATTTTTCTTATACATTTAAAAAATATGGGATTTGAGATATAGAGTTTTAAAATATGAGACGTTGTTTACTATAAACTGTCTTAAAATAAAGCAATATAAAGTTAAATGTAGGAGATACTCGTTTACACCAAGCACTTACGTAGGTATTTATTAAAAATTGTCAGAGAAATAAAATTTTAAACGTGTCCTATGTAATATCTCTTAAAATAATTGAAACAGATGCCATTTAAAACATTCATTGGATATCCTTATAAAATGATAATTTCGGTTGCACACGTACTCGTTAAACAAAAAAAAAAAAAAAAAAAAAACAAAAAAAAATCAGCTTTCAGAAAAACAAGAAAAACGATTAATTAATATTTCTTCATTGAGACAGAAAGAAAACATAACAAAAAGGTTAGCACGTGAAAGTAATAAGTAACAATGAATTGTTAAAATGTAGTGCAATAAAATCAATTAATCATTATCTAGAAAAAAGAACTATGAAACAACCACAAGATAAAGTGTAAAAGCATTATATTATTCAGCTGATCTAACATCTTCGTGATCATTTGCCCTCCGACTCTCGATTACTCAGCTAAGTTGATCCCCGAAGATATTGGGGATATTGCATCACTTGGCAAGGCCGTGCTTCTTTTTCAACCCCCCTCCAGACCCCGAAACCACCTCCTGAGCGCGCCAAAAGAACGATTTGTATGTACGGAAAAAGCTTTGCCGATTTGTCGCTCGGCGTGCATTCGCGCCTGACGCACCGAACGCCATTCACGGGCCGCGTCACGCAAGTCGCCGGACAAGAACGTGGAAGATATACTGTACATAAAACAGACAAATATAATACAGCATCAATATAAGAAGGAACGTATATTATATAAAAGCAAGAGTGCGAGGTGATGGATCAGAGTGGCGCAATTTTCGAACGTGATGTCGGAAGCATTTCGTTAAGTTCGTCGGATCAGGGCAAGGTTGATGAAAAGTGTCCAAAGTGCAAAGAAAACTACAGTAATAAGAGAAAGACAGATAGTCAGAAATAAAAGTGAAAATGGGATTATCATTTTCGACAGTTGACACATGCTGGATTTAAGATTTCGCCGTATCATTAGCTGCTAGTTCATGCAAATTTATTTTTACTTGTCTCGCTCAATCCTAGTATAACCAAAGCATGTTGGCGACTTTTTATCATTGGTTTCTTTTTTTCACGCGAATATCATAAATGCAAAAGGAACTTTTGACACGTCGGTTCAAAAAGCTTTTATCACATGCGCATTGTGTACGAGTAAAACATTTGTCTTGTGATACAGAAGCTGTGATGATTTATATGAATTTATTAATGGTGTAGGATTATACGATAATCCTTGCTGTACTAAGTTAATGATGACAGAGTGAGTATAAAAATATTTCTTCTAGCAGAAACCTTACAAAATAGCAATTTGATTAATGACTTTGAACAAAATTTTTTAATTATCCTAAATTTGATGATCAATCGATGGGTTTAAAAGATCTAACTTAAATCTAATATTTATTTTATTAAAAAAAGTTTTATTTAAATGCCATTAATACTGTATTATTATCTTTTACTTTACTATCAATTAAATAAGAAAACTTTGACGTTTATTGTTTCTAACAAATAATTTATTTTACTCTAAATATTTTTACATGCAATTTTATTTATTTCTGTATGTTGTAATAATTATATACTCTAATATCAACGAACTTGCAGGAATCATCATTAAAAAGCAACTGATAAAACATTTATTACAAAACATTATTTCGGGAAATAACAAGTTATTGCAAAGACAATATCTTATATAAATATTAATATGAATTAATTTTTTAGAAAAATATTATTAAAAATATTAAATTTTTTAATAAAAGTATTTTACTCGAAATAAGACAGAAATAAGTACGTATAAGTGCATATAGTAAAAGTAATACATCTGATAACTCAAAAATAAAAATCTAAATATGAAGGTCAATGCACCTCGTGGCCAATTTCCACTAGACAATCGGTGCAAGATTGCATTAGGGTTGAGCCAAAAATTAGTTGTTTTAAAGTTATCTTTATATATATGTATGTATATATATAATCTTAAAAACATTGTATATTTTTTATCACTTATTTTTATGATAAGAAATATTTTTTTAAATACTTTAACTCGTGTAAACTAAGTTGCAAATATTACCAAAATGGATATCCAGATAATGTATTAGCAGATACAAAAAATTGAAAAAAATTTTAATTTTATACCTTTTTCTAGCACACGCCAGAAACAATACACATGTCTTTTAAACGGTGGGAATGATTCATGTGGTTGAACAAGATACTGTAATCATTCACAACAACGAGTGACGAAAACGAGATCGCGAGCACGTAAACCGAAGCTGTGAATCTCTGTATTAATGCATAACGAAAATTTCCATCTCACGAAAATTATTATTAGTAACCACATTATCAGAAAATTTCGAATCTTTTCACTTTTTGCAACATTTCACCTAAATGATTAATACTTATAATACTTAATTTTATGTCAAAAAAAATTAAGCGTATACTTTATTGCGTCAAACTAACATTTTTTAAATTTACTTTGCATACAAAATATAATTTTATCATAGAAATTACAATTTTGAGATAAATAGTAAAAATTCAATCCGTATAATCAGTATAAATATAATTACACGTAGAATAATATTTTTTTATTTTTCCTTTATTAAAGAATATAATAAATTATAGCTAATAGAAATTCTTTACAAAAATAAACAAATAGAAAATATTAATATTCACTGATAATTTTAAAGCAAATTTTTTATAATTGTTAATTTTTTAAAAAAGTTTATTTTATTTAATTGAATTTTTTATTCATTATTATTTAAAAAAACTGATAATAATTTTAATAAATTTCTAAATTTTTATTAAATTATGTTTATAAAATTAAATATCATTAAAAAAATAAATATCATACAAAAACATGTCTCATGATTTTAAAAAGTTAACGTATTTTTATTATATTTTATTTTTATTTTTATATTTTTTATTTTTTTTTTTAAATTATATGAATATATGAGAAACTTTTAAAATTAAATAAATGTTTTCGGTATATTTGATGTGTTTATTATAATTCTGTTGTTAAAACAATAAAGTTCATGTGTAAAATTTTAAAAACATAAGAGCGAGATAAGATTCAAAATTTTTTAATTTTATTATTTAAATACGTAAAAACGTTATTTTTATTTTTGCATAGTTTAATTACAATGTTCAATAGAAAAATAATGATGCAATGTTAGTTTTCACACAATATCATACGCGAAACTTAATATAATGAGAAAAAAGTTGTCACACAAAATTAATGAACAGATATTTTGTAAAAAAATATTATTTTCTCAAAGAGCATTAATAATATAATTTTTAAAAACAGACTATACGTAAAGCATCAGAAAGTATTTTTTATCTCTTCTCGTAAAAAACAATGTATTATTTAATGTAATGATTGAATTACTTGCACTATTATAATACTTGTTGAAGATAACATTTATATCTATTTATCGCTAATGATGCAATTAGCCTATTAATATTCCTGCTTGATGAGCCCGTGAGTAAATGATTGATGGATAATCTATCAAACTAATCTTTGTTTAATGAAAGCAAGCTTTTACAGATAAAACCTTAAAACTTGATTTTTATAATAGTATTAAAGTTAATATAAAAAATTAAAAGAGTGTGAAACGTGTTATTATAATTTTTTTAATTTGATAAAAATTTTTAAATGTTTTATGAAATGTCTTTACATGTTTTTCTCATTTTACTGCGTTAAGAAAATCATGATGAAATTCGCCTAATATTTTTAATTTTGTAATAGAATTAATCTTGTGATTGATAATTTACAATCATTTATGAAAAATATTTTATTATTTTCTAGTAAAGTAAATTATTTTGAATTAATTATATAATTGCATTTTAGACTAGAAAATATTTTAATATAAACGAAATATCAAGAAATGTATTATATAATATAAATTTACACCATTTTACGCGACTATATAACACTAAACCTAATAAAATAAATTCGGTAAACTCTAAATACTTGAACCGTGAAAATTTTTTTATCAATCTAAAAATTAATAAAAATATATCAAAATAAGAGTCACTATCAGATTTAATATTTGTAAGTTTGAGTTTTGACTTTTTAGAATAACAAAGGACTAATAAATTGATAATGAAAATTAAAAATTAAAGAATTCACAAATTGATTTGAAACTTATCTTGAATTCATATTTAAAAAAATATAATATTAAAATATAAGTAAATTTTTTGGTTCTTTACGAAATGACAACTATTAAATTATAATTATTTTCTTAGATGTAAACTCAAGCTGATCCTTTGTTTTACATCAATCCTGTATTTATTCCATTTCAATTAACTTCTTCCGCTAACTTATCTTGACATTGTAGCTAAACAAAATTAGAAATCTAATTTGAGCTCAAGCTCAAAAATGCACTTGTCATTAGGTCGCGAGTGCAACCTTGGCGGGACGTTCAAATCAGTTCGCGTACAGGTTTTTCTGCAACCAAATCTTTATCTTAAATGATTTAGATTCATGTACGGATCTTTCTCACGTACTATCAATTTCCTATAAAGCGTTCAAGTTCTTTATTGTACTCTTGAATCAAGCTTAACCGCTGATTATTTACCAATACATTCGTCTTACTTATATAAAAAAATTTTTTCTTATTTCTTTTTAATATTCAATGAGTAGTCGTACGTACGAAAATAATTATACTCGATATTTCAAATATCATATTGTCCGATCATAATCAATGAAAAGGAAGCGAAGACCTAACCAAACAAAATATTCGTCATAATTTAAAAAATGTATATTTATACTGTATAATATTTTAAAATAACATAAATCATTCGAAGTTTATATAAACTTACCGGGAAAATACTTGAAATTCGTCTATTCGCAATGAAATTTCTCGTTCTAATTGTACAAAGAAGTGAGCGGTACAAAATCCAGTTGACATGAACGACCATGGTGACTGGAGTTTCTGAAAGTGCAAAAAATAAATAAAAAGAAAAAAAATGACGAGACATTTTCATTGAGACGACGGTAGTAGGTGTCGCTCCCAACAAATACAGCATAGATACCCATTGTAGGAAAGTATTCAAAAATTGAAATTAAGTAAACTTTTATAAAAATACAATACATTTAATTATTTTTTAATATTATGTTTTTTAAATGATTAAAATCAATTCCAAAGAAATTAAAATCAGTAAGCTGTCATAGCATATAAGAACTATATTTTTATTTTGTTTAGAATTTTATATAAAAAAATGTTACCTTGAAAACCAAATGTTTAAAATTATTATTTGAATAATATCATGTGACAAATTTTGAAATATGAATTATTAATTCAAAAAAAAATTTTAGGCTTAAACCAATACATTGCAACATTTACAATAAATTACATTAAATTAAATACAAATAGTGGGGAAAAATTATTAAATATCATGAACGTTATTCATTTTTATGTTCATTTGCTTCCAACAAAACTAATATCATTTGGTTCATTAAATGTATAGCATCGTATATATATATAGGAATGTATTTTTAAATAATATTTTAATAAATTTACGTATTGTATCTTTAAGGATTTGTAGATTATATATTTTCCTTTTTCGTTCATCTTTTGTAATTTTAAATACAGAAGTCGATTTATTCAAAAAACAAATGATATTTTTATCCATCTATATGTTTTTTTATTGATAGTCTGGTTATTATAAAATAATTTGTAATTCTTATTATATTCTTCTTTGTATTAATAGAATTGAGTAGCTTAACTACAATCTTGATACTACATAAGACTTCTTAAATAATCATACGGAAATCTTTTATTTATTACTATAAATTTTATTATCAAGAGACTATACCAATGATCAAGTCTTACAACTAATAAAAATTTCAATAGTAAATCTAAAAATTATTGTAACAAATAATTTATTATAGCAATTATTTTTATTCGGCATATAGAATATTTATTTATTATGACGAATTAGATTTTTTCAGTTTCACTCAAATTTTCTTAGCTATAATTGGTTACTAATAAAACATATTGAATACCTTATTATTTAATAATAATCATATACATATACACCTTTGAGTAATATAAACATTAAGAAATATTAAGATTTTTATATTTCAATGGCTAAAATAAATTAAAAATATAGAAAAATTAAAAAATTTTTACAATTTTTACATCGATATTTTTTATATTGGTTAATGTAAATTTAATAATATTTTACAAATATTTAAAAATGTATGTATACAAAATATATTAAAATATATATTTTGTTAATATTGAATAATTAGATCATAAAATAAATTTTATTGAAAGCCACTAATAAAATAATTATTACTAAAAATATCTAATACATGACAAAACACAATAAATCCTTTGATAATATTTTTAGTAATTTATTGTTAGTTGTTTCTAATAATATTTAAACTATTATATGATGAAATGAATTGGTGTATTTAAAAAACCTAACTTCTGAGAAGATATTTAAAATTTTGCTGTGGTTAGGATTAATTAAATGATTATTAAGATCTACATAAATAAAGAAATTTATCTATATCAGTAATTCCTAAGATTATGTAAGATATTCCAATGTTACATATACGACGCAACATAATTATAATAATACATAGATTATTTTCTTTTGTTTAGACAAAATTCAGAGGTATCGAATGCAGAAAAAGCTGCTCTTGTTGATCAAAATTACAATGCAGCAGTACGGTTTTCCACAAATGACATTGACAAAAGTCAAACTCCAAATACGGAAAAAAAGGCAGGCAGCCCTTACAAGCAAGTTCTTGCTGCTATAGTTGCTCAATTAGGAACTATTAACACTGGTATGGCTTTTGGTTTTCCTGCAATAGCTCTTCCACAACTAAAAGATGGAAATGGAACTATACATATCAATGTGGATGAAGCATCGTGGATAGGTATAGATATATATTTAAAGTATAATTTACAAAAAAATTCATACATTATAAAAATAGTACAAGTAAATTTTACATAACTTAAAATTTAAGTTTTCCAACTACGTCTATTTTTTTAGAACTTATTATTTTTATATATTTAAAATAAATGTAAATAAATAAAATATATATTCAAATAATAACTCATTTAATGATAGTTGCATAGTTTATTTTCATAAAAACTGATAAATATTAATTTACTGAAAATGGGTGTAATATAAATTTTCTAAATATTTTTTACATGTGCAAATTTGTATTTAATTTAAAATTTTAAATAAAATAAATACTTTCAATTATGAATTTCTTTAAATATAAAAAATGTTACTATATTTTTTAAATATTTTATTTGTCTACAGCAAGCATGTCAGCTATTGGTACTCCTATTGGCTGTCTTTTCTCAGGCTATTTAATGGATATGCTTGGACGAAAATTATCTCTAATTATTACAGAAATCCCAGCTCTAATTGGTTGGTTACTAATATTCTCTGCATCAGATGTTCGTATGATTTATGCAGGAAGATTTTTTACGGGACTTGGTTCCGGAATGGTGGGAGCACCTGCTAGAGTGTACACCAGTGAAGTAACACAACCACATCTTCGTGGCATGTTAACGGCTATAGCCAGTGTGGGGGTCAGTACAGGAGTTCTCATTGAATACGCTTTAGGTGCTATAGTCTCATGGAATATATGTGCAGGAATTAGCGCGATTATACCTGCAGCTGCATTAATACTCATGTTTTTATTTCCTGAAACACCTTCCTATCTCATTTCTGTCAACCAACCTGAAAAAGCAAGAGAATCATTAACAAAGTTTCGAAGTTCTAATGCCAATCTAAATGAAGAAATGAATACTTTAATCAATTTTTCTAACAAGAATAATATCAAGCGACTCACTGGATTTCGTGAAATAGTTACTGCATTAATTAAACCAAATGCATTGAAACCGTTCCTATTATTATTTCTTTATTTTCTTATTTATCAATGGACTGGAACGAATGCTGTAACATTTTATGCAGTGGATATTGTTGCACTATCCGGGGTTAAATTAAATAAATATCTTGTAACAGTTTTTCTTGGTGTTATAAGATTAGCTTCAACAATAGTTGCTTGTATTGCTTGTCGAAAATATGGAAGACGACCAATGACTTTCATTTCTTCCATTGGTTGTGGAATAACTATGGTTGGACTTGGGATATACATATGGATACAAGAATATTTATTAAATTATACGTGGATTCCAATCCTTTGTATTACTTGTTATACAATTTCCTGTACATTAGGATTTTTAGTCATTCCATGGATAATGATTGGAGAAATTTATCCTGTACAAGTTCGTGGTATCATTGGTGGATTAACAACAATGTTTGCACACAGTTTTGTCTTTTCAGTAGTTAAAACGTATCCACTATTGGCAGAGTCAATCACTCAGCACGGAACTTTTCTTCTTTACGGGTGCATTTCATTGATTGGAACTATTTATTTCTACATATGTTTGCCAGAAACTAAAAATAAATCACTTCAAGAAATAGAAGATTATTTTTCAGGAAGAAATAATAATTTAAAAACTGGGAAGATAAATTTTAAGCGAAAGGTTTTAGAAGTGAGAAAAGGCCAAGTGCTTCCATAGACATACTAGATTTATGGATACTTCTTACGTAATAATTAAAATTTTGATTAAATTTTTAAAAATGACGACAAATTTTAATATTGATTTTTATAAAATAAATCAATAATATAAAAATTTATAATTAGGAAAATCAAAAGAACTGAATGTATAAAATTCATATTTTTAAGTTTTAATTAAAAAATTAAAACTAGTTTAAAAGAGTTCTATTACCTTTTAGAATGTATGCTTAATAATAACATATACCAATATAGACGATGTTTTTTTTTAATGACATCAACTATAATTACCATGAGAATTGACTCAATATTTATAAATATTATTATATATATTAACCAAAGTTAATTAAGCATTACATGCATTTCATAAATAATCAAATTTAAAATCAGTGTAAGTTCACTGATAATGAATCAATAAGTAAATAAATAATATATCATATTTTTAAGAAAGATTTATATTACAAATATTATTTATAATAACATTCGATAAATTTTCATGAAGTATACAATTAAATTATAGTGATGATTTCTTATATAATAGTATTATTTTTTATTTTTATTTGTGAATGAAAAATATTTATTTATTTTATTTTTAATTTGTACTTTCAAGCGATGAATACATGACTTACGTCTTATAACTATATATTATCTACAACCAAAATGCTTGCACAAAAAATAATGTAACTAAAATTATGTTAACCATTACAATTGTTAAAAACATTGTAAATAATAGATATTAAGAATAAAAGCACACGTTACTTATTTTGTATACAGTAAAGTAAATTTTCTGATATAATAAATAAACTTTTATAGCTTATTCATCCTATTCACTATATTGAAAATGCTTTTATTTTATTTTAAACAAAAATATATATATTACTCTTTAAATTTTTTTAAATATATTTATTATTGAATTGAAAAAATTATAAATTTTACATAATACAACTTACATAAATCACTTAAGTTTTAGTCTGTACGTATGAAGTTTACGTTTATACTCCATTTTTTTCTCTTTTTCATCAATAAATTTTCTTATCATATCTTCAGGCAAGGATTCTCCTCTCCATTTATTTGGTAGTCTAACTCTTGTTAATAATTCAATACGTTCTTCAACATATGTTTTTGCATCAAACCTCTCAGCTTCTACAGACATTGCCTTCAATTCTGCTTCAAATTTATTTTGCTTTAATTGCTTTCTTCTTAATTCTCGTTTCTGTATAACAACCTTATATTTTCTAAGAAATTTTTGTTTTTTATGCTTTTTCATTTTTTTTCTTCTGATAATTACTAACCTTGCAGCTTGTTTTTCTATAATATTATTATTTATAGGTATTTCACTAATCTTATTCGGTATGATATCAATTATTTCAATTTTATTTTTTGATGGATCATCAATTATAAAATTTGTTAATGTAGGGCACTTAATAATTTTACTTAAAGGTACTAAAGTTCTTTGAGTAGTGAACTGAAGATCTATACACCTTGGTTTGAATGTAATATGTTTATCGACCAAGTATGGTAAAACTGTTTTATTTTGCAATAAAGATGTAGTAATGCTTTTTGACTGTTTTATTTGCTGTGTTGAATAATATGTACAGTTAATTTCTGAAATATATAATCATATTAATAATACTTTAGGTTCTTTTTTTAATTTAATATTATACAGAAAGAGGTTATATTTAAAAAAATGATTTAATTTTAATATTTTATACAATATTAAAATAACTTTTTTTAAAATAAAAATGTACCTGTTCTAAATTGATTAAACAATCGAAAATATTTTGATAAAAAGTTAAAAGCCATTTTTTATACAAAATATCGTAGGTAATAATCACCAAAATATCATGTTTAACTAAGCTGTAAAATGATTACATATGACGTAACACGTGAGACGTCACCTCCGTTTTCTTTCCTAGATTACAAATATTACCCGCGAATTTAAAATTTTTTAAAATCTATATTAAATATATAATCATTAGACGTCCGATTATAATACTCAAAATATTCTAAATATCTCTCTTATAGTAAATAAGTATACACATCCATAAAAAGAGTTATTTAAAAATTTGTTTCGGTTTTGCTGAATCATAGATACATTTAACATGATTTGTATTATATTACACTATATTTCAATAATCTTTAATTAAAATATAAAATAAATATATATAATTAGAATTATAATCGAATAAGTAATGCAGTTTTAAAAAATTTATCGAATTTTTATTCGCAGTATTTGAGTAAAATGTATCTATTGAAAACTTTTTGTTAAAATAAAATATTAAAATGAAATTTGAATTAAGTGAAATCTACAGATATAATTAATAACATATCGGTTATAAGAATGATAGTAAATAAATAATCATAACTGACGTTTTATAACACTTTATTTGAAAATATAGTTAATTCGGCTCATAAATAAAATTTATTAATTAATTTTAAATTTGCCTTTTATTAAAAACTACGTACGTGTGTTATAATAACTTTCATAAATATTATTTCTATACAACCTAGTTAAAAATACGGTTTCACTCAAATTTTCTTAGCTATAATTGGTTACTTATAAAACATCTAAAATACCCTATTACTTAATAATAATCATATACGTCTATACCATTGAATAATATAAAAACTACTTTTAAATACTTAACCTGACTATTATAAGATTAAATTAATTATAGGATAAAATATGCTAATGAACATTTTAAAAAAATAAACAGTTTTTAAAATATAGAACTACCTAATACTTAAAAATTAAAAATTCTATAATTATATTTTGATATATTTAGGATAATTATTCATTGAAATAATCTTTATTTTTATCAGAAGATACACGATGCCTATAAGGTATTTAAATTACTCGAAGCTTTCTACACACCACTTTTATTACATACTAGTCAAAGTAAAAAAATTATACAAAATTTTATAAGAACCTTTATATTTCAATATCAGAGTTAAAAAAGTTCGTATAATGTATTCATTAATTCTATCTTAAAAAGTATTTTAAATTTTATGTATTTATCTGAGACATTGTTAATTTGAAATTAGTTTTTCTAATACTCTCTCATATCTCCTCCAGAATTCATTTTATTCTTCATTGAAGGAGAAATTCTTTTATTTTTCATCAAATGTTAATACATTAATTTTAAATACATATGTAAATTATCGTAACATAAAAAAAAATTATCGTAATACAAAAAACTAATTTATATTTTAAAATTTGAAACAAATGCAAATGATAAATACCGTTAATTGATATAATAATAATAATAAAAATACTTTTTATAAATGAATAAATGGCTTTTACCTAATTTTACCGGATATTCACTTGTCATTTTCTATTTTTCAAAACATAGTAATATAGATTTTTATTTCATTTGAAGAAAAAAATACACAATTAGGATTTGATCTCTCACTATCATTCCTAACTCTGCAATAATCTATCCTTTAGCATTTCACAGAATTGCTACTTATATCGGTTACAAGAAATTATTGAACGTATACCTCCATTTTAAAAACCTTTTTGTATAAAAATCTATTTATATATTTAAATTTTTTTTCTATTAGTATAAAATTAAAGATTACTTGTTATATGTATATGTATATGATAAAAAAATTTGCGTTAACTGGAATCAGTTCATTTGTTATTCTCGTGAAATCTATTTATTTATTTATAAGGTATTTTTATAAGAATTTTCATCTGAAAACTTGCTGATTGATTCAATTGATTGATTCCCGATAGAATCAATATCTGAAGATAATTGTATTTTATGCTGTAAGTATTAAGTTCATATTAAGTTAATAAATCAGGTCAAGATCAATAATTTAAAATGTTTTTGTATCTACGACATATTTTATGTTTCATCTTATTTTCATTTGCTAAAACCCCCATTACATTATTTATCACTTTGTTCTTAATTAATCTTGTTATATTTCTGTAAAATGATTCTCTTAATAATTTCTGATATAAATTACATCTTCATAAAATATCTTTGCTCTTAAAAATTTTTTTAGAACCAAACAACCTTCATTTTTCTTTAATTTTTATAAAAAAAAGTTTGACATTTTATTTTAATACACATCAAAATAAAAAATTCATAATCACTATACAACGAAGGAAAAACGTTAGTATTATGACATAAATGACGCATAAAAAGTTGATATTCATTAATAAAAATTTTGTTTT
Source organism: Platyscapa corneri (assembly GCA_018907185.1). Lineage (NCBI taxonomy): Eukaryota > Metazoa > Arthropoda > Insecta > Hymenoptera > Agaonidae > Platyscapa > Platyscapa corneri. The sequence goes on along the minus strand of JACCHW010000018.1, from coordinate 3,369,223 downwards.
AGCTTTTTTCCCTTTTTTTTAACTTGTAGTCCATTATGCAAAAAGAAAAATTAACATCGCAGGCTTGAATAACTTTAATAAAAAATTGAAAGTAACGTCTATCTTATTCATTTAATATTAGAAATAAAACTTACTTCATAATATTGCTAATAAGAGTTTTAATAATTTAAAAACTAAATATTAAAACTTCGTCTCCTTTTCCTTGTTAATAGTATGATTTAATTCAATTTCCCTGATATTTTTTACTTTTTACGGAATTCCCCTAATTTCTTTTTATCTCACCTGTACAGTAGTCATATAATTAAAACTTGCATTCATTTAAAATACAGAAAAAATTTATAAAAAATCATTCGTTTATATAAATATATGAATGTAAAAGCAAAATAAAAAATAGAAAGTCCTAATTAACTTCATTTTAGCAAGACACGAACATATAAAATTTCTTTGTTTAATTAAATTAATAAATTAATAATAATTCAATTCTTCATTCAAGTTAAACTAGTTAAGTTAAATAGTTACTTAAATTAAATACTTTTTAAAGCGGTTAATCCAAGTTATTTTAATGAGTATAATAAAGTATAACTTATAAAAAAATGCATTAGGAACAAAAGCTAGTATTGTATTGAATGTGAAATGAGTATGTAGTATATTAAAGTTATTTGTTATCGCAGTAATAATTTTCCTTTACATTTTTATAACTTATTATAATTATAATTAAATAAAAAATGATGATAAAATTTCAAGATTATCAGGTTTAAATCATAATATATTATAAATATCATAACATATCATAAACATGATTTTTACCACTATTTTCAAGTTATTTTGTGAATAGAAATATTAAGATAGTATCTTAATTGCTAATAAATATTATATTTATATTTTAAATATGCAAATGAAATTAAAAGTTCATAAGAATTGAAAATTGAAGCATACTTTTTTCACAAATGTATTGCAATGATGAAAAATATTGTTTGTTTCATTGCGTCTAATTTACTTATAGACATTTCAGCATAGTCACTAGTCAAATAATTTCCTTCATCAAATCAATTTGTTAAAAAAACTACTTAATTACTTAATTATTGTTGGATTTAAATTATAATCATTAATTCTTTAAAATTTATATTTTGGATTTTATAATAAATCTTTAATATGTATTTGATTAGTTAGTTAGTTTCTATTGTTTCGTCAAACGCTTTTCGTATAAAACGGTCTCTTTATAAGTGTAAAACTACCAACAACTGAGAGAGATGGTTTACAGTCGTTTTTCACATTTAAAAGAAAAAGATCTTAAAAATTAAAAGAAGTTAGAATAACATTTATACGTATTGTATATACAAATATATATGTACACATATAAGCGTAATTTAATGGTTAAAATTAAATTTTAAAACTAATGGCAGATCTATAACAAACAATATCTTCGTTATTGCTTAAAATTATCGAACTCCAATCGTATACTTTCGACGAGTAAAATTCGGATTCACACGAAAGGCATCTTATCTATCCGTACATTTAAAGGCGATCAAGAAAATTGGATCATATATAAGGGAAGGGACAGCTGCAGTAGGAAAGTCAAGTTGAGAGAGAAATGTTACTTAAAAATGATCGGGAACGGCTACCTAGTAAATGGTATATATGAACATGATTTAAGAACGTCGAGCAGGAGTAACGAAGCAAAAGGCACCAGAGAAATAGAATGTTCTAGGGCGAAACTAAAATGCAAAGACTGATATTTGTCACCGAATACGAGCAAATGTATGTCGAAACAAATCATAAAGGCCAATCACTAAGAATTCCCAAAGAGCAGGCAAAAGCCTTCTTTTGCGAAGCCTTTCTCCGGTAGTCGACCACGTTTTCTCGTTTGCAGCTCGTCGTACAGACTGATCACGACCATGAGTTCGTAGGTATGCTAGTCGCGTGGTTTGCAGGTACCTGGGTCACTGCTACGACATTGACCGAGTTGTGAAGGCTCGCGCTACAGGTCTCCTGCGCAACCGCTTTTCCACACAATGCGAAGTGTAACAACCCGGCCGTTGCCAGGGAAAAAGATTGCAAATTGCCCATTCACTACTACTAATGTAATGTCTCTACATCGTGCACATACACGTACTATACATGCTATCCATATATTACGCTGTGTGTGCCATGTAAACATTATAACTAATGCATCCACGCGTGCATACGCATATATGTACATATTTTTAAACGTATATATTAGGTAATTATAAAAATATGTAGTTGGAGGGTTAATTAATCGCAAATAAAAGTAAAACATATTTTCATGTCTCACTAAATTTTGTTCAGTTGTAAAAAGCAGGTAATCATCGTATCTTTACTTTTATCTACTCTGCAACACAACCCTGTATCTTTAATCTTTTCGACTTCAAAGGGATTTCATTAATAGGTTTTATATTTTTAATATGAGATGCTGTAAAAGTAAGGTAAGTCACTCTCATAAGGTGTTTTACAAGTGAGTGTAGTAAAATGTATAATAAATCGTATTATATTAACTTTTATGTATAAAGAACAACTATAAAGAACAACCTCGCTCACTGACTAGTAACTAGCTTAAAGATATCGAAATTATACAAAATTTTGATTCGTCTTATGCCAGTTTGGCAGTGCTAGTGAAAAAATGGAGTGGCGCCATGTGCGCATTATTGCAAACTCAAGTACTGTCCTTATGAAGTGCTCTCATCTGAAAGAACAAAAATGATTAAAATTTCGCTCAGAGCGCTTTAAATAAAAAAATTGCACTGTTACAGATTCCGCGATTTGATGATTGCTGTGCCCCTCATCAGAATCCAAATAGTGCAGATGAAATGCAAAAAAGCACTGATTGGTCTGTTGGTCTTCTAAATTTGTTTTTTTAGATATATGCTATATTTCAAGACATTAAATTTTCATATATTTAACTAAATATAATTCGTTCTTAGCACAAGAGTACGTTTTTCTACTTTTAAAAGGTTTCCAAAGTTTTTTGACCAAATAAAATTTAAAAATGCATTCGGTATTGAAATTAAAAATCATTTTGATATTGCAAATAGGATCTTTTCGATTTTGAATGCAATCTAAATCTAATTAAAGCATTAATGTCTATTAAATATAAATCGGGTTGCGCTTTGTTTGACCATATTCAGATGTAGTAGCTACGTATTTGCGTTAAGAATTTTTTGCAGTTTTACTGCAATAGATAACAATTTATGTTCATGCAGTTTTACCGCAATAGATAACAGTTCATATTAAAACACATTAAGTTGTATAATTCAATATTATTTTCGCAAGCTAAGCCTATCCACAAAAAAGAGACTTTTCAGTTATATCTGTATTATTCTCTTAGACTAATCTCATTTTGTTATGTTCAGCTAGCGGTATTTATTGTATAAAAACCACGAACTCATTTCTAACTTGTACGAATTTATGACTTTTTTTTAATAATCTATGTATGAATTATAATATATATATAACTTCGTGAGCAAGTCAGCAATAGTTACGGCTGACTTAAGTAGTGATAACTCTAAAATTTATGAAATCGTGTCTTAAGCGTAAATGTAAAACACTTATGGCACTTATAATCATTTATTTCGCATTATTCTAATATCGCCAAAGTGCGTTTTGATTATATTGAATTCTCTTTAGTCGTGAAAAGTATTGATAAAATTGATGTATTATTTATACACGGAGGATAGATTTATTTTATTCGTTAATATTTGGTGCATAAGTTAACAAAATTAATCGATATCGTCAAGAAATATTCAGAACAAAACAATTAATATTTGATCATTATAGTAAGTGCAAACTAATATCCAGAAATTAATTATTGGTCAATTCAATGGTTTACTGTAAAAATAAAAATAATACAATAGACAAAACGAAATAAAATTATGAGCACTACTTTTATTATTATTATTATTATTATTATTATTATTATTATTATTATTATTATAGAACTAAAAAAAAATATGTTTATATTTTTATTCACTAGCATGTTAATGGTTTACATTATATTCATATATTATAATGAAATAATTAATTTTAATTTATTTAATTTGAAGTTTAATTCGAAAACCAAGCTACTTTTTAAGGTTTTTCCTAAATTCTAACATAAAATATTATTTTTATACTAATAACAGAAATTAATACCGATTTTTATGTAATCATATAATCAAGTTATAAATAGTGTTTTCAATGGCTTAATAACTAGTAAAATATTTATAAGTGATACGTGGAAATTATTAATTTTATTGAAGTATTTATATCATAATTATTATTTCTTAAAGACTTTCAAAATTTGCATAGTATCCAAATCTACTTTTAAGATAATTGACGATAATGACATTAATTATAAATGTTTAATATTTGAAATTTAAAATTCATATTCATTGAAATATAACGGAATTATTAACCATACGTAGAAGAAAGATTTTATAATTATTATTTATTATTTTATTGTAATAAAATACTATTATATATAATTTTATAACGCTATAATATTTGGTTTTAGAATTTTTGAAACGTGGTTTTACACCCGCATTAGTTTTTAAGATATTTTTAAAATGTAAGTTGAATTACATCACGATATTAATATATTTATTATAAAGATATTTGTTTTATTTTTATTAACTATATTACATTTTAACTATCAAGTAAAGATTTTTTTCGTTATCCCGAATCATTAAGCAAGAAACGTAAAATACTTAAACTTTGTCTTTGATCACCGGTGGCGCTAAGGTCTCCACAAATATTTACAGCAACCAATAAAATTCGTCTATTCATTTTGTATTTTTGTTGACTATTATCTGTAGTTGAAATGTTTTGATTATAATACTGTGATATATTAAATATTTTTTTTATATTTTATATTTTTTATAATAACGTGCACAACTTTTGTAATGGTAAAAATAGTATCATTGCGATAAATTTTATTTAAAGAACTATGTAAATTCTTTAATGGAATTAATGGTTAATTAATTAATTTCTATTTGTTTTGTGTTTTTGCATATTTTCAATCAATCCATAAATGTAAACTTAATGTAAATTAGAATTAGTTATAGTTCTTACAAGCTTTTATTATTATAAAAAGTAATTTATATATAATTATAAAAACCTTTTATATTGCAGATTTTTATAAATATTTAAAATGAATAAAATAACATTATTATTATTTCTTAAAATTTACATTGCATGTGTTGTATCAACGTTTAATTGTTTTAATGACAACAATCAATTTTATTGCAAATTAAGTACAAGGACTCCCTATAGGTTTATAGCTAATTATAATGAAACTCAACTTAATTTCCCAGGTAAAATTTCATAATTTATTTATTTTTTATTTTAATATTAAATGAGTATATATTGTAGGATGTAATGCAAAGAAGATTTGGTTAATGGTTCGCCATGGAACAAGATTTCCTGGAAAAAAAGATGTTAAATTAATGATAAAAAAATTACCAGAATTACAAAAAAACATTATTAAGCATTTAAAAACTCAAGATTCAAAATTACATGGAGATTTAATTAAAAAATTTAGTAAATGGAACTTAACCTTTGGTGAGAATCATGCAATGCTTTTGCAAGAAGAAGGAGCAAATGAGCTTATTGACCTTGCAGAGAGAATGCAAGCTCGTTTTCCAAAAATATTATCAGAAAATTACAATGCAAAATTATTTAAGGTATACATTTTATAAAAATGCTTATATTTTTAACAAAACAGTATCAAACCAAAATTTATATTCACAATAGTTCAAATATACAGCAACAGAACGCACAGAAAGAAGTGCAAAATGTTTTACTCTTGGTTTATTTGGACAATCTTTAATTAAACATATTTCGTTTCCAAAGCCGGAAGATAAAGATCCTATTTTAAGGGTAAGATAAAGATGAAATGATAAAATTTTCAGAAGTAGTAATAAAATTCAATAATTTTTACTTATAGTTTTATAAAAATTGTAATCGTTGGATCACAGCAGTAGATAAAAATCCAGAAACATACAGAGAGAAGAATTTATTTATAAGAAGTAATTTTTTTCTAAACTTATTAAAAAAAATATCTAAAAGAATTGGATTTATGCTCGATTACGGTAATGATTTAGTAAAAATGATTAACAAAAAAAAATTAAAATATTTAATAATACATTAAAAACATTTGTTATTGACCTTAAGTCTCAATACATTTTCTATTTACAAATTATTTACAGAATCTGTAGCAATGATATATTCTATGTGTGGATATGAAACAGCTTGGAATACTCATGAAAAATCACCATGGTGTGATTTACTCACATATAATGATATCAAGGTATCTATTTTTATATTTCATAAATATATAATTTATTTATTTTTATGAAAAATTTATGTTTAACATGTTCATTACTTCTTATATGCAGGTTCTCGAATTTGTTCAAGATTTAGATCATTATTATGTTGATGGTTATGGAAATCGTCTAAACTATAAACAAGCTTGTGCAGCTCTTGTGGATATGTTTAAACATTTTAAGTCAGTAAATTATATAAATATATTCTATATATAAAAAATAAAAATGTGAAAAATTTGTTAAAATAAAGCTAATAATGTAATTTTTAGACCTTCTGAAAAACGTTTAGTGACAGCGTATTTTACACATTCAGGTTCAATTTTAAAATTGATTTCATTACTTGGTATTGCTAAAGATACAAAACCTTTAGTTCATAATTCATTTGAAGCACACGTAGATAGTAGACTTTGGAAAGTTAGTCTTATCGATTCTTTTGCAAGCAATGTTGCTTTTATTTTATATGAGTAAGTTAGATATCAATTATCAAAATAGTAATTTATTTTACTAATTGATAACTTTTTAAACATAGATCTAATACATATTCTTTTTTAGCTGTGATAAACAAGGACAAAGCGTACTCGTTTTACATCAAGAACGCCCAGTTCAAATACCAGGCTGCTCATCTAAGCTATTATGCCCTATGACAGTATTCAGAAAGATTTTTCCTGACACAGAGCAAAGATGTCAGTTTAATAATATGTGTTCATTAAATTGAAAAAAAAACAGAATTATATAACTTTTTTATGGATTTATTGATTAAATTTATATAAATGTTACTCAATATTTTGTAATTATTTAGTATAACACCATTTTTTTAAAGATTAGTATTTTCAAATAGAATAATTGTTTTAATTGTACACTGTAGTAGTATTAAAAGTAATATCAGCTACATTAAGTTATATAAGTTACAACTAAAACAAAGACTATTAGTATTATTTTCAATTAGTAATGACTATAATATTTACATTTTTAAATTACATGATAAATTAACTTAACAACAAATATAATAATCTTATTAAAAAATTTAATTTCCTTAATTATAATATAATAAAAAAATAAAATATAATAAGATTCCAAATAATAATAATCAGTATAATTTATTTTTAGTCAATAATTTTAAATTAAATTCATAATTAACTTAGTATTAAAGTATTGCAATTAATAATATTAAATTGAAGATATCTGTAGTAATTTCATGTTTGCTTCCGTTTTTTGAATCCAAAGTTTTAATATTTTTTAAAATTTTAAATAATTATAATTTTTTTAAATTGTTTGCAGTGATACTTTTTTAATCAGTATTATGTACTTATATTATTTTAAATATTTTTTGTTTTATTATTAGCTATAAATATAAATTTTCGCTCTTTTCATCAAATTTATTTAATATCTAAAGTGATGATTTTCCGTTATTTTATAGATCGCATGGTAGCGTGAATTTTTCGATTTAATCTAAATTTGAAGCTTTTTTTCAATATTTTCTTAAAATGTAAACCTTTCATGAGGAAGAGCTGACTGTATAGACAGACAAAAATATTAATCCAAAGGATCGATATTCAGAAAATAGTTAGAATAAGAAAAAATTTTCCTGTTTTATTACTTGTAGATAATCTTTGATCAATTTTGCGAAGTGATGCTTGGTGCTGTCGTGTAATATAACCAAATCTTTGTATTTATAGATCTATACTGATCCTTTTCATTTCAAAACTCGGTTCAAATGTATTAGCTACAATGAGTAATAAATCCCAGTGATAGTTCTGGACTGTTTCCAGAAGTTCATAATAAACATCATTAGAATCCATCAAATATAGAACATAATCTACGAAAAATGGATATTTAGTTCTGACACACATTGATCATATTTATCTGGCATGCTACATGATTTTAATTGATTAGTATTGTCGCATCTATTTTTCAGTACTAGTGGTAATTCGATACAGAAAACTATTCCAAATAGTCAGAACAACATCCTGCTCATAACCCAACGCTTTTCAACATATTTTGCATCAATTGTTATAATATCAAATGTTCTAGGTTTTATGGTATTCTTATATTATATGAATTCATGGTCAAACTGTAAATTAATCAGAATTTATCACAAGACACAACTTTAAAAACGTTTATTATAAATATTTATCAAATCGTTTTTTAAGTTCAACGTCTTGAATTTTTATTGAAACTTATTATATTTTGCTCTTAACACCAAAATTGTCCTTTTTAAATCTTGAATTTTTTTTCACATTTAATTTAATAAAACATTGCTATTGTAAAAAATTATGAGCAAACAATGTCTTTTAGCGAAACTTCTATCTAAAAGGAAGTAGTGCATTAAAATTTAAAAAAATAATGCTTTTTTGATTGAATTTTGACATTTTTGAAACGATAAATGGAATATTTTTTCCACTTAAAATAAATGTCATCTATCTCATTTACACTTTATATATATATATATATATATATATAATTTATACCATTTCAACTAAAAACAAGAATAGTTCTTCAGGGACAGCTTTTAGGACGAAAACCTTTTATGACGTGTATTTCATTGTAATTCTTATCAGTGACAGTTCCTTCTCATAACAAAACAACATCATAATCTATTTACCTTTATTTTATCATATTAAGGTAAAATTTTTTATTGATATGTGTTTTAAAAAATACTAAAATTACTATTTTTGGTGAGTTATAATATTACTTTAACGATGCACATACTATATTATACATTGATTTTTAATGCCCAATCAGTAAATTTGACATTTAAAGTGATCGAAAATACAAAAAAAAAAACTCGATACTAATGTAAATAGTATAAATTTGTATATAAAGCCAATTTTAAGTGCGAGCGTATAAAACTATAAATAAATAAAGAAATAATTAATAGTTGTATTTGTAAAAAATATATAAAAGTGCAGAGGTGAGTGTAATCATTTCAGTGTATCGCGCCCGAAAAAAGACGCATGTATTCCGATTCGTTGGTTTTAGCTGTCTCACTAAAAAAAGGGAGCAAATTCCCATTACCGCTCAAGCAAACGTAATAAACCTTTGAAATTAAAAGTAGGCTGGTCATAAGTGAACTACGAGTTCAACCCGCAGTTCATGCGCGCATTCCGGCTTGATAATCGATGTATTTACATCTGAAATGATAGCTTTGGCTTTTAGCTTAAACTATTCCTATTTACAACGTGAAAATACAATAAACAAGTTGTTTTTTTATCGACGTTACATACGTTATAAAAAAATTATACTTCGAATATTCTAGGTGATATATTAAAAATTTAGTTAAGTACTAATATATTTGTCTTAAATATTAATTAAAATTAATATTTAATGCGTAAGTCGCTTTTTTATAAAAATATATTATTATTATTATTAACATTTGTTAAACATTAAGATTGTAATATCGAAAAGATTTACATAAAATTTTCTATTAATTTAATATTTCATCTAATATTATTTCGCTTGCATGAACCATGGATTAGTCTTATATATCGAACTATATTACATAGATCTGAGATAATATATGATAATGTTTTGAAATTTCATAGATTAATAAAGTCCAGTTACAAGAACAAGAAATACAAGTTAATGTAAATATAATAGAACTTCAAAGGCGTGATACAGATAATCTTAATATTTCTGAATTGGGGAAAATTAATATTGCTTTGCTTTGCACTACTGATATAATGGTGTTACACCTGGCAGATAATAAATTTCATACGATAATAGTTTTGTTGAGTTGGAAATGTGAAATTCTCTTCTGCGGTAAATTACTAAATATTTCATTTTTTAAGTTATCTTCTTTTGTAATATTATTAGGTTAAACAATTACAGCTACCTTCGTTAAAAATTTATTGTATTAAACGAAATTGTCTTTCTGCATCATCACGTGCGCCAGAGCAGATGTTTACTCATTTGAATACCGCAGCGTATAAAGAGGAAATGTGAGTCGTCTGATTGGCGCCATCGATCGGCGCCAAAAGATTAGCGAGGCCAACTTCCATCGATCAGCACGGGCTTAGATTAGTGCAACTGGTGGTCAGCGTTGATCTACGGAGAGAACAACGATGGAAGAAACAACATTATCACTACATCGAAACAGGATAAAAGGTAGCACTTTTAGATAAAAAGATACCGGAAAGATCTCTATAAAAAACAACCATATCCAGGAGTTATGTCGGTAATGGGAGCATCAGTCTCAAAGCAACGTAGAGGATATCGCTGATGTTCTTCACCAGATATTATAATGAAAAAATGCCGCACCCGAACCCCGGCAGCATCGGCACTACCAATTACAACACCCTTTAGCCGTAGAGAGATAAAGAAAAAATCAAATTGTTTTTCCTCCCCTTTCTTTAAACTTCTTTCCTTCGATGATTTAAGTCGCCCTTTTTAAAGTAACCCTAACAAGATTTTCAGCCGATCTTCTGAAATAAACTCGACGTGGGGATTCGGTGTCCGTTTCAGAGAACGATGTGAAGGACACGAGATTAAGGTGGCAAGGGAATTTATTTTTTCGCTCGTCTTCGCGATGCCCCAAGTCCCGAGATACTTTAATACTTTATTTTCCATGAATTACCCATTCGCGTTGAAAAAATCTTATGCAGGAATAAGAAATAAGATAAAGAATTTGTATTTATCGAACAAAAATTATTTACGTCAAAACTATTAAATAATCATAATAAAATGAATACCTTAATAATAGTCAACAACGAAATTTATTTCATATTATTTTATTTACAAATGTTTTGATATCCATAACTTGTACTAAATCTTAAGGTTACGAGTTGACTGAAAATAATGATAAATTTTTATTATTATTACGAAAAAATTTAAACTCATTTATTTCATTTTCATCCGAAAACATATACTTTTTAAAAGTAAGTACGAAACATTATTTGTTGGTTAAATTCTATTTTTTCTATTTAGAGAATCAGCGGAAGCTTAATATTTACATAAAAAGATAAGATTTACATAAAAATGAGTTCTTGTTAGGAATGTAAATATTATAAGTCTGAGGGAGTCAGAAGAGGCCTAAGAACCCAAAATCGTAACGAAAGTAAAAATGGAAGAGCCTCACGAGGGCGATTGTCTCCTTCCTTCTCTTTTATTTTCTTGTGATATTCATCTGATCCTTCAATCGACTGTGCGCTCACGATTTTTCTTTCCCATTTTACACCATTTTACCGTACCAGCGATCTCTCTTCGTCCATCGTCACATTATCGATTGCGCGCTCACGTTTTTCCTCAACAGAAGATTAAGCTTGGAAGCGTGATTACCGTACTTTTCTCTTTATAACTTCCTCTTCCGTTTCCGCCCACACTACAGCGATACATTTCCGCATTTTATAATTCTAAAAGGAAGAAATTTGAAAAGAGTCATCATAAACTACCTTCAAGAAAAATGGTGACGAGAAGCTGTAAATGGCATCGAAAAATGATGAATAGTTTCAGTAATAGATTTAGTAAAATTCGGTATGACATCGAACCTGTAATTATGAATTTGCGCAAATATACGCGAAAATGATTACATAAAAGCGCGTGATAAAAAATCCATAGAATAGCACGAGGAGATGATCACCGCGATTTTGCGGGCCGTGCATGTGAAATTAAGATAAAATATTGATTCACTGCCTCAGCTGAACAGCTTAGCACGAACGGATGTAGACGTTTTGTATTTAGAATAAAATGTAGAAGATTTTCCTTCGATTGATCCGCCGGACATTTTTTGTGTCACGAAACCTTGGCCGAATACAGACTAATTGCAAATTGTTATCGTCTGCCTGCAAGTTAAGACGTATTTGTTAAAGTTAGGTCTGTTGGGCAAAGTGTCTGCTCACCATGAACGAGGGGGGAGAAAGGATTGCGAGAGGGGATTGACAACCGGGCTCTAAACGTTAGCAACTAACTGGAGCGAAAAATGTGTCCCTTGTGGCGAAAATATGACGGCGGCAGATATAACGTGGGCAACTGAATGAGAAAATTTTCCTAAAAGGAGCAAGAAGCAAAAAAAAGGTGATTCGAAGTGGATGAGATAAATAATCGAGAATGTAGGAGAAAGGCGCTAGCTTATTAATTTCCACCCGATAACTTTTTTTGCTTCTGGTTTCTCAGTGTAAACTGAAAGTGTTGAAAAAAGATTAAGAAAACGAACGATAAAAAAAATTTTTCATAGCTTTCTATTTATTTCTTAATTATTTTCATCATCAACAGTTCTATTTGAATATTTTAAAAGAAATTTATATTTTCAATTCAATAATAAAAAAAGTGGTTTCAAATTCAACGTTCAAATCGCCTAAAAATTTATTCGAAGACAAATTCTTAGATCATTGCACCGATGCATCGTGTTAATTGCGAACGTTTTTTATTTCAATAATAATAACTTTCAATTTTATTTTATACTGAATTATCAGAAACAATTTTATAATTGAAAATCAAAGTGAGAAAAATTATTGCGGAAAAGCAAAAAGTAAATTATAAAATTATCAATAAATGCAAACTTTAATTGGATGAATATTTGTTTTCTTTACAATATAAAATAAGAGTAAAATTTTGTCGAAGATATCAAGTATAATTTTGTACAAATGTACGATTCCACCAATTGGAAGAAAAATGAAAAAGACTTGTTACAAATAATTTACAATTTGTAAAAAAATTTTTAAAGATGATGGGATCATCAGTGAATCTTGCATTTTTCGATAAATAAAATTTCTGATTTTATAAAAAAATGTTGTATATAAAAATAAATATATTTTTAAGATTTGCGATAGATACATATCGAAGAATTCATACTCATGTGAGTTGATATAATAAAATGAGTAGTACTTATTAAATAAAATATTAAATAAACTATTTCATATGTGTTCTATATTTGCAGTATTAGAAAATTAATTTTTATGTCAATAATAAGTATAATGAAAATGTAAAATAAAAATAAAATGTGCTACATTAAAAATTTTTAAGCAGTATAAATTTAAATTTTTAAATGGAAAACGTTAAAAAAATATTTGAAAAAACTTTCCCATAAAAGTATTATAAATACAATGCGTATTTATAATATAAAAATAAAAGAAATAGTAAAAATAAATAATAAAATATAATAATTCACAATAATTAATTGATTATATGCTTGGACAATGCTTACAATATCGAATCATAATAGAATATCAAACTAGATTTAAATATAAAATCTACGTGTAATAACCCTGAAATAATATTGTAAATTATATTGTGTTGAATTACGTTAATTTTTTTCTAAACGATCGCAAAGCATTGTTTTTAGTTCAAAGCAAACAAAATAAAAAATATAGCGTAAGGATGTATTAATGATATTCGGCTCGCCAAGTAGTACTGACTGTTTTTAGTCTGATTGCTTGAAAATACATCGTTAGATTTTTCGGGTGTCATAAAAATTCATTAATTCTTCTCTAACCGCCTATGAATCTTTTCTAAATCTTGAAGAAAACGATGCGACACATGCACGTCAGTTTTATTCGCAAGAGATAAATATATGAGATACAATATACAAAGCTGAACTCTATTATACAAGTTGAAGAAAACTTATTCTTTGATAATTCGTTCACGTGCAGCCATCACAGTTTTCCGTCAGAAGTTTTTCGGGGGCTTCATTAATATATGTATATATATATATAAATATCATAAATCTACCCGGGCGCAATAGCCTGCTCGTCATTTTGGCTGTTGAATACACGCGCACAATGCGTCCATACAAAAATAAGGAAAGGAGGACAAAGTTTTGGAGGCAAGTGAAGAATTAGGTCGAGTAAATAAATCAGTGGAAGAGTTGCTGCTCATTCCTAGCCTGGACACTAATATCATTATTCTTACTTTATCAACATCAGTTCCATCCTACCGAAAGATTTAAGAATAGACTTCTCTCAGTATTGTGACGCAAACTAACAACTTTGACCGTTACTCCGTTTTTTATTCCGATCGATTTCACTGCACACGCAGTCCAGTGCGATTTCTTGGGGGTGCGCGTTGAATAACCCTAATGAGCTCGTGCTGTTTTTACCAATTAGCCGTCGCTCGAAGCTTAAATACTAGGAAAGTTTGTTACAATTTTAGATCAGAGTGTCAACTAAGTAGATCACAGAAATCGAATTCTATAAGTTTTCGCTATATCGATGATAAAATATTCCCTTCAGATTAGAAATATAAATAAGTCACACATCGAACTAAAAACTAAGCTGTTAGTGCTCGGTAATATATTTAATTTCTAAATAAATTTTGTTAAACCTGCTACTTTGTTCCATATTGAAAATCTTTTTTAACAAAAAAGAACTCAATTCCGTGGTACGATCAACTTCCTAGACACGTTCTGCATCTACTTTCTTGCGTTTAAAGTAGCATAAATTACTTTAGTCGTTTATTAAATTTTCCCGCAAATTGAAAGAATCAAATTCTTTTTTAAAACGAGAATATTTTTGTATTTTTATTTATCATTTCCGTTATTAAAATCTCTTGGAAAAATCGAAAATTTACACGTACAAAATTCATTACCCTTTAAATCTGTAACCAAAAAATCGACGTATCAAATTTCCGACATTATTTCATAACATAAAAAATAATATTTATATAAAAATCATTAATATCAGCAACACTAGACATAAGTTCTTGATTATAAAAATTATTATATTGCTAGTCATTTATTATTTAAAAAATTAATTTATGAAAAGAAAAACATAAATTTAAGCATTTTAGGTGATCTTTATTTGATTTGTGACGCTTAATACTCCATATAATATAAAATTATAATTATAAACAAATATTGTTACATTGTAAAATAAACATAAAGTTACGTGTTTCCTAATATTGCGTTAATTTTTTCATGCAATTCTAATACGTATTGACAAAATTTTATTAAAAATCTGTGTGATATTTAATAAGTCAAACCATTTTTAAATTTCTATACGAAGTATAGCTATTCAAATTTATACTTCTTAATTAACAAATAGTCTTATTATAATGTACGTTTTTTGCGATTAAAATCAGTATGGTTTTTTAATTATGAATGAATTATATGTATTAAAAATCTTGGTTTTATATTATACTAAATAATAATTTTTTAGCATAATGTAGACTTATATATTTATTGTTTATTTATTGTGTAAAAATGGTATCTAAATGTTTAAAATACAATAAAACAATGTAAATATGCCTACAATATATGAAACAAAAAGTAAAATTTTTTTTGTTTATGATTTTTAAAAAAGTTTAATGAATAATATTTTATTTGTTTTGAAATATATATAAAACGACATGCAAAGTTAAGATAAAAGATTGTATAATCAAGTTTATTCATACAAATTTAGATATAAGTATCTGAATTACTTTTATTACTTTAATATTGTAATAGTCATTAATCTAAACGCCGATTTAGTTAATGACAAATTATTGTTTATCTTGTTATTAATTTATTTTAGAACTATTATAAAGTAAAAGTATTCAGTATTTACTGAATTATTTTTCTAAATAGTATAAAAAAACCGTAAAAGTATTAGAATTGAAATAAGAAAATGATTTTAATAGTTTAGTTTTTATCTACGTACATTGAAATGCAAATAAAAACAATAAATTTAATACACAATCGAGTATTATAACAATACCTATGGTTTTACGGGAAATTCTTTTAATATGATATTTACATATTTATGGCTATAAATAATGAAAAAATTGAAGAAAAATTATTGTTTTTCAACGGGATACATTTTTCATCTTTGAATTTTTGTGTCTATAATTAAAAAAAAACTCAATACATGAGAAAAAGTTTGTAAAATTTTATAATAAAATGTTCGTAAATTGTATGGCTTACTTATGCGCTCAAGGAACATAAAAGCAATTCATTATTCACACACAAACGATTATCGTTCTTACATCAACACCTTCGTATTCCCATGAGGATAGTCTGTTCTTAAAAAATTCATTAAATAATTTGAACATGAAAAAAGATTCTAATTTTCAAGAAATTTTTCCGTTTTTTCACTTGTATCCGTAGCGCGTCAAAATAAGTTTAGATAAATTGTTTGCAGCAGCCGGATAAAGAGTTTAATTACCTAGTACAGAGTGATAAGTTATAATAAAATATGTAAGAAATTAGGATAAAGCAGAATTGTAATCTCATATGCTATTCCGAGTGAATACAAATATTTTCTAAAGAATAAATGTATTAAAGGTAATAATTTCAAATATTGTAAAATACTCTAATGTTTGCTGAAATGTCGGAGCACGATATTTAAAAATGAAAATTTGTTCAATGAATGATACTTCAATATCTTATAAAACAGTCTTAATTGATAAACAATTAAAAAATTGTGTTTTTAAATTATAAATTTAATCATTGCTTATGGTATGTCACTGATTGCATCTCATTTGTGACAATTATGAGTATTTTTACAAAAATTGAAATTTTATAAATAAACGATAACTTTTTATTAAATACTAAGTCTATTAAAACAATTTCAAATATCATTCGCTTATTTTAAAAAAGAAGAAGTAATATTTAAGCTTCATCTACACATCATAATAATATTTTTCTCAAGAAATTCAACTTAAAATTTTTTTATAATTTATTAATGAATAAACAATCTATTATAGTTTGGTAATAAATTAGAATGAAGTAAAAGTCATTATAATTTATATAAAATAATATTTAGATTATGTTATATTATAAAATTTACACTGTTTACAATCTACTTTAGGCCTATTTTAATTTTATTAATCAATATAAAACTTAATATTTAACAAAATGAAGAGTTTTTCTTTTTGCTAAGGATATTGTGTCTTCAAATAGTAACTAAAGTTTTAAGGTAACAAAATGAATCACAGTATATACGCGTTTTTTAGTAAAAGTAATCATTCGTATACCCACTAATAATACAATTTGAAATTTAAATGAATTTTTTAAAATAAGTAGTATTTGTATGTATGAATTTTTCTTTGAATAAAAATATAAAATTCAATAAAAGAATATTTATAATAAAAATAATAGTAAATATGAAAATGAGATAGCCATAAACTATATAGTGAAATAATAAAAAATACAATTTAGGGAGAAAATATTCTGATATTGCACAATAAATTTAAAATAACGAGAAAACATATTTTACAAATTCTATGACTATGACTGATTTAAAAGTCGTATTTAATTAAAAAAAAGAAACATTATTATATATTAATATAAGATTTTCTTCTTAATATTGATTCAGAAAGAATTATTTATTACCATATATTTATGACTATGATAGTTTATTACTGTTCAGAGCTTTTGCTAAAAGTACTTAGAGGACTTTATTGGATGATTTCATGAATTTTTGAAAATATGTTAAAATTAAAATGATGCTAGCAGTATTATAAATGCAAAAAGCGTATATTACTCTATATTTTGTGAAAATTGCAAAATAAACTTTAATGGCGATCATAAATTATAAGTAACAGAAATAAAAGAAAAAAGAAAAAATAACATAAATAGTAAGAAACAAAAATAATATATTGCCGCGTAATATAGATGATAAAATCGTAGGTCGAATACTAAACAGTAAGATTTCTATTCATGTTCAAAGAAAGTGTCCAGCAACGATGAAAAATATATTCAGGTGGAATAGATCGAACCTACAAATACCGTACAAAATTAATATTAAAATTTACAGTAAAAATATCTGTAATTACTACTATTTTTTGTATTGAATAGATGGTCTAATTTTTCACATGTTTTTTAATTTTTAACTATTTCAAATTTTTGAAAATAAGAATTGCTAATGATAGAACTAGATTCATGAATCTCTGCAAAGCAACAAACAGTATTTTTTTAAATTTTTATTGTAATGCTTAATTTTTCGTTATTATGAACTCAATTACTAATGTACTGTTGTAAAAATATTAGTTCTAGTTTAATTTATAGTTTTATTTATAACTTTAATATAACTTTTTGATAATTGTCTTAGAATTATTGATTTTTATCTTTCAGACGTCAAATTGAACTCATTATAGGAAATATAAATTTAAGTTTATAAATTTATAAATAGCTATTAATAGTGAGCAATTATTTAAAAATGATTACCTTTAAATTTTTTTAAGAAATATTTATGCATCCCGGTAATTATGTAACAATTTAAAGAATCTAATATACATCTAATATTTACTAATACATTAATGCGTATATATTTAATATTTAATAATACACTAATATGTATATATCTAATACATATCTAATATACAGTATAAATAATAGTAAATATTTAAATTCATAGGTAAAAAGTAATTACATAATAATGTATAATTCTTCAAAAAGTACATAGTAGGCTGGATTTATTTATTTTGTCAAATAATTACTAACTATTGATAGCAAACTGCTACAAAATTTATTTTTATCAAACTTCTGTGTTACAGTAAAGAAGTTATATGGAAGTGCTATAAAGGTTGACGATATCAACGAATATTTCCAGGAATTCGTTTATGTAGTTAAGCACGAGATGACTGGTCGGTATAAAATTTACTACAATTCAAATAATTTGTAGAAGCTATACATTCAAGAATCAGAGATATAAAATAGTCGAATTTCGTTTAATAGCTGTAATCGAGATCCTTTTTTTAGAAGAATAAATAAGCTTCTAACTCGGAATGAATTCGCAAACGTTGTGAACTGTTGCTGCAACGGAAGAAACTGCTTGTTTTTGTGTAAAATCACGCGATATCCTAACGAAAGTGTCTAACACACTACTGCTTAAAAAAAGAAATCTCTGTTAAGGAAAGCATCAAAGTTCTGATCTCTATCGTAAAATGAACTTGTTTCATTATAAATAGTGATTAATGTACGTTTTTCACAACCTGTTATTACAACGTTTTGCATTGGTTTATATTATGGAAAAATGTTTGAGCTTTAGTATTGAATTTGAAAGCGTCTCTCACTTGAATTTTCGTTCATTGCCAATTTATTCTGATGCGCCAGCTGTTTTAACTTCATCGATCGTCGCGCTTCCTAAATAATTAAAATCTGCGATACTTTGGCAATTTTCATGGTTCCGTTCTTGACTTTAATAACTCGCATTTGTACTGTTCCTCCTTTCATCTGTGCAATTGTTTGTCTTGTAGTTTTGTGTCGTGTCATCAAAAGTGTGATTAAAGCCAGTGTTATCATGAACCATTTATATAATTGCACATATCAACAAGATACCAATTGAAATTCCTAAAATTAAACTTTAAACAATTATATACCAATGTTCATAATTTATAATATTCATAATTTTACCGTAGAAAATAATAATATCGCTGCTGTTTTTTTAAATTAAAAATAATGTTATTATTTAAGATTATTTTTTGAAAATACAGAAAATAAGATTTTATCGTATTTTTAATTAATAAACTCAAGCATTTTCATAATAATTTACTTTTATAACTTTACATTATCAAACTGTCTTGCTTACAAAATATAAGTAAAAATTTTTATTAAAAATATAATTTCTTTTTAAAACTATAAATTAAAAGTAATCGTAATTGAAAATGTAGTTTTCATCGATACAATCACATTATTTTGTTAATCATTTGACTTATAAAAAAACTTTAACGATATGAAAAAAAAGAAAGACTGACTGTAAATTAAGTTCTAAGAACGCCAAGGTGTAATGTATTATTAAAATCTCTATACGCGCTAGTAAAGTAACAGGTGATAAAACGTGAAGTGTTTACGTATGATAGTTACTAAAAGTTTCAATTGAAAAAATTTCGAATAAAGATTTTAGGTAGAAAGACATTGTGTTATTTTTAAATGAATTATTTTTTTAAATGGAAATATACTGGTTGTTCAGTATAAAAGACACTACCGATGACAGATGGAAATTCAAAATCGACAAGACAGATAGTGTTACGTGTGATTTATTGCTACAAGTCGTGCAATCAAATGAAAATCAATAGTCAACGAAGGACCTTATGTGTGCGGGTCCGATATGCAGCTACAGTACACTACGTCGACTGAGAATATTGCACGTCCACAGGATGAAGCATCGCGTCAGTACTATAAGGTACACGTTATTATTTTTGAAAAATTATACTTTTTTGTACACAATCGTGTATATTTAACAAAAAAGTTAGATTGACAATGACTAAAATATAAAACTCATCTAAATACAGTTTGAGAATACTCGCTCAAATATATTATGCAGTATTGACAGCTTTTAAATTTTCAACAAATTTTTCTGAAAACAGTCGTAGAATAAGATTGAAATTTATACGTCGACATCATCTTTAATTCATAATAAACAAACGAAAAAGTTTTGTCGTTAAAAAAAGTTCCAAAGTAAAATAAAATGATTAAAAATTTTATTTTATTTAAAAATTGATCGCGTAACATAAATTTAGGCAATATTAATTTGTTATTACCATTGATTATCGCTATTACATAAAAATTGTATTTATTATTCAGTTTTCTTATGGCAATTTAATAAAAATTCATTGATAAATTTTGGCGAACATAATCTCTAATTTTAATGTAATTAAATGATATTCTTCATTAACCAACGTAGGACCAGTAGCAGCTATTAATGTATATACTGGAATATGCTGATTTTGTACACGTAGTACTTAAATTTTTCAGTGCTGCTAAATTGTTAATAATCAAATATTTGTTCGCAATGAATGTAAATATAGATCGTGAGATTTCTCATTTTGAGAAAGCGATTCAAAGGAATCAACGAGACTATGGGAAATTACTAATTATTAGGACAAGAATGAAAGAAGAATAGAAAAATTCATCGAAATGTAATCCGAAAAATGGATAAACATTTAACAAAATTATAAAATCAGTAATGATAATTGCGGCTTATTTTTCTTTTGTTCATCTAAAAGTTCAGATACTGTTATAAATTATATTATTTAATTAAAAAATAATGTGTTCCTTCCGAATTTTTTAACGCATATTCAATCAAGTCAATGTAGCTATATGATTTACTGCACTTCGTACCTTTTAGTAAAAATGAAAATGAGTCGTACTAGATAATTGCGTACCTATAAATAAAAAAAGTAAATTTTAAAGATGTAGATTTCAGGAAGGTAGTATATGGCTTACGTAATGAAGCTTAGATGAATAAAATTGATAATTTAGTGAAAAAGGTTATAAAAATTAGTAAGATATATTTTAAAATTTTGTTCTTTGTTTTGAGAATAGTAATTAAAAATAAATGAAAGAGTTGCTAGAAAGTTATTTATTGAATATATTTTCAAACTTTATTATAACTATCTTTTCCAAAAAATAAAAGAAACAGGTGACAATATCAATAACAGTAGCAGAGTATAACGACAGTGATTGAAGTAAGGAAAAAATGTTTTAAAAAATTTAATTAAAGTAAGATTTTTTATCTTGTTTGAAAATAAACGCTTTAAATAATAATGCATTTAACGGAATATATTCAACAATTAGACAATCATTTTTAATTTAATTAAGTTAGCTATTATTTTAATATTAATAAAAAATAAAAATATGTACTGAAATTACAGCGTACATTGATCGAGCATTTCTTTATGAAGTATTTTATATTAAATGATGTATAAAGTTTATTAAATACACGCTCAGTTATTAAATAAATTAATATTTTTTATGAATTCGATGGGAGTAATTTTTAGTATTTCACGCATATTTAACAGACATGGAAAACACTTAGTGAAAATGACTAAATACTTGTTTTTTTTTTTCGATAAGTAGGTTATTTATGAGCATTAAAGCAACTAAGGTAAAAGCGCAAGAGTGAGTCGAGGAAAAGTTGCACAGTAACGACAAGCCCTGCTGCGTCACGGAATAACCAGGATGTTTTATCGACTTGCTAACAGAACATAAAAGCAAAATATAAGATATTTTCGGTTGTCCCATATACCCGAACTCGCTTCGTTACAAAATATTTTCCAATCGTATACAGTCCATTCAAATACGCTAGTTTGGTTAGAAAATGTAACCAAGCATTGGCTGTATGGATTTCCAACTTCTGAAAAATCCTATTCGTTTTACGTGGTGCTTAAAAATATTGTGATTGCTTTTTTCACGATGAGATTGCGGGAAAAAGATTATTCGTGCTCTTTATTATTATGTTTTATTTTGCTTAAACAACACTTTAGTTTGTAAAAACGGACTTTTATTGAACTCACGACTTTATAATAAATAAAAGTGATAGTTAAAAACCAAACTTTTTATAATTGTAAAATAAAATTTTAAAATTCAAACTTTCTTTCAGATTTTACTAAAAACCAATATAATAATTGAACTCGGTGGAAAAAATTTTTCTTCTTGTAAATGTTAAAATAATCATTATAAAAGAAATAAAATAAAGAATATTAAATGTCAAATTTATTTTTAAATAAAGATTGAAAATCATTCTTATACTTACAGAGTAAGCTTTTTAACCCTTATGAAAATTAGAATTTTCTTAAATTTATCGCGATAATGCTAAGACTTCAATGATAATATGCATGTTTTCATCTGTTACTTGGTTATATCTAATATCAATATTGACATAAATTTTTAAGTGTATATTAAAAATTTATCTGTAATTGAATTAGATACTAAATATAAAAAAAATATTAGTTCATATACAATACTTTAAAAATTAGTTATTTTCGAGATAGCGTTTCATTGTAAATTTGATGTTTCTGAAAAAACATAGGTAAATCTATAAAAATAGGCAATAAAAAATAAAAAATACAACAATAAAATTGAAACCAGTATAATTATTTATTTGAATTTTTATTATTACACATTAATTTACGCGTATAACATACGAGTTTTCTATACTTTTGTACAATCAAAAATATTTTTAAAATTTTAATAAAAATAACGTAGAAGAGAAGGGAACAATTGGAAGTTCCTGTATTTTTTGGTTGCTAGAATGTACGAGTCAAGAGTGACTAAAATTTAAATTTATGGGAAAAAATTCAATATTCTCTTATGTACTGGTTCATTGATAAATCAAAATATTGAATTGAGCATTTAAGAGTCGCATTATTAAATTTGACTCATCAATGCAAGTTTTAGCAAAAGCAAGAAAAATATGTCTTATAGACATATTTTAGAGTCATTCACTCTATGGATCTATATATATCTGTATGGAAATTAGTTCAGAAGTACTGTATGTGTGCACGACAGGTGTTCATAATACTTCGTATGCAAACTTTTGATGAATAGAATATCTCAGGAGCACGCGCCGTTTGCGCGGGGCAATGCTTGTGACCATACTAGAGTGGGAGGTTAATATATTAAATACACATCGTGCGTGCTCTGAATTTCTATAGTTTTTCTAATAAATTCATGCAGTATCAATCAGTGTTCGATTTATATCAAGATAGACCATACTATTTTTAAAAAGAAATAAAATTTTTTATTTTTAGGTTAAAATTAAGGTTAAAGCGTTTTGAAATTAAATAGCGTTTTTCCATAGTTAAAATTAATATTATTTTTTAATAAATTAAGATTTCCTTCGATAATTTATTTATTAAATTTAGTTATTTTTTTATTTAAAAATTTATTTTCTAGTAATTTTGATCACATAATCGAATTACATTAAATTTATTAATTCAATGTTTCGTTCCCAAGTTTATGTAAACTTTCCAACATCTAAAAAAATTTTCAAATAATTTTTCTTCTTTTTGCTTATACTTCGTATTGAAGTATGAAAGTATGTAATTAATATAATCAATTTATTATAAAATGATTGAATTACTACTATTTTATTCTAAGCTCAGAATCAAGGTAATTTAACATACCATATTATCGGAAATATTCAAGCAAAAAGCTTGACATAATATTTAATAAAATGTAATTATTTAATAAATTTAAAATTAATTGATAATTTTTACAAGAGATTGAATATAGTTCCGCTGTATAAAGGATCGACTGCTATTGAAAAACATTCCCTGGCGCGATTTACGTCGACCTTCACTTGCAGCGGATCCATAAGGACTGTTCAAAGTAGAGTGACAACTTTCTCAATTTTGACTTAAATTTCATAGTTTAGACTAAAATTACAAAAGCAATTTTGTATATCATAAAAATAATGTGAAAATATTTCCGTAGAAAAATTGAAAAACTCTTATTTAATTTACGACAAGATTGAAGATGAGCTCGAAATACTCGATGAAAGAAGAAAAATAACGCTTATAGATGAGAGATTCGCAATACAAGAAGAAGACTTTGAACTAGTTTCTAATGTAATAATCTTGCATTTAAACTTAGATATATCACATTTGATCGTTATAAATCAAGAAAAGAGTACAGAACAAATAATAATCCGAATACTTTACTATCCTCATGCTATAATAATCGTGAGATTTTAATACTCTTTAAGAATGTTTATACAACAATTGATAAAATGACCTGCGAATATTAAAAATTTCCAGTATCTGCAGTCGACGCTGAAGGCCGATGAAATAAATAATCAAAGCACATCTGCATAATCAAAAAATCAAATTTTTCAAAGAGCATAACAATTGTTGCGTACAAATAAATGCAGATTAAAGACTGACTATGACAATAAAATTGGGTATATTATTACAATTACCGGACCAACAAAGGAACCCATCTCATGGTTTGTCCAGAAAAGTTGATGGAACTCAAAAAAAGATCGCACCTTGAACAATGCATAAAGCAAAAGTCCTTGTGTAAATGGAAATATTAGAATAAAAATTACTTCATAATACATTTGATAAATAGGAAGATATTTTAAATAAGAAATCGTTTGAAAACTTAAAGAGATATTTCTATTACTGCGGAAAACCATCGCTCAACTATCAAGAAAGCAAATCTAAAGAAATGAAAACATAAAAATTAATTATCGGTAAAGTAAAAAAAAGTGTTTGTGAAAAATAATATCCGATCTATGGGTACAAAAGATTCAATATTTTTCCGCGAAAAAAGAAAAGAAGTAGTGGAAATGCCATTGCTGTGTTTGACCTGCCTACAAACACACGAGGGCAATTGCAAATTTTATTAGCACCTTATGTTCTTTTGTAATTATTCAAAAAAATGTTTTGCTTTGTAAATATAAATACACAAATGATCTAGCAGAAACAAACTAGTGAACTAAATGAATTTTTTTCACGAATAAGAGAAATGCGAATAATCAAATAATGACAAGCGCCGTATGATCAATAGCCGGATGAAAGATGTATAAAATACTATAGACACTTGTTTATAAATACATGAAAGTACATTAGTCTAAAACATTTTCAATTCAAAAATTAATCTTAAGAAGTAAAAAACACGTGTGCACAATTTAATCGATTCCTCAAAGATTTTCAAGGCAAATGATGTAATGAGAAAAACTCTCATTTTTGTGAATTTAAAATTAATAAATTTTGAATTTTGCAACTTGCCTCAGTGGATATAGGATTGGATTAGGGCTAATATCATTTTTTTTTTGTATTGTACCATTCAACATTAAACCGAATCAATAAATTTAAATATTAAACAAGAAAAAACTGTTACCTGGAGAATTTAAAGTACCATTAAGATAAGTACTGATGTATAGAGTAATTAATTAAATAATAAACTATTGATCCATGGAATTACAATCAATCAAACAACGCTTTATCAAAATCACACGAAAAGACATTGCCAGCAGATTATTTGTTGATTTGTCATCTAAAAATGACCTTTTATAAAATGAAAAATTAAGAGAATAAGGTATAAAATGACGTGAACTTTTATGAATATAAATCTTGGTATAATTTAGTCATTCATAAATATGTGGAATCGAACCGCATAAAAACAATAATTAATGTCAGATAATCTGAAGTGTATTATTATTTCATGCTGTATGATTCAACAAGAATTCGCTCTTACTTCCTGTAACATTAGCAAATACTAAATTATGCTAAAGATAACCGTATTAATATGTTTATTAATGGATATTATTTTGTATACATCATTATACCAAAATAATGATTAATTGTGACAGGCAGAGCAATATTAACAGAATATCAAGAAAATACCCGTCTATTGTATCTGATGTACGTTCAATGAAATAAGGCAAATCTCTGCCCAACGGAATATTCACACAAGACCGAGTATTACTCTAGATAGGCATAGACTATTGTCCCGTATTTTTAATCGAGGATAAAAGCACTGCAGCATAAAACAAGTAAAGCTCTACGTCGATATATTCATATGTCTCGTCGTAAATTCTGTGTAGTTCGAGTAATCATCAATTTAACGACAGAGATATTCCTTTGTTGCTGCCATTTATTTTGGCAGCATCTGGCGATTCATGCACGTTAAAGAAAATAATAAAAAATTATCCGATTACGAAAAAGTTTTTAACTACTAAAAACATAGTGAAATTACTGTATGAATTACATAACAACCACAAAAATCGCAACAAAATCAGTTTTGCAAAGATTAACCATTACTGGACACTTCGTCGCGTTACTGTCCTTCCACTTCGCGTTTGAATTATTTAAACACTATATGAATCTTATAATACGCGATCTTTTATTAAAATATAAGGTTTAATAGCTAAGTAACTTAACGACAACCTAACAATTCCTTTATCGCATTCAGTGATACATGTCCGATCAGCTCAATGATTCGAACATTTAATTGTCTAATTGACAAAACCTGCAAAAATAAAATTTTCAAGATAATTATATAAGAAATACCTTACCATTGAACATCCAATATACATGGTCTATAGTGTCCTACAGAAGAGAGATAATCTGCTTCCAGTAAAATAGTTGCTAGACGTAGATATCTATAAATTTGGAAACTGATGTCATCATTCGAACTGTAGCACTAAGAACAGCATGAAGTTATTAAAATAAAAGCTTAATTAACCAGTAGTACTAACTGTGTGAGAAATCATTCTACAGCAACATAAATAAATTATTAATCAAAAATAGTTGATCAGATCCTTTCCACAGGGCTTAACTACTTTCTAGTTCAGAATAAAATTATTATCTAATTTGGCATATCGTAAAGGTAATGTAAACAGGTTATGCCAGTAGATGACATACCGTAAAAACATTTATTTCTTTAATATTAAAGGAAACCTTAGAAATTAATAATTAATCAAACTTAACGTGAAAACTATACATTCATGATATATCACATATAATTGTTAAATCTAGAAATTAAAATTTTCTACAGATAAGGATGTACGATTTCTAAACTTCATTTTACCGAATATTTTAATTAATTAATTTAATTTTCATCTCGTTACGAAGATTTTCTATTGATACAAACAAATATCAAATTCTCCAATTTAAATATTATATATAGGTTAGAAAAGACATTACTCCTTTGAGAAAGTCAGTTATGTCTTATCTATTCTTATCAGATAGCACAAATTTATAATTATAACAGATTTTATTATACAATTGTAAATTTAAATTAAAACAGATCAATTATTTAAAAAAATAATCCTTTGAAAGGTATAAGTCCATTTTCATTTCATTTTATGTTTCTCTGTTAAAATTAGGAGGAAAGACGACGGACTGGACGTTATGTTGCTGGAGGAGCAGCACTAGCAATCATTCTTATTGCATTTTACCACGTATTTGCTCGTAGTGCTTCTACTATAACCGGGATTTGTGTGCCGGCTACTATCATGGCGACGTATATTCTTTGTGTACTCTACGCGGCTCGCAGAGATCGTTCACGGGTGGGTC
The DNA here is from genome assembly GCA_018907185.1 of Platyscapa corneri. Lineage (NCBI taxonomy): Eukaryota > Metazoa > Arthropoda > Insecta > Hymenoptera > Agaonidae > Platyscapa > Platyscapa corneri. Next base: position 3,341,252 of record JACCHW010000018.1, on the reverse strand, counting down.
ATCCATTTTATTAACTAATTATGTCTGCAGGAATATTATATTAATTGATACACCAATTAATGGAAAAAATACAATACTATTAAGAACGATTCATTAAATATCTCGAATGTGAAGAAATGAATAATAATTATATTATTATATTTTTATATTCGCAACAAATTTAATAGAAGTTATCGTATCAACCATTTAATAATTAGCAATACATACAGATTGATTATAAGTTTTATAAAAATTAAAATTCTTTTCTTATTGCATAATATATTATTAATTTCATTATATTTCACGTAAATATATTGTTTTGCGTTAAAAATATAGTAGAAATATGTTAACTGAAAATTAAACGTGTATGTTTATTCTCTTATTATATTAGCCAATTTGCTTATTCATATTTTCACTCTGTACAAGAAGTTATCGTTAACATGTCGGTACAAATTTTTTTTGTAACTTATTTTCATAATTTTTTTAATAGAAATATAGTTATTTTATGAATTAAATTTTTTAAATTTAATAAAAATAGAATAAAGTATTTTATATAATTGATACATGTATAAAAAAGATGTTGCAGATATTTATATACTAAAACAGTTTATGTATATAAATGTCACTAAAATTCAATTAAAATAACATTGTCTAAATTACAATTAAGAAAAAATTTTCATTATATACGCATGCTGATACAAGCTTACACTATTTTTATATTTACAACATTTATTATAAAAAAAAATCTATTTATTCATGTATCATGTGATATTATACTACTTGTTTCTAAGTAAGTACTTGTTAAATATCCGATACAATAATACCATTGTTTTGTGTAATAAAAAAATGATTTTCTGCATTAAATCTCATAATAATTATACAAAATAAATTTTATGTATAAAATGCCAACTCGCCCGTTACATGTATAAAATCAAATTTTGTTTTAAGGAATCTTTATATCTAATAGAATCAAAGTAACGCACGATAGTTGCAGTGTTTTCAATGAATAATTCAATAACGATTGAAATATTGAAATCGAAAAGTATATAAAAGTTAAAAAAATACAAATATCTGGTCAGAATGGTTAACGTTAAATTGATGGGAAGTTAATCGACGTTGCGAGATGTCGACTATTAAGCAAATCGATAGCAGACAGACAGCAGGAAGCTTTTTGTGTTTGACCATTAACTGCATTATATACTCAACATTCAGCAATCAGCAAAATGCACTCTATATTTAGAAAGTAGTAATAAGGCTCGATATTCAGCATTCTTGAACGGTGCTTAAATTTAGCTATCAATCTAAATAGGATCACTTATGAAAGGGGAGTGAGTATTATTAAAGAAAGACCTGACAAAAAACGTTAGTTAGAAAATAGTTTTAAAAGCCAATACTCGAGATTCAACAAGAATACTTGACGATCATCGTGAAATCTAATTTTAAACTCATCTTTCTTCATGTCTAACTCTTCGATAAAAAATCATTAATAATAGCTCATACGCTCATAAGCAAAAGCAAAGTTAAATGCTTATTTGACTATAATCCATATATGAAGACAATTATGTTATTAAACGTTATAAGTACGTACTCAGATGTTTGTACAAGCAATGCCAAAGGTATATAATGAAAACAGATATTTCTTGTTGAGCAATATTTGGATTCCAGTTTTTTGTAGCTTAGTAATTCACAAATAATTCAAACATAAGACATTCCTTAAGAATCAGTTTTCAAAGTTAAATCATAATTTGGAACAATAACTTTTAAACAATATTTTTCATCTCTCAAAGTATAATTAAATTTTTAAATATTTACAAATACAATACAATTTCAACGTTTTTTTAATCACGCGTTACCTACTTATAACACATATTTTTTTACTAATAAATGAGCATTTCGTTTTTATTTCAGAGATACAATATATAAAAATCTATAATGTCGATAAATCTATATACAATAGATAGATTTATAAAATAAAAAATTTTAAGCTTAAATCTAAAAAAAAGAAAAGAACTGAACTAAAAAATTTAAATCTAAAAAACAAGTTTCAGCGGGTGTTTGGTTTTAAATAAATTTCATTAACTTAACGTTGAAAGAGAAATTGTAAATAATTATATATTATGAATAATGGCACATAATACCACACAAACTACCTCGTCGACTCATTCAAAATTTCAAAAAAAAAATTGCTAAAAAAGTATACAAAGGGAACACGAAGCCACGTTTACTGTGAGCGGTACCTCTTCCCTCTCCTCTTTCCACGGGTTCATCGTGTGCGATATCATAAATTCCTCGTCAGCCACAAATTCTCGCTTTCTCTGATTCTCAAGCTACTTAACCATACTAAAACCGTGCCCCTATTAGCGCTCGCGATCTGTTTCCGTTGTTCGTGGTATCACCGCCCACGTCCTTTCTCATAATAATCTCGCTCTTTCTTACTTCCTCCCTTTGAAGATCCCCGTATTGCGAATAACGGTTATCACTAAATAAATGATACGAGTACTTCACGTTTTAAGAATAGGAGTGACAGGGTGAGACATCGTACGAAGTACCGAAAGAAATCTGGGAAACGTTTGGTCCAGATATAGGCGAGTTGGATAATACCTTACAGGCCATACTTGGAAGAATAAAGATGTGTGTAAATAACGGATACAAAGGCGCGTATCAAGATAATAAAACAGATAAAACGTACAAAAAGGGTAACAGCTGCGGTTTCACAAATTGTGTTTTGCAAGAAACGGCCTCACTCAGGCACTCGCGCGAATATGTATAAAACAGATTGTAATAGTTTTTTCCTCCATTTAGCTCATGGCAGATTTTTTATATCAAGGAGAGTGAGAAGCGATTATCGAAAAAATTGAGGAATCTCCATGTGCAAAAAAATCAGTAATAACTCGGGCGTGTGGAAGTACATAAAAAATGAAATCAAATTTTTATAAATATAAAAGGAAATCATCCACCTTTAATTATCCACGTTATATAATAATCCACATTTAAATACATCAGATGCGCACAACTGCTCTCAACGATAAATCCCTAAAACCCTGGTGGGCACGACGGGGTGAAAATACAGCGACGATAGAGATGGTATGAGCGACCAGAACGGAGAAAAGTTTGTAAAATGAGCAGATTGATTTATTGATTTTCCACTTTCTTTTCTTAATTATTTTTTATTATGATCTTATTTTCTAATTCTGAATATATTAAATACGAAATCAAGACTTAATTTAATATTGAATTACGATAAAAATATATACGATTACATATTACTGGTTTCTCGCTCCAATAAGGTATTTTAGCAATGTTTTTTCCAATACTTTTATATTTCCTTTACGTGCAAATACTTTTACTCTCTCCATTTTTGCGCTGCCTTCGAAATACAGGCTATAATTTTGAAAAAGAACTCGATTACTCATTTTTTAAATGTTCGACTTTGCTCGAATAAGATGTTTCTGCAAACAATAAAGATGTTTCATAGCTTTTAAAAATTAAATTTATCATATTAAGTAGTTGGAAATTTTTTTAGAGACCATTATAGTTTAGGAAGAATTTCAGAATTTTTTAAATAAAATTTTAGCATCAACAGACTTTTATGATTTAAGCACAACTGATTTTTACTTACAAAAATGCATAAATGTATTTAATCGTCACTTTGTTAGTAATTAATTATTAGTGATTATTCTTCTTTATGTAACATTTGATTTTAAATTAAAAGTTTGTAATCGTAATGTATAAAAAAATGTAACAACAATATAATATATATTATAATTATTCTGTTCCCAATAAATAAAGAGTATAAATATGACACAATAATAATTAATGTAACGAGTTATCAATGAAAAAAATATATTTCATACAACATAAAAAATTTATTTTTGTCATATAAACAATATTATCTGTTTCAACATTGAATTTTTATAAATCACAATTAAAATCAAGGAATAATGATTTGTTATTTATTTCTACACGTGCTATGTACGAATAATATTTTATGTAACGTATTATGACTTTTCAATCTGTCAGTTCCCTAGCGATTCTATTTGGTCACATACGAGTACTTCGCCAATTCATATGTAATATGCAATAAATTGGTTCATAAGAATATTCTTTTTCTTTGCTTGTTATGTAAAGATTGCATGACTAAAGCTTGCGTACGAATAAAATATTTAAAGAAAAAAATATTATACATCAGCAATACTTTTAGAAAAAAACTGAAAGATGCAAAGGAATTAAACAAAAATTGATTAATATTTAAATAATTATACGATACATTTAATAATTATTAATATAAAACTTTGTGTCATCCAATATAATTAAAAAAATAATATTTATTATTTTAAGATTTTTTAACTAATATAATCATTTTAATTATTTTATTAATAATCGTGGTTTATGTAATTTTAAAAATAATTATAAATTTATTCTAAGTATAGCATGAGAATTCTACGTGTGTTATTAAAGAAATTTTATTAACTATAATTTTATATTTTTTATATATTTATTTTAAAAAATGATATCTGATGTTATATTTTATAAATTTTAAAGAAATTATTGGAGAATTTTTATTTAAAAAATAAATGAGTTTTAAAACAATTTTTTTGTTTAACTTTTCACTGTTGTAAAACTAATCTTGTTTAAATAATTAACATACAGTTAAAATATATATAAACTAAATTTATACAAAGTTGTGTAAAAATATAAAAAAGCAAATATTTAATCATATTTTTAACTTTATATTAAAACGTCTGATTTCAGGTAGTGAGACTCGCATCTGCTATGCAAATGATGAAGGTGAATGACAGTTCGAATGCCTGAAATATTACCGAAAGAAGAACTATCATCTTTCGGAAGAGCCTTTGGATATAATATTAAAAATATTAATCATTAGAATACTTACAGTGCTAAGCAAATTATTAAATGGATTAATTTTGTTTTAAGAAAATATATATGCTTTATTTTACATAAATGTAAAAAACGCTTCTTTTCTTTTTCATGTATTTTTTAAAATCATCTTTTAACACTTTTATAAGCTTTTGATAACAAAAGTCCAAAAGAGATATTTTAATATTAATCATATTCGTATAATAATTTATTCATTGTTGTATAAAAGTTATATTAAATGTACGTATTAACTGTTAAGCCCATTAAATATTCATGCAATATATAAACTTTGAAGAGCCAAGACTATATATACTTTACTTTTTCTGAATTTTATATATTGTGAATTTAAATAGTTTATTTTTTGTAGATTTTTATTTATTTTTCTAATTCTTAATTCTTCTTATTTAATAAAGGGTTGTATTAAAAAGAAATTTATACGAATATTTAATGATTTTAATTTTATTTTTAAAAGAATCTGTTTTATTTTCAACTAAGCATACAATATTAATAGCTTATTGTTAAGATAATATATACAATGATTTTCTAAGTAATATAGTAGCAGTAATATAAAATCAAATGAATTTTTAATTTTAAAATTGAGCATTGAATATTGAAAATAATATGTAATTTTATCACAAGTAATTATTAATCGATGAATGAATGAATCCATTCATCGTTATAACATTTATTTTAAAAATGTTGATGAATAATCTTGTAGCTCTTAATTTAGAGTTTCTTGTGTGTTGCACAATATAATTAAATAAATAGAAAGTTTAATTATTTTCATCGACTTTATTTGTTTATAAATCAAAAGCCGAGAGATAAGTTTTTACACGTTTTTACCCAAAAGCAGGATTAGTAAGATACCGAAGCAAAATATCAATAATATGTATTATATTTGCTATAACGATTTCCGGTTCGAGTTTTTTTCCTCATTAGGAAAACTAGTGAATTTTATACCGAGCATGAAACCCGTCTTAAACTCGAAATTTCTATTTTTTAAGATCATCACATCCAGGCGTAACGAGAACGTAAAGTAAAGCAACTTTGCGAAATATTTTTCGCAAAATATGAGATACGAGTAAGAGTCGATGAAATCCTCATAAAAATCTCCTCAAATTGCCGAAGACGGATAAAATGTGATCGAGGTACCGATGCACTCGATCCGCATGTCTAAAACCTCAACCTCCTTTACCGATAGTTCCCATGGATTTCTGAGAGCAAGTAGCAGAGGAGCTCAAAAAACACCGACGGAAGAACTTGTCATTGGTTCACGATCGATTGAGCGAAGTTCGCGCGCACCACGTCCTCCTTTCTCGCGCATCTCGAGGCGTAATCAGCTTGCGCGCAATACGCGAAAACGATCGGGTCGAGGGCGGGAGACGGATTACGAGCGAACTCCAGAACGCCTGGGATTATCGATCGACGATGACGCGACGCTAATATTTTTGGGGACAGTGCGGATACTCATTTCATTGCTGCTCATGCTCAATGCGAAGCCTCTTCCTTGATCCTGTTGCTTTTCGTGGCACTTACTCAAGCACGAGTTGTAAACCGATACTTGCGATCGGTCCATGTGAAGTATGAGTGATTGCGTCTATCCACAGACTCTATCTTTTCGACGCGGCAAAGAAAAGCTTATTGATGCTTTCGCTATCTTCTGTCACGCTTGATGTCATAAAATCGCCTGGGAGAGTTCTATTCGCACCGCTTGCTCTTTTTTATTGCGTGCTATTGGATTATACGTTGCAACAGTTATTTTTAACAGCTGTCCAATTCGAATCTGCATAAACTAACAAACACAATGCGCTTGATAATCAAATCCCTTCTTGAGGCTTGTAAAAATCGCGACGGTCACAGGTTAAATGGCAGAAAAATTTTGAACGAACAATGAGCTCTTCGATATTGAATTATGAGATTAAGCAATTGTGCAAAGACTATTTTTCGATGACGTTTCGTTTCACATTAAATATCGTAATTTTAACGGTAAATTAATTTCCGTATTTTAATTGGATGCAAAGTCAGCTAAATATATCGGATAGAATTCAATTCAATGCGAATTAAAATAAACAATTTTACTATTTAAAATTATTTTTATCGGTATTTTCAAAGCACATCGTTTAATAATGAGTCGAAAATCTGTAATATAATTATAATTCTTCTATATAGATATAAGAGTACAATATTTTCTAACATCAAATACAGGTAAAAAACTTAAGGATCTGCTAAATCATAATGCACTTGATCAAATTTTTAAATACTATAAAATCTATAATTTCTCTTAAATATATGTTTAAACTTATATTTAATAGCATTATTTATTTTATAATTCTATGCAAATAAATAAAATTTTTAAATTTTATTGGGAAATATAAACTTCTTGGGGTATGTATACATGTATATCACATTTCTGTAAGATAACCAACGAAAGAATATTGGAAAAGTATATTTTTATTTAGATACGTTTAAATATTTCACAAAATTTCTATAAAATATTATAATAGCCTATTTTGTCAATAATAGCAATATACTTATAAAATTCATTTGGTTTTATATTTCAAAACAAAAAAATAAAATTCATAAGTTTATAACATAACTAGACATTGAAAAGTTAAAAAAACTAGATATTAAAAATTGAAAAGAATTGATAAAGTTTTTTATATTTTTATAAGAAATAATTTTAAATTTTTATAAAAAAAAATTTTGTACAACATACACATATATATAATTTATTAAAGCAATGAAAAAGCGGAAAATTATATCGACTTAAAGAATTGAGAAATGAAATTTACATAAAAATATAAAATTTTATTCTATGTAAATAAATATAAATATAAATGTACGAAAAAGATTTTGTATCAGTTTACAATGTTACGTATGAGTATCCATGTACAGACGAGCATCGCGTTTGGTGATTCAAACTCTTACTTGCATCTCATGGTCAGATCATATGGTCGAGAATACTGGCGAGGATTCGGAAGGTGATTTTAATGAGAATATTTAAAATTATAGCGACAAATAGCTACAGTATCTAAAAAAAGGCTGAAAACCGTTTGATCTCGAATGTGTTATTTTTATAACGTTTCTATTCTGGTATTCGAGTAGTTTTCCCTGTTGATCCTACCATTCTATATTTGTCTAATGACTTGATATTACTAATGCCTTCATCGATTCCGAAATTCTATCGTTAGCAAATAAATTAATCTGTTGCCTATAATTCGTGGTACATCACTTGATTATCAGTGTCCTGCCTTGCGTAAAGAATTCGCAGGTGCTTTGTACAGTACCGAATTTGTACAACGACGTCATAAGTCAACGGACATAGAACAAGGATATTTTAGAGAACACACAGTAAATTTTATGATTTTTCAAAAAATATGTTACAAATAATTAAACATTTTAAATTATGAAAATAAAATAAAAATAAGTTTATAAAAAATTATTAATACGATTAGTACAATTAGAATGATTTTCAACGTAATTATATTTCTTAAGTATCAGTTATCATCTCACTTAAAATGTAGGTCACCCAAAAAATGTATTTTTTTTTTTGTAAAAATTATAATATACACGAGTAAGTTTAATAAGCAGCAGTAAATTCATTAGTAATTTTTAATTTAAGTGAATAATATAAAAGTATGAGTTTATGAAGTAACAAAACCTATTTATTGTTCTTTAAAAAATAATACATAATTTTATATTAATAAAAAAATTTTAAATTAAAACTTATTCAACGAGAAAGAAATAGATATCACTGAAAAACATTTATAAATCATAAAATATCTAAATCACAACTTTTCATTATATTTCACACTGAAGATAATTACTAAGCATGCGTAGAAAAATATTTGTATCGATGAATATCGTAGAAATAATAATAAATCAGTTCAAGTAATTTATTGGATCCATAAAATTTTGTATCAATACATTTTATTTTCATTTAAAATCATACTTGCCTGCGTGCCTGTACATAATAAAATGCTAAATAGTATAACTTTTAATCCTAAAGAAAAGAATATTATTTGATTCACACGAATAATAATAAGATATACAAATTGAAACTTTCTCCAATTACTTGCAAAATCTATATAAAACAATTTTATTATAGAAATGAAGCATTATTATTAAATGTTTGTAAAAATTAATGCATTGATAATTTCAGGCATTATTTAAAACTAAATTATGATTATTTTTGTTAAAATATCACTTAATTATCTTATTTCTTAACTTTATATTGCCTTACGAAACGACGAGTTTTATTTATGCACAAAGATATAAATAAAAATTATGAAGTAAAAATAATGATCCGAAAATTGATAAAATATAATTAAGTAGCAAACAAAAGAGAATGTCGCTTGAGCTTGAAATTATTGATATTTTACAGATAATGAACATTGCTTAGTGACCTAGACTATCAACCCGATTTAGATTGTCGTCAAACCAATCTATATCCACATATATGTAAATAAGTACCCATAATATGCTATATTATTAAAAGCAAATTTTATGTTTTAGTTTTTATTAATAAAAAAAATCATAATATAAGATGGTGTAGTTACATAAAATGAGAAAAATTTTATACACAATTGACGAGTTGTATCGTATAATATTTTTCAATCTGTTTATATGAAATGTGAAGAGCCACCATAGTCAAGAAAAAAACCAATAGAAAAGCGAAACAGAAATGTAAAAATGTACAACTTCAGAAATTGGTTTCATTTTATCGGTTGCATTCACGTGAGTTGATAAACAGAATGTAAACTATAGAACTTCCAGCAATGGTATGTGCTTTTTACATGCCTTCGTGCTCTGTTCCATTTTTCCATGACATTCGTACAATAATGTTTGTGGTATCTCAATAACCTATTCACATCACGTATAAATTTTCGTTCTTACATTTTTCCAACGAATAAAATAATAAGACATATAAAACGTATAAAAGAACTAAATAAACTGAATAATATAATAAAATATAAGAAAGCGAATGACAGGTTTTTTAAAATTTTACATAGAAATAAATATAAAGATGTACGTTTAGATTTGGATATTATTTTTAAATTATATCTGATAAATTAAGATTTCTCGTTCAAACTGAATTTTGCATTGATCCAATAGATTATTATACATTCAATCATTAACATTGTAGGTGATTGAAGGCGTAGAATGTAAAAACTTTTATCAATAGGCCACTTTAATGTTTAATGTATGACACAATATGATTGTAAACATTAAAATCAATGCACTTGCATTTAAAATTATTCTTGTATTATAAAATATATTACAGGGTGTTATTAAAGGATAAATAAATATCAGTTTTAATATTTGCCAAAGAAATTTAATTTATTTATACAAGTTGTCTGTCGGGTTAAATCTGACTCGCGTCTCTTCCACCAACAACGAACTAAATCTGATTGTTTACGTCTAGTCGGTGATCGCTCTGTTTTCCCAGAAACCCCCTCCCCTGTACAGAAAATATCTACAATATCAATATTATGCTAACATTTTTTGCAGCTATTCTATTCAGCTATTATATTCTCATCTAAATGTATTCTCATTTATAGTATTCAATATTCTTGAACATTTTTTTTTTTTAACATATTGCCTTTAATTTAAGAATTTCCTCATTATGGTTTCCTTTATTCTTGAAAAAAATTTCAGATAATGTTATATTCAATTCATTAAAAGATTATTTTAATTTTAAAACTTTACAATTAATTAAAGTATTTCGAATTTCCTTTCTTCAGATTTTGGTGCACAATTTAAAGCGTAAACAAAATTTCAATTGAAATTGCATCGATATTCAATATTATTATTTAACAAAACATTGGTTTTGAATAAAAAAACTCCATGACATAAAACTTTGCTAAATGATAAAAGTTGAAAAAAACAATTTAGAACTTTTGTACAATATACAAATATAGTTCACTATGATAGTATATAATAAAATAGTAATAAACTTCGTACATTAATTAAAAGTGATACAATAAAAATAATTGATAATAATAAAAACGAAAAATCTGTATTGAAATCACAATATAAATATGGATATAATTAGGTAAAACTAAGTTATTTATTAATTCTAAATACAATTAGGTTAAACTACATTATTTATTAATTCATTAATTTTACGAAATGTCTAGTAATTTTTTCATTTTTTACACAGAGAACATTATTTGCTTGCTTGATATAAATGACACTTTTATTAAAGATTTTTTTTAGAAGAACTTCGCTATTTATTTAATTTCCCAGATCTGCATGTAGCCAACCTAGTTTTTTCTCAGCATTTCCTTGAAGGCAGATGCTGTTTTGTATACGTGTCTCAATATTTTCTTGTGTACGAATGCGAGATCAAATTCTCTTCAAGTCATATTAATCACTTAGACTGGTCGCATGATTATTTTCATGGGATCTATTTAATAAACCGTAGAGTAATTTCTCATTAGGTGCAAATTTGGATCTTCCACCGTCATAGGCATGCCAGTTGCGCAGAACATTAAATTGGAATGATGGAACTAATTTCTTGAATTCTATTTTACGAATAACACCGATTTCTATCTCATTTAAAGAAAGATTAATTCTACAATAACTATATTCGATATTTTTCTATGTTATTTATTAATTCATTAATTTCATGAAATGTGTAGTAATTTTTTCAGTTTTTACACAGAGAACATTATTTGCTTGCTTGAGAAAAAATTTGCATCTTCAATGTGTTTGTTTTTATGTGAAATTATTTTTTGTTATTAATAAATCCTCATATTAAATTGTAGCTTAAAATTCTACAAGTATATTGGATATATTTTTTTTAATAATTAAAAATCATTGCTATAAAAATATTAATTACACTGTTATAATTTTTTTTAAAGAATTATTTTATAATTTATAATATATATCAAGATCATAGATTAAAAATAAAAATAATTTTTGATGATATGTAACAGAGTAATGATAACCGAAAATATTTTATTATTACTTATAAATTTGTGCAAAATATAGTAAAGAATAATTTGACTGATTATGTGCGTGCATGAGCGAATGGAAGAGAGAGAGAGAGAGAGAGAGAGAGAGAGAGAGAGAGAGAGAATTTGATAATTAAATTTGTACTTAAATGAAGTTTTTAAAGTATGAATTATTAGATTCATATGATTTGTGTTATTTTTCAATTATGCATAAGAAAATATAAATTTTTTAAATTTAATACTACATCAAATTAATTTCTACATTTTGATGTTTCATGTATACCTAAGTAATTGTTTAATAAAAGTGTAGTCGAATATATTAATAATTATAAATTTACTTTTGATTTAAATATAAATTGTTTTCTTGTAATGAAAAAATTTGTTTCATACTAACTTTCATATACACATTAAAAATAAATTAATTTTATTCACTTCTAAGCCATCCGGTTTATCCATACTAAAAATTTGTACGTTACAGAGATTGAAGCTCCAATTAGAATTGCTTTTTAATATAATAATTCTGATACTCCAGTGATTATAATAGAATTTATAAAATATTTTTTAAACTAAAGTACTTTTTTTAGTTAAAGAAGATACGTTTTTATTGGTTATTTTTCTGTTTTTAAAATATTGACAACTAATCTAATCATCTAAAGCAATTTAAAACACTTGAGTAAATACTCAAGAATATTTATAATATAAATTATTCTAAGAAGTCTCAAATGTTTTTACTTACAAATACGAAATGTCAAATTTACTAATAAATACGCACAATATTTTTTATAATTTAAACGATTACGAAAGGAATCATTCTTGGTAAGTATCACAATAATGTGTTCAATCAAAATAGCCAGAACAAATATTATGAATGTCTATTTTAAGAGAGTTAGCATACTTGAGACTAAAAGTTCTTACAATTTCACACATACATAAAATTTGTATTTATTTCATATATCCACGCCCAGTTAAAAATATTTTAAAATACTCGTATCTATATAAGAGTACAACATAAAAATAAAAAACAATTCGTAAAAGCTATACTATTAATAATTAAACTTATAATCTTGATTAATACAAAATAATTAAACAATCTTTGAAAGAATATAACATTTTGTCAATATTCTAAAATGACTGCAATTTTACAGGAATTTTGTCATATGTTATAAATGTGTACATACCGTATATAATATAAGATATGAGTAGAGCAAAGAGAAACAGATACGTGAAAAATATTAATAGATGGAATGAGACTCAATTTGGTCATAGAAAAGAAAAAAGACAATTGATATAATATACGTATAAAAAATTATACTAAAAGCAGAAAAAATGGAATATTTTTGCATATTTTGCACATCTTAAGTCTGCTTTTAATAAAACAAGTAAAATATAAATATGGAAATGTATGTAAAAAGCAATAGTAGGTAAATATTAAATAGATTGTCTTAAAAAATTATACAATGAATCTAGGACAAAAGTGAGAATCAATTATATTATAATAGGAGAAATAAAAAGAAAGTTGCACGAGACAAGTATACCCTTATTTTCATTCAACCTATCACTTGCAGACTCGAAGGAAGAAATGACTAAATTACAAGAAGCTGGATTATGTATTAAAAAAAAGAATGAGAATAATAGTGTGTACGCCTGATATAGTAATGATAGAAAAAATTTGAAATATATCAAAAATGTGTTTAAATATTTACATAAATATTTTTAAATGCAAAATCTAGAATTGAAAGTAGAAAAATCAAGATTGTATGTTTTCGAAAAGTGGGAAAGGATAAAAAATAAAAATTATTATTAGAAAATTTAGAATTTAAAAACACTAAAGATATCCTTATTTATATTTAAAAATAAATAAAGAAAAAGACGAACTTATAAAGTATCTAATAAAAATTATAGTTCTGTGTATATTTATTAAAGTAAAAATGAGATTGACAGAAACACATTGAACTACTTAATACTGTTATGAATGACAAAAGACAAATAAAAATAAAAACAGCAAAAAGAACAATAAATTTTTAATTTAAATTCAGAGATAAGAAAAACTATTGAAAGAATAAATAAGAATGTGAAGGAGCGAAGCGAAAGAAAAAGAAAAAGATGGCCAGGAATAAAAAAATAAAAGGGAAACATATGAAACATAACAAGAACAAGATTCTGATAGAATATTAGATGGCTCATAGATATTGGAAAGAAAAATACCGGAGATAAAGAGTTTCCTAAAAATGTATATATGATTAACAAAGATCAAAAAATTGAAAAATAATAAGAAATTAAAAAAAATCGAGATGTACTAATGAGATTAAAGAAATATTAATGGAAAGAGTAAAAGAAAAAAATATACGTATAAAAATTCAAAAGAAGAAATAAAAAGTAATCTAATAAAAATTTTGGTATTGTTTAAAATAGAAAATAAATCACGAAAAAATAGATTTCGGGAAAGTAATAGAGAAAATGTACGTAGAATGTAGAGTAAATAAAAAGAATGGAAATATAACTGTTGATCGCGTACTGTGGGTTATTGGGAAATGGAACAGGTGAACGAATAACAAGTGTTTCTCTTTCTATAACTTTATATTTTAAATGATCGACACTATATAATCAAAGGTTCACACAGGTTTTTACGTTGCTAGTTCCGCAACTATCGGAAAAGCAAAAGCTGCTCGACGCCTGTTACATCGGGTTTTTAACAACTTTTCTTTCTCTCTCCCCCCTCTCCTTTTCTCTCTCTCTCTCTCTCTCTCTCTCTGCTCCTGTACATTAATATTTACTAAATTTTTGCTGCTCCCCGTGTGTTCGTATTGCTTTAATCTAGGCAATACAAAAACCGTCACGTTTCGAACCTTCCGGCGTGGCACGAGTTTAATTGTCGTTGCTTGCAGCAAAAACCCTTAAAAATATTTTTACGACTTTTATAATTTTTAATTGCCAATTGCGGTTCGCGTCTTCGCCTTCTTCGAGATAATCCTCTTCGCCGACGGATTATTATCGCGCACCCCCTCGGCCGGGGTCAGTTGTCTCCGCGCTAGAGGGTTCATAGCGCTGGCTTCGTCTTTCTCGCTTCGGACGCAAATTAACATATTTCAAGAGCGGCTTTTAGGGAAAGGAGTCAAAAAAGACTTATCAGTTGACGTTTGTTTTCAAGGAGTTTTTCCTCTTCTTTGTCCGACTGAAATAATATTTATATAAATTTTTTTTATCAATACATATAGTCGAATTGTGTGATTCATTGAATTTATTTTAAAGTGAATATCTCAATCAAAGTTTTTTCTCTCTATTAAAAGAAACATAGTTTCGTTAAAATTTTTAAGATAAAACTAGAAAACTTTCAAAATATAATGTTTTACTTTAATTTTAATCTTAACTTTGACTTTGCAGTAAAATTTTAAGATTATAACGTATTAATGCATGTTTGAATATAATACTTTATTGAATTTATTAGTTTACGTTGATGTTACATTTTTATTATTAATTAAATGCCTGTGATTTTTTTAACTAAGCTTTCATAAATTCTATCGAATTTTGTTTTTTAATTTGTATTTTTACATTATTTAACACGTTTAATTATTTCCTTTTTTTTCTTTAAAATGTAGTGTTTTATATTCTAAATAGAGCTAATATTTTCATCCTTTTTTTCTTTTTTCTTTTAAACTTTTATATGTACATGTAAGTTTTATTCGTAGAAGTTTTACTTGCGTATTATGTAAAAATAAGTATTTATTTATCAATTGAATTTTGAAGTCTACAAATATGAAAGTATGTTAATATTGAAGGTAACTAAGTAACTCATTTTGTGGAAATCTTAGCCTATCATAAATTATAGTTGGTTCGTGAAGATAAAGCTTGACCAAACTTTGTCGTATCATAATTTAACAATGGACGTGTTCCTGCATTTGTGTCTTCTTCATTTGACGGTTAAAATTATATGTTTTTACAAAACTATTTAATATTTAATTTAAACTATTTTTTATCTGATCTGGCCATAAAAAGAAATTAATTATACATTTTCCTCTAATAATAATTGAGAATTAAATATTATATTAAATTTCAGTCTATTACATTTATAAAATGCGTATATTCTACGAATTCATAATTTAGAAATTTAAGGGACATTTAAGAAGAAATTCTAGTACATTATATGTTTATTTTTTAACCACATATCTGCAAACTGTATCTAAATTTTCTTTTTGTAACGACAAGTATATCTTTGTTTTGATTTATTCTTTTCAATACTGCAACTGTTGTCGAAATTGTATACCTCAATTCCTTTATTTTCCTGCTATTTTGCAATTTTCTGATCTATTTAAATTATATTTACGCTTTTAAAAAACTGCTCAACTCTTGCATTTATTTTTCCAATATCTATGATGCATCCGAGTATGTTTCCATTTTGCTTAACCATTTCCTTTATTTTTTCTGCTTCTTTCACTTTTTTTATTCTCATTCTTATTTATTTTTTCAATGAATTATATATTTTTTGTTCTAATTTTAAATTGAAAGTTTGTCCGTATTTTTTCTGTTTTAATTTCTACTCTATTCTATTCGCTTTTATATTATTTCGTAGTCACATGTGTTTCTCTCAAATCTCAGTGTTTAAAACATTTGTATACGTTATTATATATATAGTTATTCTCCTCAGAAAATTTTTTTTTATATCTCTCTATCTTTTCATATCTTTGTTAATCTAAAATTTATGCACTATAGATTATTTCACTTTCTATATGCGAAAAGTTTTATCCTTTGCTAACAATATTTAAAAAAACTGTGATCCACATTAATTATGATATTATTTATTTTTGTTACTGTATTTTTATGTTCATTTATAAGTTGTCGTTATTTTCTTTAAACATATTATAAATATGCATATAATTTAGTGTCTTTTAATTTATTTTCTTTTCAATAGAAATAAAAATATTCAATATAATCTAACTCCTTGTAGTTTAATTATTTCTTCCTCTAAATCTGCAAGTGATTGTTGAAGGAAATCGAGCTAGAGGGTATACTTGTCTCTGACGTTTTACATTTTATATTTCTGTTATTATAATGTACTTGATTTTAACTTTGTCCAAGTTTGTCAGTATAATTTTTAACATTTATTATTAAATATTAAACACTAATTATTTAAATACGTATTTTCTTGAAACTAGTCTTTGATTTTGCAAAACATACAAAAACTTTTTTTTTATTTCTATTTCTGTATGTATTCCATCTTTCAACACATACAATGTATAATTGTTCTTTTTCTTTTTTAGAACTTGATCGAATCGTACTATATTTACGGTCATTTTCAATGTATGTATCTATTTTTCTATTCCGTATTTCTGCATTTATCTTATAAGTAATTGATGCAATGAAGTATCAAGAAGGTATCAAGTACTGATTCCTTCTTCAATGAAGTATTTACCTTATTCTTAATTATATACTTCTTTTTCTCTTCAAATTTTTATATTTATTTTGAAACATCAATTTCTCTTAATTTTTGTTATGTTTTTGAATCGTATTCTTATTTTTTAACTTTTATTGTTTAAAAAATATTTTTACTTTACACATATATTGTACTTTTTATATTTGTAACTTTCTTAACTCATTTTTCTTAAATCTCTAAAATGTTTCTTTTATTATTTCTCTAAATATTTCTCGAATATATTTCAAGCAACCTTCTGTCTATACATTTTTTACCACTTTTATACTTTTGTTTATTTATTTAATCGATAAAAATTCTTTTTTTGTATAATTTTTTGTTTCGTTTATCTTACTTTATATTTTATTAATTTTCTTAACTGTCTCTAAATTTTTTCTTGTCTTTCAAAATTCTAAATCGTATTTCTGTTCTTTGTCTAATTAATTAAAAAAAAATTTTTTTATTACAGTCTCATTCGTTAAATTTTAAAGTTCTCCTTAGGTTCCCTATACACAATTTTTCTTTATTTATTCAGACTATGTTTCATACCTTTTTAATGGGCTTATTATCTCTTATTGTATAATCTGTACGTTCTTTTCTCTTCTGCTAACTAGTCTTGTTAACTCGCTAATAATTTCATTCCATGCTTACTTTTTCTCCTTCCTTCTTTGCATATCCATATTATTTTCTTGTACATTTTCTGCTCTGTTATATTTAATTTATGAGGTTTCTAATTTATTAATCCAAATTTGTTGTTGATCTGTTTTTATCACTTCTATTTCTTACAAATATATGTCTCTTTTTTCTATTTTTTCTCTTCACACGTGGTTTGACAAACCAATGTTATGCCAATAATTTAGCCTGTAATTCTTTAATTTTCTCTCTCCCTTAGCACTCATTCCTGGATAATTTCCGCGTCTTCGCTATTTTGTATTTTGTTTTCATACTTGTTGTTCTTTTTGCTGCTTTGGTTTTTCTCCTAATATACAATTTTTATATTTTTTCTGAACCTTTTCAGTTTTTTAGCAGCTTTTCTATACTCAAATTTCAGCTCCAAATCGTAACATTTTCTATCAGCGCATCAAATATTTTCACGTTTCTTCTATGGTTTCTCTATACTCTATACTTTATACTTTCCCTAAAACTATATTCGCACTTTTGGCTATAAATTTGGTGCGTTGTTTGTTGTTATTTTCACTAATCTGCATTCTAAATATTTAAAAATGACTCTCTAAATTCGCTACTTTTCTACCAGACCTAAGTTTTATCCATTTTCCTTCTTTTTCCTCAGCTTCATTATTCTTGTTTTTTTGTTATTTAGTTCTAAGTTTTTTCTTTCCAGGTAGTTTCCGAAAATTCTGAACGGCTCCTTTAAATTTTCCACACAATTTTTCAAGATTACTGTCACATATGTGTATTTCAGTGATCTGCTCTTCTTTTTCCTATTTTTATATCTAAGCTTAAAATATTTTCCGTTCCTCGTCTAAACCTATTATTGCAATATTAAAAATATACGATTAGAATTCTATTCTTACTTCTCTTTTTGTTTTTATTCTTCGGATAATCTCCTTTTCTATTATTATTTTAGCTTTTAGCTCTTTAAATATGCAATGATTTATCCACTGATAACATGAACACTGCGTTTACTTCGGTAGAAAAGGCGAAGATCACTCTTCACAACTTTTTTCACGCTATGCAACGGAAAGTCCGAATATGTGCACAACGTAGTATGATTTTCAATTTTTTTGTTCAATAAAGTTTATTTTTTCATATTTTTAATGATCCGATATATTTTGAAGCAAAAAATTGAAAAAAAATGAAACAAGCTTTTGTTTCTTGGAGTTTAGCTTGAAATTCTTCTTTTTCAAGATAATATAAAGATAAATATACAAATAAATAATTTTTCAATCAAATTACTTTAGCGTATTATTTCTAGATTTTAGTTATTTATATATAAATAGCTATTATTTAAATATATTTATATACAAATCTGATACATCGTACATTATGTATGTGGCACTAGTAAAAACAAGTACTAAGTTTTATTTAAAATTAACAAATAATTTAAAACAAATTAGCTTCAGGTTAGACTAGCAATAGATCTGTATATTAAATCTTATTAAATCTCTTCTGTCTAATCTTGTAGTTGGGATCATAGAATTATTTTAATCAATTTAGATAGTCATTATCAATTTTTTTAGGTAATCAATTTTATGTTGTACTAGTTTCTTAAATTTTTTCCATTCTCAAAGCAGGAAGTCTACCTTCTTACTATTGACTTTAATATTTATAATTAAAGGCATAGTGTTAATTGCGTGATTACTACGTTTTTATCTGGAAATAATCTAATAGCATGAGCAAATGATTTTCTGCCTTTCAAAATAGTCTCGTTATAATTATATAAAACTATGTTTAATAAATAATTCTTCTTTTATTTTATCTATGCGAATATATCTAAATATACATATATGCATAGAAATAATGATAGTAATCACATTTAACATGGATTTATTGATTAAAAAATTATACTTCGGGGTATTTAAAAAAATATACGCTTAAGCAATAATTAGGACATTTTAAAGTAATTTTTGTTAATAAATTATTATGAATTACTGCAAGAAATATAAGTTATTCAGACAAATTTATATTTAACCTTAAATTTAAGATCAAATATTTAAAATTATTTAATACATTAGTCATAGCAAAGCCTAATATATTTACTACGCATTATGAACATTTATAGATATATTAAATATTTAGGATGATTCACGTAATTTTTAACGATAATTAATTATTATTAATCACATACTAAATTTGGATTTAATATTTTCTCTGTCACTAGGTAAAAATTCAATGTTCATTATATGCTTTTAGAATATTTCTATTCATCAATCCACAAATGTATTTTGAATCTGTTTAAAAATTATAAAAAGTCATGGTAAGTATTAAACTGATTGTAAACATGGTAATTGAAATTATTCTATTGAATTGACAAATATTATATAGTAATAAAATTTAAAACTAATTATTATATTTACAGTGTTTATAAAATTGTATGTTTAAGTATCGATTACATTTTTTATATTATTTTGTGGAAAAATACTTTATGGATGCCAGATAATAACAAATTTGAATTTAATAACTTTTTGGACAGAGAAATTGGTCAACTCGAGAATTTTTAAATATTATGTAAGGATTAACGATGGATGAGCTTATTTGTTGAGGCTGAGGCTGCTTTCAAATTTAGATCAAAACTTCGACTAGTCCATGTTTCTTTTTATTCTTGTAATAGGTTTAACCTAATATAATAACCCAGATTTTATTGTCTTGGCGATATTAGTCAAATTGTAATTATGATTCTATATAATTTATTCTATTTTACATATTTATTCATTTTACATATTTATTACACGAATGAACATTCGTTCGAGCATAGCACGCAACGAGTTACATACATTAACGCGTGAGCCGGGAACATATTTAAAGTTTTTAACGTTAACTATATTTTTTATAAGTAATTTGTTGATTTTATCATAACATATGATGATAAGAATTACCTTCATTATCCAATACGACTTTACAATATATATATATAAATAAAGCAGATAATTCCATGTTCTCTTAATTTTTTACTGTCATTTCTAAATACTAAAATTAAGATAATGATTTAGGTTTAAATTTAAAAAATCAGTGGATATAAATTGTTATTAAATTTTATATTTAAAATAATAGAATTAGTTTGTTAAATTTATCAATAACATAATTAAACTTATTTATTACAGGTATTTATGAATGGATAATAAAAGGCAAGGAAGAATCATCTAATAAAATTATTTTATTTTATTTTATAGAAAACTCGCAATCCGGATGACGACGAGTCAAGTGTAACTCATCTCTTCTACATATTTCAACCACTTTCCGTTGTGTATGACTGGTCATCACTGGCCTTGTTTTCCCAGAAGCTTCTCCTCTAACAAAATACCAACAATATATACATACACATAAAGGTATACGTAAGAGTATTAACAATAATAATAATTTTATTATTTTATTTACGAACAATGTATACATTGTTATTTACATATCTGTACGTTCGCTACTCTCATTTACATATTTTTACATACATTCATATTACTTGATATTATATATTTTTATATTTATATATATTTTATTTCTTTATTTATTCTTTTCTTCTTCCTTCTTTAGTCGTTTCTCCAATGCCTTTCTTTCATTCTGCTGCTTTCTTCCCTCTGTGCTCCAATGAATCTTATACTGTATATTTATATCTTTCTTATCATCTTTCATAATATTTTCTCACTTGATTGCTTTAGACCCAGTGACTTTGTGTATAAGTGTATAAATTTACAATTCTAATTTACTACAAATATGGAAAGTTTTTTCCAACTTACAGTGCACTTGTACTTACGATATCCCGAAAATTTATTGAAGCACAGGTGACAGACCAGTTCAATAACAGCCGTTACTTTAACACCCATGATCAGTTGAAGGAATTTCACGTTACAGTTTAATTTCATTTTCACACCAAATGAATCTACGTAGAAAGCAAATCTCATTTTAAAACGAAATTATGTAATGATAATAAATGAATTTATTGATATTAAATTGTACAATTTTTATTTAAAAATAATGTGGTTTAAATACATAAAATCTAAGAAAATTTTAATATTAATTTCAAAAAATATATACATTAATTATTTTTTTACTTTTATTAAAGAAAAAATTAAACAATGGATTTTATTATTATTTAAAATATTACCTATTTGATTCTTATTCCAAAAATATTGATTGAATATTGCTTAAACTGTGTATTGTACTAATAGCAAACAACAAATTAAAAATCATGTTTTTCGTATTTAATCGAAAAGTAAACCTTTTTTTTCGTTAGCCCAATACTTTTAATCAAGTTTCTCTGCTTGTCTTCGTCATTGGTTATTTCTACTTTTATTGATTAGTTTAAGTCTTAATCAGCGAAGAAATGTTTGAGCTGCCAACTAATTTAGATTCTCACACGTATTATAGGGATTCGTTTCGATGCTTTAATTGTTACACACAATCTCACAAGTATAATTTTTTATAACACATTATTTTATCATTGATGTTACTATCATCGACTTCATTCTTCTCCAAAAGCTGATATTTATTTAAAATCTTTATTCGCAAACTTCTTTTGATATATCAAAAAAAAAAGGAGCACAGAGCACAAGTTGTCATTTAATAAAAAAATTTTTTTTACTATGACAATATAAGAATTGCATCTATATAAAAGATTATGATTAATTTAATTTACGAATGAACGCCACAAATATGTAAATTAAAAAAAAAAGATTTAAATAAAAAATTTTCAGTATCATTTTTATTTTTATTATGAAAGAAAATTTGATCTTTCTGCTAAATAGTTGAATTATTTTTTATTACAAATTATAAAAGATAATTTATTTAAACTCCAAATGTGTTTTTTCGATTATTTCAAATGTGTTATAAATATTATTTTACAATAATTCCTTTTGTCTTGTACTAACAATTTAGTGTGCATAAGTAACTTTGATATTAATGTGTCACAATATTGAAGATTTTAATATTGAATGATTATAATATTAGTAGATGATCAATTTCTATTAATTTACATGAATTTTTACTTAGTACTTTATTATTGTGAAAAAAATTGGATATTCATTAGTTATAATTAGTTGTAAACATTGAGCAGGAATCTATAGAATTAACTAAGACTTAAAAGTAATTCTTAAGATGTATTAAGTTTCATCTACAGAATATATTTTAACATTTTTTTGATAAAAAAAATGATTTCTAAGAAACTGCTGTGAATATGTATACAAAACGATATATACGGCCAACGACATTTTATCGCAACGACATAAGGTATATAGCAGCATTTCCTCTGGATCAATAATCTCGACACACGGAAATTGCGGTATGCCAACTATTTACGCATAAACTGCTGCTACTGCTATCGCTTCTACCGCTGAGCCTTCACACACGTTTCGTGTTTTATTGTGCGCGCGCCTTGAACTCTTGAACTTTTTGATATCTTCTCTTATAGAGATTTTTGTACGAGAAAATAGTCACATCGCTTTTTGAATCTTGACGTTTCCTATTCTTATACACAATGACACGAATTAAAAGAATTCCACTATGAATTGCCTACTATTAAAGCTGAAACATTCTTTGAAATAATCCAGATTTCTAGTTATATCGTTATTTTTAATAAAAGACCTAAAACATATTAATAAAAAACTAATATAAAGTAATGTGAAAGAGAATTAGAACCTGTGCTTTTTTTTATTTCTATGTATAAAAATATCTAGTTATTACTAAAATGAGCTTATATAAAATGTAGATTCACAAAGTTTTATTGAAAACAATAAAAAATATTACGTGTTCTTTAAAAGTGTAAGATATTAAAACATTTCCATTGTTATATATTATCTAAGAAATAAATAAATTATGTTATAACTTATTATATTACTACATAAACTATTTTAATAACTTGTTAATTTTATCAATCAATAATTCTATGCTATTGCATAAATTTGATCTACATTATTTAAAATTGAATTCATAATAATGGCTTTCAACTGTTTCAAGCTTAAAAAGTTCAATAATTCAAATGAATTCAAAAAGTATTAATGATTTCTTAGTATCCTATGAGATTTTTAAGATACATTTGGAGATGCGTATCAAGTTGCACGTACATACACTCAGAAATTTTTAATACTTTAAATAAAAAAGAAAAAGTTGGCTAGATCTTTTCTTTCCTCTGTATGTATTCTGCATTTTATAACCTTTTTTTTAATGCAGAACAAACGATATAATTTCTTTTTAAAAATCATTTGTGAGTGTTTATATATATATATATAATGATCGCTCGTAATATAGTATGTGTTAAAATGAGTGAAAATTATCGCGAGAATTTCAAAGAAATATTTAATTTTTTTAGATGCATTTTCGATATCATAGATTGTTTTTGCAATAAATTGAATGAAATTTATCGGATGAAATTTATCATGTTTTTAGTAATTTAGATAATAATGGAATCTTAAATGTCAGCCCAAAAAAAGAAAATATACACATATAAACATCATACGCGGCTTCACATTATTTTCAGTTATTTGATCGTAAACGATTTTTTACTGTTTTTAAACTTAAGATTACTGAGTTACGAAATATGTGTAAAAATGTAAACATAAACAATAATAAGTACATTGATTTTCCGTTAAAATATAAACCTCATTACATATATTTATAAAAACACGTATTATATTAATTATTACGTATTAAATACTTAATAATATAATTACTGTTTTATCAATTATATAACTTCAATACGCATTGTATAATTATACCAATTATTTTTCGTGATGTTAATGGTAGATGCATTAGTTGATTAATGCTGAATATGATAAATGATGCTTAATGCTTTCACTTCTGAAATATGTAATGGATTGTAATCTGAATAATCGATTTTATAAACATATTATTATATCAAATATTCATGTCTAAAAAAGTATAATTGCATATTTAAGCATTGATAAAAAAAGTTTTTTATCATAATTTCTGCAAAATATGCTCTTATACAAAATATAAATTAGATAAATAAAAAGTTTCCTATATTTAAAATTGTATTCTACAAAATTAGCTATTTTTATATTATAATTTTGAGTTTATATTTATGATTATTGCAGAACAGAATTATGACGTAAGACATGTGTAAAAGTTTATAAGCTTATTTTAAATAACATTGTTTTCTAAAACTCTACGATTATGATTTTAAAACTATTTTTAAATTGAACGATATAAATTTTTAATCCTTTAATAATAAAGAAAAACAGATTTATCGTGTGTTTAAATCAGTAAGTATATTATTTTCCAATATATATCAATTATTATATGTTTTTAAATTACCCTTACATTATTTTTCCATACAATGTACGAAGTTGCGATAGACTCAGCAAGTTCTATTTTGTAATAATAAAAAAAATATATATGATATCTAAAATCTATGTTAAATCACTTAATGTAAGTAAGTTTTCATGAAACTGCATCAATCGAACGTCTTGATATTAAAGTCGTATTAATATAGTGTCCATTTAATTTACCGAGCTTTGGCTAAGACAGCTTTTATTAGTTCGTTTACAGTCACTTTCAATAATAGCTATAATCGATGTTATTACTTATTTAAAATTAAAAATTTATGACATTTCAATATCTATTTAACAGCATTCTTATATTTATAATAGATTTTGATAACAGTAATAAAAATAAAAACAAGATTAAACTAGAAACTGTAGATTAAATCGGGTGGAGGTTTTGATATACTCGATATATTAAACTGTAGATTAAAACAGGTAAAGCTATACGCTTATAACTTCAGAAAAAGTAAAACTGCAAGGACTGAAATTTCATTGAGTAGTCATTTGTATTTTGCTGACGTCAAAATTTTTTTACGACTAAAATATATTTATTTTTAAAGAAAAACCATAAAAGAACAAGACAATTAATTTGGATTTTAAAAGTGAATATTTACTAGTTGTCCGTTTATTCATTTTGTTTGTTCATCTATTATATTATTATTCCTTTGATATTCATTTTTTTATTTTCTTTTTATATATCTAACAATTAATTGCTGTTTTTGGTGCTTTGGTTTTTCTCCTAATATACAATTTTTATATTTTTTCTGAACCTTTTCAGTTTTTTAGCAGCTTTTCTATACTCAAATTTCAGCTCCAAATCGTAACATTTTCTATCAGCGCATCAAATATTTTCACGTTTCTTCTATGGTTTCTCTATACTCTATACTTTATACTTTCCCTAAAACTATATTCGCACTTTTGGCTATAAATTTGGTGCGTTGTTGTTGTTATTTTCACTAATCTGCATTCTAAATATTTAAAAATGACTCTCTAAATTCGATACTTTTCTACCAGACCTAAGTTTATCCATTTTCATTCTTTTTCCTCAGCTTAATTATCTGTTTTTTTGTTATTTAGTTCTAAGTTTTTTCTTTCCAGGTAGTTTCCGAAAATTCTGAACGGCTCCTTTAAATTTTCCACAAAATTTTTCAAGATTACTGTCACATATGTGTATTTCAGTGATCTGCTCTTCTTTTTCCTATTTTTATATCTAAGCTTAAAATATTTTCCGTTCCTCGTCTAAACCTATTATTGCAATATTAAAAATATACGATTAGAATTCTAGTCTTACTTCTCTTGCCGTTTTTATTCTTCAGATAATCTTCTTCTCTATTTTTTTTTGCTTTTTAATCTGTATAGTATTTGATACTTATTGACGAAAAATGAAACAGTGTGAAATAAATAGAAAGATAGAGAAAACAAAAATATATTCATTATAGTTTGAAAAATAGATTGACATGATAAATTCAGATACTTGAACATTATAGTGTCTGTACAGATTATAATTTAAAAGATAAAGATAGAATATAATTTATATTTTTTTTTAACATTCAATAAAATTTATATGATCTATTTGAAGATGCTTTAGATAGTTTGATTTTAATAGTTATTGTTATATTCAATAAAATTCTTATCTTGTGTATATGACGTATTTAAATGTTCTCTTTTAAAAATTATTCTAAGCAATTAATAAATTGTGAATAATATAGAGTCATGCACATGTATTATGTACACAGGTATTATTCTATGTGAAATTTGTAAATTTATGTATAGTTTGTAGCGGTAGAGTTTATGATTAAATAGAAAATTTTCATTAATATTCTGTCCAAATTACATAAACTTTCTGTCTACTGTTTCTTAGGATTTTAATGTTTTATGAAAGCGAAGATTGAAGTAATTACCAGATGATGAAATTTTATGTTTTTTCTCTCAAATTTTACTTGTTAATCTAAAATTTTTTAAATACACCTGTTTCTATATAATTTAAAATAATTTTCTTTTTTTACGTATATCTTCGTTATTTAAATATTACTTATTAATTGGCTGAAAAATACTCGTCGTAATTATAAGTTTAGAATCTACAAATTTAAATTAAATTCGATAAGAATATATTAATAATATCAGAAATAATGCGTAACCATGATTATTTATTGATAATGGCACTATTTTAATTATCATAAGTAGAAGTATTAGATAAGTAAAAGTTATTCTGTTTTACTTATCATTTATATATATATATATCTATATCATATAAATAAATTATAAATAATAGTACAGAATTATTAATTTGCAAAAAAGCATATACATGAATTGAAAAATATATACATATTATAAGTAATAGAAATAAAAATAATAATAGAATGTTAGGAAGAAAATATACATCTTTAATAATGGTTGTTCAGTATTATAAGGCTTTATATTTTGATTATACTAACAAGTAAGTTGTATTAAAACGAAAAAAACTAAAATTTCAAATAAATTATAATATATTTTTAATATATTTTTTCGAATCAGTATAAATTGACTCTTATTTACGAGAAATAAATGTAAAGAATGAGTTAACAATAGAAGTATTAAAAAATTTCTATTTTAATTAACTAGCGTAATTTTTGAATTTAACAAAACTATATTTCCTCTGAATGACAATGTCTTTTTTCAAATTGTATCAGTAGATAATATTCACTCAGGCTAGAACATTTTTTTTCAAAAGATGAAATATTGTACCCAATTAGAACTATTGCAAGCACAAACTCTTGTTTTTGAGTTATTTCATTGTCCAATTTGTAATTAGTAAAGATATTTATTTGCATTTTAACTTTCGTTATTACATTAATAAAAGTTATTATAATTAAAATTTTTTTTAGCTTATTAGATTTATATAATATGAGAAACGTAGCATTTGTAACTAAAATTATTCATGCATTTTAAACACGTTACTATCAAAATAATAAAAAAAATTATGATGGGCTTCAAATCCAGGTCAGGTAATAAAACAAAACCTATCTCATTCGCAATGATCTGATACCAATGAGCTATGCATATAGATAATGCAAATTATTATTAGCTAGTAAATTTAATCAAAAAATTTTTTAAGTATCCGATAACAAAAATTCTTGTAATTGACCATGAAACCACCTAGAGTCCGTAACGTATTTTCATGTTTCTTCATTGCCATGCTGTTTTTATTAAACATAATAAACTACAAGTTTTATTAAACACAATAAAATTCGTCGTAAAAATTAACTTTATTTATCAAAGTAATATTCTTTAACTTTAATATATATCATAATGAGATTTTATATAAATTTTATATAGAAAATTTTTTATATTAATTATTTTGCGTTGAAATTATTTTATTAATGAATTATAGTATTTAAAACTATAATTAAGAAAATAACCAATATGAAAATTATTTTTATATTTTTATAATATTATATTTATTAGATCTCTTTTATAAATTTCATTTGTAAAATGCATTGATAAAAGTTAATTTTTCTTGACAAAAATAATATCTGTTGATCGCATCAATTTAATTAATATTTAAAACTTCAAAATAAATATAAATTAGTATTTTAGTTTTAAATGTGAAAAATTAATGATCATAAAATAAAGATTATTAAAAATATGAAATAAATAATTTCACTTTTTACAATTATTTTCACACACTCATCAATCCTGCAGACAGATATAGAAAACAAAAATTATTTATTATCACATCCAAATGCATGTATATCTTTCAATGCACCTTATTAACAAAAAAAATTATTTTTCCGTTATTACGGAATTTGTGAAAATCTTATTGTAAAGGTTAAGTATACTCAAGATTAATAAATTTCTTCCTTATTTTTTATTGTATTTCTGGAAATACAATATTTTTAATTTACTTATTTATTTAATTAATATGTTTAAAATATTTAAATTAGCTGGATGCAAAGATTAGTTTAACAAATTTTTTTAAATTTTGATAAAAATATTTAAACATCAAATAAGAAATTTTGTGAAAAGCTTCATGAAAAATAGACGAATAAAACACTTCTACAACATACAATACAAGAAGGGAAAATATTTTATCTATAAGAACAAATTCATATTTTGAAAATGAAAATAGAACTCAAGGACTTCTTAAAAGATTCAGTATAGATAGCTTTTAGAGGAAACAGTGCTTATTGAAATTTAAGTAGCTTAAAACACATTTTTTCACTGTACGTCTAAAACTAATGCAAAAAATAATTGTAAATTTATTCATTTAATCACTATTAAAGTTTATATACCTATTTAAAATAAAAAAAATTATTGTTATAGGAGCCATATTTTACTTTAACCAATATTTTTCATATTGCATAAAAAAATGAAAGTTTTTTAGACGAAAATTTTTTACTATAACAAATCATCCTTTTATTCCGAATTAAAAAAAAAATAATTTCATAAAAGAAGGATATTTTTTATGAAAATTATTTTTTATTTAAAATGCAAACTAGAATATTAAATGTAAAAATTTTGTTTATTAAAGTGCTTCACAAAATTAATTATGACTACTTAAAATGTAAATTTTTTAAATTAGTTTTAATTGAATTTAATGTAAGTATAATTTAACATACAAATATATATAAATATAATGCAAAAGTTAAAAAAAAAATAACGAATTAATTTATTAAATTTTAGCCTTTAAAAATAAAAATATTATATTGTCTAAGACTCTTTTTAAAATAAAATTTTTCTAAAAATTTAATTCTTATTTTCTTAGATTTTATTTATTATTCAATATTTTATTTTGTAAATATTAGATTTAAATTTATAAATATAATTGAATCCTTGAACCGTAAAAAATTATTTCAAAGAAAAAATAATATTACATTCTTTTCGAAATAGAATTAAAGAATAAAACACAATAGTAAAGAAAACCTTCTTAATTCTAGGTAATTTTTATATTGAAATTAGTAGTCCATAAATATTCATAAAATTTTTTTAATAAAATAACACATCTGTGTGTGTATATTAATCGGTCAGAATATAATTATTGATAGTCGTGAATTTTTCTGTTTTCTCTTTTTGGAATAACAAGATCACAATACATGCGACATATAAAACTTCTGGTTTTAACGATCTGCTGATTCGGATGCTTAAAGGTTTAAGAAACATTAATATCAGTAGCACGGAAGCGTTCGAAGCAACTCACGTTTATAATCACGTGGCCTTAGAGCATCTGCAGTTGCCATTGTTCATTGATCGGTGCGATGAACCGCATTTTCATCTGGATCCCTTGTCTGAACGAAATTTTGCTGTATCCTATTCTTAAGATTGAAAACCATTCAAATATTTCTGTAAATTAAATAATATTTCATTCATACCATTCTAATGAAATTGATCTTTTACTGATATCGATACAAAATCTTAGTTATCTATATCATAGTATTATATGTAATATTATTTATAAATCTAGTAAATTTATAAACATAACATTTAATAAGAAACAAATTGAAGTAAATAGATAAAAATGTACAAAAATAACATCAAGGTATTTCAAACATTTCATCAAGGCAATTCACATAAGCTCTATAACATAATTTACATTTATAAACTATGATTATTTATAATATTTATGTAAATTGTAGATGATGATATCAGTACATGATACAGAATGATCTTCAATATAATAATTAGCAATTATACCAGAAAGATACTTTATTCATATTAATTCAATTTTTCAATTTTTTTACTAATTAAGGGTTTTATATGTGTTTATTATTTCAAATTCTTCAAAAATTAATACTTTAATTTTCTGGTTTTGAAGAATACATATTTTTAAATATACTATAAGAAATGTAAACAAATCTGTGTAGTAATTTATCTATTATTTAAAAAAGCGAGTGAAAAATGAGAAAATTTAAAATGCATAAAATAATAGTATTAATAAAAATAATGAAAATTTGAAGGTTGCATGTTTTGAATGAAGACAAAAATTTTTTTGTATAATACTTGAAAGACTTCATGTATAATAATTTAAATCTAGTGTATAATTGAATGTATAATTCCGTTATTGAAAATTGAAACCTAATATTGGATAATTACAAATACATTGATCGTATTTCATATATTTTAACTGCCTGTATTTTATATATTCAACTAATGCTTCTGTAAAACTTTTTTTTATTTAACACTGGAATATTTATGAAAGAACCAATGAGAATTATATAAAATAAATAAGAAAATTCTTCAACGCATTTTTTTATACCTCTTAAATAAAAATGCGCGTTCATCCATAGATTTCAAAGAGTGCTAATATTTTTTAAATAATATTTTACTTTCTAACATTTAAACCGTCTATATTCATTCAAGTGAATATGAATCTGTGTCATCGTATACTTTTCAATATTTTATTTTGTGCAATTATTTTTTAGTCAAAAGTTTTTTTTAATTTCTATGTATAAGTAAGCTCTAAAGAAATTAGTTTTACCAACTGTGAACCTTATGAAATTGAATTTAATTCAATTCAGATTTCTTTGCTCAAACCATTAAAAACTTGTTCAACCGAACTTTCGTACCTTGTGAATTTGATTCATTTCATTCCAAAACGATTAATTTGATAAATTGCAATAGCTATAGTAATTTTGAAGTATTTCAACAATAAAAGAAAGGGAATACTAATGCTTCTCATTATATAATATGTTATTATCTATTGCTAATACATTAATCATTTATTATTATATATTAACAATATATTAATATATATCACTAATTATATGATATATAATTATTATATAATATTTAATAATTAATGAATACAATAATTAAATTTAATACTTTTAAATTCATTTTCTCAAAGAGAATTGATAAGTAAATATTGATAGATGAAGATAGAGGATAAATAAGATTGTGCATTTAAATTGATAACTATCCAGTTTAAATTCAGCTATATTTTTAAACATTACTTATTTTCATCTTTAGAGGAATTCAATTTTGCAAACATAAAGTAATTTTCTGTTAAGATCATATATCCTTAAGCAGCTTTTGTCTTGAAGCCTAATGCCTCCAGTTTGCACCTTTGTCTACTAGGTGCACATGACCTTAATTACTAGAGTAACGCGTGAGTCTTCTACGCAAGATTTAATGACCACAAGTTGATACCAAACATCATCCAGGCTTAGTTTCTTAGAAAGTCGAATATTTGATTAAATCTAAATTAATTACGATTGTACTTTTTTCTGGTACTTGACTGTATAATTTTATAATGTTGTTTTATGAAATTGGTATATTCTTTAATATCACAAATATAAAAAAAAACTCTTTTTTTAAACATGATACATTATTATTATATACTAGCGTTATAGACAGGTATTTGATAAAATATGAGATAAATTGTACATTTATATAGAAATTTATAAATTATATATCTTTACATTATTTGAAATTTTTTAATTAAAAAATTAAAAACCATATCAATCAAATAATAACTCTTTAATAAGCATAATTAAAGTATCAATTAGTATTTTATTTTATTGATTTAAAATATTTTTAATTTATTTTAATTACATTAATAATTTTCAAGTTACATAAACATAAAGCACATTTTCAAAGGAAATTCATTAAATGAGATGGTCTGATTCAATTATGAGAAAAAAATAAAATTACCCTTTAAGGGATCAAAACTAGTATCATAAAAATAATTAATATAAATAAGTAATATTAGTACTGGTAATTAAAAAAATATTATTTATTTTTTCAATATTTTATATCATTAAATTTGTTCCGTTCACTTTTAATACATATTTTTTTAGAGATAATTTAAACATAAATATTTATATAATTTTTAAAACGTGTTAAAAGGTATCATTTCGATTTAGTTTTCAAAAAATTTTAAATTGACAGATTTAGATTTAGATTATCATGAATGTATCGGAACAGATAATGTATCGCATTTTATTTTTTAAAAATTACTTTTTACTGTATACAACATGTTTGGATTAAAATTTCAAATAAAAACTTAGCTTATTAAAATAATAAACTATAAATAAATAAAAATATAGATTAAGTATTTGAAACAAACTGAAATTTATACATTTACACTTACCCAGTTATAATAATTATATCAATAATGTATATTACATTTATAGAAAAAGAAAAAATATGTGCCTTATTTTTCAGAATAATTTAGAAAAGACAAAGATTGGCATATTTACACTGATTAATTGATAAAAAAAGGTATTACAGATAGTAACTTGCAGTTAATTTTAATCCTATAAACATATTGATTTTAACATTTTTAATAAATCAAATAACATATTGTTGAACAATTTATATATTGGTGTTTTAAGTTGTTTAATAGCAGTGATAACAAATCTAAGATCCTAAGTAGATGTATTGATAGGTGTATGAACTAATGCCCTTCGCAATGTCACCAAGATAAAAGCAGAGGTACTTGAACACGTAGATTGTGCGCTGACCACACCGATAACAATGTAACTACTCAACGGTGAGAAGTTAAATACGAAAGATGCTTTTCTCTAAAAGTATCTATTGATAGTTATGTAAGACCTTCAATTCCAAGGCCGCCAAGTTTGATATGCGTATAATCTTCTATAAATTCTATTAATATGTCTTTCATAGCATTTGT
Organism: Platyscapa corneri; assembly: GCA_018907185.1. Lineage (NCBI taxonomy): Eukaryota > Metazoa > Arthropoda > Insecta > Hymenoptera > Agaonidae > Platyscapa > Platyscapa corneri. Next base: position 3,307,472 of record JACCHW010000018.1, on the reverse strand, counting down.
GTTTTTCGCAGCCCAAAAATTATATAAAGATACAAATAATAAATAAAATATTCGAAAAAATTTTTTTAATAATATCAACGATATTGATATAAAAAAAGGAAAAATTTAATTTTTAAAGATAATCATATTGTGTAGTCAGAACAGAAAATAAATCTTCAATATTTAAAAACGCAAATAAAAATTAATACAAAATATAATATAAAGATGTAAAAAAGACATCAGTATAATTCAAAAAACTCTTTCTCCATAATTAAAGAAAATAAAAATAGCACGTTATTTCGAACGTGGAGCAATAATAAATTTGAAATATTACTATTCAACAGTAACACCTGAAATACAGTCCCAATAGCAAATATTGAAACAAAATTATAAGACGGAACCTGGTAAAGATACTAATGATTATACCGATGATATTTTTTACTTCAGTTTATAAATTTTTTTAGATAATTTTTTTAGACTCTTGAGACATTTATTACATGAAATAATAAGAATTTATCAATTTGAAGAACTTTTTCTGATCTACATATATACCTTTTCTAAGGGGATTCATTATTGAAAGTCAGAGAGAGAATTTTTAGCTTTTAATAAAAGAACATATAGTTAATGGAAAATGAAGTATAATAATATTATTAAAAAATAATATAGCAATCTTATCAAAAAGGAAGACATTTTTTGAGGCATACATTTATATTCAATAAAAATGTATTTTTTCCAAAGCTTTAGAATTCAGTAGAATTTTTAGCAAAATATTGAAAAATAAAACTCATTGAATATAATAAAGAAATTTAGAGTGATTTAATTTCTAAATCATAATTTTAAGGATAGAAATGTCAACTTTCTAATATACTCTTTTAAAATCAACGTTATATTTGTTTTTAGAGATTCATAAGCGATAATAATCATATTCATAATTTGCATCACGTTTAAATCCTTTTAAATAGATAATATTACTACAAAAGGCTTAAGTGTAATTTGTGTCTAAGCTTAAATAAATTAAACACAATAGGCCGTTTTAATGAAACACCTGAAATATCTTGATGTCGTTTACTCTAATGATATTGCTTAAATCCAAATAATAAGATTTATGGGGCAAATTGAAACTCCTTTCTTATTAAATCCACAAATATATTTACTCATATTTTTTAGTAATTGATATTGTTTAGTAAATAAGATTATAATCACCATTTATATGCCAGATTTAATTTATATTTTTTCCATTATTTTCTCCGTAAAAAGAGTACTAATTTAGTTTGAGACTTTTAGAAGATTTTATGAAATACTTTTTCGAGATATTCTCTGTATTTTATATAAAGTTTGCAACTGTGATTCCCTTAATAAATTCCATTAGGATGCACGAATACTTGCATAATGCGAGTTAAGCAATTAAGAGTAGCGCACTCGATTTGCAACGAGAACCGTAGCAACATTAATTAACAGGCTCAAGTTGATCGGCAATTGAAACCGAGAATTCCGACGGTCACAGTACTACTTCACTCTCCAGTTTTGTGGATTCTGGTTGTTGAACATTGGATAGTCCTTGCGAGGTGAATGAGCATCTCAGAGAGATTTGGAAGTATGAAGCTTGTGGATTCGCTTTTTACTTTGTCACAGAGAGAATTCTCTGCTTCGTGAACTGAAGCGCACTCCACTGTTCGGATTTTAACAAACTTAAAAGTAACGACGTTAAAGCACCAAAAGTATAAAAAAAATATATAAAGTAAGGTAAATTTTTACAAAAGACGAGTCTTACAAAAAGCTAATAAAGGATTTGCAAATTATGTACCCTATTCAATGTTTCATTAACTCAAATATAGACGTTATAATTATCATCTTAGATGTTTATAATGTTCACGTGTATCTGTACATATGTGGGAGTGTGTGGCGGTTGAACGAAAGTAGATTTCTATACTTTCAATTCTCTTCTAAAAATGTTCTTTTACACATGAAGACTTAATGATAAAAAATTATATCGTTAGCTTTTATTAATATTATTATGTTTATTATAAGTTTGCAAAAAATTTTGTTAATCATCAATACACGTTCCCATTAAACAAATAATGCAAAACACAAAAATGTGCTTATTGTAAAATTGATTACAGCTTCAAAGTAAATTCGATGTGACAATTATTTTTGATGGCCTTCGAATGTAGCGTCAAATTCCTTCACTTATTGATCGATCCATAAGTATGTAATGAAATTTCCACGAATGTTAATTTTCAATGCAAAGCATCATTTAAAAGCTCAAATTTATGATGCAAATAAAATTTACTTAAATGCCACTGTTCGATGGTACACTCTTAAAATGATTTGCAAAATATTGAAAAATATAAGAAGATGACCTTTTTGGCGTGTCCAGCGCGGCTTCCCTTATCAAAATCAAGTAAATTACTATGAATGCGTGTTCACGTTAAGGGATAGTCTGACGTGAAACAGGTTTAACAAGCGGCACCATGAATCCAGACTTAACGAGAATCCGCCTTTATCTAACAATGTACCCTCATGATGTTCTATCCGGAAAGGATGACGGTAGATTGAAGGCGGTTCTCGCTCAAGTCAAGAAGACTATATGAGTTTTATATACTTTTTCAATGTAAGGTATGGCTTATTTACCAACTATCCTCGATAAATGATGGGTATGACTGTGACATAAATCCGCATGTTGCGACTGGGTTTTATTACGCGCTACTGTTACAGGATATATTAAATTAAAGTTCCTACAAAGATTCATCGTGATTATCCATCATGAATTCATTAACGAAGTTCTTTCAACGATTTTATAGTTGCTATAATAAAAAGAAAACTTAAAAAGGAGTATTCTTTTATTAGAAATGGATATTCGTTGAATGGGTACTTTTGTCACTTTGAAAAGAAAAAGAAAAATTTGCAGATTAAGAAATATTTCGGATAATATTATTTTTAAAATTAAATAAATTTATTATGTATAAATATACTTTAATATAAATCGCGTTATACGTTAATATAGTTACCAGAAATTTAAGCGTGTAAATAATAATATTAATTTTATTTTAATGTAAAATTAAATTGTAAAATATACTATTAATTTTGCCTTATATTTTGATACTGGCCTACATACCTTTTTATATTCCCTTTCTTCTCGCTATCTCTGTCTTTACTCCTCCCTCTCTCTTTATTTTTCCTCTTTTTGCTTATTCTAACGCAGGTTTAATAAAATAAAACTTTGATTTAACTATCTTAAACGCAGATTTTTAATAAAAAAATTTTTTTTAAGTAAAATTTTAATAAATACCTATAAGATTATAATTTATACTAATATAAGTTAGAGAATTTAAAATCATACCAGAAGTGCGAAAGTTTTAGTATTATCTTAAGAAACTTCTTATATATTTACTATAATTTAGATATTCTGAATTTTTTATTCGTATCTTTGGTTGTTTCATCGGAATAATTTGTTAGGCGCAGATTTTTCTAAAATGATTACAGTAATGCAATATGGATACAAAAATACCATATTATAATTTTGTATAGATATTAAAGAATAGTTCTTTTAAACTATGATTTAGAAAGTTTATAGGTTGTTAAGTTAAGTAACTTTTATCAGTTAACATTTCATTAAATTAAATAACACGAAATTTGTATATATTCAAAAAAAAAAAAAAAAAAAAATAAATTAAAAAGTATGTTTTATATTTATTTAAATATTTAGAATTTTCTAAATTATCTTCACAAATACTTTTTCCAAAAATATTAATATTTTAAAAACAAAATGATTTAAATATGTAAGGAAAATTTTTACATGTCAATACTTTTTACATAACATACATTACAAAATATATTATTTTTTTCAGAATAAAAAATTGATTGACACAATTTCAATGACATAAATATAAATATTTTATTAAATTTGTGAAGAAAATGAGAGAAATTTTAAATAACATAATAAAGAAAATTGTATTGAAAAAATTAATTTTAATAAATAACAGTTGATCACTATCACAGTCTAAGTTGGTATCAACAATAAAGAATTGTTTTTTACTGTAATAATATTCCCTATGAAATACTCTTACAACTATTCGTACTTTCTCCCATATAATACTTTACATTCTTGAGGGAACCAACACTTCTTTCCTTCCGTTCCTATCCATGCTTTTCTCCCCCAATGAGTACAAGCACTTTTAACATTCCATTTTTTTCTTTCTCTCCTTTCACTTATTCCAAATACAGTATAATCTAATTTCACTTACATATTCACTTATAATAATGTTCGTGAAAAAAATGTTAGACATTCATAACTTTTGACATAAGTGAACGTCTTCTGGTGCTTGAATAAAATGACGGAGTGCATTACATCCATCAAATAAAAAAAAAATTCATTTTCTAATGTACACAAATTCAGGAAATTAAAAAATTTAATATTATTATTTTCAACAGTCTTAAGATTATTTATTAATAAAAGATATTGGCTGGATTAAAACAGTCTGTAATTTATATACCATTAGTTAGTGTATTTTATTTAATCTTAATTGATTTTTAATCTTATTGAATTTATATTTCAGTACAAGCCATTGAGTTATTGAATAATAAACATGTATAGTTTTAAATATAAACGAGATTTTTTGCTTAAATACTATCTGCAAGTTCTAGTTTAATCTTATTTTCTAGTTTTCTTACATTTTATTACCGAAATTATACATTCAGACGTACTGAATGTAATGTAATTTAATAATTAAATAAGTTAAAAAGCTTACAGTTAATATATTTCGTACGAAATTTTATATCACATTATTACGTTATTAGAAATTTTTTCATAAAAGAAATTTTAGTTATTTACAAAAGAATTAATTTAATTAATTTAAAAAGTTAATGTAAAAAGTTTTTTTTTTTGATTTTTTTTTTTTTAGATGTTTTGATTTTTGTATTTTCTATTTAAATCTTTTAGAAAAATAATCTATAACTGGAGATATATTTTACACGGTAAAAAAGTTCAGATTACGAGATTCTATTTTTATTATATTATATTGGAGTGTATATGACGGCTGATCAATAATTACCTGTGTTAAGAAAGAAGACACCGTTTCTTTTAACTCTTTAAATATGTCACATTCTTTCAAATAGGTTTCTGTGTCGACGATGACCTTTTTGTTTGAGCTGAATACTCATTCTTCTCAAGCTATGCTGGGAAATAAAAAAAAGTCACTGAAAGCCAGATTGGGCGAGTATTGTTGCGGTAGCAATTCATAACGTAATTCACACAATTTATGGACGATGATTCTGGAGAAGTGAGTAGATATGTTATTATGGTAAAATAACACTTTTTTCTTTACCAAGTAAGTTTACTTTGAGTCCTTATCTTGTTAAACTTCTATCAATTCTAATCGATTCAATAATTCACTACAATAATACGCTATAATTTTACGTGCTTTTCAACAAGTTCTTTAAATATTTTTCTTTGGAATTATAAAAAAATGAAAGTAATGACTTTTTTAATCGATAAGATCGTCTTTCCATTTGTTGAATCAGATTTGGCTGAAAAAATATATTATTCGAACTGTTAGTTGATCTATGAATTATAGTAATGGATCTAGATTTTATTTGCCATGACGATTCGATACACAATTTTTATAGATTTCACTTGAAGAGATCCAAACACTTCTTTGAAGTTGATAGTAGTGTTCAGTCGTTGTCTACGGTGGCATTTGTCGGGGCAGTAGCTTTCTGATTTATAATTGATTATGTAAAATCTCGACTGCCTATGGCCTCAGCTACTTTGTGTGTATTCGTTAGACGATCAGCAAGAGCCGTGTCTTCGACGTGTTTATCGATTTCCTCGATTAATTACATTTGTTCTAGCTTCGAGCTTCTCGTCAAAAATCGATGTACGGAACGATTAAATTTATAAAACCGCGAATTTCATAGGTAGTAAACAGCGTCTAACACATGCCCCACAGTATCTAAATTTACTTTTAGATGATAGAAAATAAAAAACAAATTAGGTATTCTACTTTTTGAATATGGTAGTATGTATTGTTAATGCTGACTTCTCTCATCAGCACTACTTTTCTTCAAACAGGGGTACTTATTGATTTACTCTTGTATGAGCTGCGTTAATCTGCATGAAACTATAATCATTTATCAAACTTTGAAGTTATCTTTTGATAGAGGATACGTGAGTATAAGTAATTACTGGTTATTTTGTAAGTTTAGAAATTCGTAAACCGTTTAAAAGTAAATCAATTCATTGCCCGTCAAAAAATTTTAAGTTACTGAAACTAATAATTTCTTTAATTTTTGTCCGAATAAAAATTAAATAATATGTATATACAAATTGATTTATTGTCCTAACAATAGTTAAATTATTTATGATTTTCTTATAGAACTGTCTTTTATAATAATTCACTTCTTTGCTTAAGTTTGCTTAACTACATAAGTTTTTTCTATACATTTTTTCAAATAGATGAAACATTGTATAAATATATATATATATTTCTCTAAAAATACTCTACGTTTTTTTTTGCACTTAATGCTGTTTCTACATTATTATTGTATTATTTATTGTTTTTATAAACTATAAATATTATAAACTGTTTAAAAAGAAATAAATAACATTTGTACTATTTTGCATGCTTAATATTTTATTCCGTTATATTTACGTTCTTTTTATATTATTAAATTTTAATTAATCAATGAATTTAAACTAATCAAAGTTTGTATTTTTTTAATCAGTTATTTATTATTAATGAATAGATAATAGGCTAAATAAGAACTTAGGAACTAAGCAGTGTACAATCCGATATTTTAAATATATTTATCTATATATAAATATATACATTTAGATTATATATTTTATTAAATATTTGACATATCATATGTTATTATTAAACGATGTTAGCTAAACTTTCATATTAAAAATTCATATATTAATCAAAAATTAGTTTTCAAAATAATTATTAATTTTAACTCGAAAATTTTGTATCACATAGTACTATGTTTATTTATTTATTTTTTATTTCTTTAAACCGAAATTTAGACAAAATAATTACCTTCAATAATTTGAAATTGGTGATTTATGATAAGATTCATTATAAAAATGACTCAGATTTTCAGTATAAATTTTATTTGTAGATATGTGCTTTTATAAAATATATTATTTTATAGTTTTCTCAAATTTATTGACAAAATTTATTGTTTTAATATTTTTTAAATTATTCAAACAAATAATTAAATTTACAATCTTATCAAATTTTTTCACTGCACCCTTGTATTTTAATGTTAATATTTTATATTATATTTGAATTTAAGAAAAATCAAGAATGTTAAAACAATTATTAAATTATATTTTTATATTATCCATCTATCTTCAATAATCTATTTAGATTTTATTTTGTGTAGATTATTTTTTTGAAATTTCTAAACAATAAATCTTTCGAACCATTCCAAAGTTATGATACTGAAATCTCTTTTATTTGGAAAATTTATAGTTTTAGGAGAAAGGATTATACCTACGAAGAATGGAGTTTGATCAAACCCATGTGGATATTTTCGGATATATCGTAATGTAATTTAACACTCATAATTTATCTTCTGTGTCTTCGATGTCAGATATATAATATAAAAAAATATACAGGTTGAATTAGAAGAATTGATAATCTTTTTTTCGTAGATAATCCTTCGTTAAAAATTCGAAGGATAGTATAGTAAGATAGTATAGATTCAGGATCGAAAGGTATCGGTAATGTTCTTGGTTTTGATTGGTGTC